>CM019065.1:17339363-18058686 GCA_009667805.1 Leptobrachium leishanense
CTGGCCAGTGATCCAATCTCAACACCCAGTAAGCCAGTAGATCATCTGCTGGAAAGGTATCCAGGTCTGCCCTTGCCCCTAGGTAGTCCTGCACCATATGGTGAAGACGCTGGCAATGGGTGCCTACATTTGACGTCCCTGGGCGTCGTGGACTAAAAATTTTAAAAAGGCATCAGTCAAGCGGCCCCGGCTTTCACCACTATTCCTCTGATCATCCGCAGCCTCAGAAGCACCTGTGTCATCACTTGGTAACCTACCAGTGCCTGGAAAGGTGTTACACAAGTGTCGCTTTAGAGAAACATAGAAACATAGAAAAATGTCGGCAGATAAGAACCTTTCGGCCCTTCTAGTCTGCCCAATTACATGGATACTATACCTGAATTTATCTTTTGTTTAGGATAGCCTTATGCCTATCCCGTGCCTGTTTAAATTCAATCACTGTTTTGGCCTCTACCACTTCAACTGGAAGGCTGTTCCATGTATCCACCACCCTCTCAGTAAAATAATGCTTCCTGATGTTACTTTTAAACCTTTGCCCCTCTAATCTAAGACTATGTCCTCTTGTTTTGCTACTTTGTTTCCTTTTAAATATACTCCCTTCCTCTACCTTGTGGATTCCCTTTACGTATTTAAATGTTTCTATCGTATCTCCTCTGTCTCGTCTTTTTTCCAAGCTGTACATGTTAAGATCATTAACCCTTTCCTGGTCACTTTTCTCCTTCAAGCCGTACACCATTTTAGTAGCCCTTCTCTGAACTCTCTCTAAGATGTCTATATCCTTCTGGAGATACGGTCTCCAGTACTGCACACAGTACTCCAAGTGAGGTCTCACCAGTGCTCTGTACAGTGGCATGATCACTTCCCTTTTCCTACTGCTAATACCTCTCCCTATACAACCAAGCATTCTGCCAGCATTTCCTGCTGCTCTATTACATTGACTACTTACCCTTAGATCCTCTGAAATATTAACCCCTAAATCCCTTTCCTCAGATGTTGAGGTTAGGACTGTATCAAATATTCTATATTCAGCCCTTGGGTTTTTATGGCCCAGGTGCATTATCTTGCACTTATCCACATTAAAACTCAATTGCGTCTTCAAGTAGAGCGTCTTCGAGTTTTTTCATCCTGTGCTCCCTCTGTGCGGGCAGGATGAGCTCTGCAACTTTACCCTTGTATCGTGGATAAAGAAGGGTTGCCAACCCTCTCCTTGATAGCATGAATCCTGGGGTCCTTTAGCAGGCTTTGCATATTAAGGGAGCCCATGCAGCGTAGGTTGGAGGTGGCATTAGCTTCCGAGTCTTCAAGCTCAATGAGGAGGATGACCCCATCGTACACTTCCTCCTCCCAGCCACATACTAGTCCTTGTGTTTCTGGGTACACAAAACCCTCCCTTGAGGAATCCCCACCTTCAATGCCCACACTACTCAAATATTCCTCCTCCTCCTCATTCTCCTCCTGTCTGATCTGAGGAGGACCCGCTGGAATGCTGCCTGCGTAAAGGCTGGGGCCTTGAGAGCTAGGGAAGGCCTCCTCTTCCTCCCGCTGCTCTGCCTCTAGAGTCACATCTATAATTCCCTGCAGAGTGTGCTCCAGCAGGAACACTAAAGGAATTGTGTCACTGATGCACGCACTGTCCCTGCTCACCATCCTCGTTGCCTCCTCAAATGGTGACAGTACAGTGCATACATCCTTGATCATCAGCCACTGCGGGGGAAAAAAAAAACAAGTTGACCTGAACCTGTCCTTGTGCCATACTCACACAGGTACTCGTTGATGGCCCTCTGCTGCTTGTGCAGACGCTGCAGCATTGCTAATGTCGAGTTCCACCTGGTGGTCATGTCACAGATCAGACGGTTTGTGGGAAGGTGGAATTCTCTTTGAATTTTTGCCAGGCGAATGCTTGCTGGGAATGACCATCTGAATTGGCTGCAGACTTTTCTGGCCTGGCTGAGAAGCTCTGCCAGCCCTGTGTACCTGGTTAGGAAATGCTGTACCACCAGATTTAGGACGTGTGCTAGGCATGGTACATGCGTCAACTTGCCCTGGCGTAGGGCGGAGAGATGGTTGCTGCCATTATCACAGACGACCATTCCCAGCTGAAGCTGGTGTGGTGTTAACCATCTCTGCACCTGCCCCTGCAGAGCTGACAGAATTTCTGGCCCGGTGTGGCTCCTGTCCCCTAAACAAACCAGCTCAAGCACAGTATGGCATCTTTTTGCTTGAGCCATTGCGTAGCCCCTGTCAGGCGTCAGTTTAACTGCCACTTTGCCAGAGACACAGAAGGAGGAGGAGGAGGAGGAGGAGGAGGGAGAGGTGGTGGTGGAGCAGACAGACCTCTTACAAGCAGCTTTCTGGAGGCATGGTGGATGAACAAGCTCCAGCACACAGCCCTGTCTTGGATCTCTCCCAGCTGCAATCAGAGTTACCCAGTGTGCCATGAAGGAAATGTAACGACCCTGTCCATCCTTGCTGGACCATGTGTCTAAAGTCACATGCACCTTGCTGCTAACTGCCTTTCCCAATGACTGGATAACATTGTCTTCCACGTGCTGGTATAGTGCTGGAATGGCCTTCCGTGAAAAGTAATGGCGTTTTGGAACCTGCCACTGTGGTACAGCACCTCCAGTAAATTCACGGAAGGGAGCAGAGTCCACCAGCTGGAAAGGCAGCAGCTGCAATGCGAGTAATTTTGCTTAGCTGGCATTTAGACGCTGTGCTTGGGGATGGTTGGGACTATATTTTTTCTTACGCTGCAGCAGCTGCGGCAACGTAATCTGACTGCGTAAATCTTCAGCTGATGGGTTGCTGTCACATTGTGAGGAAGGACCTGGTACATCCATTGCTGTTGCATCATCCCTGTCAGTGGAGGTTGTAGCAGGCAATGAAATGGCAGGATATGCAGTGGGGATAGAGACAGATGATGAGGAGGAGGACCTACGCAAAGTTTTGTGCCAACGGGATGCATGGCAGGTGGTCATATGTCGCCTCAAGCACGTGGTACCCAAGCGTCAGGTGTCTTTCCCACGCTTGAGCCTCATCTGACAGATTACAAATAGCAACGGTGGGGTCTGCTGCACATTTCTTAAAGAACTCCCAGACAGCAGAGTTCCTGGATGTGTGCTTTGAGACACAGCACTCTGCACCTGAGCAGCTCTGACATCTGATGCCTCGGACTGGCTAGTGCTACGGTTGGTCATAGAAGATGTTGTGCCTCGTGTTTCTTGTGCCTCCTCCTCCTCACTTGACTCCTCTGTTCGATCAGGCACCCAGGTGGAGTCAGTGACCTCATCATCATTGTCATCATCACCCCCTATCTCCTTGTCACTGGAGCCAACTTGGCAGTATGCTGCAGCTGCTGGGGCAACATGAGTGCTAGTTATTTGTGTGTCATCACTGGCACCCCCTTCTCTAGGTTGATTATACTCCCTTCCTCAACCTCAGAGATTGAATCAGAGCACTGTACTTGCTGCGCATGCTCAAGCAGCATGTCACTGTCATTGTAGTCAAACAATTCAGCTGATTCCTCCGTGTGTGATAGTGAGGCTACGGCAGGAGTAGCTGTGGACATGAAGGCTGAATTAGATGTTTTGGCAGCTAAGGTGGGCTGTAAAGCACTACAAGCCTGGCTGGCAGAGGACTCGGAGGATGAAGATGGCCTGGTTAGGCAATCCACCAAATCCTCTGTATGTTGCTGCTGCTTATTACAGCCAGCACCAGTTAGAAAGGACAAGTGTGCCCCTGCAGAGGACGCACCACGTCCACCATGACCAGAGGCAAAGCCTCCCAGCACAGAGGCTGCTTGCCCTATTATCTGTGTCTGGGAGCGTCTGCCTGTCCTTTTTGGTCTTTCTGACATGGCGAGTGATATATAGATTAAATATATACAGAACTCTGATTCAACTCTGGTATAAAGATTAAAGATTTCCAGAACACTGGTATAACTCAGTGAGACACCCTGATAGCTGGCAGCCAGTGACAAGACACAGATTACAATTCCCAGAAACCTCCTATAAATCAGGGAGACCCCCTGATGGGTGGCAGTGACAAGACACAAATTACAATTCGCAGAAATCTGCTACAAATCAGTGAGACCCCCTGATAGCTGGCAACAGTGACAAGACACAGATTACAATTCGCAGAAATCAGCTAGAAATATGTGGAACCCCCTGATAGCTGACAGTGAGAAAACACAGATTACAAGTCTCAGAAACCTCCTATAAATCAGTGAGACCCCCTGATGGGTGGCAGTGAGAAGACGCAGATTAGAACAATTCCCAAATATTTTGCATCAATTACTGACGCCCAAAATACTGTGTGGCAGTGACAAGACACAGATCACCTGAATTCACAAATATTTTGTAGAAATTACTGACCCCCAAAATACTGCATGGCACTGGTAGTGACAAGACACAGATCACCTCAATTCACAAATATTTTGTAGCAATTACTGACCCCCCAAAATACTGCGTGGCACTGGCAGTGACAAGACACAGATCACCTCAATTACCAAATATTTTGTAGAAATTACTGACCCCCAAAATACTGGGTGTCAGTGAGAACACACAGATTAGAACAAGTCCCAGATATTTTGTAGAAATGAGACCCCCCAGTAGCTGGTGGCAGACTGGCAGTGAGACACACACTAACACAACATCAATCTCCTCTCAAACGCGTGCTGAAGCGCTGTGTGAAGCCTTATATAGTATGCTGCGGGACTTAGCTCTGTGAGTCCATGATTGAGCCGTGATTGGCATAGTCTTGAACATGTCTTGCACCTGACCTGTGGTCAGTTGCAAGGCTGTAGCCAATTACAAGCTTCAGGCCAGTGGAAAAGTGAATTGTGGTTCATTGTGGTGCATTGTGGCGAACATGCCGCGAATACGCGGAAATGTTCGTAGTTTGCGAACATGCGAACGGGCGATGTTCGATTTGAACTCCGAACCGATCGAACCGAACAGCTCATCCCTAGTTTAGAATAGAGTTAGAAATTAGGGTTAGATTAGGGTTAGGAATTAGGGTTAGATTAGGGTTAGGAATTAGGGTTAGAATAGAGTTAGAAGCTAGGGTTAGATTTGGGTTAGGAATTAGGGTTAGAAACTATAGGGTTAGATTAGGGTTAGAAGGTAAAACAGGGTTCGATTATGGTTAGAAATTAGGCCAAAAGCAAAAGAAAGTTGTTTGCAACAAATGAATTTCCTTCACAAATCATACAGCATCGCCTCAGATAGTGTTAACACAATCTCGGTCTGCTGTTTCTGCTACCATTGATCTTCAATATGACGGGGTTAATATATCCAAGGCCCACTGCAATATCAGTTTGTTAGCAAGGGCAAAAACAAACATTTCCTATTCAAGACTAGGGATGAGCGGGTCAGGTTCGGACGGTACGGAGTTCGGCCCGAACTTAGCCTGTTCGATTAGATCGCGAACACCGAACATTTCCAGGTGTTCGATGCATGTTCGACCACAATGGACCACAATGCATTTTCCCACTGGCCTGAAGCTCGTAATTGGCTACAGCCTTGCACCTGACCACAGGTCTGGTGCAAGACTGGTTGAACACTATGCCAATCACCGCTCAGAGTCCTGATTGGGCAAATTTTGCCCAATCATTGGCTCACAGAGCTAAGTCCTGCAGCACACTATATAATGTTTCCACGCGCCGTTTCTGCACGCATTTCAGAGGAGATTTCAGAGGAGATAGTTGTGTCTTGTTACTGCCGGTCTGCCACGCTACTGGGGGGGTCTGGGGGGTCTCATTTCTACCAAATATCAGGGAATTTAGGTGATGTGTGTCTTGTCACTGTGCCAGCAAGTTTTTTTGGGGTTTACAACTTTCTTTAAAACATTTGTGAATTGAGGTGATCTTCTGTGTCTTGTCACACAGCCAGCAAGGTTTTTTGGGGCTCACTAATTTCTTTAAAACATTTGTGAATTGAGGTGATCTGTGTCTTGTCACACATCCAGTACCATGCAGTATTTTGGGGCTCACTAATTTCTTTAAAACATTTGTGAATTGAGGTGATCTGTGTCTCGTCACACATCCAGTACCACGCAGTATTTCTGGGCTCACAAATTTCTTTAAAACATTTGTGAATTGGGGTGATCTGTGTCTCGTCACACATCCAGTACCACGCAGTATTTTGGGGCTCACTAATTTCTTTAAAACATTTGTGAATTGAGGTGATCTGTGTCTTGTCACACATCCAGTACCACGCAGTATTTTGGGGCTCACTAATTTCTTTAAAACATTTGTGAATTGAGGTGATCTGTGTCTTGTCACACATCCAGTACCACGCAGTATTTTGGGGCTCACTAATTTCTTTAAAACATTTGTGAATTGAGGTGATCTGTCTCTTGACACTGGCTGCCAGCTATCAGTGTGTCTCACTGAGTTATACCAGAGTTATTTAAATCTTTATACCAGAGTTGAATCAGAGTTCTTTATATATTAATCTATATATCACTCACCATGTCTGAAAGAACAAAAAGGACAGGCAGATGCTCCCAGACACAGATAAGAGGGCAAGCAGCCCCTGTGCCGGGAGGCTGTGCCTCTGGTCGTGGTGGACGTGGTGCATCCTCTGCAGGGGCACGCTTGTCCTTTCTAACTGGTGTTGGCCGTCTTAAGCAGCAACAACATACAGAGGACTTGGTGGATTGGCTAACCAGGCTCATCCTCATCCTCTGAGTCCTCTGCCAGCCAGGCTTCTAGTGCTTTACAGTCCACCTCAGCTGCCAAAGCATCTAATGCAGCCTCCATGTCCACAGCTACTCCTGCCGTAGCCTCGCTATCACACATGGAGGAGTCAGCTGAATTGTTTGACTACAATGAGAGTGACATGCTGCTTGAGGATGCGCAGCAAGTACAGTGCTCTGATTCAATCTCTGAGGTTGAGCAAGGGAGTATAATCAACCTAGAGGAAGGGGGTGCCAGTGATGACACACAAATAACTGGCGCTCATGTTGCCCCAGCAGCTGAAGCATGCTGCCAAGTTGGCTCCAGTGACGAAGAGATAGGGGGTGATTATGATGACAATGATGATGAGGTCACTGACTCCACCTGGGTGCCTGATCGAACAGAGGAATTAAGTGAGGACGAGGGGGAGGAGGAGGCACCGCAAACACGAGGCACAACATCCTTTGTGACCAACCGTAGCACTAGCCAGTACAAGGCATCACATGTCAGAGCTGCTCCGGTGCAGAGCGCTGTTGTCTCAAAGAACACATGCAGGAACTCTGTTGTCTGGGAGTTCTTTAAGAAATGTGCAGTAGAGCGCAGCGTTGCTATTTGTAATCTATGTCAGATGAGGCTTAAGCATGGGAAAGACACCTGACGCTTGGGTACCACGTGCTTGAGGCGACATATGACCACCTGCCATGCATCCCGTTGGCACAAAACTTTGCGTAGGTCCTCCTCCTCATCATCTGTCTCTATCCCCACTGCATATCCTGCCTTGTCATTGCCTGCTACAACCTCCACTGACAGGGATGATGCAACAGCAATGGATGTACCAGGTCCTTCCTCACAATGTGACAGCAACCCATCAGCTGAAGATTTACGCAGTCAGATTACGTTGCCCCAGCTGCTGCAGCGAAAGAAAAAATATAGTCCCAACCATCCCCAAGCACAGCGTCGAAATGCCAGCTTAGCAAAATTACTCGCATTGCAGCTGCTGCCTTTCCAGCTGGTGGACTCTGCTCCCTTCCGTGAATTTGCTGAATGTGCTGTACCACAGTGGCAGGTTCCAAAATGCCATTAATTTTCACGCAAGGCCATTCCAGCACTATACCAGCACGTGGAAGACAATGTTATCCAGTCATTGGGAAAGGCAGTCAGCAGCAAGGTGCATGTGACTTTAGACACGTGGTCCAACAAGCATGGACAGGGTCGTTACATTTCCTTCACGGCACACTGGGTAACTCTGATTGCAGCTGGGAGGGATCCAAGACGGGGCTCTGTGCTGCAGCTTGTTCATCCACCACGCCTCCAGAAAGCTGCTTGTATGAGGTCTGTCTGCTCCACCACCACCACCTCTTACTCCTCCTCCTCCTTCTCTGTCTCTGGCGAAGTGGCAGTTAAACTGACGCCTGACAGGGTCTATGCAATGGCTCAAGAAAAAAGATGCCATATTGTGCTTGAGCTGGTTTGTTTAGGGGACAGGAGCCACACCGGGTCAGAAAATCTGTCAGCTCTGCAGGGGCAGGTGCAGAGATGGTTAACACCACGCCAGCTTGAGCTGGGAATGATCATCTGCGATAATGGCACCAACCTTCTCTCCGCCCTACGCAAGGGTAAATTGATGCATGTACCATGCCTAGCACACGTCCTAAATCTGGTGGTACAGCGTTTCCTAACCAAGTACCCATTGCTGCCAGAGCTTCTCATCCAGGCCAGAAAAGTCTGCAGCCGCTTCAGACGGTCATTCCCAGCAAGCGTTCGCCTAGCAGAAATTCAAAGAGAATTCCACCTTCCCACGAACCATCTGATCTGTGACATGCCCACCAGGTGGAACTCGACATTAGCAATGCTGCAGCGTCTGCACAAGCAGCAGAGGGCCATCAACGAGTACCTGTGTGAGTATGGCACAAGGACAGGTTCAGGTCAACTTGGTTTTTTTTGCCCCCGCAGTGGCTGATGATCAAGGATGCATGCACTGTACTGTCACCATTTGAGGAGGCAACGAGGATGGTGAGCAGGGACAGTGCATGCATCAGTGACACAATTACTTTAGTGTTCCTGCTGGAGCACACTCTGAGGGGAATTATAGATGCGGCTCTAGAGGCAGAGCAGCAGGAGGAAGAGGAGGCCTTCCCTAGCTCTCAAGGCCCCAGTCTTTCGGCAGACAGCATTGCAGCGGGTCCTACTCAGATCAGACAGGAGGAGGATGAGGAGGAGGCAGAATATTTAAGTAGTGGGGGCATTGAACGTGGGGATTCCTCAAGAGAGGGTTTTGTGTGCCAAGAAACAGAAGGGCTAGTGCGTGGCTGGGAGGAGGAAGTGCACGATACGGTCATCCTCATTGACCAGGAAGACTCAGAAGCTAATGCCACCTCCAACCTACGCTGCATGGGCTCCCTAATGATGCAAAGCCTGCTAAAGGACCCCAGGATTCGTGCTATCAAGGAGAGGGATCATTACTGGTTGGCAACCCTTCTTAATCCACGATACAAGGGTAAAGTTGCAGAGCTCATCCTGCCTGCACAGAGGGAGCACAGGATGAAAAAACTTGAGGACGCTCTAAAGCGACACTTGTGTTACACCTTTCCAGGCACTGGTAGATTACCAAGTGCTGACACACATGCTTCTGAGGCTGCGGGTGATCAGAGGAATAGTGGTGAAGGCCAGGGCCGCTTGACAGATGCTTTTTTAATTTTTTTTAGTCCTCGACGCCCAGGGACGTCAAATGTAGGCACCCATTGCCAGCGTCTTCACCATATGGTGCAGGACTACCTAGGGGCAAGGGCAGACCTGGATAACTTTCCAGCAGATGATCCACTGGCTTACTGGGTGCTGAGATTGGATCACTGGCCAGAACTTAGTCAATATGCTATGCAGCTACTAGGTTGCCCTTCATCTAGCGTGCTTTCCGAAAGGACGTTCAGTGCCACTGCAGGTTTTGTCACAGACAAAAGAGTGCGTCTGTCCACCGACTCTGTAGACCGGCTGACTTTTATAAAAATGAATCAGCCCTGGATCAGCAGCTATCAATCCCCTGATGCTGAAGTAATGGAATAGATCGGGGATGTCCTCTTCTGCATTCACAAAACCTCCAGCACTGAACTCTTCCACAATACCACAAAAGGGTTACGGTGTGAAGGCACTTGCTGCCATGAAAGGCACAATATTTGGCTGCACTGACGCCTGTGCCAGATTTATATCATTTAAATTTTTTGAACCGCAGGGTACAACCCTGCACTCTTCCACAATACCACAGAGGGGTTACTGTATGATGATACTTGCTGGCCTGGCATTAAAGGCACAATATCTTGGTGCACTGACGCCCATTACCAGATAAAAAACTTTTCAATATAGGACCACATGGTCCACCCCTGCATTCTTCCACAATACCACAGAGGGGTTACTGTATGATGATACTTGCTGGCCTGGCAGTCTTGCACCAAAGGCAGAATATCTGGGTGCACTGACGCTTTGACCAGAATCATATATTTTCAATATAGGATCACATGGTCCACCCCTGCATTCTTCCACAATACTACAGAGGGGTTACTGTATGATGGTACTTGCAGGCCTGGCACCAAAGGCAGAATATCTGGGTGCACTGACGCCTTAACCAGATGCATATCTTTTTATTATAGGACCACATGGTCCACCCCTGCACTCTTCCACAATACCACAGATGGGTTACTGTATGATGGTACTTGCAGGCCTGGCACCAAAAGCACAATATTTGGGTGCACTGCCACTGACGCCTGTATCATATTCATATCCTCAGAGGGGTTACGGTGTGACGGCACTGTTGGGGATGCTAAAGGACCAATTTTAAAGCACCTATTGTTACTTTCATCCAAAGCCTGCACAAGTTTCACAATAATTTAGCCAAAAAAATCAGTAAACTTTTTCTGCGTGTCCGAAAATGTCTCCTCTTTTCATACAGACTGCCGCCCCAAGCAGTTGTTTATGGATAGATTAAAGGAAAAGCATTTACCGTCATATGAAACGTCATTGTTTTGTTTTTAAGTGTTTCTATTAGACATGTGCATTCGTTTTAGTACTAAAACGATTTAGTCCGAATTTTGGGATAATTTAGTTTTAGTATGACTCAAGAGAAACGAAACTGCTCAGTACAAAAACGAAAGCTAAAATAAAATGCACTACATTTTAGTTTCAGTCCTTTTTGTGATATTATATGATGAGTGAAGGAGACCAGCAATGAAGAGCGCAACATGCAAATCCGAAGTTCTGCACCCTCCACATGCCATGCAGGAGGATGTTCTATACAGAGAGGGACATTAATTCAGGAGGATGTTCTATATATTATACAGAGAGGGGTATTAATTAATGCAGGAGGATGTTCTTAAACATTATACAGAGAGGAGCCTTTTTTTTTAGCCCTTTAAATCCAGTGGCTGTGAGCGCGGAGATCGGCTGCTTGTTACATTATCTCTCAGTACAATGTATCAGGCTCAGCTGTTACAGTAACTGACTGCTGCTCATCACAGCGCTCAGAGTTTCAGTAAAACAAGGAAATAATATTGTTTTAACCTCTTACATATAAAAATATTATTTACTAGTTTTACTGAAACTCTGAGCGCTGTGATGAGTAGCATCAGTTACTGTAACAGCTTTGCCTGACACGGGGCAGTATTACAATGTTGGTGCTAACTTAACCAGAGCTGTTGTAACTGAAAACCTCCATAGGCTATAATAGCTCTGGGAAGTTTACAACAGCTCTGGTTAAGTTAGCACCAGCTATATAATATGGCCCACATTGTGCTGAGAGTGAGAGATGCTTAACAAAAGGATCTCAGCCCTCTGAGGAGCCACTACAATAGTAATTGTATCCACTGGTTTTTGGATGAATGAAATTAGTTTTCATACTAAATAACTGAAAACGAATTTCTTTAGCAACTAAATAAATTGCATTTTAGTACTAATGCATTAGTTCAAAACGAAATTTTGTGCTGTGCACATGTCTAGTTTCTATACATCCTAGAAATCCGCCACTTCACGGGCAGGTTATGGGGACCTCCTAGGCACGATATTTGAAGGAATTTTTGGTTTTTATTTTTAACCCTTATTTCATGGAAAACTCACTGCACCTTTAAAAATGTTTTTTTTAAAACTTTTTGTCCATGTTTCCTGTCCCCCAGGGCACTACCCGGACCCCCATACACCTTTTATGGCAAATATGTAGCATATATGACCTCTTGGAGGGCACTCTAAAAACCGAATGTTCTGCCCTATTGACTTGTATTGGGTTCGGGTTCGGGTTCGGACCCGAACATATGGGAAGTTCGTGTTCAGGCTCGAACCGAACTCGGGGGGTGTTCGGCTCATCCCTATTCAAGACGACCTAGTAGATTAATTCACATTGACAGATCAACTTTGTCTGAAAACACCACTTGCCTGACATCACTTTACTGCCTTAAAGAGCACCCGTCATGGCCAAAACACTTGCCCATTTGACAGAGCATCCGTCTCTTTAGATAGATCAGTGTTTGCTTTGTTGACCAATATAACTGAAAAAAATTGGAAATATTTTCATTTTAAGATTTCCCTTCCCTCTTTGGACTATGTCATGTTTTCGGGGCGGGGGTGAAGCCACTGCGAGCAGACAGCTGGAAGCACAACAGAACATGAGAATGGTGGTATAATTGCATAATAGAGAGTGAGCCCATTAACACCTTAGTGACCGGGCGGTTTTACACAAATCCGTCCTTTAGTGACCGCTGCTGTTTTTACGTTTCTGCGCTGTTAGTGTTTAGGACAAATTTTCCTCTTACTCGTTTATGCAACCTACACATATTTTACACTGTTTTTCTCGTCATTAAATGGACTTTATAAAGATACCATTTTTTTCATCATTTCATATAATTTACTATAAAAAACATTGTGAAATATGACAAAAAAATTGAAAAAACACCACTTTTTCGAACTTTGACCCCCAAAATTTCTTATGTATCAACAACCGTCAAATAAATTTAATTCCTTAGTAGTTTCTAAATTTAGTTCTGAGTTTAGCAATACCCAATGTTTACATATTCCTCGCTTTTTTCCTTATTTTATGCAACAATAAGTGCAAGTAGCACTTTGCCATTTCCAAAGAGTTTATTTTCAAAACAAGTGCTAGTGACATTGTAACACTGATATCTGTCACTAATTCCTGAATAACCCTCCACATATACATATTTTTTTAAAGTACACAAATCAAGGTATTAAACTTGGGGTATTTTTACTCTTTTCATGCAAACCATTTTACCACAAATCTATGCCAAAGTTTGAGAAAAAAAAAAGTTTTGGTGATTTTTTTTTTTGAACGCAATTTAAGAATACATGTACTGTTAACTTTAAGGTTTACTGCCAAAAAGCACCCCAAAATATGTTCAGCAACATCTTCTGAGTAAATTGATACCACCCATGTATAGGTATGTCGGGTCATTTGGGGGCTAATAGGCCTTATTTGGGGGGTGCGCATTTCAGTTTTCCAACCTGGAATTTTCACATTTCGTCATCATGCACCCATGTCCTATTTGGGACATTTTTGAAGTAGGCCAAAGTAATTTATCCCCTTCAAACCATATATTTTTAGAAAGGGCACACCCTAGGGTGCTTCAAAGAGTTGTATTTTAACACTTTCCATGCACTAGCTCTATGTCAAACTTTCAGGTAGTCACTTTTTGTGTTATTTTTTCACACACATTGTACTTTAGGCATGAATTGTCAAATCCAGTTATGGGTTACTGCCAAAAGACACCCCAAAATATGTTCAGCAACATCTTCTGAGTAAATTGATACCACCCATGTATAGGTATGTTTGGTAATTTGGGGGCTAATAGGCCTTATTTGGGGGGTGCGCATTTCAGTTTTCCAACTTGGAATTTTCACATTTCGTCATCATGCGCCCATGTCCTATTTGGGACATTTTTGAAGCCGGCCAAAGTAATTTACCCCCTTCAAACCATATATTTTTAGAAAGGGCACACCCTAGGGTGCTTCAAAGAGTTGTATTTTAACACTTTCCATGCACTAGCTCTATGTCAAACTTTCAGGTAGTCACTTTTTGGGTTATTTTTTCACACACATTGTACTTTAGGCATGAATTGTCAAATCCAGTTATGGGTTACTGCCAAAGAACACCCCAAAATATTTTCAGCAACATCTTCTGAGTAAATTGATACCACCCATGTATAGGTATGTCGGGTCATTTGGGGCTAATAGGCCTTATTGGGGGGTGCGCATTTCAGTTTTCCAACCTGGAATTTTCACATTTCGTCATCATGCACCCATGTCCTATTTGGGACATTTTTGAAGCCGGCCAAAGTAATTTATCCCCTTCAAACCATATATTTTTAGAAAGGGCACACCCTAGGGTGCTTCAAAGAGTTGTATTTTAACACTTTCCATGCACTAGCTCTATGTCAAACTTTCAGGTAGTCACTTTTGGGGTTATTTTTTCACACACATTGTACTTTAGGCATGAATTGTTCAAATCCAGTTATGGGTTACTGCCAAAAACACCCCAAAATATGTTCAGCAACATCTTCTGAGTAAATTGATACCACCCATATATAGATTTGTTCTGTTGTTTTTGGGGTGCTACGCCAATTCTTTTGACATTTTCTAATTTGACATACAGTTATCTTCTTGCTTATCTTCTTTTTAGAGCCTTTTTACATACCCCAATTTTATTAACGTGCATATATTTGGTAAGCTAACACCCCAAAGTATTGTAAATGGAGTGTTTTTATGCCATGGATGCAACCGTTTGCTCCAAACAAATTGGATACTGTTTGGTGGTCATTTTTCATTTTCACACCCACATCAGTTTTGACTGTGATTTAGGAGACACTGTTGTTTGTTACTGCATGAAAACTCTCCAGGTTGTTTTCTGCACGATCTCCTGAGTACACCATGCCCCCCATGCATAGGTTTGCCAGGATTTTGGGAAGCTTCAAATACAATTTTTATGACTTTGTCATTGGAGTTGAAATTGAGATTATTTCTTCAGCTAGGCCTATCTTTGGTTTTGGGTCTACCGCATACCCCAGTTTGAATTATTGCCAGAAAATTGTTTATATTTGTTATGTTGACACCCCAAGGTATTGCATATGGAGTGCTTTGATGCCATGGATGCAACGGTTTTAGCCCAAAACATTTGAGAAGGTGTGTGGCGGTAATTTTTCAATTTTCTGATTTTTACGCCCACAGTAGTTTTGGACTGTGATTTAGGAGACACTGTTGTTTGTTACTGCATGCAAACTCTCCAGGTTGTTTTCTGCAAGGTCTCCTGAGTACACCCATGCCCCCCATGCATAGGTTTGCCAGGATTTTGGGAAGGTTCAAATACAATTTTTATGACTTTGTCATTGGAGTTGAAATTGAGATTATTTCTTCAGCTAGGCCTAGCTTTGGTTTTGGGTCTACCGCATACCCCAGTTTGAATTATTGCCAGAAAATTGTTTATATTTGTTATGTTGACACCCCAAGGTATTGCATATGGAGTGCTTTGATGCCATGGATGCAACGGTTTTAGCCCAAAACATTTGAGAAGGTGTGTGGCGGTAATTTTTCAATATTCAGATTTTTACGCCCACATTAGATTTGGACTGTGATTTAGGAGACACTGTTATTTGTTACTGCATGAAAACTCTCCAGGTTGTTTTCTGCAAGGTCTCCTGAGTACACCCATGCCCCCCATGCATAGGTTTGCCAGGATTTTGGGAAGGTTCAAATACAATTTTTATAACTTTGTCATTGGAGTTGAAATTGAGATTATTTCTTCAGCTAGGCCTATCTTTGGTTTTGGGTCTACCGCATACCCCAGTTTGAATTATTGCCAGAAAATTGTTTATATTTGTTATGTTGACACCCAAGGTATTGCATATGGAGTGCTTTGATGCCATGGATGCAACGGTTTTAGCCCAAAACATTTGAGAGGTGTGTGGCGGTAATCTTTCAATTTTCGATTTTTACGCCCACAGTAGTTTTGGACTGTGATTTAGGAGACACTGTTGTTTGTTAGGCATGAAAATCTCCAGGTTGTTTTCTGCAAGGTCTCCTGAGTACACCCATGCCCCCCATGCATAGGTGTGCCAGGATTTTGGGAAGGTTCAAATACAATTTTTATGACTTTGTCATGGGAGTTGAAATTGAGATTATTTCTTCAGCTAGGCCTATCTTTGGTTTTGGGTCTACCGCATACCCCAGTTTAATTATTGCCAGAAAATTGATTATATTTGTTATGTTGACACCCCAAGTATTGCATATGGAGTGCTTTGATGCCATGGATGCAACGGTTTTAGCCCAAAACATTTGAGAAGGTGTGTGGCGGTAATTTTTCAATTTTCAGATTTTACGCCCACAGTAGTTTTGGACTGATTTAGGAGACACTGTTGTTTGTTACTGCATGAAAACTCTCCAGGTTGTTTTCTGCAAGTCTCCTGAGTACACCATGCCCCCCATGCATAGGTTTGCCAGGATTTTGGGAAGGTTCAAATACAATTTTTATGACTTTGTCATTGGAGTTGAAATTGAGATTATTTCTTCAGCTAGGCCTATCTTTGGTTTTGGGTCTACCGCATACCCCAGTTTGAATTATTGCCAGAAAATTGTTTATATTTGTTATGTTGACACCAAGGTATTGCATATGGAGTGCTTTGATGCCATGGATGCAACGGTTTTAGCCCAAAACATTTGAGAAGGTGTGTGGCGGTAATTTTTAAATTTTCAGATTTTTACGCCCACATTAGATTTGGACTGTGATTTAGGAGACACTGTTGTTTGTTACTGCATGAAAACTCTCCAGGTTCTTTTCTGCAGGTCTCTGAGTCCACCCTGCATGCATAGGTTTGCCAGGATTTTGGGAAGGTTCAAATACAATTTTTATGACTTTGTCATTGGAGTTGAAATTGAGATTATTTCTTCAGCTAGGCCTATCTTTGGTTTTGGGTCTACCGCATACCCCAGTTTGAATTATTGCCCGTTGATTATATTTGTTATGTTGACACCCAAGGTATTGCATATGGAGTGCTTTGATGCCATGGATGCAACGGTTTACCCAAAACATTTGAGAAGGTGTGTGGCGGTAATTTTTCAATTTTCAGATTTTTACGCCCACATTAGATTTGGACTGTGATTTAGGAGACACTGTTGTTTGTTACTGCATGATAACTCTCCAGGTTGTTTTCTGCGGTCTCCTGAGTACACTGCCCCCATGCATAGGTGTGCAAAGATTTTGGCAAATACAGCACCAATTGTAGAACATAAAATGTAACGAATAAAATGTAAAAGTCTGGTGCAGTAAAAGAAAAAAAATATAAACTGAACTAACTAACTGGAGTGTGAGAAAAAATAGAAAGGAAAAAAAAAATCACAGATCACGCACAGTGTGATATAGCTTGAAACAGTCCCCAAGACACACAGACCGGGTTGTCCAGGGCATTCTGGGCAGTAAAAGATTGTGTCTCTCCTCTGCCTCCTCTTGAAACACACCCTGCATCTTTTTTGGGGTTTCTGTTTGCCCTCAGTGGGGGGATTTTATAAATAAAATGTGTAGCCCCAACTCTGTCCCCCATCACCGCCCGGGGAGCATGTGCATCCTGGTACAAAAACCCCGAAATGACCTGGAGCTGAAACTGTAAAAAGGACAGCGTCACTCCGGGGTTTGCCTTTTTGCAGAGCAAAAAGGCATTGTGGGTTGCAATTTGCATCAGGTAAATTGCAACCTTTTTGTACCAGGCCCTTGACGTCCGCATAATCTGGTAGGGCTGGAGCAGCTGATCTGCCAGATCAACCCACCCATATGCCGGTTATAGGCTTTGATGCACACTGGCTTCCTGATGCGCTCAGCTCTGCCACGTACAGAGACCTCCACAGACCTCTCAGTGTGGATGGTGGATAGAAGGTATACATCCTTCTTGTCTCTGTACTTGACCGCCAACAGCTCCTCTTGGCGCAGAGCTGAGGTCTCCCCCCTTTTTAGCCGGGTGCGGACAAGCTGTGCTGGGAAACCTACGCGGTTCTTGCGAACAGTACCGCATGCTGCTGTATCAAAACAATACAGCAGCTTGAACAAAGGGACACTCGTATAAAAAATTATCAAGATACAAGTTGTACCCTTTGTTCATCAGGGGAAAAAGTAGGTCCCACACAATCTTGCCACTGGTTCCCATGTGTTCTGGGCAACCTGGAGGGTCAAGGCTACTATCCTTTCCCTTGTACACCGGAAGGCCTGAGTATACCCACTCTCGCTGTCACAGAGCTTATACACCTTCACTCCATACCTGGAGTGTTTGGAAGGAATATACTGCTTGAATCCCAGCCTTCCCTTGTATTTCATTAGGGATTCATCCACACAGATATTCCTTCCAGGTGTATAAGCCTCTGCAAACCTGGCGGCGAAGTGGGTAATCAGGGGGCGGATTTTATACAGCCTGTCAAACTGGGGATGCTCTCTAGGAGGGCACAGGCTGTTGTCACTGAAGTGCATGAAACGCAAAATGTTTTCATACCTTCTACGTGACATTGATTGGGGGTAAATGGGGGTAGAGCAGATGGGGCTACTGCTCCAGTAGGAGCGAATTGAGGGCTTCTTTATGATGCCCATCAGCATAGTAAGTGCCCAGAATTTCAGAAATTCTGTCACATCTAGAGGGGTCCATTGCTGCCTTGCCAAGTAGGAGTCTGGCTTCGCAGCACAATGCTAATGGGCATACAGATTTGATTGGGCCACGATGTGGCCCAACAAATCATCCCCCATAAACACCTGCAAAAACTGTGTGGCGGTAAATCCTGCAACATCAATATTGATGCCAGGATTTGCCATGAAAGGAGGGATATCTGGCCTCTGGCGATGAGGCACTACCCACTCCTCAGCTGGAGCTGTGCATCTCCTGCTGGCAGGTGGTAACCCAGGATCTGCATCAGAAACATCACTAGATACATCAGCCAGCGTAGATGATGTATCTAGCGACGTCTCTGAGCAGTTAGCGGGGTCAAAATCAGGGTCTGAGTCTGACGCAGATGCCTCAGATTCTGACGCCAGGATGGCATATGCCTCCTCGGCGCTGTACACCCTCTCAGACATTATATATAATAGATTATAAAATTTTATAATTATTATATATATAAGCGGATTATTGGTTCTTAGAAGAACCGTTGGGTTTCACAAGAAAATACAAATAAACACCTAAATCTCTCTAAATCCCTCTAAACCTGCCTCAATTCTTCTAAATCTCCCTAAATTCTCTCTAAATCTGCCTCAATTTTTCTAATCTCACTAAATCTACCTAAAATCTCTAACCTGTCAAATCTGATCTCTCTCTCTCGCTCACCAAAACACAAGTGAGGAGAGGGAGGGAGAATCACAGAGGTCAGAGCCAATATTTACAAAATATTGACCTGACCTGACAAATTAGAAATTTTATTTAGATTTTTTATAACTTCTGATTGGATGTTGCTAGCCTGCCTCTCTGATGAGGCAGGCTAGGAACATCTCACTCAGCCCCAAGATGACCCTGCCCTTAGAAGGGCAGCGCCATCTTGGCTGTCAGTTTATCTTATTTTATACCTTTTTATTTATTTTTATTTAACTTTTTTCTTTTTTACACTTTTTTTTACTCTGCTGGGTGCCTTGATCCCTCGAGGCACCCAGCAGAGCACCTGATCACTCATGTGATCTATTATGTACTGAGTGCCACGATACCTCGTGGCACTCAGTACTTCCTGCCGCTACCGGAAGTGATCGCTCGGGGGAGCGATCACGGAAGGACCGGTGGCAGGTAAGCATATTGCAGGGATGCCTCGATGTCGAGGCATCCCTGCAATATACACAGAGCAGCTGGAAGCGATACCCGATCGCTTCCAGCGCTCTCTAGAAGTGCCGGGCACCTCTCCGGTAAAACCGGATGTTGATCGCTCCCGGGAGCGATCACAAGGTGCCCCGGCACTTCTGTCCGCCATTGCACGGATGCCTGGACTCCCAGGCAGCGTGCAATGGCCCTGGAGCTGCTGGAAGCGATCCGATCGCTTCCAGCGCTCAAAACACCGCAGGACGTACCATGTACATCAGCGGGTCTAAAAGAGACCCGCGGCCATGACGCACATGGTACGTCCAAGGTCCCTAAGGGGTTAAGATTAGAATCTAGCACTGCACCTAGAAAAATTACAAACAAACATGGCAGAAAAAGCATCTCAAATGAGTTTTTACAATGGCTGCAGAGCATATACTGTAAATTCCTGGGCAGCTTTATTAAGCCCTGTTTGACTGAATGAAGGATTCAAAGACGTAGAAAACAGAGTGCGTAAATTACAGAAAACATAATAATAAACATACAAGATTGTGTTAATAGGTGAACGCAGTAAACAAAGATAACACTGAATACCCAGTTGAAGTCTCAAATGACAGCACAGTAGATGGGGCCTCTTGCTCATGACCTTTGCCTATTGTTATGATAAGGGGCTCATAGGATCAAGGTCAAAAGTTGGATAAAGAGACTTGCTTGTTGATCGTTTAAGTTTGTTTTCTGCGTCCAAAGTCAGGATAAGAGTCTTGTTTCATAAAGAAGTAAATAGTTTTGGTAATGGTACTGCTTCTGTTACATTGAAATAGTTTTTTAAACATTATAACTTATGTCAAGTGCCACGCCGCCGCCGCCGGAAGAAAGGCAGATCTGGTGCTGCACCATCCTGATTTCCCCAGGCAGCACCCTTCAAGCCCTGTCTTGCTGGAATTTGCTTCCAGAGACTCACATTTGCAGGATCAGCAGGTGCACCTAATGAGGACCTGTCCCAGGATGCTTCTGCATTTTGCTTGCAAAGTGCCAACACTCCCAGTCTGACATCAAGCCTGTCCAGAAGCTCCATAGCTGTTCTGATATCCGTGTACCGAACCCCTGGCTTTCCCCCTGAACTCTGCATTCTGGATCATCCCTACTGGTATTGTGCCTCGAGATCCCTTTATTACACCTGTCCCAAGACTTCCCTTCTGCACTCCCCCACCAGAGACTTTCCAGTATTGCTTCTCCATGTTTATTGTTTTCCTTTAATAAATCCCCATTTGATTTGCAACATATCAAGTATTTCCTGTGTATCACTTGCATCCTGGGCTTGCAACCTCGACCTGTGGCACTACACGTGACAACTTATTTTAAAATACAATAAGGTCTAGTTAAATATTTAAGGAACACTAAAGGAATAATTTTTTACAGCCGATACAGAGTGACACATTTTGATGACACTAATAAACTCCAAAGATTTAACTCTAGTCAAAGATCATAAATGAGCTAGAAAATGAGTTTATTAGTTTCTATTTGGCTCCATGGTAATAGCAACCTCAACACGTCTTCCATCACTTTCGGAATGCAGAATTAGTGAAGAAGAAAGCAGAGCATGCAAACCATACATCATCTAATGCTAAACATCCAAGACTGATATGTAGGATAGCTTTTATATAAAATCTATAAGGGAAAATTATTCTTACTTCTATATACAACCTGTTAAAAATGTATGCTTTTTTGCTGAGAGTTTGCAAATAAACTACATCGCACGCTCATTTGAATGGTAATAAATAACAGTCTTGTACATAACGTGAAATCAAACGAGCTGCAATGCTGTATTGCATCTTAAATGCAATTTATGCATGATGCCAATATTAATATAAACCAGACTGAGTTATTTTGCCTTGTGTTTCCCATAACATGTTGTGACGTTCTGGGTCCCTGGAGCCACCTCTGGCTTACATGAACTTTGCATAGATGTTCTGGCCCTTCGTTTCCTCCTTGGATTTTCCAGCCCTGGAAACTCACCTGGACTCATTTTGTTCATTGTGAACTCTGTATATAAGTAGGCATCGCCCAAAGAAGGGTGCTGCCTCACTTTGATCTGTATCCTCATTTTGATCTAGCCTCATTCTGATTTGGATCCTGGTTCTGCTTCTGTTTACACAGCTCTTGCATTCATTTTGATGTCTGTCTTGCTTAGGTGCTATTTTGCATTTGTTTATCCTCTCTGTCTTCATGTTACTTCTGTGTCAGGTATAGTCTTGCAATTCCCCTGCTTAGTTCTGTTTAATTATTGTCTACTTATTGTTACCCAGGTCCTTGGTTATTTATCTGTTTGTGTTAATCTGGTTTAGTGATTATTGCTCTTTAGTTCAGGTATCGCTGTCTCCTTTTGTATGTATCCTGTAGTGCTTTTGTGTCTTAGTATTTTGGTTTATTTCTACGTTTTACCAATAGTCCTCAAGTCTTTATGTTCATGTGTATTTACTTCTGGATCCTTGCTGTTTATTTTGTCTGGTTTATAATAAATTCCTTGTTTTACTGTTATACATATCCCGGTTCATGTCTGATCACTGCACATTAACCACTTGGCTGCTAAGGACGCGCTCAGCGCGTCCAGCCAAGTGGTTCTCTTGTGCTACGGACGCACTCAGCGCGTCATAGCACAGGAGGCAGCAATCCGACGGATTCCGGCGGATTGCTGCGCCCCCCCGGTGCGGGCTGACATCTTGGATGTCAGCCCAGCACTCGGGAGCCCGGCTGGGACATTAGGTGTAATCGCGGCGACGCGATGACACCTAATTCAGGCGCCCCCCGCATGTGCGGAGGAGGCGCCTGAAAGGGAGGGGGGGAGGTCCTTCGGACCTCTCTCCCTCCCGATCGCCGGGGAGCAGGGGGTTAAAACAGACACCGCTTGGAAGGGCACAGCCTGCCCTTCCAAACGGTGGCTGTCATTAACCCCTGGGGTGCCGGATCACGAATCGGCGCTGAAAAGCGCCGGTTCGTGATCCTTTCCCGGAGCTGGCCGACATCTTGGATGTCGGCCAAGCCTCCGGGAACTCCCCAGGAGGACTGGCGTCATCGTGCATAGCACGATGACGCCAGTCCTAGAGTTAACCCCTAGCTGCCACCAACGGTGGAGATAGGGAGTTCATTGGAACCCCCTATCTCCCGATCCGTGGCAGCTAGGGGTTAAAGTTTGGTACTGTTGGATCGGCCAGAGCATGGCCGTTCCAACGATACCAAACACTACTGTGAAAAAAAAACACTTAACACGTTGTAAATTATTGAAAATTCATATTTTATTGCATTTTTTGTTATAATATACAGACAGGTCATGTATACATATAATAATGACATATTATGAATCTGCCGAGTCTGACGGAAAGAACGATATATAATATGTCTGGGTCATATACTAAAATAAGTAACTAAAATGATGAGCGAAACCAGTAAAAATGACCTCAGCACAGAGGCGGGAAAAGCCTCAGCAGCGAAAGGGTTAAGCTCACACCCTTTCTGCACCATGTCAGGCCAGGTTCACCGTAACACATGTACAATATAAATAAGCAGTAAGATTTTTTTTGTGAAAACTCAGATCAGTGAGAAGAATTAAGATATTTACAACTTTTAAGATGGTTCCAGGACCTGGGTGCCTCAACCAACAGTAATTTCAATGGATGTCTGGGAAGCTTCTGGCAGTGGGTATCCTGAAAAATATGTTGCAAGAAAAAATGTAATGGATGGATTAAAACAGGTTTAATTTTTTTAAAAAAAAAAAAAAATTAATAATATATTTTATAAAAACAGATTTGAAACAAACAGCAAATACCTAAAACAATGGCTAACAGTAAGACTTGAAGAAAACGAAAAACAAAAAATATTGATATTTTACAGATTCATATCTTACAACTAGGACAGAGCACCTCATACTTAACATTGTGAGCGCAAATGCGTTCGTGCGCTGGTACGCAGATGGTATTACAATCGATGCGCAAATTTTTAGGAACGACGTTTGCGTGCATAATTTTAACGTCTTTGAAAAGCTGGTGGTAACGGCAAATCTGAACGTCCTGGCCAAAACCAAATACACCAGCACGAAAAAAAAAATACAGTAAAGTATAGTTACACATTCTACACATACCCAAACAACAAAATTGAGAGCTTGTGCGTGTTTTTACTATTGATGCAGCATATATACTCAGATTGATTTTGACAGGCGCAAAAACTTAACGGGAGACAATTGTGATTCTTAATTCTGATTGCCCACTGATTTCTGTGCGCAGCGTTAATTTTGCACGTATTTTTTAAGCACAATATTTTCGGACGGATGAAAAGATGCGCTCGGATCGTAATACCAGCGTTAATTTACGCGTGTTAACGTTTAACGCTGCGCGCAAAAAAATTGCGCTGTGCGGGCGCTTTTGCGCGGAGAATGTAATAGAGGCCTTTATGTTTCCCTTGATTATTAGCATTTAAGGGGTTAATGGATAGGCTACATGCCTCACAGTGTATATATTTCACATTTTCCCTTGATTAATGGCATTTTAGGGGTTAATGGGTAGGCTCCATGCCACACTGTTTGTATTTCCCTGGTTTTATGGCATTTTAGGGGTTATTATGGAAGTTAGAATCTAAAGGGTCTAATCATCTTTAGATCCTTTGCTTTTTGTAGCAATTCAGGGAATCAATTTCATCAAAAATATCACAAATTCCCTATGAGTGTAGCACAGAATCCACAGCAATAAACCTCACAGTAATGTGCGCTGTGTATTAGCATTCAGTGTTATATGGGAGTGCTGACTTATGAGTAAGAGTACTTAAAAAAGAAACCGTAAAACTCAAGGGGAGGGTGACACCATGAGTTACCGCATCGGGTGACACCAACCCTAGTGTGACGCCAATGGAGTTAATATTTCATTTTTGGTTAAACCTTAACTTTTATTAGTCTCTATGGATAACATCTTGTAAAAGGGATTATTACCCTATGGAAAAAGAAACAGAAAAATAATATTTCAGTAGTAATTGAACAATGCACACAGAAAGGGAAAATTGACGTACACGAGCAGATATTAACCCTTTCGCTGCTGTGGCGTTTCACACCTCTGTGCTGAGGTCATTTTTACCGGTTTTGCTCATCTTGTTTAAACGTGTTTTGAAGGCTTATTTTAGTATATGACCCAGACATATTATATATCGTTCTTTCCGTCAGACAGGGCAGATTCATAATATGTCATTATTATATGTATACATTATGTCATGTCTGTATATTATAACAAAAAATGCAATAAAATATGAATTTTCAATAATTTACAATGTGTAAAGTGTTTTTTTTCACATTTTAACATGCGAGCAATTGCGGTTATATTTTGTATGGGGTGCGCTTGTTAAAAAAATTAGAAATGGGGTCTCGTTACATTTTTTTTGGGGAAAATTGTGCGTTTGTTAAAAATCGCGTCGCATACAAAAATCGTTAGTGCAGCATCATTGTTCACATTATAATTGAAATGGGAACAATATTGCTGCATTAACGAACCAAAAAAAAGAAAAAACTTATTTTTTTTATATAATTTTTTTATAAATATTTTTTTATTCTTATTTTTATTTTTTTAAAAACATTTTTCATAGTCATGTTTGGTATCGTTAGAAAGGTCATGCTCTGGCCGATCCAACAATATCAAACATTAACCCCTAACTGCCACGGATCGGGAGATAGGGGGTTCATTGGAACCCCCTATCTCCACCATTGGTGGCAGTTAGGGGTTAACTCCAGGACTGGCGTCATCATGCTATGCACGATGACGCCAGTCCTCAGGGGGCATTCCCGGAAGCTTGGCCGACATCCAAGATGTCGGCCAGCTCCGGGAAAGGATCACGAACCGGCGCTTTTTGGCGCCGATTTGTGATCCGGCCCCCATGGAGTTAATTCCAGGTACCGTTAGGAAGGGCAGGCTGTACCCTTCCAAACGGTGCCTGGATTAACCCCCTGCACCCCGGCGATTGGGAGGGAGAGAGGTCCGAAGGACCTCCCCCCCTCCCTTTCAGGCGCCTCCTCCGCACATGCGCGGGGGCGCCTGAATTAGATGTCATCGCGCCGGCGCGATGACATCTAATTGTGCCAGCGGCGGTTCCGGGTGCTGGGCTGACATTGAGGATGTCAGCCCGCACCGGGGGGCACAGGGATCGGCAGCGAAGGGGTTAATAGTGCAAATAAATAAATTGAGGTAGGGTAGACTTTGAGATTCCTAGTTATGGATCCACAGACAGCACCAGGTATTGGAAGCTATGTGGGTGGGATACATTGACACCGTGTGTCCAGTTGGCCTTCCAGGGTCCCTGTTGAGGCAGAGAAGAAGATGCCTGTGCTAGAAGTTAAAGAGACACTATGGCCAAAAAAATGAAATGTCCTTATTGTGTTTATTTGATGTTGCTGATGTCTTACAAATGCTTTGATTTTCTCTTGTATGTTTAGTTAAGAAAATGGTTTCTTGTCGCTGGGTGCATCCATTGTGTGATATTTTCCTCTATATGTGTCACTGGGTGCATCCATTGTGTGATATTTTCCTCTATATGTGTCACACGGTGCATCAATTGTGTGATATTTTCCTCTATATGTGTCACTGGGGCATCCAGTGTGTGAAATTTTCCTCTATATGTGTCACTGGGCGCATCCGTTGTGTGATATGTAGCTTTGTGCTACAATGTAACTACATGACACACCATTGTGACATGTTAAAAGAACTAAACTGGCCATCACTGGAATCCAGACACTCCCTTCACCTTTCCAACCTGGTGTTTAAGAGCTTTTCTGGGAAGCTACCACCCTACCTGAATATGCTGCTTCCCCGGCAGTTCCCTCATCCTATAACCTCAGATCCAGGACCAGCACCTTACTTGCAATACCACAATACAAAAAGACAGTGGCTCGGTCCTCATTTTCCTACAGAGCACCGCAAATATGGAATAACGTCCCAGACGCCATCAAATCTTCCCCCAGTCTAAAATCCCTTAAGACTTCCCTATTAACATACCTCAATACGAAATGCACCTGTAAACATGTAACATAGTGACTTTATTTCCTACATATTTATTTTTCTGTATATTTGGTCTTGTGTTAATATCTTGCATTTTACTATTTTGTATTTCTGTAACCACTCAATGTTCTCGAACCCAGGACATACTTGAAAACGAGAGAAATCTCAATGTATCCTTCCTGGTAAAATCCTTTATAAATAAATAAATAATATTTTCATCTATATGTGTCACTGGGCGCATCCATTGTAGGGATGAGCTGTTCGGTTCGATCGGTTCGGAGTTCGATTCGAACATTGCCTGTTCACATGTTCGCGAACTACGAACATTTCCGCATGTTCGCCGCATGTTCGCCCACAATGCACCACAATGTACTTTTCCACTGGCCTGAAGCTTGTAATTGGCTACAGCCTTGCACCTGACCACAGATCAGGTGCAAGACAGGTGCAAGACTATGCCAATCACGGCTCACAGTCCTGATTGGGCAAATTTTGCCCAATCATGAGCTCACAGAGCTAAGTCCCGCAGCACACTATATAAGGCTTCACACAGCGCTTCAGCACGTGTTTGAGAGGAGATTGTTGTTGTGTTAGTGTGTGTTCTCACTGCCAGTCTGCCACCAGCTACTGGGGGGGGGAGGGGTGTCTCATTTCTACAAAATATCTGGGAATTGTTCTAATCTGTGTGTTCTCACTGGTTGCCACCCAGTATTTTGGGGGGTCAGTAATTTCTCCGAAATATCTGGTAATTGGGGTAATCTGTGTGTTCTCACTGCCACCAGCAACTATTTTTTTTTTTTTTTGAATTTTGAAATTTTTATTTCTGAACAAAAAAGTTCACAGGTCAACTGACAAACGTGGACTCGCAGGGTCACCACAAGAGTAAGGCAAAGGAGTACAAGAAAAGATTAAGTAATTTCGCAGAGAGTCATGACTTAAAACTGAATATATCGTCACTATTATAAGCATAGTCCACAAAAGTCTGTATATACGCAGCCTGTAGAAAGTCAAAAATGCAAGGGGGAAAGGAAAACAGGGGGTGTGGTACATGATGCTTTGGGGGGAGGAGAGCATTTCTCTCGGGTAATAAAAAAAAAATTATAAGAAAGGAAGGGAAGGGAAGGGGGAGGCGGGGAGTGTGGCAAACACCAGAACCGTGACTCTCCTGACACTCTCCCGAGGGAGGCCATGGAGGAGTAGTGTCACGAGGCCCGAGTATGCGAGGGCCAGGCACGGCGAACATTACCGTGATGGCGCACCTCGCACGCACTCGGTATGTGCCAAACAGAAAAGAAAAAGGGGGAAAAAAATATATATATAAGAAAGGAAAGGAAGGGGGAAGCAGGGAGTGTGGCAAAGACCAGAAACGTGACTCTCCTGGCATGCTCCCGAGGGAGGCCAGAAGCCATGGAGGGGTAGTGTCACGAGGCCCGAGTATGCGAGGGCCAGGCACAGCTAACATTACCGTGATGGCGCACCTCGTACGCACTCGGTATGTGCCAAACAAATAAGAAAAAGGGGAGAAAAAGAAAGAGAAAAAAAAAAAGGTGGGGTAGGGGGGAGAGAACTTTCACCTCCAGCAGGACAGACACCCGTTAGAGACAAAGATAGGGAGGGGAACATAACGGTACGTGTGATGGAGCTGCAAAGGCAGCGGCAACATCACCAAAAACCTCCATTGTCAGGGAAGCAGGCGATGTGTCCTTAACAGTGTAGTCTCAATCTGGGTCGCCAGGGGGTCGAGGAGAGCCACCAGAACGAGTCGCAGCCTCCTGGCCCGATAAATTGGGAAGCAGACCCAAGGACCTAAGATGATCCCCAGCAACGTCCGCCGTGTTAGCCACAAGAATCTGTCCATCCGGAGAGGTAATAATAAGGGAACCAGAGGCGCCCCATTTATATCCGACTGTATGTGCGCGGAGAAGGGCCGTAACCTGCCGAAACTGTCGTCAAGCCGCTAACACCAAAAAGGGAAGGTCCCGGTACACAGCAATGGATGCCTCTTCAAACTGGACTGTCGGTGTGTTCCGTACTGCGCGGAACAATGCGGAGGGTAAAGCTGATTCCCGAAAGGTAATGAGGACGTCGCACGGCGCTTTCGTGGGAGCCAAGGCCGCCTTCCGCACACGGAAGGCTATGAGGACAGAGTCCCGTAGGTGTTCCGTGGGATCCAAAACCACCTCCAAAATGTGCATGATATATGGCAAAAGGTCTAAATCCGGCACGTTCTCAGGCACTCCATGGAGCTTTGCATTCCTGCATCTGTGTCTGGACTCCATCGTCACCACCACAGCCACTGGTGTATTTTGGCCTAGGCCAACAAGGCCTAGGCCTAGGGCGGCACTTTCCAGGGGGCGGCGGCCTGCCGGGTGGCCTTTTTCTTTTTTTTACTTTTGCAAATTATTTTACCAGGAAGGATCCATTGAGATGTCACTAATTTTCAAGTATGTCCTGGGTAGGCAAGGCCTAGGCTTTCACTTTCCAGGGGGCAACAAAAAACCTCACCACTAAATGGGTTACTCACAGAGCACCGAAATGAGGCCAACATTTTAGTGTTCTGTAGGTCGCTGCATTTCGGGGAATAAAATTTCCCCACCCTGAAGTGAATTCACCATTCACCGCAGGGTCCCCAAAGTGCATGGAGTCGGCCGCTGTATGCTGCCACCACAAACCCACGGCCTGTTGTTTTCAAAAGAACTACTGAACGAAAATGTCTGGAATTTACATATAAAATCCTATGATTGATAATAAAAAGTTCTGTTACAGAAAAAAGAAAAACCGCTATTAAAAAAAAGAGGGGGGGAATTTTGCCCAAAAAATTCTGAAAAATTACTAAAAGGTACTAAAAAAAATAATAATTGATAAATAAATGAAGACTTTTTACTGCAGATTAAAATAATAAATGGTTTATTAGATATTGCATAAAAACAAGAATATTTTTAACATTGAAACCTATGGGGTTCACCTGAATAAACCTGCTGATTGAAACCACCGAACATCAGGGCATTTCACTGCCATTTCTCTGCTGATTGGTGTTCTCTGAATAGATTAACCATTACTTCTCTATGGGGATTTGCAATGCCTTCAAACAGCACCGTACTTGCTGGCAGTTTGCCAAACTTGTGTGTGAGCATATCACCAGAGCAGTTGTGTACTTAGGAGTGGCGGAGGGCGGGCCGCCCCAGGTACCAGTGATTATTGGGGTGTCATTAGGGGGTACTAGGAGGTGTCACTGTCACTGTGTGTCAGCTTTAAGCTGTGTTCTCAAACAACGAGCAGCGGAGCAGGGCGTTTGCATATGGAATAAAATCGAATAGAATAAAAATCCCCCTCTCCTCCCTCCATAGCTCCTCCCCTGCCCCGCAGCAGCTCTAGGAGAGGGGAGGGGGATGTGATTTGTGTGCAGAGAGAGAAGATGACCGTAAACGGCAGGTAAAGGGGGGGGTATCAGCAGAATATGAAGCCCTGTCTGCTTACTGCTGTTTAAAGTGGACCTTTCCTTAACCAGCACTGCAGTGATAGATATTTGTCATTGAACTGCCTGGCTCCTGGTGAGGCTGCGTGCGTGCAGGTCACACTCGGTCCGGCCAGTCAGGTGGTACTGAGTCTCAGTACCACCTGACTGGCTGAACCACGTGACACGCACACACGCAGCTGCCCGCCCTTTCGTTAACATGGACTGTCACTCTATTCTGGACTGAACACCCACCGGGAAGGGAATCAAAGCCACGGTGCACCCTCTGGCAGTGGCACCCAACTGCTGACAAGATGGCTCCACGCACAGGCACAGCCGCGATCCTAACGTGGCCTCGATGGACCTCCTGCTGAGTCTGTACACAGTCCCTGCTGACTCTGCACACAGCCCTACCGCGGACGGAGGCCGGTAAATGTAGAATAAATAATTGCTGTGTGCTCTTATACACTCGGTTTGCTGGGAGTTTTATTGCTGTGGATTCTGATACGCTGACACACACCGCACATTGCATTGCTGGGAGTTTTATTGCTGTGGATTCTTCTGATACGCTGACCTGCACATTGCATTACTGGGAGTTTTATTGCTGTGGATTCTGATACACTCATACACACTGCACATTGCATTGCTGGAATTTTTATTGCTGTGGATTCTGATATGCTGACACACACCAAAAATTGCATTGCTGAGACTTTTATTGCTGTGGATTCTGTGATACACACTGCATAGTACTGTGAGTTTTATTGCCCTGGAGCTCTGGGATACGCTCATACACACTGCACATTACTGTGAGTTTTATTGCTGTGCAGTTCTGTGATACGCTCATATGCAGTGCACGTTTCTGTGGATTTTATTGTTCAACCAATTAGAGCGGCTGTGATCCAGTATACTTGACATGCGTGGCTGTTCTTTGTAAAAATGCTTGAATTTAAACATTTCATAATTTTATTTATCTCAATAGATACATTTGAAATGGTATACAAAATATACAAGTAGGCACTTGGTATCCACTTTTAATATAAAGAGAGAAAAAGGCGGAGCTCTAAGAGGAAAAGGTGGAGCTTAAAGAGGAAGGGTGGAGATTAACCAGGAAGAGGTGTGTCCTTGACAGGAAGGGGTGCCTCAAATTTAAATTAGGGGGTGCACGGGTTTAGTCAGGCCTAGGGCAGCACAAAACCTAAATACACCACTGACCACAGCTTGCAGGTTACTTATTTGCTGTTGTAGTGCCTGTATAGAGGAGGAGGTCGTGGCCTGCGTACTTTCCATCTCCTGCGTGCGAGTCTGCAGGTCTCCTGCTTGGTTTTGTGTCACTATGACTGCCGCCTCGAGGGCTTGAAAGTCTGCCTGCCAGGCTTTCCTAGCGTCCTCCAGCAGGGTTTGGATGTCACCTTTTGTAGCGGGAAACGTATCGTCCCTCGGTCCAGGCATCACCATGTGGGAAACAAGGGGGGGGCTGCCGGCCTCCTCCACTGTCAGCGGGTCCCCAGCATCCGATGAAGTTTGGCGCAGTAGCCGTCGTCCCTGTCCCCCTCCGAGCGAGATGCGGATGTCAGGAGTGCCGGGGTCCTCCTCCACTCCGGCGCCTCTACCCTTCTTACCCATTCGTAGAGCAAGTGTCCTCGTGCAGAGCCAGGCAAGCGCCTCTACAACAGGCCCTCAAGATGGCCGCCGTGGACTAGGGATGCAGCAGCTCCAACAGCCTCCACCTGAATTGCGGACCCGGAGGGGGGAACCAGACAGGCTCCGGGATTTGCACCACGACAACACAGATGTGGTGTGACACCTTAGGTATATACAAATTAACCTTAGTACTCCCGGGTCGTTCTTCCTAAATGTCCAAGTACAGCAATCAATGTATAACAGAAATTGGGATGTCTAAGGAATAATGACACAGAAATACACCCCACTGCTACGTCCACTGGAAAGTCTGGATACTCAGCTCGATAGCTCCCACCGCCACAGGAACACAAGCGAGGCTTACTCGTGGATAGTAGAAATTTTAATAAAAGTGGTACATACAGGTAATCCAATGCGTTTCGTGCATGTACTGCACTTCCTCAGGGATTAATACATAAAGAATATATACAAATGGATCAAATAAAAGTCTGTTTTTCTTAATTCTGCCTGCCATCTTTATAGTCCTCTTCAAATGCCGCTGGGTTAGGCCCTTCCGGTTTCTATTCTCGGCTTGCGGGTCACCTTGGAACGCACCCGACTTCCTCCTTCCGCCCTTTATCATTAGCTTGCGTTTCAAGCTGATCCTTTCCGCCGGAAGTGACATATCGCATTCATCTCGTCCGGGCATTGAGCATGGCAGTCTAAAAACACTGCAGATCATCTGCAGATGATGGCGGTTTCTTTCTGCTGAAACCGAAACAACTCTAGATGTGAACTTTGTCTGTTTTTCGGTTAAAGCAGAAAGAAACTGCAGATGGTGTCTTGTCACTGGCTGCCAGCTACCACGACAACACAGATGTGGTGTGACACCTTAGGTATATACAAATTAACCTTAGTACTCCCGGGTCGTTCTTCCTAAATGTCCAAGTACAGCAATCAATGTATAACAGAAATTGGGATGTCTAAGGAATAATGACACAGAAATACACCCCACTGCTACGTCCACTGGAAAGTCTGGATACTCAGCTCGATAGCTCCCACCGCCACAGGAACACAAGCGAGGCTTACTCGTGGATAGTAGAAATTTTAATAAAAGTGGTACATACAGGTAATCCAATGCGTTTCGTGCATGTACTGCACTTCCTCAGGGATTAATACATAAAGAATATATACAAATGGATCAAATAAAAGTCTGTTTTTCTTAATTCTGCCTGCCATCTTTATAGTCCTCTTCAAATGCCGCTGGGTTAGGCCCTTCCGGTTTCTATTCTCGGCTTGCGGGTCACCTTGGAACGCACCCGACTTCCTCCTTCCGCCCTTTATCATTAGCTTGCGTTTCAAGCTGATCCTTTCCGCCGGAAGTGACATATCGCATTCATCTCGTCCGGGCATTGAGCATGGCAGTCTAAAAACACTGCAGATCATCTGCAGATGATGGCGGTTTCTTTCTGCTGAAACCGAAACAACTCTAGATGTGAACTTTGTCTGTTTTTCGGTTAAAGCAGAAAGAAACTGCAGATGGTGTCTTGTCACTGGCTGCCAGCTACCAGGGTGTCTCATTGAGTTAAACCAGAGTTCTGGAAATCTTTAATCTAGATAACAGAGTTGAATCAGAGTTCTGCATATCTCCTATTTTTTTATAACAGAGTTGAATCAGAGTTCTGTATATATTTAATCTATATATCACTCACCATGTCAGAAAGACCAAAAAGAACAGGCAGACGCTCCCAGACACAGATAAGAGGGCAAGCAGCCTCTGTGTCGGGAGGCTGTGCCTCTGATCGTCGTGGACGTGGTGCATCCTCTGCAGGGGCACGCTTGTCCTTTCTAACTGGTGCTGGCCGTCTTAAGCAGCAGCAACATACAGAGGATTTGCAGGATTGGCTAACCAGGCCATCCTCATCCTCCGAGTCCTCTGCCAGCCAGGCTTGTAGTGGTTTACAGTCCACCTCAGCTGCCAAAACATCTAATTCAGCCTCCATGTCCACAGCTACTCCTGCCGTAGCCTCACTATCACACACGGAGGAGTCAGCTGAATTGTTTGACTACAATGACAGTGACATGCTGCTTGAGGATGCGCAGCAAGTACAGTGCTCTGATTCAATCTCTGAGGTTGAGGAAGGGAGTATAATCAATTTAGAGGAAGGGGTGCCAGTGATGACACACAAATAACTGGCACTCATGTTGTCCCAGCAGCTGCAGCATACTGCCAAGTTAGCTCCAGTGACGAGGAGATAGGGGGTGAGGACAATGATGATGAGGTCACTGACTCCACCTGGGTGCCTGATCGAACAGAGGAGTCAAGTGAGGACGAGGAGGAAGCACAACAAACACAAGGCACAACATCCTCTATGACCAACCGTAGCACTAGCCAGTCCAAGGCATCAGATGTCAGAGATTCTCAGGTGCAGAGCGCTGTTGTCTCAAAGCACACATCCAGGAACTCTGCTGTCTGGGAGTTCTTTAAGAAATGTGCAGCAGACCCCTCCGTTGCTATTTGTAGTCTATGTCAGATGAGGCTCAAGCGTGGGAAAGACACCGGATGCTTGACCCTGATGTATGTAAAGGATACCACCAGGGGGTAAACTAAAATGCCAAACATATCTCCCCAGCGCACCAATCAAAGTATTAATAATTTAAAGAGTGATTTCTTGTTGATGCGTGCAACTAACCTTTTAATATTTTGAGACAAGATAATAATAGTTTACTTATTTTCAAACATAGGTCTGACTCTTGAACTTCTTTTTTTCTCAACCCGCAAACTTTAATGTGGAGTCTGAAATAGGCGGCTTACTTATAATCACCAGAGACCGAGGGGCATGGTCTCTCCCCTCTTTTCTTTAAGGGCTTAACCAAGAACTATATTCAGAAATAAGAACACAAAACACAAGACCATTCATAGGGTGAGATGTCTGTTCATAAAATATTCAGAGCGATTTTAAATACTGTCCTCATGGACTTTACTCACACTCTCCTGAGTCTCCTATGGATCATGTTCAACGTCTTTGGCGCTTCAGGTAGTGCCTCACCAGCTCTCGAGCCCCACCAGCTCCAATGGAGATTCCAGATAAACAAAACAACATCAATATCCTCAAGATATTAATCGGGAGCTGGTGGGGCACTACATGAAGGTCTTGAGAAAAGTCCCAGCGAGGACTGAAACGTTGTTGGTTTAAATAAATAGTTATATATCTTTTAAAACAAACTTTATGTGCACCTCTCTACATTTATGGTGTAAATATATATATTTTTTTATTAAGGATTTTACCAGGAAAGATACATTAAGATTTCTCTCGTTTTCACTATGTCCTGTGTTCAAGAACATTGAAATGTTACAGAAATACAAAGTAATAAAATGCAAGATATTAAAAACACAAATATGCAGATTAACCCAGAAAATAAATGTGTAGGAAATATATTCATTATGTTACATGTTTACAGGTGCATTCTGTATATTGTCACTATGTTACATGTTTACAGGTGCATTCTGTATATAGTCGCTATGTTACATGTTTACAGGCGCATTCTGTATATAGTCACTATGTTACATGTTTACAGCTGCATTCTGCATATAGTCATTATGTTACATGTTTACAGGTGCATTCTGTATATTGTCACTATGTTACATGTTTACAGGTGCATTCTGCATATAGTCACTGTGTTACATGTTTACAGGTGTATTCTGTATATAGTCACTGTGTTACATGTTTACAGGTGCATTCTGTATATAGTCACTATGTTATATGTTTACAGGTGCATTCTGTATATAGTCAGAATGTTACATGTTTACAGGTGCATTCTGTATATTGTCACTATGTTTCCTCAGAACATGGTCTCCCTCTAACTCTCGTGCTGCCAATCACTCCCACTCCCACAAATCCCATTCCCACCTTCTCTTTCTCACCCTCCTGCTGTTACTCTATTCAGGTGACATATCCCCTAACCCTGGCCCCACAACACATCCAATACTTCACTCTCATCCTATCTCCATCGCACATAAATCACCTCCCTGCAAGCCCAGCAACCTCATTCCCATAATCCCTCAGCGCCTGTCCTCTTTCTCCTGTGCCCTCTGGAACGCTCGCTCTGTGTGCAACAAACTCACAGCCGTCCATGACCTCTTCCTTTCAAACTCCTTCAACCTCCTAGCTTTAACTGAAACCTGGCTAACTCCCTCTGACACGGCCTCCGTTGCTGCTCTCTCACATGGAGGTCTACACTTGAGCCATACCCCCAGACCGGGTGAGAGAAATGGTGGCGGGGTCGGAATCCTGCTCTCTCCCACCTGCACCTACCAGCATCTCCCTCCACCCTCATCCCTCTCCTTCTCCTCCTTCGAGACACACTGCATCCGCCTGTTCTCTCCTCTGGCTCTCAGGGTGGCAGTCATCTACCGCCCACCGGGACCAACCTCCCAGTTCTTTGACCACTTTGCTACCTGGCTTTCTCACTTCCTGTCTTCTAATCTTCCATGCCTAATTCTCGGGGACTTCAACATTCCCATTGATGATCCTTCCGCCCCTGCTGCCTCCAAACTTCTTTCACTCACGTCCTCCCTTGGACTCACACAATCCTCCCTCCTCCCTACCCACCGCGATGGTCACGCTATTGACCTTGTTTTTTCCAACCTCTGCTCCATTTCTGAGTTCAACTGTCGCCCTTTCCCCATCTCTGACCACCACCTTCTCTCTTTCAACCTATCTGGACTTCCTAAACACCCTGCTCCCCCACCCCACACACACACTCGCAGAAATCTACATGCTGTGGACCCCCATCAATTCTCCAACCTACTTCACCACCTCCCTCATACCTCATCCTTCACCTGCCCTGATGCTGCCAGTAATCACTATCACTACAACACTACTCTTATCTCTGCTCTAGACGCTCTTGCTCCTCTTCGACTCTGTAAGGCCCCACGCCGCCAGCTTCAGCCCTGGCACACCCTCCAGACACGCTACCTGCAAAGATGCTCCCGCACTGCAGAGCGTGCCTGGAAGAAATCCCGCTCTGAAGCTGATTTTGTTCACTTCAAGTTTATTCTCCGGTCATACACCTCGGCCCTCCACTTGGCCAAACAATCCTTCTTCTCATCTCTTATATCTACGCTGTCCTCCAACCCTAAACGGCTCTGGTCCACCTTCAACACCCTCCTCTACCCACCTGCACCTCCCCCCACAGCTGCCTTCAGCGCTCAAGACCTGGCAGACTACTTCCTCAGTAAAACTCTAAATATCAGAAGCAACATCCCAACACAAGATAGTTATCTGCCACCTCCACTCCCAGAGGTCCCCTCTGCCACCCTCTGTCGCTTCCTCCCAGCCACTGAGTAGGAAGTCAATTCCTTATTGTCCTCCTCACATCTCACCACGTGCCCGCTCGACCCCATTCCCTCACATCTAATTCCTCCCCTCTCCTCCTCCCTCACCCCTGCTCTCACACACATCTTCAACCTATCTCTCTCCACTGGCTCCTTTCCATCCGCCTTCAAACACGTGCTAGTTACCCCTTTACTAAAGAAACCATCCCTCGATCCCAACTCTCCATCCAACTACCGCCCTGTATCCCTGCTTCCCTTCACATCAAAGCTCTTAGAAAAACTAGTCTTCAACCGCCTCTCCCTCTTCCTGTCCTCCAATTCCCTACTTGACCCCCTGCAATCTGGCTTCCGTCCCCTACACTCAACTGAAACTGCCCTCACCAAAGTCACCAACGACCTCCTAACTGCTAAAAAACACGGCCACTATTCTATTCTTATCCTGCTCGACCTCTCGGCTGCTTTTGACACTGTTGACCACCCCCTCCTTCTACAGACCCTCAACTCTCTGGGTCTCGGTGACACTGCACTCGCTTGGGTCGAATCCTATTTATCCAACAGGTCCTTCTGTGTGTCCTTTGCTGGAAACTCCTCCTCCTCATTGCCTCTATCTGTTGGTGTACCTCAAGGCTCTGTCCTTGGTCCTCTGCTCTTTTCCATCTACACCTCCTCCCTGGGCAAAATCATCAACAGCTTGGATTCAATTACCACCTCTACGCTGATGACACTCAGATCTACCTCTCAACCCCTGATCTCTCTCCCCCTGTCCTTTCAAAAGTCAGTGACTGTTTATCTGGCATCTCCTCCTGGATGGCCTCCCACCACCTAAAGATCAACATGTCAAAGACTGAACTCCTACTTATTCCTCCCTCCAATGCCTCCCCACCTCCTGACTTCTCTATCACGGTGGAGGGTATCACCATTTCCCCATCAAACCAAGTTCGCTGTCTTGGAGTTACACTTGACTCTGCTCTTTCCTTCATCCCCCACATCAAGTCTCTTTCCTCCTCCTGCCGATACCAACTGCGTAATATTTCCAGAATTCGGCCATTTCTTACCGCTGTCACCACAAAACAACTCATACACGCCCTGGTAATCTCCCGACTCGACTATTGCAATAATCTCTTATCTGGCCTCCCTCTGTCCCGCCTCTCCCCCCTACAATCCATCCTGAACGCCTCCGCCAGGCTAATTCACCTCACCCGCCGCTCTGTCTCTGCCGCTCCCCTCTGCGAGTCCCTTCACTGGCTCCCCATCCACTGCAGAATTAAGTTCAAAATCCTTATCCTTACCTACAAAACCCTCACTAACTCAGCTCCCCACTACCTGTCCTCACTAATCACCAAATACACCCCGGCCCGCTCCCTAAGGTCAAACAGTGACCTGCGACTAGCTTCTCCCCACATCACCTCTTCCCATGATAGACTGCATGATTTCTCACGCGCAGCCCCCACTCTCTGGAATGCTCTCCCTCGTACTGTCAGACTTTCCCCTAACTTCTCTTCCTTCAAACGCTCCCTTAAAACGTTCCTATTTAGGGAAGCCTACCACCCAACTCACTGACGCAACCATCAATCACTCTCACCTTACAGTCCTCTCCTCCTGTTTCCAACCCCAACCCTCCCAGATTGTGAGTTCCTATGGGAATAGGGCCCTCATCTCCTCCTGTACTGTTTGTCAAATGTTGTTCAATGTATTGTAACCCTGTCTATACTGTGCTTATTGTACAGCGCTGCGGAATATGCTGGCGCTTTATAAATAAAGAATAATAATAATAATAATGTTACATGTTTACAGGTGCATTCTGTAAATAGTCACTATGTTACATGTTTATAGGTGCATTCTGTATATAGTCACTGTGTTACATGTTTACAGATGCATTCTGTATATAGTCACTGTGTTACATGTTTACAGGTGCATTCTGTATATAGTCACTGTGTTACATGTTTACAGGTGCATTCTGTATATAGTCACTATGTTACATGTTTACAGATGCATTCTGTATATAGTCAGTATGTTACATGTTTACAGGTGCATTCTGTATATTGTCACTATGTTACATGTTTACAGGTGCATTCTGTATATAGTCACTGTGTTACATGTTTACAGGTTCATTCTGTCTATAGTCACTGTGTTACAGGTTTACAGGTGCATTCTGTATATATTCACTATGTTACATGTTTACAGGTGCATTCTGTATGTAGTCACTATGTTACATGTTTACAGGTTCATTCTGTATATAGTCACTATGTTACATGTTTACAGATGCATTCTGTATATTGCCACTATGTTACATGTTTACGGGTGCATTCTGTATATTGCCACTATGTTACATGTTTACGGGTGCATTCTGTATATTGTCACTGTTACATGTTTACAGGTGCATTCTGTATATAGTCACTGTTACATGTTTACAGGCGCATTCTGTATATTGTCACTATGTTACATGTTTACAGGTTCATTCTGTATATAGTCACTGTGTTTACAGGCGCATTCTGTATATAGTCACTATGTTACATGTTTACAGGTGCATTCTGTATATAGTCACTCTGTTACATGTTTACAGGCGCATTCTGTATATAGTCACAATGTTACATGTTTACAGGTGCATTCTGTATATAGTCACAATGTTACATGTTTACAGGCACATTCTGAATATAGTCACTGTGTTACATGTTTACGGGTGCATTTTGTTTAAAGTCACTATGTTACATGTTTACAGGTACATTCTGTATATTGCCACTATGTTACATGTTTACGGGTGCATTCTGTGTATTGTCACTGTTACATGTTTACAGGTGCATTCTGTATATAGTCACTGTTACATGTTTACAGGCGCATTCTGTATATTGTCACTATGTTACATGTTTACAGGTGCATTCTGTATATAGTCACTGTTACATGTTTACAGGTTCATTCTGTATATAGTCACTGTGTTTACAGGTGCATTCTGTATATAGTCACTGTGCTACATGTTTACAGGCGCATTCTGTATATAGTCACTATGTTACATGTTTACAGGCACCTTCTGAATATAGTCACTATGTTACATGTTTACAGGCGCATTCTGTATATAGTCACTATGTTACATGTTTACAGGCGCATTCTGTATATAGTCACTATGTTACATGTTTACAGGCACCTTCTGAATATAGTCACTATGTTACATGTTTACAGGTGCATTCTGTATATAGTCATCATGTTACATGTTTACAGGTGCATTCTGTATATTGACACTATATTACATGTTTACAGGAGCATTCTGTATATAGACATTATGTTACATGTTTACAGGTGCATTCTGTATATAGTCACTATGTTTCATGTTTACAGGTGCATTCTGTATATAGTCACTGTGTTACATGTTTACAGGTGCATTCTGTATATAGTCACTATGTTACATGTTTACAGGTGCATTCTGTATATAGTCACTGTGTTACATGTTTACAGGTGCATTCTGTATATAGTCACTATGTTACATATTTACAGGTGCATTCTGTATATAGGCACTGCTACATGTTTACAGATTCATTCTGTATATAGTCACTATATTTACAGGTGCATTCTGTATATAGTCACTGTGCTACATGTTTACAGGCGCATTCTGTATATAGTCACTGTGTTACATGTTTACAGGTGCATTCTGTATATATTCACTGTGTTACATGTTTACAGGTGCATTCTGTATGTAGTCACTATGTTACATGTTTACAGGCACATTCTGTATATAGTCACTGTGCTACATGTTTACAGGTGCATTCTGTATATAGTCACTGTGTTACATGTTTACAGGTGCATTCTGTCTATATTCACTGTGTTACATGTTTACAGGTGCATTCTGTATGTAGTCACTATGTTACATGTTTACAGGTGCATTCTGTATGTAGTCACTATGTTACATGTTTCCTGGTGCATTCTGTTTATAGTCGCTATGTTACATGTTTACAGGCGCATTCTGTATATAGTCCCTGTGTTACATGTTTACAGGCACATTCTGCATATAGTCACTGTGTTACATGTTTACAGGTGCATTCTGTATATAGTCACTGTGCTACATGTTAACCGGCGCATTCTGTATATAGTCACTATGTTACATGTTTACAGGTGCATTCTGTATATAGTCACTATGTTACATGTTTACAGGTGCATTCTGTATATAGTCACTGTGCTACATGTTTACCGGCGCATTCTGTATATAGTCACTATGTTACATGTTTACAGGTGCATTCTGTATATAGTCACTATGTTACATGTTTACAGGCGCATTCTGTATATAGTCACTGTGTTACATGTTTACAGGCGTATTCTGTATGTAGTCACTATTTTACATGTTTACAGGTGCATTCTGTATGTAGTCACTATGTTACATGTTTACAGGCACATTCTATATATAGTCACTGTGCTACATGTTTACAGGTGCATTCTGTATGTAGTCACTATGTTACATGTTTACAGGTGCATTCTGTATACAGTCACTATGTTACATGTTTACAGGTGCATTCTGTATTTATTCACTATGTTACATGTTTACATGTGCATTCTGTATGTAGTCACTATGTTACATGTTTACAGGTGCATTCTGTATATAGTCACTATGTTACATGTTTACAGGTGCATTCTATATATAGTCACTATCAGGGTTTTTCAAAGAGAATCGAAAAGTCACTGCACGTTTGGTGACTTTTCGTTCTCTTCAATTCGGTGCGATTCGGCGATCCCATTTCGGTGATCCTGCGGTGTGTTCAGCAAGCACCACAGGGCCGTCGTAGTGCAGGGAAAAGCCCCTGCATACCCGCCAAACACTCAGCGCAAAACCAGGTGAATGCACACCGAAACCCACAAACACATCTGGATGTGGCCGAACACACCGGAGAAAGCTGAGCAGTTGCCAATCACAGCACAGAGCAGCCGATATCGCAGACGAATGGAGTGAAAAAAAACCCAGTATGCTTAAATGTTTGAAAAGTTAAACGCTGTTTGCAAAGAAATTACACATCGAAAATGTCTGAAGTTTACATATAAGAGCCAAAGAATGATAATAAAAAGGGCTGTTACCGAAAAAAGAAAAAAGATTTAAAAAAAGTAACCGAAAACCATTTTCGCAAAAAAATCCTGAAAAATGACGAAAAGATCCTAAAAAAATCTATAAATAAAGAGACCTTTTACTGCAGAATATTACAATCAACGGTTTATTAGATATTGGATTAAAACAGGAATATTTTTAACATTTAAGCCTATGGGATTCTCCTGAATAAACCTGTCGAATGAAACCACTGAACAGCAGGGCAATTCGGCAACTTTTTACTGCTGGTTTTTGTTCTCTGAATAGACGAAGCATTGCTTCTCTATGGGGATTTCACTGCCGTCGAACAGGCAACAGACAGCAGAAATTAATATTTTCAAAGTGTGTAAAACATATATATATATATATATATATTTATTTATTTATTTATTTATATTTATTTATTTTTAAAAAAATTGTTGAAGGGGGGAGTGCGAGGCGCTCCAGAGTTCTGTGCCTACAGGCACCTTAGATGTAAATCCGTAATTGCCCATGAGCGATGGGTGACACTTTTTCATTAATATTTACAAATTTCTTTATTTTTTGCATGAAGAAGAGAAGCCTCATTAATCCTAGAGCCGCGAACGCAAGACTTTATTATGTTTGTTTTTCCTCAATCTGCATACCAGAAACGTGGCAGATAAGATTTCTGCTTTTCCAATCTTTCTATTGCAGTGTGAAAGAGTAATTACCCTGTACCAGAGACATCTTACACGTCACACCTAATGTGTCCTCTTCTATCTCCGCGGCTTGGCAGGACACTCCACCACCATGATTAACCGACGAAGGGCTCTTTATTTGCTCTATTTTTTGTTGTTTGTTCTATTATGTGCTGTCATTTACGACACTTACAAAAAAAATCAGGCTCGTCTCCGTTACCGTCTCAGGTGAGTGCGTCTCATTATTATAATTTATTGCTGGGTAAATAATGATGGGCATCATTAATCAAAAGATAGAATGAAAGCAGAATATCAACCAATGATAGATAAAGTCAGAAAACCTCACTAATGGACCTGAGCTGCAAGTTATAGCTGAGCGTACCAGTGACATCCAAGTGTGTTCTGAGAGACCTGGTGAAATCTCAGTGGGTTATGGTGAGAAGGTGTCTCAGACAGTGGTGGGAAGCTGTCCTCCTTAGGGATAAGGTTAATCTACATTGCTTTTTGGTGGGATTGTAGAAGGAGCAGGGATTATACATATACAGGGTGGGACTGTAGAAGGAGCAGGGCTTGTACATGGTCAGGGTGGGATTGTAGAAGGAGCAGGGCTTGTACGTGGTCATGATGGGATTGTAGCAGGAGCTGTTCTTATACGTGGTCATGGTGGGATTGTAGAATTGACAGAGTTTATACGTGGTCATGGTGGGATTGTAGAAGGAGAAGGGTTTATACGTGGTCATGGTGGGATTCTAGAAGAAGCTGGGTTTGTACATGGTCATGGTGGGATTGTAGCAGGACCTGTGCTTATACGTGGTCATGGTGGGAATGTAGAAGGAGCAGGGCTTATACGTGGTCATGGTGGGATTGTAGCAGGAGCTGTGCTTATACGTGGTCATGGTTGGATTGTAGAAGAAGAAATGCTTAAAGGTGGTCATGGTGGGATTGTAGAAGGAGCAGGGCTTATACATGGTCATGGTGGGATTGTAGCAGGAGCTGTGCTTATACGTGGTCATGGTGGGATTGTAGAAGGAGCAGGGTTTGTACGTGGCCATGGTGGGATTGTAGAAGGATCAGGGTTTATACGTGGTCATAGTGGGATTGTAGAAGGAGAAAGGCTTATACGTGGTCATCGTGGGATTGTAGAAGGAGAACGGCTTATATGTGGTCATGGTGGAATTGTAGAAGGAGCAGGGTTTATATGTGGTCATGGCGGGATTGTAGCAGGAGCTGTGCTTATACGTGGTCATGGTGGGATTGTAGAAGGAGCTGGGTTTATATGTGGTCATGGTGGGATTGTAGAAGGAGCTGGGTTTATACATGGTTATGGTGGGATTGTAGCAGGAGCTGTGTTTTATACATGGTCATGGTGGGATTGTAGAAGAAGGGTTTATACATGGTCATGGTGAGATTGTAGATGGAGCTGGGTTTATACATGGTCATGGTGAGATTGTAGATGGAGCTGGGTTTATACATGGTCATGGTGGGATTGTAGAAGGAGCTGGGTTTATACATGGTAATGGTGGGATTGTAGCAGGAGCTCTGTTTTATACATGTCATGGTGGGATTGTAGAAGAAGGGTTTATATGTGGTCATGGTGGGATTGTAGAAGGAGCTGGGTTTATACATGGTCATGGTGGGATTGTAGAAGGAGCAGAGTTTATACGTGGTCATGGTAGGATTGTAGAAGGAGAAGGGTTTATACGTGGTCATGGTGGGATTCTAGAAGAAGCTGGGTTTGTACATGGTCATGGTGGGATTGTAGCAGGACCTGTGCTTATACGTGGTCATGGTGGGATTGTAGAAGGAGCAGGGCTTATACGTGGTCATGGTGGGATTGTACCAGGAGCTGTGCTTATACGTGGTCATGGTTGGATTGTAGAAGAAGAAATGCTTAAAGGTGGTCATGGTGGGATTGTTGAAGGAGCAGGGCTTATACATGGTCATGGTGGGATTGTAGCAGGAGCTGTGCTTATACGTGGTCATGGTGGGATTGTAGAAGGAGCAGGGCTTGTACGTGGCCATGGTGGGATTGTAGAAGGATCAGGGTTTATACGTGGTCATAGTGGGATTGTAGAAGGAGAAAGGCTTATACGTGGTCATCTTGGGATTGTAGAAGGAGAACGGCTTATATGTGGTCATGGTGGAATTGTAGAAGGAGCAGGGTTTATATGTGGTCATGGCGGGATTGTAGCAGGAGCTGTGCTTATACGTGGTCATGGTGGGATTGTAGAAGGAGCTGGGTTTATATGTGGTCATGGTGGGATTGTAGAAGGAGCTGGGTTTATACATGGTTATGGTGGGATTGTAGCAGGAGCTGTGTTTTATACATGGTCATGGTGGGATTGTAGAAGAAGGGTTTATACATGGTCATGGTGAGATTGTAGATGGAGCTGGGTTTATACATGGTCATGGTGGGATTGTAGAAGGAGCTGGGTTTATACATGGTAATGGTGGGATTGTAGCAGGAGCTCTGTTTTATACATGTCATGGTGGGATTGTAGAAGAAGGGTTTATATTAGACATGTGCACAGCACAAAATTTCGTTTTGAACTAATGGATTAGTACTAAAATGCAATTTATTTAGTTGCTAAAGAAATTCGTTTTCAGTTCTTTAGTATGAAAACTAATTTCGTTCATCCGAAAACCAGTGGATACAATTACTATTGTTGTGGTGGCTCCTCCGAGGGCTGAGATCGCTGCTTGTTACAGTATCTCTCACTCTCAGCACAATGTGGGCCATATTACATAGTTGGTGCTAACTTAACCAGAGCTGTTGTAACCTTCCCAGAGCCATTATAGCCTATGGAGGTTTTCAGTTTACAACAGGTTAAGTTAGCACCAACATTGTAATACTGCCCGTGTCAGGCAAAGCTGTTACAGTAACTGACTGCTGCTCATCACAGCGCTCAGAGTTTCTGTGTAAAACTAGTAAATAATATTTTTATATGTAAGAGGGTAGAACATATATTATTTCCTGTTTTACTGAAACTCTGAGCGCTGTTACAGTCAGTTACTGTAACAACTGAGCCTGATACATTGTACTGAGATATAATGTAACAAGCAGCCGATCTCAGCGCTCACAGCCACTGGATTAAAAGGCCAAAAAAAAAAGCTCCTCTCTGTATAATGTTTAGAACATCCTCCTGCATTAATTATACCCCTCTTTGTATAATGTAGATAACATCCTCCTGCATTAATGTCCCTCTCTGTATAGAACATTCTCCTCAATTTATACCTTTCTCTGTATAATGTATATAACATCCTCCTGCATTAATACCCCTCTCTGTATAATGTATAGAACATACTCCTGCATTAATTATGCACTCTCTGTATAGAACATCCTACTGCATTGGCATGTGGAGGGTGCAGAACTTCGGATGTTGCGATGTTGCGATCTTCATTGCTGGTCTCCTTCACTCATCAATGTAATATCACAAAAAGGACTGAAACTAAAATGTAGTGCATTTTATTTTAGTTTCTTTCGTTTTTTGTACTGAGCAGTTTCGTTTCTCTTGAGTCATACTAAAACTAAATTATCCCAAAATTCGGACTAAATCGTTTTAGTACTAAAACGAATGCACATGTCTAGTTTATATGTGGTCATGGTGGGATTGTAGAAGGAGCTGGGTTTATACATGGTCATGGTGGGATTGTAGAAGGAGCAGAGTTTATACGTGGTCATGGTAGGATTGTAGAAGGAGAAGGGCTTATACGTGGTCATGGTGGGATTGTAGAAGGAGCTGGGCTTGTACATGGTCATGGTGAGATTGTAGCAGGAGCTGTGCTTATACGTGGTCATGGTGGGATTGTAGAAGGAGCAGGGCTTATACGTGGTCATGGTGGGATTGTAGAAGGAGAAGGGTTTATATGTGGTCATGGTGGGATTGTAGAAGGAGCAGGGTTTATACATGGTCATGGTGGGAATGTAGCAGGAGCAGGGTTTGTACGTGGTCATGGTGGGATTGTAGAAGGAGCAGGGTTTATACGTGGCCATGGTGGGATTATAGAAGGAGACGGGTTTATTCGTGGTCATGGTGGGATTGTAGAAGGAGAAGGGCTTATATGTGGTCATGGTGGAATTGTAGAAGGAGCAGGGTTTATAAGTGGTCATGGCGGGATTGTAGCAGGAGCTGTGTTTATACGTGGTCATGGTGGGATTGTAGAAGGAGCAGGATTTATATGTGGTCATGGTGGGATTGTAGAAGGAGAAGGGTTTAATAGTGGTCATGGTGAGATTGTAGAAGGAGCTGGGTTTATACATGCTCATAGTGGGATTGTAGCAGGAGCTGGGTTTATACATGGTCATGGTGGGATTGTAGAAGGAGCTGGGTTTATATATGGTCATGTGGGATTGTAGAAGGAGCTGGGTTTGTACATGGTTATGGTGTTGTAAGAGGAGCTGGGTTTATACATGGTTATGGTGGGATTGTAAAAAAAGATGGGTTTATTTATGGTTATGGTGTTGAAAAAGGAGCTGGGTTTATATGTGGTCATGGTGGGATTGTAGAAGGAGCTGGGTTTGTACATGGTTATGGTGGGATTGTAAAAAAAGATGGGTTTATTTATGGTTATGGTGTTGAAAAAGGAGCTGGGTTTATATGTGGTCATGGTGGGATTGTAGCAGGAGCTGGGTTTATACATGGTCATGGTGGGATTGTAAAAGGAGATGGGTTTATATATGGTCATGGTGGGATTGTAAAAGGAGATGGGTTTATATATGGTTATGGTGTTGAAAAAGGAGCTGGGTTTATATAGGATTATGGTGGAATTCTTTTATCAACAGATGTGCTTATACAGGATTATGGTGGGACTCTATGAGGAGATGGGTTTATATAGGGTTACCAGATCAGCCACGTTTTCCTGGAGATATAATTAATGTATGCTGATGGGCAGTGTATGAAAAATGCAGCCCTGTAGTATGTAGATTTCATAAAATGCAAGTAAGGAATCCCAGGAGACCTGCTTCAATTTCCTTCCTGCTGCATATGAATTACACACGTTGCAGGGCAACACTTTACCCTGTGCTCCCATCTGCATGAAATAGTAATGTGTGTCCAGGAAAACATAAATGATCTGGATCCCCTAGTTATGGCAAGATCGTATAATGTGATTGGTCTTATATGAGATTATGGGGGGGGGGGGGGGGGTATGAGAAGATGGGTATATATGCCCAGTCCTCCAAAGTGTCAGACTTTTCTATCCCCCCGTCATGACTATTATTAGGTAATCATGTCATGATGTAGAACTTCTTTTAATTCCAGCATTTCATTTCTAAAGCCCTTTTTGCTTCCTCACCTGTGAATTTCCCAGATATGATGCACACACACCTACAATCCCCTACCCATCCAACCTTCACAACCACCCAGTTAACCCATTGCTCACCCTTCCCCTCTCCACCTGTGTTCCTATCACTCTTTGCCCATCAATCAATGCAGGCTCCTATAGTCCTCCTCTCTTACGACAATGACACTCCTTATTTTCTTTATGTTTACAGTAACTTCACTATCTACAAGGACTTCCATATCTTTCCATCGACCCCCACCTCCACACTACATTTATATAGCTCCCTCACTGCTTCCAACCCCCTTCTTTCAAACCAGGCATTTATCATTGACCTCTGCACTCTCTTCCCATCCACTTATCATGGCAGGCTTTTAGCAGGTGCAATAGGTGCAGGGCAACCGGCCCCGCTCTTTGATCAGCCCCGCAGAACCCGACACTTGGATAAAACCACTGCGTTCCCTTTGGACAGAAACTGGCTGAGGGGTGGAGAATATCCTACTCTCTGGAGCCTCATGCTGCCACTTTCCCTGCACAGAGAAAAGCAATCCGAGAAGCATTTGTTCCTGACAAGATACGGACAGTGCTGTACCGTTGCGACTCTAGGACCAATATACATTCTTCACGCAAACGTTAACGCGTGCGCAAAAACGCATTAACGCGAAGGACAAAGCCCTTTGCGCAGAACGTCTTATTACAATGTCCGCGCAAAAAATGCGCTTTAACGTCTACCGCGGGTGAACCTGCGCGAACCCTTTGCGAGCGTAATGTACTTTGCGCATCCTATACTTAAGCGCAAATGCGTTTGTGCGCTGGTACGCGGATGGTATTACAATCTATGCGCAAATTTTAACGCACAGCTTTGCACACATGATTTTAACATCTTTTAAATTCTGGTGGTAACGGCAAATCTGAACGTCCTGGCCGAAACCAAATACATCAGCCCCACAAAAAAATAATGCAGCCCAGTATAGTTACACATTCTACACATACCCAAACAATAAAATAGAGAAGTTGTGCGTGCTTTTATTATTGCTGCAGCATATATACTCAGATTGACTTTGACAGGCGCAAAAACTGAACGGGAGACAATTGTGGTTCTTAATTCTGATTGGCTGAATCGCGTGAAAAAACAGTCCGCCCACCGATTTCTGCGCGCAGCATTAATGCACGTACGTTTTTGCGCGTCTTTTTTATGCGCGGTATTTTTTTGACGGATGAAAAAATGCGCTCGGATTGTAATACCGGTGTTAATTTACGTGCGTTAACATTTAACTCTATAGGGGGGGCACATAAGATACCACAGTCAAAACTGGGGGGGGGGCGACTAATAATTTTCACCACTAAATCAAACAACTGAAAAAACCTAAATAAGTAAATCTAAATAAGATTCCTAAATGCCAGAGAATGTGATGCAATGAGTAACGTGATGCAATGAGTAACGTGATGCAATGACACCTTTTTCTTGTAATAACCTGATACATAAATTCAATATCTTATTTGCCGTAATTCTGCGTTTTTCTCCAACGTCCGATAACTGCTTCAGCGACTCCAATTTTCGCAAATTACGGTGACCATTCGCTGAATAGGGAAATCACCATAATTTCAGCTGAAATTGATTCCCCGAAATGTGACAAAAAGCAAAGGGTCTAAAGATGAAAAGACCCTTTAGATTCTAACTTCCATAGTAACCCCTAGAATGCCATAAACCCAGGGAAATACAATAAAAATAATAAACAGTGTTGAATGTACAAGTAGCAAATGGATGAAGAGCCCACCGGAAAACCATACAAAATCCACTAGCATGAACGCTGTAGACGGAGGTTCCTCTAATGAACCATATGCACAAAACAATACAAATCAAAGCACAGTTAGCCTAAGCTAACAGTACATGTCCATAGCAGAGGCTTGAATATTCCTTTTTCTATAGGTCACCCTTTATTATGAATTTATCCCAGAAGGGCTTTGGAAAAGGAGGGAGACCAGCGATGGCACAATACGTTTGATCCAGAGAATTTGATGTTAATGCATATGAATCAAACTCACATTTTATTGAGCCCACATCCGGCTCTAGGTGGAATTGCTCTATGGGTCTTAGTATCTTTTCAGGTGCCCATCAACACCTTCGTCACATCATAGGTCTCATATTGCATCATCCTGTGGTATAAACAAATATATACCGGGGATAACCCTAGCGTAATACTGTAAAGAACTAAATGTGCCAATTTCCCACATACACACTCCTGAGCCCCATATGGCTCCTTGTAAAATGCCCATGAAATTTTAAAGGAAACTCCCAAACCTTCTTGGACTGGATAGATGGTGAACAGCGGTGGATAAAATAAACATTTATTAAAATCAAATCATAATAAAAACATAGCTACCAGAACGCGTTTCGCCGGATGGCTTCTTCAGCTGGTGTCCTCTTTACAAGGAGCCATATGGGGCTCAGGAGTGTGTAAGTTGGAAATTGACACATTTAGTTCTGTCCTGGTTACAGTAATACGCTAGCGGTATCCCCGGTATATACAATATTTGTTTATACCACGGATGATGCAGTATGAGACCTATGATGTGACGAAGGGGTTGATGGGCACCTGAAAAGATACTAAGACCCATAGAGCAATTCCTCCTAGAGCCGGATGTGGGCTCAATAAAATGTGAGTTTGATTCATATGCATTAACATTAAATTCTGGGGATCAAACGTACTGCGTTGTTCTCCCTTCTTTTCCACAGCCCTTCTGGGATATATTACGAATAAAGGGTGAACTATAGAGGAAGGCATTTTCAAACCTCTGCTATGGAGATGTGCTGTGTATGAATTCCTGCTAACCAGTAAGTGTGGCATGTAGTCTACCCATTAACCCCTAAAATGCCATTAAACAAGGGGAAAAATAATAAATGAATACTGTGAAGGATGAAGCCTGCCCATTAGCCCTTAATATACAACTAAACCAAGGCAAAAACTAAAGTAATACACACTGTAATATATAGTCTGACCAATAACCCTTTCATTGCTGAGCCATTTCAACCCTGTGAAAATAATTGTTACATAAATTTTTTATTATTTATGATTTTTATTTTTCACTCAATATGGGCATGTTTCCAGACTCTGCCCTTTTCAATGACACATCGAGCGACCATGTACAAAGCACAGTGACAGAGATACAGCAGTCCGAAGAAGTGGGGAGAAGCTGGATGCTGATCCCTGGAGTGGGGCACATGGGGCAAGGAATAACCTGGGGGGGGCCTCTAGAGATGCCTGTGCGTGCTTTATAAATACCCCCCTCATGTTTACACAACAATTATGTCCCGCTAGCTTCGAGGGTGTCGGACATGGGAGTGGGGCACGACTCTAGTTATGTCATAGAGGCTGCTGAAAAAGAGCAGCTACATCTTCCAGATTAATCCCTGCAAAACCTGAGATTATGTGTAAACTCTACCTCAATTGACTTTTTACCATCTCTCCTGCTGCTCTGACTAATGAAATGGAAGTATTTTTGTGTGTGGGGCGTGTATATACATGTGTCTGTGATGTATATATATATATGTCTATATGTATCTGTGATGTATATATATATATGTGTGTCTGTGATGTATATATGTATATATGTCTGTGTTGTATATATTTATATTTGTGTCTGTGATGTATAATATATATATATATATATATATGTGTGTGTCTGTGATGTATATATATATATATATATATATGTGTCTGTGATGTATATATATGTGTGTCTGTGATGTATATATATATATATGTCTGTGTTGTATATATATGTGTCTGTGATGTATATATATATATATATATATGTGTCTGTGATGTATATATATATATATATGTGTCTGTGATGTATATATGTGTCTGTGATGTATATATATATATATGTCTGTGTTGTATATATATGTGTCTGTGATGTATAAATATATATATGTGTGTCTGTGATGTATATATATATATATGTGTCTGTGATGTATATATATGTGTGTCTGTGATGTATATATATATATATGTGTCTGTGATGAATATATGTGTCTGTGATGTATATATGTGTCTGTGATGTGTATATATATGTGTCTGTGTCTGTGATGTATATATATGTGTCTGATGTATATATATGTGTCTGTGATGTATATATATGTGTCTGATGTATATATATGTGTCTGTGTCTGTGATGTATATATACGTGTCTGATGTATATATATGTGTCTGTGTCTGTGATGTATATATATGTGTCTGGATGGTGTGAAGTTTGTATTTGAATAGTCTGTGTGCGCAGTGTCTATGTGTGTGCAGCATTTTTTTAAATGTGTTGTATCGTCTGATTATATTTGTGTTTCTCTTGTGTGTGTTCTGTATATAAGCGGAGTGAGTGTGTGCGTGTGAGTGTGTGAGTGTGTGTGTGAGTGTGTGTGTGAGTGTGTGTGCGTGTGAGTGTGTGAGTGTGAGTGTGTGTGTGAGTGTGTGAGTGTGTGTGTGAGTGTGTGTGTGAGTGTGTGTGCGTGTGAGTGTGTGAGTGTGAGTGTGTGTGTGAGTGTGTGTGCGTGTGAGTGTGTGTGTGAGTGTGTGTGTGTGTGAGTGTGTGTGTGAGTGTGTGTGCGTGTGAGTGTGTGAGTGTGAGTGTGTGTGTGAGTGTGTGTGCGTGTGAGTGTGTGTGAGTGTGTGAGTGTGAGTGTGTGAGTGTGTGAGTGTGTGAGTGTGAGTGTGTGAGTGTGTGTGTGCTGTCTCTCTATATGTGAGTGAGGCAGACAGGACTCAGAGGAAGCTGAGGAATTATTTACATTGTCTCACTGCTTGTTATGGCTTTTAAAATATTAACCCCGGCTGGGCCAGTGGTCTGCTCTCCATAAAGGCTCAACATACATGAACACACATCAGATGCATTTAGAAGCTAAATGCAAACTGTACTTTACACATATGTATAGTATTGTATATTACAGACTGTAGTGTGTGCTTTTAGCTGCCACTTAATATATAGAGTATGTTTATTAGTTATTACACTGCCAAAGTAATATCTCCATTGCTCTTTAAGAGAGACCTGGTTCTGCAGGGATTGACAAAATAAAAGAGCTTGTACCTGTATATACCTCCCAAGCAAAATCCCTCTGTCCTCTCTATAGGGGCTCATCCATATATTCGGTGCATGGATGTCTTTTTAGGGGCTCTTCCACATATACAGGGTATGCGTATGTCAGTTAGGGGCTGCTTCATATTTTCAGGGAGTGTGGGTGTCTGTTTGCGGGCTCCTCCAAATACTCTGGTTGTACTGTGTCTTTTTAGAGGCTGCTCCATATGTTTGGATGTCTTCTGGGGGTTCTGCTTCTGGTGGCTCTGTCAGTGTCCTTTCCAGCTACACGCTCACTCCCATCCCACTCAGCTCCATATTACCTTCTCTGTCACATTCCCTCTCGTGCTGCACGGGCCACCCCGCACACATCCAGATTCCTTTATATATATACTTTATATATTGCTACTTAATATTCTTTCTAGAAATTTATATTAAAAATGTCTTCTAATAGGAAAAAAATGCAAGAAAGGAATCGGCCCCGCATTTTACCTCACACCTGACCCCACAAATATTAATCGGCCCTGCCACTTATAAACACAAACCCTCTCCCCACACACTCAGATCATATTCCTGCCTTTTGTACTTTTCACTCGCTCTTCTCCTCGATGCAGGGGATGTCTCCTCCAAACCTGGGCCCTTCAGGTCCCTAGGTTTCCATTCAATCTCCAGCTCTAGAAACCCAACCAACCTCATCCACAATAACACATCCCCCACACCTTCCTTTCACTTTGCACTCTGGAACATTAGGTCAGTGAGGAACATGAAGAGATCTACTGCCATCAATGATTTCTTCATTTCACGTCCCTTCATCTCCTGGCTTTAACAGAAACCTGGCTCTATCCGATACGGCAACCCCTGCATCCCTAACACACGGCCATCTCCAACTGACACACACCCCTAGACTGAGTGACAAAAAAGTGGCGACATTGCATTTTTCAGCCCGTTCCACCATGACCATCCCTTTTCCCACTTTGAGGTCCATGCTATCTGCCGGTTTAAACCACTAGCCGTGCATGTTATCTATCGACCTGACCCTGGACAACCTCTTCTCTTCCTTGACCATTTCTCTTCTTGGTTTCCACACTTCATGTCCTCTGACCATTCCATCTCTCACTCTTAGAGACTCTAACATCGCCAATTCCTGATGTGATAGGACACACCTCCACGCTGAGCCTGAGTGGCCGCCGCCATGTTCAGCGCTCACCCTGGGTGTCGCGAGCCTCCAGCAGGCCGGACCAGGAGAGGTGTGGCTGCTGGCACTTAGGAGCCACCAGACAAGGACATCAGACCAGAAGCCCATTGCCATGACGTCTGGTGAGCCAGAACCCCCCCCCAAATCGGTTGGGTGAGCCCTAAAAATTGCACACAGCTACTAACTTGCACACTTTACTGTACATACGCAAGTTCCGTAGCGCCTGCACTGAACAATAGGTCAGAGCTGCAAGCGCATGCACAGAGTCTGATCCATCGTTGCCTCTCTGAAAACACTTGCTACAGTGATTGACCTCAGAGGGTGACGCCGGCCGCTCTCTGTGTGTGACATCACTAGTGACTGATCTGTTGACCGGCAGCTGGGAAATTCAAAAACCCCGGCTGCTGGTGATGCTGCGTGGGGCGAAAAAAACTCCTCAATTTCACCCAGTGTTTCTGCCAGATCGGGTCAACAGGGGGAGGGGACACTCCTCACATCCTGACCACTTTAAAAAGCTAAAGTGATCATGATGAGTAAAGCGTCTTTTAATATTCCTACAATTTATAAATAATTGATATGGCAGGCGAGACATGAAGAGAGTGTATGTATGAAGGACATATACTACAGAAGAGCCCAACATGCAATACAGACATATACAGTTGTGTTCAAAATTATTCAACCCCCAATGCTGTAAAGGGTTTTAGGGAATTTAGTGTACATTTGTAATTGTATTCAGAATGAAATCCTACAAGGACTTTTTAAAGAACCATATGCAACTAAAATGACATCAATTGGTTTTGTAATACAGTAGTAAATGTTTCTTTTGTGAATTCTTCATTGACACAATTATTCAACCCCTTAAAGACTACCACTCTGAAGAACAGAGGTTCATTCAAGTGTTTTCAATCAGGTATTGAAAACACCTGTGGATGTCACGGAGCAGCAATAAAGCATAATAAGCACCAATTAGGCAGCTTTAAAATGACTGTGATACTCAGCTCCTTCTAGACATTTACTGGTGTGGTTACAAACATGGTGAAGTCAAGAGAATGGTCAAGGAAGACAAGAGAAGAGGTGATTACTCTTCACAGAAAGGGCAATGGCTATAAGAAGATTGCAAAGATGTTAAACATACCAAGAGAGGCCATAGGAAGCATCATTCGCAAATTCAAGGCAAAGGGCACTGTTGAAACGCTACCTGGTCGTGGCAGAAAGAAGATGCTGACTTCGACTGCTGTGCGCTACCTGAAGCGTAGAGTGGAAAAAGTCCCCGTGTGACTGCTGAGGAACTGAGAAAAGATTTGTCAGATGTGGGTACTGAAGTTTCAGCTCAGACAATACGGCGCAAACTGCGTAATGAAGGCCTCCATGCCAGAACTCCCAGGCGCACCCCCTTGCTGTCTCCAAAGAATAAGAAGAGTCGACTGCAGTATGCCAAAAGTCATGTGGACAAACCACAGAAGTTTTGGGATAGTGTTCTGTGGACTGATGAAACAAAATTAGAACTGTTTGGGCCCATGGATCAACGCTATGTTTGGAGGAGGAAGAACAAGGCCTATGAAGAAAAGAACACCTTGCCTACTGTGAAGCATGGCGCGGGGTCAATCATGCGTTGGGGCTGTTTTGCTTCTGCAGGTACAGGGAAGCTTCAGAGTGTGCAAGGTACCATGAATTCTCTTCAGTACCAGGAGATATTGGATGACAATGTGATGCAGTCCGTCACAAACCTGAGGCTTGGGAGACGTTGGACCTTTCAACAGGACAATGATCCCAAGCATACCTCCAAGTCCACTAGAGCATGGTTGCAGATTAAAGGCTGGAACATTTTGGAGTGGCCATCGCAGTCACCTGACTTAAATCCGATTCAGAACCTCTGGTGGGACTTAAAGAAAGCAGTTGCAGTGCGCAAGCCTAAGAATGTGACTGAACTGGAGGCTTTTGCCCATGACGAATGGGCGAAGATACCCGTAGATTGCTGCAAGACACTTGTGTCAAGCTATGCTTCACGTTTAAAAGCGGTTATAACTGTAAAAGGATGTTGTACTAAGTACTAAGATTGAATGTCACTTGGGGGTTGAATAAAACTGATAATGATGTGAGCACAGAAAAGACATTTGTGGTTATTTCATTATAAATGTTATGTTATATTTGTCTGACCTACACGTGCCTCTTCGATTTAATTGTAAGCAAGATGACTGAATGATCAAAATCAATGTCAAACTGGCCAAAACACTCAATTTCAGTGGGGGTTGAATAATTTTGAACACAACTGTATGTGGCTTGTACGTGTTGAGCTGAGGATCGGGAGGGATATGGGTTGAAAATAGCCGTTTCCTTAAGTATATTAATCAGATATTTGTGTTATTGTTGTTTCTTTTCACACAGAACTGACACAGAGCCGCCGTGGTTACCAGACGACACCTGTCGAGATGTTGAGAGAAAAATCGGTATCGCCAATATAAAAACGTAAGAGATTCTAAGTAGAATTAATTAATACTCATTAGAAATGATTACACAAATAATTACTCTTTTACCGCTTCATCCAGGCATGAAATAAATTTAAAATTCTGTAATGTCTATATGTCTCAGTGAAGTGCGGTGTGTATGAGCGTATCACAGAGCTGAACAGCTATAAAACTCCCAGTGCAAAAACAGGGTACAGCGCACTCAAGATTTTGAATAATTAACACATTATTAGTGTCCTTGTTATTATGGTTTCTTCATCTCCGTACACCATGCATGAAAAACAAAGAATAACAATAGCCCGCTTTTCAGATAGTTATTTCTTATAGAATAATGTACACTCACATTCTGTGAGCCTTAACCAGGCTTAGGTATATTGGGCTTTTTGGGTGTTTCTTTCTATATTCACAGGGACCCAATAACCTGGCTGCTTCTCTTCTCCCGATCTCTTACATATATAGGTGAGAGAAAAAGAGACCCGAATCGAGCCTAGTGTGATTCTGCAAAGATTGTTATTATATATAAGCAGATGCCAATTTTGTACTCACTCTAGGTGGAGCCTCCAGGCTCTTGGATTATTCAAAAAGATTACAACATAGCGCTCAAAAGACCAAGGTCCATGAGAAAGTAAGAGAGACACACTGTATGTCCACAGACAGTTCTTATCTTCAAGCGAAAATCTTCTCTGTTGTGTAGATGAAAAGACACGCACTGCAGGAAAAAGCAGAAAGAAAGGGCCACAATTGCGCAGTACATCAACACCCAATGGAATGAAATTTCGTTTGTATTTGACTCACATTCTGGGGAGCCCACAACCGGCTCCCGGGAATATAGCGGGTAGGGACTTGTATCGGGTGCCCATGAACCCCTCAATCCGCTCCTTCGGTGTCACAAAAAGTGGTACTGCAGAAAATAGACAAGGCAAAAAGGGAGCACCTCTTGGTGCGGTAAATCACAAATCACCTTAATGATTAAGAAAAGCCAAATTTGCACTTACAAACAAAGAGCCTCTATTGGCTCCGTCATAACTCGCACAGGGAATCATACAGGGGTTCCCCAAACCTTCTTTTCTTTTTCAGGATCAAAAAAGGCAAGCAGCAATCAAAAATAAAATAAAAACATTTATTGTAAGAAAATCATCATATCTACCAGGACGCGTTTCGCCATTAATGGCTTCCTCAGCTGGAGATTGCAAAACTGTACTTGCTGCTGCCTTTTTATACAATGTATGTCAGAAAATGGAGTGATTAGACCCTTAGAAATCAATTAAAATACAATTAAAACACAATTGCTATCAGCTGCATAGTGTGCAGCACCCACCATTTTGCACATGGTTGTTAACCCTAAAACGCAGGAGAAAGGGGAAGAAAGAAGAAAACTTTTTTATTATTCATTAAGTGTTACCAATGTTGCGCCTGCCATTTTGCGCATACGCACTGGCCTTGCATCCCACCTTGGAACGCGGAAATGGACGATTGCCGCTGCAGATCATCCTTCCTTATAGAAACAGCATTAAAACAGAGCGGTTCCCTTAACCACCACCAAGTGCCAAACAAGGGCATAGAGGGGTTATTAACCCTGAAACACAGGGGAAGGGGAAAAGAAAGAAAAAATATATTTTTGATAATACAAATGTTGCGCCCGCCATTTTGCGCATGCGCATCGACCCTGCATCCCACCTTGGAACGCGGAAACGGACGACCACCACCACAAATCATCCTCTCCTACAAGAACAGCGCCAAAACAAAGCGACTCCCTCAACCACCACCAGGCGCCCAACAAGGGCACAGAGGGAAAACATCAAATGCTGCAAAATATATATACTCTATATCACATATATCTTAACCCTTGTGGATCAAGATATATAAATATATATAATAGGGATCAAGATATATAAATATGGGTACCATAACTCCCAAATACTTGTGCAAATAGCAGTGGAATTCTTGGATTATTCGCCTATAAGTTATTGTGGGAAAACTCATGAAACCTCTCCACAATGACACCGGAACAGCAGGATGGATAAAAAGGATTTTATTATAACAATCTAAATCCAGGACGCGTTTCGTCGGTAGAGACCGACTTCATCAGCTGGAACAAAGCTTCTAAAAAAACATCCCCATCCCCTGCCGTTTATATAGTATTCTTATTAATCTAAATAGTGCGCACATGTGTAAGTCCACTTAATTAGTCTTTCTTCCGGGTTACTAGAGTTCTAAATCCTACATATCGGGACCCGTCTGCATTCCACCTGCGACGCATGGAACCTTCTCCCGCGCATGTGAATTTTGTGCGTTTCATCTTGGAACGCCTCTACTTCCTTGTTGTGCCGATTGGGAGACTCTACTCGACATTCTCCCCTCCCAATTCAAAACGGAACAATCTTGTATAGTTTTCTCCGTTTGTTTGGCGCCTTCTATCTTCATTTACTCCCGTCAACATAGGAACATAACCGTACATTATATCAACCAATTATTTTAATAACGTCACACTTCAAAACCTTTCATAGCTTATCATGGTGATCCTCTGATGTGGGCACAAATGTCCCCTAACCTACGTGTTATATAGTGATAATCAATGCTGAATCTTTGCCCATTCCAATTTTATATATAGCTTTATCATAATGTGGTAATACTTGACCAATACATTAACTATTTCTACCCAATCTTAACCTCTTCTGTAGCACTTATACTACAAAAATACTCTATCCTTAAATATTTATTAGATTTGTCAAATTTGGTTTTTGGGGAAATCACCACTAGGGTACTTGGCGACTAATACCGCAAGGTATTAAGGGAACATTCTGGTGTGGCACTCCACTCATTCTGGCTATATAAAACTCCCAACATGACAGGCAGAGAGACACAGCTTGCGTCGCAGCTAGACGAATTTGGACGGAAATTTGGGAGAGATTCCTTGCAGCCCCTTCGGCAGAGCGCCTCAGGTATGTTGCCCGGGAGCTAGCTGTTTCCCCTGTCTTACCTGCACTGGGCCTTGAGGAGGATCCAACTCCAGTTGAAGACGGCAGGAGGAGGACCAGGAGGTCCTCCTTCTCGACCTAGTTCCAGTCCGGGGAGGCATACCCGAGTACTGTACCAGCCACGAGAGCTGAGTCAAGGTGCAAAGAAAGCATGGTGGCATAGAGGGATGGGGCCGTGCCTGCGGCCGGCAATCTGCTATCAGCTAGTAGGCCACGAGCTGGATGTGTTAGGGTCTCATCCCTCTCGGGGGGGGGTCTAGAGATGCCCCCCCCCCTTATGGACACAGGTTTCTCTTCTATGCTTCGGTACCTAGATCGAGTGGTGAATATACGGGAAATAATGGCACAATTTGAGCATAGCAATATATTTATACACAAGTAGATGACATAGGTTGAGACGCTATACATCCCATCATTGAGTGCTAAAAACATTTCTATGCCTTTGGCTTGACCGCAGGTCAGTAGATTTTACTAAAAATACCAAAAGCAAATGTCTCAGTACAGGACAAACTCAAAGGTCGGGGTACGATCTTCAGCATAAAGAACAAAGTAGGGCAAAGGGAAATCAAGACATTAAATGTTATTAAAAATATATGTTTGGTTAGCATCTTACAATCCCTCCTTTTGTCACATCTAGTGACAATAATGAACTAACAGGGATAAAATGGTGCTCGGGGGACAGTCTCTCTTAGGTGTTATTACTCAGTAGTAAACCTGTAAGTGCACTGGAAAGTCGTCATCCCGCACGGGCTCAAAACCCATGCAAAATGTTCTAGGTACGCCCCTGACTCCTGTAGCCTCTGTCTGTTTCTAGTTCGTGAAGTCTTTATACTGGGATTGCAGTTAACCCAACTGGCCTACTGTTACTTCTCAGCAGCCTCCTATTAACCCTTCACTTGCATCTGTGCCTGCTGTCATTCTAGCTCCTGTTGTTAACCCTATTTATACTGCATCTTCATTATGCTCTGCAACAACTGTTACCCCTGCAACACCACTACCTCGGTTTCCACCGGCTACGGTCTCACAACCAATTCCACCTCCACACGTATCAGATCAGGCTGCTGCTACGGTTGCACATAGGTCTGGATCAACTGTTGCAAATGCACCTGCGCAGGTCTCTCAAGGTTTTAGGACTCTGCTGTGTTTTAATCGGGTGCTGTTGTGTGAGTTGTCGTCTGTGAGGTGCGCTGTGGCAGCAGATGTCAAAGAGTGTATTTGGTAAACGGAATTTATTGATGTATTGACGTTAGTTTCCGCTGATAGGGATTCAGTTGAAAAGCCAGTGAGTAAGGAGAAAGACCAGTTACCGAGAATGTTTTTTTGGCGCATGCAAGCGTTCTCCAGAAACGTGGGCGCATACAAAGTTTTTGGCGGTCAATGTCGGTTTAATTATGACCTAAGTTTACGACAAGACGGTATCACGTTTGGATTTATGCTTTGACGTGCAGGATGGTAGCTTATGGTTATTGTTGGTGACTCCTAGCAGACCAGTGGTGCCACAAAAATATTTTACGGCTTCGGTTAGTATTAGTGTTCCCATTAAGAAACGTGTTTGTTGGCTTTTTTAATGAAGGTCGTTGCTGCTTGTCCTCGCTTTGTTTTAAGCATGAATGCGCTCAGTGCGGGGGTGCACATCCTGAGCTTCATTGTTTTCATTGCTCAAGTTTTACAGGGAATAAAACCTCAGCCAGTTTTGGTGCAGGTAGACACCAGGACAGAACGCGGCTGTGGTTAGAGCGCTACCTGAAACGGCAAGACCCTCGGGATATTTGGGACAGTTTTAATGTCGGTTACAGGAATTTATGTTCAATCGGGGATTCAAAGATCAGCTATAAATATTAAATTTGTAATTGCTAGAGTGGATTTGTTGTGGTCAAAATTAATGTCAGGGGGCGTGGCCTGGAGCGGGATGAGAGCAGACGTGTAGGCTGATCTCTCCGTTCTGACGAGCTGAGAACCCGAGTTTTACCGGAGCAGATCCCTTCCACGTCGACTCCCATCACCGCCGATTGCCTCCTGATGTCTCCCGCTAAGGTTTCCCGGGCGAAGGGGACCCCGGGCACGCTGGTGGCCCCGATCTTTCACTCTCTCCCATCTGGGCCTACTTCTCAAGATGGCGGCCGGAACTCCCCCTCAGCTTCCTCCGCGTGCTCTAGCCCCGGAGGGCCTCCTGAGGCAGCTACCAAGGGGAATGTACAACAGATCCTCGGTCGGCTGGTCGAGGTCCAACAATTTTTGGCGGGGGAGCTGGACAAGTCGGCACGCGCCATTCGAGCAGAGATCCATGCTGTTGGCGCCCGAACTTCCGCTTAGGAGGAAGCGGTGACTACGCTGTCCAGGGGCCATAACACGGTAGTTGACAGGTCCAACACACTGGCGGAGCGCATCCAGCACCTAGAGCAGCAAGTGGAGGACCTTTCCAACAGGTCGAGACGCAATAATCTATGGCTCCGGGGGCTCCCGGAGTCGTGACCTCTACTGCCTTAGGGGAGACGGTAATGACTATGCTGCAAACCCTGCTGCCCGATTATACCGTGGACCAACTACTACTAGACCGGGTGCACCGCGCCCTGAGAGCGAGGGTGGCCCCTCCGGCGGGCCCTAGAGACGTGATTTTCCATTTCCATTACTTCTCTTCCAAAGCAGCGGTGCTGCAGGCTCTGCGTAACTCTCCCCTTATCTATCAGGATGCAGAACTACAGGTCTTCCAAGATTTGGCCCCCAGCACGCTGGCTCGACGCCGTCCCTGGAAGCCCATCGCTGATCACCTGAGGGGCCACGGGGTTTGCTTTGCTTGGGGTTTTCCCCTGAAAATGTTGACTTTCCATAATTGCGCCATGACCATTTGCGCCTCGCTGGCGGGGGCTCCCGCCTTCTTGGCCCAGCTTGGCCTCCCAGCCTTGGAGCTACAACTGCCGGACACCTCCCTGCAGCCTTTGAAACCGGTGAAGGTGGAGTGGGAGGTTATTCCCTCATCAGGCTCCCCTCGCCTTCCGCCATGAGAGGGGCATTGGGATGCATCGTTGATCCAGTTCCTATTCATCCGGCTGACCTCGCCCTGGTGATGACTTTCGTTCGTGGGCGCCTTGGGTAGCGTGGTTTGGTGCTGGGAACGAAGGGCCTGTGGTCACTTGGGTAGCAGTGCCCTGCTGGGGCGGAGGTTTTTCCTGCCTCCCCCTCCCCACGGCACTAGCAGGGTTTTGCCCAATGTTATATTCTTTGTCAAGTTCATTGATTGATAATCTCTTTTCCTGGTCTGCGTATACATTATATTGTCATATTTCTTATTTTTGGGTTCTTTCTTAGTTCATATATATGCTGCTTCACGCATCAATTAAGGAGGCGGCATGTGTGGATACCATGTCCTCCTTATCTGTCCCCCCTATCGAGGGACTACCAGAGATCTTGCTGAGATTGTCTCGAGCTTTCCTTCTATGCCTTTCTGTGTTCCTTCTTCTTCCCCCTTCTGTTTTTCCCTTTTTGTGCCCTGTTCTTATTCATTTTCTTTGTCCGCCTGTTGTCTTGTCTATGTTATATGTGAGTCAGGCACTGATGTGGGTTGAGAGCGCTGGAGTACAAAGTCACCTCATTCCTAGGATCTATGATGCCACCTAGCAAGGTTACAGCCCTCTCACTTAATGTGAAGGGCTTGAACTCCCCCCAGAAGAGGAGAGTGTTATTTCGTGATCTTCGACACAAACATGTCGATATAGCGTTCTTCCAGGAAACCAGACTGCCTCGGCAGGATTCGAACAGTCTGCGTGATCCCCGTTTCCCCCAGGTGTTTTCCTCCTGCGCTCTCAACAAACATAATGGAGTTGCTATCCTTATAAATAGAAATTGCCTTTTTACGAAACATGATGTATATACCGATCTGGCCGGAAGCTATGTTATCCTCTCTGGCACCCTAGGTCTGAGACCCGTCACCTTAGTTAATGTTTATGCTCCGAACACACCGGATAAACGTTTCTGGGATTCCCTCCACGCTGACTTGGACCGATGTGCCTCAGGGGAAGTTCTTATGTGTGGGGACTTTAACACGGTCCCCTGTCCCGCAGTTGACCGGTCCTGCCCTGCCGCCAACCCTCCCCCGACTGTGGGCTCCAGACAGGACATCTTGTTTGGCTCTTTTCTAACCCAGAGGGCCTTGATTGACATATGGCGGGTCTCCCACCCCTCCACTAAAGACTTTACCTTCTATTCTAATCCCCACGGGTCCTACTCCAGAATTGATAACATTCTTATCTCTCCCTCCCTCCTCCCCTGGGTGATGGCGGCTCCTATCGGGGTAATCAGTTGGTCGGACCACGCGGAGGTGGTCCTGGAGCTTGGACTCCCTGACTGCTCCCCGGTGTGGAACTGGCGGCTCGGCTCCCATACATTGCAGGACACGGGGCTGGTCGAGGAGCTGACGGGGGAGCTGGAGGCATACTTCCGAGACAATGTCGCGGGGGACATCTCCTTCTCCACCGTTTGGGCAGCGCATAAAGCTGTACTGAGAGGGGAGATTATTATAAAGGTTTCCTACCGCAAGCGCCTTAAATTGCGATGCGTATTAGAATTGCAGCATACGCTACAGGCGCAGGAATTAGATCATAAATCTGCGCCCTCACAGGAGGGTTTTGACCGCTTACAGGGCACACGACATGCTCTGAACAGGTTGTTGCTCGATGATGTCGCTAAATCAATGACCTGGTCTTAGCGCAGATTCTATGAATCCGCAAACAAGATGGACACTCTGTTGGCGCGACAGATACGCCCGCGTCCCCCGGTGACCCGTATTACCTCCCTCAAAGACTCAGCGGGTGGACCGATCAAATCCCCACAAAGTATTAAGCGAACCTTTACAGAATACTATTCCTCTCTTTATAATCACTCCCCTCTACACTCGCCTCCCACGGCTTCCCACTTAGCTAATATCAATTCTTTTCTTTCCAGCGTTGAGTTGCCCAAACTCTCATCGACACAGGGGGAAGCGCTTGCGAAGGACTTCTCTCTCGAGGAGATCTCTGAGGCTATTGCTTCACTTAAACCTAATAAAGCTCCCGGACCAGACGGCTACACAGCCCGCTATTACAAAACATTCCTTCCGATACTTGGTCCCCACCTGGTCACTTTATTCAATGCGGTCAAGGGGGGCAGCCCTTTCCCGTCCGACTCCCTACTGGCATCCCTAGTAGTTCTTCCTAAGCCGGGCAAAAACCTCACCAACCCATCGGGTTACCGTCTCATCTCCCTGTTGAATCTGGATGTCAAGATCTATGCCAAGGTGGTGGCTACCAGACTCAACCCGCTGTTACCGTCTATAATACACCCTGACCAGGTGGGATTCATCCAGGGACGTCAGGCTTATGAGAACACCCGTAGAGCTGCAGCTGCGATTTGGCACTTGGAGAAGGAGGGTCAGCCTTCTTTGCTTTTGTCCCTGGACGCGGAGAAGGCATTCGACCGTATCGAATGGCCCTTTCTTTTTGCCCTACTGGAACATATGTCCTTCCGCCTTGACTTCTGCTCCACTGTTTGGGCCCTTTATCATAACCCTAGGGCTGATGTCTCTATACCCGGCTCACAGGCTTACCCTTTTTCTATTCATAATGGTACCCGCCAGGGCTGTCCTCTCTCTCCCCTTCTTTTCGCTCTCACCCTAGAACCCCTGCTGCCGCATATACGCTCTTCCCCTGATATCAAAGGCATAACGGTCCAGGACAACTCCTTTAAGATATCCGCCTATGCGGACGACGTTCTGCTTACTCTGACTTCCCCAGAATCCTCGCTGATGGCCACTTCCACATTATTGTCCCGTTTTTCGGCTGTTTCGGGGTATAAAGTTAACCTCGATAAATTGATTATATTGCCTTTCCACCTCTCCCGACATAGGATTCAGGTCTTGATTGCAGAATTCGGGTTTAAGATAGCTTCTACCTCAATCCCATATTTGGGTATACATCTACCAAATAAGCATAAGGACATATACAAGGTTAATTACCCTCCTTTGTATGCTAAACTTCGACGGGAGATGGAAGCGTGGAATAAGGAGTGCATTTCCTGGCTTGGACACGTACATTGTATTAAAATGAATCTCTTACCTCGCTTGTTATACCTGTTTCAGGTGCTTCCATCTCCCGTCGACCCAAGTGACCTCTGGTTTTTGCAATCTCATATTGATGCATTTGTATGGAAGGGAGGGAGGCGCCGGGTGGCACGTTCTACACTTTACCGCCCACGGGAGTTGGGGGGGCCTCGGACTTCCTAACACACAATGGTACTTCCAGGCAGCGCAACTGTCCCAGGTGGTGACACTACACTCCCCGCCCAACACCCACCGCTGGGTAGACTTTAAATCGGCATGCATGTTCCCAGAGGACCCTAGATACTGGATGTGGCTTCCAAAACGGCTGCGACCCAAGGAACCGGTGCCCTGCCCTCCGCTTAGTCACTCGATGGCAATATGGGACTCTCTCGCCTCCTCCAAAAAGCTGTGCCAAGAATCATCTTCCATGCTCCCACTATGGAGAAATCCACAGTTCCCACTGGGGCAGGCGCCGGACCAATTCTCCAGATTTGTCAAGGGGGGCATCCTCAGGCTCAGAGACCTACGAGATCATGCTGGATTGTACTCCTTCGACTCCATGTCAGCCCGCTCCCGGCTGCTACCGCAGGATTCTTTCCGATACATGCAGCTCCATCATTTTGCCTCTACCACCGAAAACAAAAAGGCTGGCTCCTCTCCTCTCACTTTCTTCGAACGTTTGTGCTTGTCCGGAGATCCACCCCGAGGCCTTATTTCTAGACTCTATGCCCATCTGGCGAGCACAATCTCCTTGCCTATCATCACCTACATGGCCGCATGGGAAAGAGACCTTGGATCGACCCTTGAGGGTTATGAGTGGTTGGACATCTGGGAGGCAGCACGAAAAGTATCCATATGCACGACCTTACAGGAGCAGGGGTTGAAGACTATGATGAGGTGGTACACCACACCTGTGCTCCTCCATAAAACTAACGCTGCTATCCCTGACGATTGCTGGAGGGGATGTGGGGAAAGGGGCACTCAGGCCCATATGTGGTGGTCATGCCCTGCGATTTCTAAATACTGGGATTCGGTGCAAGCTCTGTTGGAACACATTTACGGAACTGGAGTGCCAAAAGACCCTTGGACATACCTGTTCGCCAATCCGGTACCGGACTTTACCATGCACCACAACCGTCTCCTCTCCAAAATCTTACTAGCAGCAAGGAAAGCGGTGGCTGAGTCCTGGAGGTCTCCGAGGCTTCCTTCACAGAGACGCCTATTACAGATCATGGACCATATCCAAGTGATGGACGAACTCTCGGCGAAACTGCATCATACAAGCGCACCATCTTGGCGCCCCATCTCTTACCTTTTTCCCCCCCTTATTATTATATATGTGGATATAAGATTTTTATCTTGTTTGATTTATATGTGACGATCCTCTTTATAAATATAATAAAAATTATATTAAAAAAAAATAATAATTTATGTCAGAGGTTGATGAGGGTAGAATGGCAGGTCTTTCTTCTGATTACCGTTTCCTAATTTACATATGTCTCCATTAGGTTTGGCTTCAAAAAAGGTGGAAGGTTCTTTTCGTTTGATCCATCATTTACTTTTTCTGCAGGGCTTGTCTGTTAATGATGGGATTCCTGATGCCAAGTGTAAGGTGAAATACACTTCGCTTGACAGAGCCTTGGAGTTGATTTATATCTACCAGCAGATTTGACCATCTCCACCAGCAGATCTGATCTACTCCAAGGCTCTGGAGGTTCGCTCACTCATGATGGATTTTGGTGTGCCGGTTGCGGTTGAGAAGACTGAAGGTCCGGTTTCTGTATTTCAATTCATAGGCATCGAAATTCATACGGTTAATATGGTTTTTCGACTACCTGAGAAAAAGTTGCTGGCTTTACGTATGATTGTTGGCAAGGTGCATAGGCTGCGTAGTGTTCAAAAGTGCAGTTACATGCCATGCAGTCATTGTCGGGTCACCTAAATTTTGCATGTAAACTTATACACATCTAAGCTCTTCAACCGCCTCTCCCTCTTCCTGTCCTCCAATTCCCTACTTGACCCCTTGCAGTCTGGCTTCCGTCCCCTACACTCAACTGAAACTGCCCTCACCAAAGTCACCAACGACCTCCTAAATGCTAAAAAAACACGGCCTCTATTCTATTCTCATCCTGCTTGACCTCTCGGCTGCTTTTGACACTGTTGACCACCCCCTCCTTCTACAGACCCTCAACTCTCTTGGTCTCGGTGACACTGCACTCGCTTGGGTTGACTCCTATTTATCCAACAGGTCCTTCTCTGTGTCCTTTGCTGGTAACTCCTCCTCTTCATTGCCTCTATTTGTTGGTGTACCTCAAGGCTCTGTCCTTGGTCCTCTGCTCTTTTCCATCTACACCTCCCCCCTGGGCAAAATCATTAACAGCTTTGGCTTTAATTACCACCTCTACGCTGATGACACTCAGATTTACCTCTCTACCCCTGATCTCTCTCCCCCTGTCCTTTCCAAAGTCAGTGACTGTTTATCTGGCATCTCCTCCTGGATGGCCTCCCACCACCTAAAGATCAACATGTCAAAGACTGAGCTCCTACTTATTCCTCCCTCCAATGCCTCCCCACCTCCTGACTTCTCTATCACGGTGGAGGATATCACCATCTCCCCATCAAACCAAGTTCGCTGTCTTGGAGTTACACTTGACTCTGCTCTTTCCTTCATCCCCCACATCAAGTCTCTTTCCTCCTCCTGCCGATACCAACTGCGTAATATTTCCAGAATTCGGCCATTTCTTACCACTGCCACCACAAAACAACTCATACACGCCCTGGTAATCTCCCGATTTGACTATTGCAATAATCTCTTATCTGGCCTCCCTCTGTCCCGCCTCTCCCCCCTGAACGCCTCCGCCAGGCTAATCCACCTCACCCGCCGCTCTGTCTCTGCTGCTCCCCTCTGCGAGTCCCTTCACTGGCGCCCCATCCACTGCAGAATTAAGTTCAAAATCCTTATCCTTACCTACAAAACCCTCACTAACTCAGCTCCCCACTACCTGTCCTCAGTAATCACCAAATACACCCCAGCCCGCTCCCTAAGGTCAAACAGCGACCTGCGCCTAGCTTCTCCCCGCATCACCTCTTCCCATGCTAGACTGCAGGACTTCTCACGCGCAGCCCCCATTCTCTGGAACACTCTCCCTCATACGGTCAGACTTTCCCCTAATTTCTCTTCCTTCAAACGCTCCCTTAAAACATTCCTATTTAGGGAAGCCTACCACCCAACTCACTGATGCAACCATCAATCACTCTCACCTTGCAGTCCTCTCCTCCTGTTTCCAACCCTTCTAGATTGTGAGTTCCTACGGGAATAGGGCCCTCATCTCCTCCTGTACTGTTTGTCAAATGTTGTACAATGTATTGTAACCCTGTCTATACTGTGCTTATTGTACAGCGCTGCGGAATATGCTGGCACTTTATAAATAAAGAATAATAATAAATAATAATGCCTATGGGTCGGGCCTTTTGCAGGTGGTTGTCCCTGGCCACCAAGGGTATTCGTGTGCCTATGCATCATATCTGGGTAACTAAATCTTTAAAGGCAGATCATGATATGTGGCTTACCTTTTTGTCGCAGTACAATGGTGCCTCATGTTGGCAGGCTGAGGAAATTTCAAACTGGGATTTGGAATTATTCACTGAAACGTTGGGATCAATTGGTTTTGGGGCCTATTTGTAAAGCTCCTGGCTTTGCTGGTACTTTGCTTAGTGACTGGTTTGAATTGGATTTTACCCGTAATCTGTGTTTGTTGGAATTGTTTCCTATAGTGGTTGTCGTTGAGTTTTGGGGAGTTCAATTGGCAAATCACTATATTATCTTTCATACAGATAACATTGGTGCGGTTCACTCTATTACACATAAATATTGAGTTCTGTGCTGGTGTAGTCGTTGCTTAGGCATTTAGTTCTCCGATATCTTGAACATAACATTTGGTTTTCCGCGATTCACATTCCTGGTGTGGATAAGAAATTGCTGATGCTTTATCTCGTCAATAGCGGATGCATTTTCAGAGCCTGGCACCGAATTCAATGCAGGAGGAAGAACGTTGTCCAGAGTTGTAATGGACCATCGTTTCTGGCATCTGCTGAGTCTTGTCAGAGATTCCGTCTTGGCTGCTACATGGAAGGCATATGCACAAGTATGGTGGGCCTGGTTGGGTATGGCGCAATGCGAGTATGGTTTCAGTTGACATCATGGGTATCGGTTTGTTGCGACTGTTTCATCTGTCATTTTTATGTCCGTCTGGTGTTTCAAGTGAGACGGTAGAGAGTAATTTGGCGCCGTTGAATTTTTTTACTTTGTAGTTGGGCTGGGATGACGTGGTACATGATTTTTTTGATTTAGCGTATGTTAAAAGGCTGGAACGGCTCTCGGTGCCTGATAAACGACGCCTGGTTTCACTGGCATTGTTACACGAGCTATTAAAGATTTTGCCTATTTGCTGATAATGAAGTTGTTTTATTCAGTTGTGTTTTTCTTTTTGCCTTTTATGGTGCCTTTCAAGTTGGGGGAATTTGTGGCTCCTAGTCTGAAGGCTCAGGCTAATCTTACGTTCTATGACGTGCATGTCTTGAATGATATGGTTCGGGTGTGGCTTCAGAGGTCAAAGACGGATCCTTACGGTTGGGAAAAAGAGGTTATTTTAAGGTGGGCGGGGTTGCGTTATTGCCCAGTCGTGGGTACTTTAATTTATTTGTGTTGCTGGCCGAGTTACCCCTCTTCGTTTTTTATTCGCCACAACAGTTTGCCTTTATCTAGGTATCAGTTTGTACAAGTTTTCCAGAAAGGTTTGCACTGTTTGGGTTTGGCGTCCAATTATTTCCGGATAGGTGCAGCCACAATAGCACATAGTTTGGTTTTGGATGAGGATTATTCTGCAGGGTTGGTCGCTGGGAATCCTCACATTTTCGACCTTATATTAGACCTCATTTGTTGTAATGGTGCACATTAACCGCTTCTGATTTCAGGTTCTCAGCTGCATGCGGTCTGGATTATGGGCCATTCTTTTGTTTACAGGGCTTGTAGGAGAGCAGAAGAACAGAAATATGGCTGTAACCTCGGTATTCCCTCTGGACAGGCAAGAGTGCGTTGGAGAGGAATTTACGGTCTCCGCTGGTCGTAACTTTTTGCTGAGGTCAGATCGATTCGGCGATTATCATGATTGTCCACATGGGTGGCAATGATATAGGATTTGTGCGGGCCATTGATCTCATCTTTAGTATAAAGTTAGATTTGGCTCTCTTCCATGCTTTGTTTTTGGACCTTACCTTAGCTTGGTCAGAAATTGTACCTTGCCCTGCTTGGCGTTTGTTGGGAAATGCTGAGGCTTTAGAGTGGATCTGGTGGTTAGTCACTCCATTTCCCGTTATGATAGGCAATTGGGGGGGGGGTGAAAAGACACCTTGAGTTGGAGGGGGATAATTTGGATTTATTGAGACGGGATGGATGTTCATGCTAACAGGTTAGAAACATAGAAATTTCAGACTTTGTGTAATTAATCTTTGTACTATCGGAACCTTTTATAGACGTTGCATCATTTTGCACATATCACGTTAGTCCGTATAATGTGATTAAACTGTAACCTCGGGCAGTAAGGCAATAAAATCATACAGAAGCTAATATGCAGATAGGAGCTATAAAATGCACCAGATAAGACTGAGATGATTTAGAACCTCCACTCGTTACCCCAATCTGCAAAGCAATTACAAAAACGTGGGGCTGAATAACACCTTTCTATAAACTTCCCGAAGCCATTGCATGCGATGGAGTTGCTAAATTTACAATAAACTGCCGGGAGAGTTTGGGTGAAGCAGGACCGAATGGGAAACGCTGTGATACAATTAGCCTGGCATTTAACTCTTCCAGGCTCTCCCTGTCACTTTAAAAATGGGACAAATCCAACCCCTCACTGACACAAAAATGAAGGATTGATATTTTTTTATTCTTATGTTTTTTTGGAATTAAATGAAAGGTCTAAAGCAGGGTTCTCAAACTCTTCAGCCACACTCGCTCCCAGATTTCGATTGCCTACAGTTCCCAGAATTGCTTAAATGCAACAGATGGCCAGATAATCATGGTAGTTGTAGTTCAGAAGAATCTGGGGGGAGCAGAGTTTGACATCCCTGGTCTAAAGGTTGTCAGAGGAGTCGTGGATGGGCCAGTATTTGTTTTCTGCATTAGAAGGTGCACTCTCGTTCATGTTTTAACTGGATTACCAGGGATTATGGGCGGTATACACTAAAACTCTCGTCTTTTACTTTTTTTTTTACAAGACTAAGCATAGTCACATTTACACCCGCACAGTGGACACTCGGAATATTGCCCATTATAAGTATAGGAGCTTGCAATTGAAGACTTTACAAGATGACCTACGGGTTATCCAAGATGATGCCAAAGGAACCCCCATCTCCACAAAATAGCCTATTTTTCATAAATTGAAGATTTAACGTTGCACAATAAACACCAATGGTCTCCAGACATCTTTGCCAAAACACACAATATTGTGAAATAGCTGGAGGAATTGAGTTTTGTGAGATACAGGGCTGCTCACCAGCTTTAACGTTGCGAGCCTCAGCTGACGTGAAAACCCCTTTCTTACAAACTATTAAATTATAACCATAAACAAACAAAAACAATTTTCCTATTATAATTACCATATATGGAATCCCAAAAATTCTGTAATTTCTTCCTCATATATCAAAATAAAGTAAGACCCTGCGCTACGCTGATCAGCGGAGACAGTAAAATCAACCAGACACAGGATATGGTTGCATCATGTCTAAATATCCCTTTGTTAGACAGACCTTTATTAGATTTCAACATCCAATAGAAATGTTCGTTGTAGGCAAAAATTTCATATACACCCCACACAGGAATGTGATGATAACAGCCAATCAGAGCAGATACATTTCTAAGAGTTAACACAGGATATCTATTTTAATCAACACCCCTGGCCAGCCTCAAGAGGAAATGAAGCTAAACAGACATTGTATTGGGACCAGAAGGAGGGAAAGGGGGGGAACCCCACAGCCCTGCATTAGAGCAGGCTTTTATAAATCATAATTTAATTACAGGATATTTATATATTCATACAGAAAATTAAAATCTAACACAAACATGCACACTTCTTTGACATTCTTGTATGTCGGCCACTACATATAGCAGGTTGCTCCTGGTACGCCCATCGTCAGCCCTGCGAGTGCGGAGATGTTAGGAAAAAAAGTCACACGTCCAAAAAGCCGTGGGTGTGAGTTACATCTTTAAAGTAAAGATGTGGGTTTTACAGTACGGACTTTGCGAGTTAGAGCATGTAATGTAAAAGTGCAGGATTATCTAACAGACATTACAAGTTAAATTTTTCATACCAAAAGGGATGTTTTACTCTAAGATGTGCGTAGCTGCAAAATACAGTCAACCCGTAACTTGCAATATGTCTTCAATAACATCTGCAATTTTATAGTAAAAACTAATTTCAAATAAAACACTCATTTTTTAATCAAAAAATGGAACTTACAATGTCCGTACAGTAAAACACGCATTGTAACTGTAAATCGTAATTTCTCTACTGTAATGTGCACAGTGCAACCGCAAGTTGCAAAGAAGCTTTGCTCCGGGCTTCCTGGTTGCCCCTTGCCTGGACGTTCCTGGCAGAGTTTTGCGATGGGGATGAAGAGTGGTAAACGGTCCAGCCAGCCTGATGGTCCCCTCCAACAGGACATATGAGTGTCGCTGGGGAGCAGCCTGCGTCTTCGGCGAGTTGCTTCTTCCACCTCGTCTTCAAAGGTGGATTGCGATTTCCTGGATGCAGATTTCCTGACCCGTTTGCACTTCGGAGTGGAGAACCCGGACGCTGATAGCTAGCAGCCATGCGGAGTCTGAGGGCTGCGGGTCTGCCCCACGGGACCCCTTGGCGGTTAAGGCTTGTCGGGGTACATGGCTCACAGATATTGGGGCTGCCTCGGTTCTGACTGCCGATTCGGAAGACTCTAGGCCCTCTGCGAAGGGGGATGTTCATCGCAACATTAAAGCGCTGAGGGCGATTTGGAAGGCGGACATCCAAGATGTGCGTGGTGAGATCGCTGAGATGCGGACCACGATGGAGATGGTGCAGTCCCGAACAGATGAAGTGGAAACGATGCAGACGAGATTGGTGTTCCGCATGGGCTCTCTCCAGGCCCACGTGGATCTCCTCTCCAAGGCTTTGGAGGCCATAAAGCTCATCATCGTTGGTGCAATGTGCGTCTTCAGGGGGTCCCTAAATCAGAATCCTCTGCTTCTGTCTTGGGCTACGCATAACAGGGTTGGCCACCATCTTTTTCAGCTGCCACTGGATGCCCTTATGGTGTCTGGCTCGGCGGTCTGCATGATAGTAGCATTATCATAATATCATTAATATTAATAATTATGATAATGCTACTATTAATCACAATACAATTTTATAATAATAATAGCTGCTTTATCATCGTATAATAATAATTAAGGCAGAGGGAGATGAAAATCAAGCAGAAACCAGTGTTTAGAATTATTGTTTATTGCTCGTTACAGTAAAGTTAATTTCAACGTAAAAAAAACTTTGGGCGAGTGGAAGACACATGGGTGAGCGGAGGTCACATGTTTCCTGTGGAGCTCCACTCTGCACTTCCTGTGGAGCTCCGCTCTGCACTCTGCAGCCAGACCTCCTTGGAAATTTGTGGGGCGTGCTATGTAGACCCGTTGTTTTTAAGTCCGCCTACCTTTCCCAGTTGGACCTGCGAAGCCATCAGTGTATCTCAACGTATAACAGCACAATTCATTGGTTTTTCTTAATAATAAATGTTTTTATTTTAGGTTCAATTCAGATGAAATAAAAGCACAAATCCAGTATCTGCAGAGATGCCCGTGGTCTGTAAATGTCAGCACCCAGACAGCTTTACGGTGGGTTTTGAAAATGGATCCATTTGAACTTTATCGTCTCTGATCTCAAACTATAGAGGTTATTCGCTAAACAGCAATCTTTCATTAACAGAATGGTGGATTTAATTCGGTGAGCTTCAGGGAACTACAGTGGTGGAACTATGGTAAACATATTATTTAGCGATCGTCCCCTGTAGTTAAACATGTGTTATTCAGTTCTGTCCGAATTCTGAATCACTGAAATCCCAAACAAATCGCTCACAGAATAAGTATTGATCCAAACCGATCCAATTAGAATCAGCCAGATCTGAACATAACTGGATTTGGATTCATTCAGAATATGAAAAGTCATTGAAATGGTCAATATACAGTATATCAGATGCTTCCAATACTCCGAATCAAGTTGTTTGGTGTTGTTTGGGTAGTTTCAATAGGATATGGTCACATTAAGATCATTGAAGTATATTCAAACAACGTTGAGAATAGCAGCGATACTGATGTTTATGTTTCGCTGTAATTTGCACCTACTTCAACTGATGTTGAATTTTTCAAAACTGGGATATATTGTCACGGGGTGGAATATATTGTCACGGGGTGGGATGTATTGTCACGGGGTGGGATGTATTGTCATGGGGTGGGATGTATTGTCATGGGGTGAGATATATTGTCACGGGGTGGGATATATTGTCACGGGGTGGGATGTATTGTCACGGGGTGGGATGTATTGTCACGGGGTGGGATGTATTGTAACGCGGTGGGATGTATTTTCACTCAGTGGGATGTATTTTCACGCAGTGGGATGTATTGTCATGGGGTGGGATGTATTGTCATAGGGTGAGATATATTGTCACGGGGTGGGATATATTGTCACGGGGTGGGATATATTGTCACGGGGTGGGATGTATTGTCACGGGGTGGGATATATTGTCCCGTGCTGGGATATGTTGTCATGGGGTGGGATGTATTATCATGGGGTGGGCTATATTGTTGCAGAGTGAGATGTATTGCTGCAGGGTGGGATGGATTATTGAGGGGTGGAATATATTGTCACGGTGCGGTATATATTTTTGCGGGGTGGAATTTATTGTCACCGTGCAAGATATATTAAGAAGGAATATGAAATAAAATCCTGGCGCACCTTTGTGTGAAACAAAAATTATTGAAATACAATGTGTGACACCAGGGTACATTCTACATTAAAACAAATATGAACACAGCTGAATTTTTCAGACGTGTATGTATATATATATTTTTTTTTTGTGTGTTTTTTTTTTTATCTGACGCTCAAGAAAACACTCCAGAAATGAAATTAAAAATAAGAACGGAATACTTATAATTTGATGATGATGTTGTTTCTTCTTCTCCTTTAGTATAGCTTAAAAGGTGTAACTCTCTTGGAAATGGAACGAGCTAAATCGAGAGCCACTCAAATCGCGCTTTCGCCTACTGGCTTCCTCAGTGGCTCTCGATTTAGGCTAGTGTCAGATGAGCGCATTTTGTATGGACTGTGCGTTCGTGCAGTACGGACGTACTTACTGACTGACAACAAGGTAGTGGCCACACAGTCCGTTTTTTTCACTGACGTATTTTATGACTGATGTAGCAGGGAAAATAAATTATAATGATAAAACATTCTGTCCGTCAAAAATGCTGGACGTATAAATGCAGTCCGTCTGACCACTAGGCTTGTGCACCGATTTTTTTTCGGTTCGATTCCATTCAATTTTTCGGATTTTCAAACTTTCCGATTCGGCTCGTTTCGACCGATTTCTGTTTCGATTCGGTTCAGCTCGACTCGTTTTTCGTGTACATTTTTTTTTCGGAATATCGACCATTTTTCGTATTTTCGTGTCACTTAGCTCGTTTTTTGTATCGACTTTTCGTGATTTCGGAAATTTTCATTTTTCGGAATTGTAGATGTTTTCGGAATATCGACCATTTTTCTTATTTTCGTGTCACTTTGCTCGTTTTTTGGAACGACTTTTCGTGATTTCGGAAATTTTCGTTTTTTCGGAACGTCTGTTCTCCTCGTTTCAAAGCAATAAATTTCGATTTGACACATTTCAAGTCCATTGGAAAATTCCGAAAATATTTCGTTTCGGCTCGGAAAACTTTTCGGATCTGCCATTTTCGGATCTAAAAATTTTCGGAAAAACGGCCGCATCCGAAAACACGAATCGGGATATTTCGTGAAAATTCTGAAATTCCGAAACCCGAAACGCACATCCCTACTGACCACAATCCATCACTCACACACAAAGCTACACGGACGTTGTGGACGTGGCGCACTCTGCACGTCCGTTCTAGCAGTATTACGTTCTTGCCTAACCTGCGTCCGTTTGCAGCGTCCGGCAGCCCCGGCACTTCTGTGCGGACGTACTTCGTGTGTGGGGCTCCATTTAACACAATTGTATGCTATCACGGACGTACTTATGTGCGGGCAACACAGACGTTAACACTGCGCTCGTCTGACCCCAGCCTTAGCTGTTACTCTTTTAATATATTTTACCATATGGTTTATTCATGTTGATTTTATTTATTTTTACCAGAATAAATTTTGAAAATCATTATTAGCATCTCGTCCCGTTGCTTAAACTATTTTTTCATCAGTACTTGAAGGCATCAGGTTTACCGCTTCCCCTTCCTGGAATGCATACAGCATCTCGTTCCATTTCCACGAAAGTTACACCTTTTAAGCTATACTAAGGAGAAAAAGAAACAACATCATCATCAAAATATAAGTATTCCATTCTTATTTTTAATTTCATTTCTGGAGTGTTTTCTTTAGCGTCAGATAAAAATTAAAAAAACACAAAAAAAAAACATTTATATACATACACGTCTGAAAAATTCAGCTGTGTTCATATTTGTTTTAATGTAGAATGTACCCTGGTGTCACACACATTGTATTTCAATAATTTTTGTTTCACACAAAGGTGCGCCAGGATTTTATTTCATATTCCTTCTTACATTATTGTGTCCTTGGAAGCGTGTGGACACTTTCTTTTCCGTTACGACAGCACCGACCCTAACAATTTACTCAACATAGAAGAGCTGCCTTCACACACACACCTTGTCCTATTATCTGACCGTGCAAGATATATTGTCAGGGTGCGGGATATATTAGGAGGAAGTGAACAGTCAGTTCTGAATTTCCTGTGGTAGAAGCAGAAAAATGGGTGAAAAGAGTGACTGTGACACGGCCCAAATAGTGACGGCCAGATGACTGTGTCACAGCATCTCCAAAATGGCAAGTCTTTGGGTTGTTCCCGGTGTGCAGTGGTTAGTATGGATCAAAAGTGGTGCAAGGAAGGACAACAGGCGTCGTGGTCATGGGTGCCCAAGGCTCACTGATGCACGTGGGAGTGAAGACGAGCCCGTCTGGTCTGATCACACAGAAGAAGCTACGGTAGCTCAAATTACTGAAACGTAATGCTGGCCTATTTTTTTCCCCCCTTCTCTTCCCTAACTCCTGAATATCTTCTTCTCATCTCTATGTTGCGTATTTGCATTAAAGCAACTGACACTCTGTGTCAACTGACACAGGTCTTTATATTAGTCAGTGTTTCTGTAAAAAGCAAAACAACATTTAACCTCCAACACTGGTGGTGATACAGGAGGCGGTTGCTCTCTCTCCATGCATCAGATTTTCTATAGAGCATTTCCAGCAGACCTCCTTTTTGCATTATTACTACTTGATAAGCGTACAGTCTCTGACACACAAGGGGTTATTCTGAGAGCACTGAAATGTCACCGACATTTCGGTGCTCTCTCGTTCGCCGTACTTCAGCGAGTTAAATTTGCCGACCCTGCAGTGAATACAGTATTCACTGCAGGGTCTCCAAAGTGCAGCGAATCGATCCGCCAATTCCCCTTTTTACCTTCCCATGTGGCTCTGTTCCCTTTATCCTTCCCCATGTTTGTGTTCCTCTTTTCACCTACCCATTAGTCGCTGTTCCCCTCCCCTTTTATCTTTGGTGCCATCATTTACCCTCCATTTGTACCTCTTGGTATAATGTCCCCTCTCCTGTGCATTTCCTTTAGCTCTCCTTCGTGTGTTATGCTGATTATTACTGTATGTTCTGTTGTTCCGCTATTTACAATCAGGAATGGAGAGTGTGTTTAAATACTGTTAAATAATAATGTTAATTAATGTGATTTCTGTACAAATGAGTAATTAAGTGTTTCCGATCTCAGGACAGAGCTCCAGGCGTGCTGCAATGCTGGTAGATATTTCCTGGTCACGCAGGAAAACACTCGCATAGGAGATAACATCACCTACGAAACTAGAAAGGATAAACACGTCGAGGTGACCAAAAAACTTCATGAAATATTTCCCAAGGTATGTCTAGATCACCTTTAATATCTGTGCACCTCCCTATACACTGTGTCATAAAGGTCTATAAACATCTGAGGAGTCTTCACAACCAGTCTCTTCCTGCTAGACCTGGGGTCATTGAATAACACAGGTTTGCATTTCCTGAGAACCTGGAGGGTACAAAGGGGTTTTGAGTAGGGATGAGCTGTTAGGTTCGATCAGTTCAGAGTTCGATTCGAACTTTGGCCGTTTGCAAGTTCGCGAACCTCGAACTTTTTGGCGTGTTCGGTTTGAGTTCGAAAAAAAAAAATTGAAAAAAGTATAAAAAATGCTTAAACTAAAAAATCTAGAAATAAAGAGACTCTTTAATGCAGAATATTATAAGCAACGGTTTATTAGAAATTGAATTAAAAAATAATGTCTACGTGCAAAGATTCTCACCTCTAAATGACCTGTGTTCTCAAACGCCGTAAACAACAGGTGTTAGTGTTTGAAAATAACATGTGCTTTTAATTAGTCTGGTCTAATGAATTTGATACATACAGGGTTATCCAAAGAGATTCGAAAAGTCACCGCACGTTCGGTGACTTTTCGTTCTCTTCAATTCGGTTCCTTTTGCCGATTGCATTTCGGTGACCCTGCGGTGTATTCAGCAAACACCACAGGGTCCCCGAATTGCAGGGAAAAGCTGCCGTAAACCTGACGAAAACTAACCGAATGCACGCTGAAAACAAGCAAAAACATCTGGATTAACCTTTGAAAAAGAGGAACAGGAGCCGAACAGGAGCCGAACATGAGCCGAATCACACAGAGCCGAAGCAGCTGTGACGTAGAGGAGGCAGTGAATAAATTAGAAAAACCATTTGTATGAATCTGGGAAAATGAAACGCTGTTTGCAAAGAAACTACTGAGCGAAAATGTCTGAAATTTTCACAGGAGGTCCAGGGAATGATAATAAAGAGGCTGTTACAGAAAAAATAAGAAAACTGAAAAAAAAAATCAAAAAAAAATCGGACTTTTAATAAAAAAAAAAAAAAATCAGAAAAATGCTTAAAGTATCCTAAAAAATCTATAAATAAAGAGACTCTTTGCTGCAGAATTTTAGAATGAACGGTTTATTAGATATTGAATTAAAACGGGAATATTTTTAACATTGAAGTCTATGGGATTCTCCTGAATAAATTTGCCGAATTAAACCCCCGAATGGCAGGGCATTAGGGGAACCTTTCACTGCTGGTTTGTGTTCTCTGAATAGACGAAGCAGTGCTTTTTCATGGGGATTTCACTGCCCTCGAACAGGCACCGAACAGGCACCGTATGTTCAGGCAATTCGCTAGGATTTGGCGAATTGCCTGCTCTCTGGATAGCCGAATGGCCAGGAAAGGTAACCGAACGCTGATTTTCAGCGTTCGGTTACCTTTCTCAAGCAATTCGGATCTCTTTGGATAACCCTGTTAGTCTGTAGAATGAGGGTGTCTCCTGAACATGTATCAAACAACACCTGTGCTTCTGAGAAGTGTTCATTTCTCTACTAAATGCTCCTCTGATATGCGTTTAACCCCTTAACCCTGCATTTCACTGCTATGTGCTCAGCTCATTTTTACCGCTTTCGCTCATCACGTTTAAATGTGATTTGAAGCCACATTTTATTAAATGACCCAGACATATTCTATATCGTTCTTTCCGGCAGACTCTGCAGATTCATAATATATAATTTTTATATGTATACGTCATGTCCTGGCTGTATATTATGACAAAAAATGCAATAAAAATTAATTTTTAATCATCTGCAGTGTGTAAAGTGTTTTTTTCACATTTTAGCACATGAGCGCTTGCGGTTATGTTTTCTATGGGGTGCGCTTGTACAAAAATTAGAAATGGGGACTTGTTACATTTTGTGGGGGGAATTACATGATTTATAGCAAACGCACCCCATAGAAAAAAATCATTAGTGCAGCATCATTGTTCACATTATAATTGAAATGTGAATAATATTGCTGCATTAATAAAAATAACACACAAAAAATAATAATATTTTTTTACTTTATACCTGGTCATGTTGCTCAGGCCTTTCGATTGACACCCTCCATGACCCCCTAGCTGCCACGGTTCTGGAGATATCAGGGTTCAAATGAACCCCCTATCTCCACCAGGGGATTCCGGGCAGCTAGGGGTTCCCCGGCTATCTGACGTCATCACGCTATGCGTGAGGACGTCAGGCAGTGAGGGGGGACCTGGGGTGGAGCTGCCATCCAAGATGGCGGCCCCCACCGGAGCTAGGCTGCACTTCGGCGCCGCAAGGCATCTCTATACACAGCCCCATCAGCATCTCTATACACAGCCCCATCAGCATCTCTATACACATAAGGAATGTAACATAAAAGTTTGTGTGAATGCAGCAAATCACTTAATTTGTTACTATTAGACATGTGCATTTTGTTTCGTTCCGAATCAAAATTCGGACGAAATTTACCGATTCGTATTTCGGAAGTGCTTCCGAAATACGAATCGGTTCCGTCTGAATCGATCTGAAATGGAATGAAAAATGAATCTGATCCATTCGAACCGGTCTGAAACGAAAAAGTATAGATTTGGAACAGAACGAAAATAAAATGATATACAACAAATTGATTTCATTTTTAAGAATCAATTTGTTTATACCATTTCACTTACACTCGCTTCCCAATACGTAAGTAGTGGTTATATTCAGAGAACGGCAAACAGCACTGAAGTGTCAGTGAAATGTCCTGATTTTCATTGGTTCGCTTGACAGGTTTAAAAAGGTGAATCCCATAGGTTTCAATGTAAAAAAATATTCCCGTCTTTTTTAATTAAATATTTATGGTATCCAAAATTTTCAGAGTTAGTTTGTCTCTCCATTGTGCCTGTCCCAGTATTGTCATCCCAATATGCCTGTCCCAGTCTTGTCACCTCATTGTGTCTAACCCAGCTTTGTCAATCCATTGTGCCTCTCCCACCCACCTCATTGTGTCTGTTTCTGCCTTCTCACCTCATTGTGTTTGTCCCAGCCTTCTCACCCCATTCTGTCTGTCCCAGTCTTGTGATCCTATTATGTGTGTCCTAGCCTTGTCATCTCATTGTTGTGCCTGTCCCAGCCTTGTCACCCCATTTTCTGTCCCAGCCTTGTGACCTAATTGTGTGTGACCCAGCTTTCTCACCCATTGTGCCTGACCCAGCCTTGTCGCACCATTTTGCCTTACCCAGCCTTGTCACCCCATTGTGTCTGTCCCAGCCTTGTGACATTGTGTGTCTCAGCTTTCTCGCCCCATTGTTTGTGTCCCAATCTTGTTACCCCCATTGTTTCTGTCCCACCCTTGTCACCCCATTGTGTGTGTCCCAGCCTTGTCACCTCATTGTGCCTCTTCCAGCCTTCTCATCCCATTGTGTCTGTCCCAGCCTTGCCACCTCATTGTGTCTGTCCCACCCTCGCCACCTCATTGTGTTTGTCCCACCCTCATCACCCCATTCAGTTTCTCAGCCTTGTCACCTCATTGTGTCTGTGCCAGCCTTTTCACCCCATTGTGTGTGTCCCAGCCTTGTCGCCCCATTGTGTCTGTCCCACCCGTGTCACCTAATTTTGTCTGTCCCACCCTTGTCACCCTGTTGTGTGTCCAGGTCTTGTCAACTCATTGTGTATATCCCACCCACCTAATTGTGTCTGCCCAAGCCTTCTCACTCCATTGTGTCTGTCCCTGCCATGTCATAGCATTGCGCCTGTCACAGCTTTGTCACCCCATTGTGTCTGTCTCAGTCTTGTCACCCTATTGCGCCTGTCACAGCTTTGTCACCCCATTGTGTCTGTCTCAGTCTTGTCACCCCATTGCGCCTGTCACAGCTTTGTCACCCCATTGTGTCTGTCTCAGTCTTGTCACCCACTAGTTCTGCTGAAATTAAATAACAGTTTATGTTACAGAAAATGGGATATAACAATAAACAGCCCAATGTAGCAGCTATAATCCACAGTGGTGGTAAATTCCTAAAATTTCACCCAAAATAGCGCAATAAAATCTTTAAAAAATGTGGAATTAATTGCTTGGTAAGGGATCTTCTTCCTTTCAATGTATTTTTGGAGCAACCTCGAAAAAATAGAAACCTATATAGTGCAAAAAATGTATGATAAAAAGATATATGGAAAATTATATATATAGAGAAGGATGCTCTTACGTGGACCTGAGCCTTAGGAAAATCGGCTCAGGTAATAGCGCTGTTGGACCCGTCGAGGCAATCCCCCTTCTTTATTCCGCTAAACTAGTGGTATGATGTACCTTGGCAGAAAGAGGAATCCTCTGATCTTCGGGCCTTTATGAAATCCCTTAAAGCCCATCTCTTCAGATTAACATTGTTTGTAATTTTGTTTCACTCCCCATTGGTTATTGTAAATCGCTGTGGAAACTGTTGGCGTTATATAAATGATGACAATAATAATGATAATAAAAATAATATAGTGCAGACTGTTTCATATAGTCTCCATATAGAAACAAGCAACTAAGACTACTCTCATTTTTTTGTGTCTTTAGTTGAAGACACCAAAGATCAAGCAGCTGGTAATGTTAATGGAGTACTGGTTCTCCCATTTCTCTCAGCCTTCTCCTCCGTATACAGACAGGACAGATTGTAAAATAACTTTATTAATAATTATTTATAAAATCATATACCACAAACGCGTTTTGCAAAATAAACAGCTTCCTCAGTAGGTATGTTACGTGGGGGTTTCAGTCCACGTGCAGACTGCTCCCCTTGAAGTCAGTATTCCGCAGAGGTACCGCTTCTAACCCAAATGCAGGAAATATCAAACAGGAGATCCTTACCGTTTCATCTCAAAATGGAGAATGACTGTTTATTACACAGAGACACAGGTTACAGTCAAGGACTCAGACATTTGCATACAATCAAACAGATTACATCACAGATCAGATAGCTGCACATGACCTTCAAACAATGAGATTTCCTAGGAAGAGAATGGGGAGTGAGAAAGCAGGTAAAACAAAAGGAATTTCTTGTAGAGAGAACATACACAATAGAGCGAGCAGGTACTGTACTAAGACAGAGATGGACACTATACAGAGAGAAGGTACACAGAAACACACAAACACCCTGCATCTAGAGTTGTAGATACAGGGTGACTTTAACAAAGGAAAGAGCAGGAAAACAATATAAAACATCAGGCTCGCACCTCCCAAATACATTTCTAGGCCCATGTATTTCAAGTCCAAAGTGACGCATGTCACATATCTCCCTCCTTTGTGGGAGACTAACCTGGGAGAAGACCCAAAACGGGTTGATTTCCAGGTTAGCCAGCATTAAAGTCTTTCTCATCTCACTGCTCCAGAAATGTCCATAAAGAATCGCAGCTGAGCACAAGCCACTCACCCAGCCGACTCTGGCATCTTCTGAAGGAGGTTGCTGCTGCCGGAGAGATTGTGGCATGGCTGGTGTCTCCTCAGTCAATGGTTGGGGATCTGGGCCAACTGTCCAGCAACCAGTGCGCACTCAGGTTAAAACCCCAGCCCCATCCACTGCTGCAATGCAGATATCCTCCTGTGGTTGGGTCCAAAGAACACTGGTTCTCTGCTCCGCCACTGGCTCTTCATCCGGGGCTGTGTTGAGCTTTGCTGGCGATGTGAGGCTTCTCTCTCTACAGAGATCCAGGCCATCTGAATGAGGGCAAAGGCCGGCCACACCATGCCCCAACACAGCACATCTCCCAAATCCATGGGGAGCTCCCTAGACTTCTTGCAAAACAAAACAAGGTCCACGGCCTCAAACTGGGGATCTGGGCCACCTGCCCTGCCTCTCCCTTGTGCAATGGGAAGGACCGCAGCCTCTTCCACTGCAGGCTGGAACAATTCTCCTTTTTCCATCTCCTCTGGCCGGTGTAATGTTTCGATGATGGTCTGCTGCTTGTTAACCTCCACTTCCAGCTGTGCAACCTTTACTTTTAGTTCTGTAACTGAAGCTTGGAGCTCAGCCTGTATCTGCCAGTGCAGCGCTGTCTGGAGCCTCTCCTCTTCCAGCTGTTGGTGGACAACATCCAGCATACTCTTAGACTGTTGCAACTGCTCACCTATACCTTGGCATTGCTCGGTCTCCGCATTAAGCTGCTCCTGAAGGTGTTGACATTTTCCTCTCCAGGGAATGATGGAAGCCTAGAGTCCAGCCTTTACTTCTTGGCACTGACGCTCCAGCTGTTGACATGCCTTCTTGAGTAGTTGGGCCTTGCTTCACTCTGCCTCTCCGTCTGCTCTTAATTGCTCATTCAGCAGTCTGGCCTTCTTGAGATTCTCGCCTGCTCGCTCAGAGTTACTCTGCTCAGCTTTCAGCTTCTTCACCAGATCCATCATCTGTGATTCCAGGAGACACTTTTCTCCCAGGGCTGCCTGGACTTTTAGACCCCTGATATTAATGGCCTCATCTCGCTCCCGTGCAGCATTCTCCTTGGCTCGCTCAGCCGCTTTTAGTAAACGCAGTAAACCAGTGATATCCACCCCCAGTCGCTGTACATTAGCCTGAGCATCGTCTCTGGGTTGTCTTATCTTATCCAGCTCTTTCTCGCTCTGGGTGGCAGAGTCTAGTTGGCATCTCAAAGGCTCTACCTTTCTTTGAAGCTGGTCACAAAGTTTGCATTCTCCCTCCAGCACCTCCTCGATTTATTTCACCCATCTGACCCTCTGCTTCTTTTTAGCCTTACTTGTGAAAGGTGGGATGACAGTCACGGTTGGTGTGAGGGCATATTTCGTCTGGATCTTGGCGTTGGCAGGAGCCGATACTTCCAGAATCCCTGGTCTCCGCCAAACCAGGTTTGACGACACCCTCTGCATCTCTGGTGTCGTGCCCAGCCAGTTCTCCTCCTGGCTCCGCATGTCCGACTGGCTCAATCCAGTCTGGGACCTTGTAATTATTGTACTCCACATTGTCAAAATCTTTCTGTTCCAGCACAGTTCCCTCTTGTCGCAACAAGCAGACCTCATTCCACACGGTCTGGAATAGATCCATGCTGGGGTTTGGTCCATATTTCCTGAGGCGTTTCTTTATCTCCTCGCGAACCTCCATCTCGCTCTGGGCTGCACACTCGAGCCTTCGGTCACCAGCTCCTCCTGCAACGATCTCTTAGGTGTCTGGGTCCAGTTATAGGGAGCATAAAATACCGCAGCTTCCAGCCAATGTTACGTGGGGGTTACGTGGAGCAGAAGTACTGCTTCTAACCCAGATGCAGGAAATATCAAACAGGAGATCCTTGCTGTTTCAACTCAAAATGGAGACCGACTGTTTATTACACAGAGACACACAGGTTACAGTCAAGGACTCAAACATTTGCATACAGTGAAACAGATTACATCACAGATCAGATAGCTGCACACGACCTTCAAACAATGAGATTTCCTAGGAGGAGAATGGGGGAGGAAGAAAGCAGGTAAAACAAAAGGAATTTCTTATAGAGAGAACATACACAATAGAGAGAGCAGGTACTTACTGTACTAAGACAGAGATGGACACTATACAGAGAGAAGGTACACAGAACACACAAACACCCTGCATCTAGAATTGTAGATACAGGGTGACTTTAACAAAGGAAAGAGCAGGAAAACAATATAAAACATCAGGCTCGCACCTCCCAAATACATTTCTAGGCCCATGTATTTCAAGTCCAAAGTGACGCATGTCACAGTATATATAGTCCATTTTTATCCTGGTTTAAATAGTGTTGTCCCCTGTGCTTTGCCCTGTACTTTCAGTTTCCCTTCTGGGTTCCATGTGCATGCTGGTCAACCTAGATGGCCGATTGGTGAAGTTCTGCGCATGTGTGAAATGCTGCTTTCAAAATGGCCATCATGTTCTTTTCTGTGCAAGCGTGAACTGCAAGTTCCTCTTTCTGTTCTCTGTACTAAAGATGTCAGCGTGTTCCATATCACGCATGCGTACCGGGTATCTCTCACCCTCTTACGGAGTCCCAGATCGCCTTATGTCAGTTGTCTGAGAGAGAGGGGATTTGAGAGTATCGCAAAGTCCGTTCTATCTTAGAAATAAAGACCAAAACATTTTTTAAAGCTGTAGACAGTAATAGCTATGTAGAGAAAGAAATTTGTCACCTCTGGCTATGGTTGGATGGAATACCAAAGGGACAATTCCTAATGATTAGACGAAATTGTATCACAGAAACTGATTTTTTTAGAACAATCAGGAAAGAATCAAGGAACAATTTAAAGAAAAAGGATATGAAGAACCAATATTGAATGAAAACAAGGAGGGAGATACCTTCAATAGATTGAAATAACCTAATGAAAGACAAGACCAAGGTTAAGAAATATGAGACAGACCTACCCTTCATATGTTGATACAGCAGAGAAAACAGAAGACTCCAAATCTTCAAGAAAAATTGGCCGATCCTAAGAGTTCAGTGGTGGCTGGTGACATTTCAAGCTAGTGGGCCGCCAGACTGGAAACATGAATGTTTTTAATAATGAATAGGAATATGTCTATATGGCGCTACTACCTTCATATAGGGAATAAACCATATACACATATTCCTACTAATCAAATCAAATAAAATTACCATAAATTCAATGATTACAATTGTAATCCAGTAATTAGTCACAAGATGTATACATAAAATATTCAGTATAAAACAATCTAAAAGTGGAAAAATGTATTTTATTATTATTTACTAAAAATAAAAACTGAACGCTGGCCCCTCTCATTTTACATAACTCTGAGGATACAAAACATCAGCACGTGAAAGAAAGAAATCTCGTTTATTTTAATATTTTTTTTTATTTGTATTTAGCACATTAAGGCTAATGTTGGGTGCATTTTCTGACATTAAGGGGTTACGGCTTGCACCTTGTGTGTGCAGCAGAAAAAAATAAATCGGAATTCCAGCTTCAACCACAATTAGTTAAAAGCTGCCCTAAGAACACAAGCATTTAGACGAATTTGAATTCGGAAGAATTTGAATGAATAAAGGCTTTGAATGTGTTTCGATTTTCTCGAGGTTGCTCCAAATATACACCGAAAGGAAGAGGACTCCTTACCAATTACTCCACATTTTTTAAAGATTTAATTGGATTTTTTGTATACAATAAAAAATTTCCAGTTACAAAAATTATACTATAAGGGAAAGACAATGAAACCTGATTGGATGGAGTGACAGTTTATAAATTGCATTGTTCTTTCTGCAGACCTCGCCATTCCTTAATAAAAGAATCAGAAGCTGCGCCGTGGTGGGGAGTGGGGGCATTTTACTAAACAGCAGCTGTGGCTCTGAAATCGACCAAGCGGATTATGTATTCAGGTAATTGTTCCTGTTATATATATATATTTTGAAGGTGCATTGTTTTTATGATGTAGGGCACCCACTAAGGAAGGATTTTTGGAAATTCCACCACTAAGGGGGTTAAAAAGGGGGTGCATATTTTAAACAGGGTACCTATATCTCAAAAACATTAGATGTTACAAACATGAAAATTGGTATTTAGAGTCTTCATGAAAAATAAAAAAACATGTATTTTCCCATTTTCCAAAAATCCAGTGAAGGGGGGTTAAAATGGGGATGAATGTAGCAGAGGATGGTTAGGGATGAATAAGTGGCAGTAGTGACTTGCAGAAGTGCAAGCTTTACTTAGGCTATTCATCAATACAGAGTCATAACTTGTCAGACATCTGGTTACAGCAAACAGCGTAGATGGAGGAGAAATATTGTAGAGCAAAGACAACAGGAAAAAACAACTTTTTTCCTGTAAACTTTTACCAACAAGTCCATACAGAAGTGAAAATTGTTACTTCGATTCTTCTTGAAAAATAAAAACCATGTATTTTACAATTTTCAGAGAATCCAGTGGGGGGGGGGGCATATTTTTATCAGTAGATCTATAGTTCAAAAACCAAAGATGTTTCAGCATGAAAATTGATATTTATATTTTTCTTGAACAATAAAAAAAATACATGTTTTACCATTTTCCGAAAAAACAGTTGATACACTGGATCAGCAGATCAGGGGGATGCTGTTACTTCACATAGAACAGAGTCTCTATGCAGCTCCTCTCACAGCCAGGGCTCGCACACATCCTCACGGCTCCAGCATGTCGGCTTCCCTCTCACAGCCAGGGCTCATACACACCCTCAATGTGCCAGCTTGGGAGAGCCTGTGATATTATTGTGGAACCTCAACAGGCCTGTGCAGGAACGGTAGGGGAAGAAAGGGGCACACAGAAACACATATAGAGGCGGGGGATGGAAGGGAATCTGTACAGCTCTGCTTAACCGCCACTTCACTCTGTCCACTCGGGCCTTTTGCCACTCCTCTTCCTATTGTGAGGCAGCCCTCTCTATGGCCATCAGCCAATGAGAGTGACTGCTATGCAGGACAGAGGTTTTCCTAAAACGTCCATGTAGCAAGTGAATGGCCTGGGGGCAGAACCCTGCACTATTAACACACAGAGCATGTGTCAAATGCACACAGGCAGGACAGATAGCAGGAACGCCCATAGGAGAGATACCTAGCTGTATCCACATATCTTTTTTTAAAAAATGCCAGGTCCAAATATAATAGGAAAAATGTGATTGAATCAGAATAGTAAAAAAAAATAGAAGAAAAATTATAACCCTAAAAATAAAACATGGCCCTAGCCTAAAACTAGCCCTAACCTAATCCTAACCCTAACCGTAGCCCTAATCTAACCTTAGTCCTGACCCTAATCATATGATGCACAGAAACCGTTGCCTTAAGCCTACCCTACCCAAACCTAAACCTAACCCTCGCCCTATTCCTAACCCTAGTCCATGCTAACCAAATTTGTTACGTATTATACATACAGGTTCTGAATATTGGAATTGGCTGAATATATTGGACATAGCCGATATTCTGAATTGGCCCAATACCGAAATATCATAAGCTTCCTATATTCTGAATATGAAGCGGATTCCAATTATTTCCTAACCAAACCAAATTTTTCAGCCTGCACATTTCGATACTCTAGGACTGTGATTTCGAAAGAGGACAGCACTGACCTTAGGGGGCATTGGGCTGATAGGAGTACGTTGAGTACCTTGAAAAGGTGGTAGCATGGAGGTGCTGCACTGCCCTAGAGGGGGCGCTAGAGGGTTAAGCACAACAAACCCTGGCCTTGCTAAACTGAGGAGTAATTTCACATAAATGTGGTTTACAAACTATCCAGCGAGATCACAAGGAATGCAGAGACTGCCCAACAAAATATTGTCTAACTCAGGAGCAGGGGAAGGAGTTTGCTCAGTGAATTTGTCCTTCATGGCCACTTTCAGGGTTGTCATCTAAACTTTCTGGATGCTCTGTCAGACCTCGTATCTGGTTGATGATAAAAGGCATGAAAGTGGCTGTAAAGATTCACAATTTGTTATTAATAAATGTTCCGTAGGTGCACAAGCTAACATTATGAGCTGCACATGTGTGTGTATTGTCCTACACTGTATCTATGATGGATATTATTACAGATCTCCATACCCCGACTGGGTCACATCTGTTAATGCAGCTTTCTTGTCGGAATCCTGTTCTCCCACCAGCAGTCTTTCATGCCTATCTCCAGCCCTTAGCCAAAGCTTAAGGACAGGTACACTGAAAGAGCGGTGACCAAGATGCATTGTGCAACATACCATCAGAACAGATCAATACTACAATAGATCAATACTACAATACTACAACAGATCAATACTACATGGTCTGATAACAGGGTATCGTTTGGCAAACAAGACATACAATGGCCATTCAAACCTTTCACATATCTAAAACATAAGCTAGATAAGGGGAGTTGGAAAAGACTACAATGACCCACACAGTAATCCTATTAGCAGATAGTAACAGATAATAACGATAATAACAATCTCAGTATTCATGCAAAGCACAATCGACACAAATGCAAACACCCTGCTCCTAGAATTGTAGACACAGGGTGACTTAAACACATGAGTTTGAATGACCATAGAGGGATTCAATGAAAATCTGCACGCCAGTCTCTATATTGTTATTTTTCAGTATTTTGTAATGCGATAGAGAAATATGGACTGCTGTCTCCTAAATCCCCAATAATCCTAGATCATCTGGTCTTCGCAGATTTAATTTGTCACCCTTGAATTATTCGACTGATACTGGAACAAAGACAAGTTTGGTCACAGTAAACCCCAGCATCCTGGTCCACAGGTAAGAGCAAAGTAGATGATATCAGCCATATATGTGACCAAGAGAAGGCCGTGTGTCACACTTCAGCTTTGCAGAACTACATTTCCCCATCAGCGTTAGCTATGGTGGAATGAAAACCAATGCAGATTAGATACAATCTGATAGGCTGAGCATATGTATTTAGCCAAACCTGATATGGAGATACTATGAATAGTTACACAGCACAGTATAACAATCATTAGAGAGGTCCCATTCCCTAGGATTGGAATCAGGACTCAATCTTCTAATTTTTCAGGTTGTCGGTATTGGCTTTATCAAGCTGACCCAACCCCCGAATCCTACAAATGTAGGACAACCTGCCTTCAAGCCTTCCAACTTGTATCCAGGAGCCTCTGCATTGACTTGTGGCATCTTCCCTGCTTGCACGCAGGTCATGGAGGAGTCACGATAGGTCAGTGTCGAGGCTCCGACATTCCCTTATTGCTAGAGCGGCACGAATCTGGTTGGGGCATACAGTATTGGATCGGAGCTTGGTACTGGTCAATCCAAAATACTTCATGGCCCAGATCAAATCGGTGGCTCAAAAAAACATAATCGGGACATCCCTAAACATCATGTCTCCTGTATAATGGGATTTGTTTTTCAGATACGCAAGACTGAATGAGGAAAGAAGACCCTTCATGAACTTGGTAAAGGTATATGAGTCATCCCTTATCCTGATGCCAGCTTTCTCCTTTACAAGAAACACTGATCTGTCCCTTAAGGCTTACTATACTTTGGAAGACTTTGGGTCACAGCAGAAGGTGGTTTACTTCCACCCTAACTACTTGGAAAATCTTGCCCTGTTTTGGAAGGAAAAAGATCTTGAAGTCCGTCGTCTCTCATCTGGCCTCATGATTGTCAGCGCGGCACTGGAGATCTGCGACAAGGTCATGCTCTATGGCTTCTGGCCATTTGACCAAGACTCCAGTGGAAAACCAATCCCTCATCACTTTTATGATGACCTACTACCGAACCTTTTCCAGCACTCCATGTCTGATGAGTTCTTCTTCTACAGCCAAATGCACAGCAAAGGGATCCTTAAGTTAAAGATTGGTAGATGCTTCTAAAATGTCACTGTGAGGAAACACAATACATGCATTGGACACTATTTCAGCAACTGGTCTGGCCTCACCCTGGACCTTATATGACACATAGGAGGAGGAACACAGAACACATTACAACCTGAACTGCCTGAACTTTAGAGTAGCTGATAAACAGCTATTAATAAACAAACAAACAGAAAGCCCAGCAAATGCCAGAGTGATAGACCAGAGAGGGTAGTCGTACAAGCCAATGGTCAGTACGCGGGGTTAAAATGCACAGCAGGGGTTAATGCTCAGAGAATAGTCAGGAACTATTGGCAATAGAAACCACCTTGGCAAAGGGAATCCCGGCATTTAAACTTGGTGGGTGCTTCCTATCGCCATGACCCATACTGGCCACTGAGTCACTCCTGCATCAGTCTTTGGCGCCCGTGAGAGCCAGCAATATAAAGCAGCCACCAGCAAGCGTCCAGCGAAGAAAACGCTGTCGGCCACCAGGTGCTAGAGGAGCCAGGACCCCCAACTGTCGCAGGAACATACAGAACTGGACCATAACACAAGACAAATACCCATACTGCCCAACTCTGGGAATCATTAAATGGCCAATGGACACAAGAATTCTGTTAAAAAAGAGTCTTCCTTATGTTTTAGATGTTTTTATTAAAATAATATTTCTGTTTGTAGTGAGAACAATCAAGCTGTGTGATTCTCTGCCTGTTGAGGTGGATGGGTCAGGTCTACGACTGGATGACTTCCTGCAAAAACACAATATTATAGGTTATAAGATTTACTAATCTGATTGATGTGTGGAAGGTGCTTCACCCAGATACGCTTGATTTTACGTTTTATTCGGTCCACATGAATCGTATTCCAGGATTGATTTATTCTTAACTAATACGCTGGGTATGGCTAAGGTGTTTAGGGCAGAGATTAACAATAATTCTTGGTCAGACCACGCTGACATAGCCCTATACTTAAGGATCCTAAAACCTGAAAATTCTTGGACTTGGCATCTTAATTTGTCACTTCTGCAAGACCCAAAGACCGTTGACCAGATTAAAGCTTCCCTCGAGCAATACTTCTTAGATAACTCCCAAGGGGAAGTTTCAGTGGCCACCATCTGGGCTGTGCATAAAGCTGTAATTCGGGCCTCTCACCGGAAAAAAACCAAAAAATGCAGCAGGTCTTGGAACTGCAGAATCAGCTACGGCGTCTTGATCATTTACCCTATCAGAATCTCTCACCGGGGAGTCTTATTGATCAACAAGAGACACGGCTGGCGTTGAGAAGAGCTTTATTAGATGATGTTGCAAAATCCCCTCTTTGGTCTAAACGTACCCTGTATGATAAATCCAATAAGATGGATTCATTATTAGCTAGATGTTTGAGACGTAGGGGGCATTACAAACCCGTTTCCTCCGTTTGGACACAGTCGGGTCAGATGGCCACTTTACTTATGGAAATTTCTAGTGAAATTTACTTCCTTCAATAAGCAATTATAATCACTCCCCACACCATTCGTTAGAGGAACAGGCCTACAGGAAGCGAATCTCCACATTTCTCGCTTCCACTACCCTCCCTATCCTCCTTGTTGGAGGAGGAGATCGTGGAAGATGAAATTTTGAAGGCACTATCCGATCTCGGTGGGATGGGTTTCCAGGAGGATATTATAAAATGTTTAAATGTATTCTCCTTCCTTATATGGTCCGTCTATTTAATGATCTGAGAGAGGGGGGCTCCATCCAAACATGCTTTTGGCAGATGTAACCTTACTCCCGAAGGAGGCTAACGATGGGACAAGAGTGGAGAATTATAGACCCATATCGCTTATAAATTTTGATGCAAAGGTCTTGGCTAAAATTTTGGCTAACAGAATGGGCCCTCTCCTTCCGGGGCTGGTTCATTCAGATCAGGTTGGGTTTGTGCTGGGTCGCCAATTATATAAAAACACCCGCAGAGGGGTAGACCTGGTGTGGTGGGTAGACTCTTCTCAAACGCCTTCTCTGCTCTTATCACTGGATGTGGAGAAGGCGTTCGATAGAGTCTTTTCGGTTTATTAGAATGCTTAGGTTTCCCAAGTCATTTTATTACATCGATACGAGCGTTACATACTGGCCTTCGGGCCCAGGTAAAACTTCCTGGTGTAGTGCGATCCCTTTCTCCATTTTTAATGGTACCCGGCAGGGTTGCCCACTATCGCCTATCCTCTTTGTACTCTCTTTAGAGCCTCTTCTCGCTCATATCCTTGCGTCATCTGCGATAAGTAGGGTCTCCATTGGGTGGCACTGTTTTAAGGTGTCCGCTTATGTGGACGATGTACTATTATCTCTTACAAACCCATTCACCTCCGTGGCTAACCTTCAGACCTTGTTGCTAGATTATGGGGCAGTTTTGGGTTTTAAGGTTAATCTGGTCAAATCTTCAGCCCTACCCTTTTTGTTGTCACTGGAAGAGGTGAGATCCACCCAGTCTAGGTTTGCTATTTCATTTACAGAGTCGGTTATTAATTACCTGGGTATTACATTGACGAGAGACTTGAATTAACTTTTTTCTAGGAATTACACACCCTTGTTTTCTCATATTAAACAAGATTTAGAGTGGTGGATAGACAAGAAGATCTCCAGGGTGGGCTGTATGCACAGCATTAAAATGAATATTTTACCAAGGTTGCTCTTTTAATTTCAGGCCTTACCAGTCACAGTTAAGAAGAAAGATTTGGTGGCTCTCCAGGCTGCTCTGGATGCCTATGTTTGGTGTAATGGGAGGCATAGGGTGGCCAGAAAACTGCTTTGCTGCCCCAAATCTAGGGGAGTGTTAGGTCTCCCAAATTTATTTCTATACTAGTGTGCAGCGCAGTTGGCACAGGTGGTGACCTGGCATAGGCTCCCAGTTTGTAGGAGATGGGTGCAAATGGAAGCGGCTATGGTAGACCCGGAATATCTTCATACGCATGTTTGGCTTCACAGGAGTGCGAGACCAGCTTTTAAAATTTGCGTGCCCTGTGGTAGTAAATTCTCTATGGGTGTTTGACTTGGCCAGAACTAAATTTCACATAGGCTCTCTTCCATCTTCATTGGCGCCTCTATATAGGAAATGTGAATTCCCCCCTTGGATGCAGCTGGGTGACTTTTCTGCTTTAGAAGTAGGGATGTGCATTGCTGAAAAATTTGTTTAGTTTAGTTTAGTTTCGTTACGTTTTTTAAATCATTTTGTTTTCGGAATTTTGTAACTAATTTCGTTTCGTATTTTGTTTAATTTCGAATCGATTCGAATTTCATAAATCTGTGACACAGCTTAAAATTTATCCCTAGCTTTTCTTTTAACAGCAAAATTTGATTAATTGGCGTTTTATCTAGTGATCCAAAATTCGAATTGATAGCAACTATCAATAATTTTTTCCAGGAGCTGAGCTGCGTGTGATCGGCTCCTGCTCGGGTTTTTTCAGCATTTTCGGTGGGTTAATCCAGATGTTTTTGCGGGTTTCAGTGAGCCTTCGCCCTCGTTTTGCGGTGAGTTTTTGGCGGGATTGCAGTGACTTTTCCCTGCATTACGGCGGCCCTGTGGTGCTTGCTGAATTGAAGAGAACGAAGAGTCACCGAATGTGCGGTGGCTTTTCGATTCTCTTTGAATAACCCTGTAAGTTTTCTATGAAAATGCGCAATAATGTATTGCTCCATCCCTTCCACACTTGCTTCTGCTGTGGGAAATGAGAAGGAAAGGTAATGCAGCAATATTATTCACTGTATTATTGAAAAGTGAACAACACTGCCACTTTTGGAGAAAAAAAAGGATTTTTATTCATTTTTTAATTATTATTATTATTATTATTACAGAATACCTGGCCATGTTTGGTATCATTGGAAAGGCCAGGACCTCCTACTGTAAACGCTTTTGGAGAAAACAAAAAACAGAGAAAGAAGGAAATAGTATAATTTTTTTAAAACAAATTCTACTTTTAATGATTATCTGGTCGTGACCGCCACGGGACACCGGCCAGAGAGGTATAGGGGGGAGGGGGCATTAAATGACCATGACATACAGGGTACGTCCTTGGTCCTAAAAGAGCTTTTTTTTCCAGCATGTACCGTGTACGTCACTGGACCCCAAGGGGTTAAATATGCGGTCCCCACCCCACTATATAGTTCACGAGCAAGTACAAATATGAATGCAGCGCTCCCGTATCACCCCGCCTTAATCAATAAAGACTTGCTTACGTATCATGATTAATTCCTTTCATATGGAAAATACTGATGTCATCATACGGTAGAATGTAATGACTGATTATCTTTCAACCTGTTGATGTGAACAGCTTCATCGATTTTACGAGCTGCCATTCTCGGGTTTGGCTTTTCCAAAAAGTCAATTCACCAGAAAAAAAAAAAATTGTTTGTATGAGCGAGGATTTTTTTTAAAACAAGAGATACGGGAAACCACATTAAGCCCGATAATAGAGGAAGTTAAGAATAAAGTAGGGATGTGCACGGCTGAAAATTTTTTTTTCGTTTAGTTTCGTTACTGTTATGATCTCTGCTTGTTCAGATATGAGGCTGTCAGGTTCACCATTGCTTTATTGCAGGACACTTACTGTTATATACAGGCTTGGATAACTGCAGGAACACAGGATCATGCATCTGCCTTCATAACTGCATCACACTAACTGACCCTGAAGATGGCTGCCGTGCCCTCTGACCTGTGTCATCCTGGGCGGAGCCACTAGTTAAAGTGATAGCACAGGTTTAGTATAGTCAGCTATAACACCTTCCTCCCCACCCCAAAAACAAAACCAGAACAACATAACAAAAACCTAGTAACAAATCAACAACCAGAACAATCGAACACAGTTCATCTGAGGAACTTGGAGAGTGTCACTGAAAAACTGATGACTAGTCTTCTGAAGAAAATTGCGGGGCCAAATCATCATCCACATCTTTCTGGGCCCTACGCGAGGACCGACGGAAGTCTCTTATCCGTTCTTGAAGAAGTAAGCGGTCAGGAGGGCGTCGGTGACGTTGGGGACATCCACCAGCAGGCGGGGTGTTGGAGGCGGTAGGATTGGATGAAAGATCAACTGGTGGGGTCAAGGAGGGTACAGAGGGGTCAGGGGGAACCTCTGAACCAGAGTCACAAATACCCACAGGAGACGAGTCCAAAGTTTCCGAGTCAACCCAGACACCATTCCAGATGTCCTCCGACGCATTAGATGTGGACACCGGACCCCGTAGGGTTGGGGACGTTAAGGGTTCAGGCACCCGTAAACGAGACCGTAGCTGGTCTACATGTCGTCTGGTAATAGAACCATCTTCCAGGCGGACTCTGTACATCTTGGGTCCCAAAGATTCTGCAATGGTAGCAGGTAGCCACAGACTGTTGGCAGATCCATACGATCGAGTCCAGACCTCCTGCTGGGTTGCAAAAACAGGAGACTCTTTGGACTTCACCATCTTTTCTTGGGATTGTAATACATGTTCATGAACGGTCTGAGGGCGAAGCATGTCAAAAGCAGTCCATGGCTGTCTTCCCAACATAAGCTCAGCTGGTGTTGTACCAGTGGTGGCATGTGGTGTAGTTCTGTAAGTAAACAGGAAAGAGTCTAACTGCTGAGGCGATATGGACCTCTGGCTCGTCACAGCCACTGAGGCCTTGAAATAGTTCTTGAAAGTTTGTACAAACCGCTCTGCTTGCCCATTGGTGGCTGGGTGATAGGGGGCGGTTAATTTGTGCTTGATATTATGCACCGTAACAAAACTCTGGAACTCCTGACTTGTGAATTGGGCACCATCTCCCTGGGATACCCAAACAAAGCAAAAAGATGAAATAATATGGCAACTGTTGCCTTTGTAGTCAGCTGGGTAACTGGAATGACCTCTGGCCATTTTGAGTGGGCATCAATTATAATCAAGAAGGTTTGTCCCCTTATGGGACCCGCAAAATCCAAGTGAAGGCGAAACCAGGGAACCGTGGGCCAAGTCCAGGGTTGAATGCATCCTCGAGGAGGGTCTCTGGCAGTTTGTGCACATCCTACACAAGCATTGACATATGCCGTGATATCTGCATCTATGTTCGGCCACCACACATAGCCCCGTGCTTTCTGTTTCATCCGCGTAGTTCCAGGGTGACCAGTATGTAGCAAGTCCAAGATGTGTCTCTGGAGGGTTTTTTGGAATGACCACTCGGTCTCCCCATAAGACACAATTATCCTTCACAAACAATTCCATTCGCTTCCTGTAGTAAGGTTCATGTTCCTGTGATACCGTCGCAGGCCAGCCGTCTCGTATAAAGGTAAGCATGTTTGTCAGAAGGGTATCCTTCACAGTATGGGCTGCTATCTCTCTGGAAGTAAGGAGGTGTGAGGTGGTGTACCTACAACTCTTGACTGATGGTGTCGACTCTAGAGGCAGTTCTGTGAGACGGGACATTGCATCTGCATTTGCATTGTCATCATGACTTCAATACTGTATGCGGTAGCTGTATGCTCCCAAGAACAGGGCGTAGCGCTGGAGACGGGCTGCAGTTGTCTGAGAGATTCCTTTGTCAGGGCTAAAAATTTGAAGAAGCGGTTTATGATCCGTTAAAATGGTAAACTCTCTACCATACAGGTAAAGGTGAAACTTCCGAATTGCCCATATCAATGCAAGTGCCTCTTTATCAATCTGAGAGTAATTGCTCTCTGTCTTCGTCAAAGATCTGGAGGCGAAGGCCACCGGTTTCTCAGAGCCATCCGGTAGGATGTGGGAAAGAACAGCGCCCAGACCATAAGGAGAGGCATCACAAGCCAGGGTGAGAGGCTTCTGGAGGTCGTAGTGCACAAGCATACGTGACGCTAACAGTTTCCGTTTAGAGGACTCAAAAGCATGTTGACATTTAGCTGACCAGTCCCACCTGGAGTGTTTCTCCAGGAGCTTATGCAGTGGAAACAATTTATGAGCAAGGTCTGGAAGAAATTTATTATAGTAGTTAAGCAGGCCAAGGTAGGATCGTAGTTGATGGACACTTGTTGGGGCTGGAGCTTTGACTAAAGCATCGACCTTGTCTTCAACAGTATGAATGCCCTCTGCATCTACTAAGTGGCCACAAAACTCCAATTTAGGCACCATGAATTTACATTTTGTCAAATTTACCTTGAGACCTTGGTCCTGAAGTCTTTGTAAAACGAGCTCTACATTCTGCTTGTGTTCTTGGTCCGTGCGACCAGTGATGAGCATGTCGTCTAATAGACACTGAGTGAAGGGAATGTCTGCTAAAATTTCATCCATCTTTCTTTGCCAGATGGCTGGTGCAGAAGCAATGCCAAACACCATTCGATTGTATTCGTACAAACCCCTGTGAGTGTTAATGGTGAGGTATTTTCGAGAAGAGGGGTGGACCTCAAACTGTAAGTAAGCTTGTCGTAGATCAATCTTGGTGAACTTCTGTCCCCCAGCAAGTGAAGCGAAGATGTCATCTACTCTGGGTAGAGGATACTGGTCAACCTCCAGTTGGCTATTCAGTACCATGCGAAAATCCCCACAGATGCGCAATTCACCATTTGATTTCTTTACTGCAACAATAGGTGATGCCCAAGCACTGCGCTCTACCTTGGAAATGACACCCTGTTCTTCTAGCCGGATTAGTTCAGCGTCCACTCCTGCTCTAAGGGCAAACGGTACTGTCCGAGCCTTGAAGAATTTGGGATGAGCATCCGGTTTCAGCTTGAGCCTCACACAGTCATTTTTGATTTTCCCTAACTCGTCAACGAAAACCTCAGGGAAACGCTGTTTTAAGGATTCCACCCATCCATCATCATGTCCTGATGGAACTGTCAGGGTGTTGCAAGGATTCTTGATGATATCTGGCATTCCCAGATGAGTGATCCAATCTCTGCCAAAGAGAGGCGGTCCTCCGTTTCTCAGGATATATAGTGGTAGTCTCTTTGTCTGGCCCTTGTATGATACCTTTACCTTTGCACAACCAAGTGGATGGAGTACTTGCATTGAGTAGGTCTGCAGCTTTATTGGAGTGGGGCGGACAGTTGCCTGGATCTGAAGTTGTTTCCACTGTTTTTGTGTGATAACTGACACTGTAGCTCCTGTATCAACGTCCATCCTTAGTCTCTTCCCTTCAATGGTTACTTGTACTGTCATTGCAGGGTGTGACGAGTGTATACGATGTATAGATAAACTATGTAATGCCTCATTGTTGTCTGAGTCAGATGAAGATGATGTAAGTTTCTGTACCTTGCAAGTCTTCTTCTTAGGGTACCGCGGCTTTTGTCCTCGTACACTCCTATTACGGCAAACCCGTTGGAGATGGCCCATTTTTCCACATTGATGACAAGGTTGATCCTTAAACCGACAGGTTTTGGAGTCGTGGTCTGTATTACCGCACCGGTAACAAGCTGGCGTGGGTTTGGGTCTGTAGCTCCAGTTGGCTGTAGCAACTGCGGTTCTGAAAACGTCCTCTTTCACCCCTTCTTTGTGGATCTGAGGGTGCAATTCCTCCGTATCCCTGACAGCCATCTCCATGACTGATGCTATCTCAACTGCGCTTGTAAGGGTGAGTCCCTTTTCTGTCAGAAGTTTCCTTTGAATCGTTTCACTATTCAGTCCCAGGACAAACTTGTCTCTCAAAGCTGTCGGTAGGTACTCCCCAAATGAACAGGTGGAGGCCAATTTGCGAAGGGCCACCACATAGGCTTTAATATCTTCGCCCGGCTGCTGCTGCCGTTGATAAAAACGAAATCTTTCTGCAATTTCCAGCGGTTTTGGCTGAAAGTGATCCTCTAATAGTTTCAGGAGTTCCTGTAGAGCCTTGCTTGCTGGTTTCTCAGGGAACAGAAGGTCTCTTAGAGTGTCATATGTGTTAGCCCCCACGGCTGTGAGAAACACTGCAACCTGTCTCTCAGGGGGTGTTACCTGTCTCTCAGGGGGTGTTACCTGTCTCTCAGGGGGTGTTACCTGTCTCTCAGGGGGTATGGTGTTAGCACTGAAGTACTGCTCTAATCTCTCAGCCCAGGAGCTCCAGGAAGTTTTCTCTCCATCAAACTCAGTTAGTGTGCCTATCAGTGCCATGATCTTGCTGCTGGATGTCAGTGTGTGCTTTATCTGGCTTTCAATCCCTGTTTTTTTTTTTTCTTTACTTCAGGCTGAGCAGACCTTTACAAATCTCATTCTCGTCGCCACTGTTATGATCTCTGCTTGTTCAGATATGAGACTGTCAGGTTCACCATTGCTTTATTGCAGGACACTTACTGTTATATACAGGCTTGGATAACTACAGGAACACTGCATCTGCCTTCATAACTGCATCACACTAACTGACCCTGAAGATGGCTGCCGTGCCCTCTGACCTGTGTCATCCTGGGCGGAGCCACTAGTTAAAGTGATAGCACAGGTTTAGTATAGTCAGCTATAACAGTTACATTTTTAAATCATTTCGTTTTTGGAATTTCATAACTAATTTTGTTTTGTATTTCGTTTTGTTTCGTTTTGGATCGATTTGAAATTTCGAATCGATTCGAATTTCATATATCAAGTCGATAGTTGATATCAATTTGAATTTTGGATCCCTAAATAAAACCACAATTGATAAAATTTTGCTGTTAAATGAAAAGCTAGGGTTAAATTTTAAGCTGTGTCACAGATTTAGTATTTGAGGCAAACTAAACAGTGAAACAAAATGAATTTGTTTCATAAAGTCCTTTGCTGATTATTACTTTATTGTAAGTTAAGATCAATTCGATAGTTGATATCAATTTGATAGTTCATTTCAAATTCGAGAGTTGATATCAATTTGATAGTTCATTTCAAATTCGAGAGTTGATATCAGTTATTCAAATATTTCTGTTATGATGCTGACAGTGTAAAATGAAATAAATTTGTTATATACCGTTTCGTTTAGTTTCGTTTCGAATATGTATCGTATCGATTCGCTATTCGGAAGTACTTCCGAATACGAATTATCAAATTTCGTTCCAAATTCCGAATTTTACCGAAACAAATGCACATCTCTAGAATAAAGAGGTTTTATGTTAATATGTGCAGAAAGACACATAGACCCTATTAAAACAGTCCCATTTATTTAGAATTTTAATGCACAGACAAGCCTAAATGATAAGTCTGTAAAAAAAAGACACTGGCCCATTTTATTAAAAGAGAATGTTGGGAAGAATTTTAGGAGATAGAGACCGGAGATTATTAATAGTGGTGCGAAAACCATCAAGCACACTTTGGTTCAGAGTCATAAGAGGAAACCCGATAAAAATGGATTTAAAAGGAAAGAGGGGGTTCTATGGTTGCGGAGTTTGCGCAGCTTGAAAAAAAACAAAGGGGGTTATCCAGAGAGCACTGAAATGTCACTGAACACTCGCCAAACACTGTAAACCCTCAGAAACCGCCGCAAAAAACACGCCGGGAAAAAGACAGATGAGCCGCCGATCACAGCGTAGACCAGCTGCCGGAAAAAGCCGACAAGCTGACGAACGGGGTAAAAAAAATAAATCTGTACCCAAGAAAGTGTCAAAATTTAAACGTTATTAGCAAAAAAACTACGGAACGAAAATGCCTGGGATTTATATGTAAGATCCTATGAATGATAATAAAAAGGGCTGTTACAGAAAAAAGAAAAAACACTATTAAAAAAAAAAAGCTGAAAAAGTGCCTAAAAGGATCCTAAAACAAAATCTATAAGTAAAGAGACTTTTTGCTGCAGAATAAAATAATAAACGGTTTATTAGATATTGAATAAAAGTGGGAATATTTTTACCATTGAAGCCTATGGGATTCGCCTGAATAAACCTGCCGAATGAAACTTCAGAAACTTTTCACTGCTGTTCGGTTTCTGTGAAAAGATTAACCATTGCTTCTTTATGAGGGATTTCACTGCTGTCGAACAGGCACCGTACTGGCTAGCAGTTCGCCAAAATTTGGCGAAACTGCATGCTCTCTGAATAGCCAAATGGCTGCAAAAAATGGGGAAATACTCTGTTCGGTGCCATTTCGGAGCCAGATCGGCTCTCTCTGAATAACCTGTAAAGCCTAAAAGAAGGTATATAGAAGAATTCCTGCTCAAAAGGATTTTAAGGTCAAGGGATTACTTAAATACCAATCTAAGAATGTAATATATGTGATTATTTGCCCATGCAAAATGATCTATATTGGAATGACTATAGGGGTATTTCAGAGAGCACCGATACGTCACTGACATTTCGGTGCTCTTTCGTTCCCCGCACTTCAGGGAATCAAATTCCCCGACCGTGAGAGGAATTCAGCATTCACTGCAGGGTACCCGGAGTGCAGGGAACGGATTCAAAGATTCACCGATAATACACTGAAAAAATCACCGATAATCCGCCGAAATGCCAAAGAAGAAAAACCCACGAACGTACCGGACGATCTGCTGCAAACCCGCCGAACACACCAGACAAAAGCCGATCCACCAAACACAGCACGACCAGCCGATGGAAAAAGTCTGCAAGCCGACGAACGGGGTAAAAAAAAACAATTGAAACTCTAATTTCAAACGCTGTTTGCAAAAAAACTACTGGACGAAAATGTCTGGAATTAACATATAAGATCTTATGAATGATAATAAAAAGGGCTGTTACAGAAAGAAAATGCTATTCTAAAAAAAGGAATAAAAATTGCCAAAAAACCCTCAAATAATGCCTAAAAATATCCAAAAAATAAAATAAATAAAGAGACCTTTTGCTGCAGATTAAAAGAATAAACCGTTCAATAGATAGTGAATAAAAACCGGACTATTTGTTCCTTTGAAACCTATGGGACTCTCCTGAATAAACCTTTTTGGCATCAAAAAAGTAAGAAGGGATTGGAGGAGGAAGATTTCACAAGAAAAATTAATCGGGAAGAGAGGAGTTTGATCTTCACCTTTGACACCCTGATTCCGAATGGGCTCAATAAGGATTTCGAGTTATGCCACTTCTTAGAATTGTTCCTTTTTAAGATAATGATGATTAAAGCCATATCGGTATCCAATGTTGACATAGGTTTGGAGTGTGTGAATAAGTCGATTTTATCATTTTCTTGTATCAGCTTTTTATACTCTATTCTTTACAACATCGACTAATAGCTGGTATTTGTTTTTGTATCCTCTACAACAGTGGATCCCAACCGCGGTCCTCAAGTACCCCTAACAGGCCAGATTTTAAGTAGGGATGTGCGTTTCGGGTTTCGGAATTTCGGAATTTTCACGAAATTTCCCGATTCGTGTTTTCGGATGCGGCCGAATTTCCGAAAAATTTTAGATCCGAAAAGTTCAGATCCGAAATGTTTTCCGAGCCGAAACGAAATATTTTCGGATTTTTCGAATGGGCTTGAAATGTGGCAAACGAGGAGAACAGATGTTCCAAAAAACGAAAATTTTCCGAAAAACGAAAATTTTCCGAAAAACGAAAATTTTGTAAAAACGAACATTTTCTGAAAAACGAAAATTTTTCGAAAAAACGAAAAGTCGATACAAAAAACGGGCAAAATGACACGAAAATACGAAAAATGGTCGATATGCCGAAAAATGTGCAATTCCGAAAAACGAAAATTTTCCGAAAAACTAAAATTTTGTAAAAACGAAAATTTTGTAAAAACGAAAATTTTTAGAAAAAACGAAAAGTCGATACAAAAACCGAGCACAGTGACACGAAAATACGAAAAATGGTCGAAATTCCGAAAAAAAATGTACCCGAAAAACAGGTCGAACCGAATCGAATCGAAACCGAAATCGGTCGAAACGAGCCGAATCGAAAAGTTTAAAAATCCTAAAAATCGAACCGAATCGAACCGAAAAAAAAATCGGTGCACAAGCCTAATTTTAAGGGTCACCTTGGGGAAATGCAGACTAGGGATGTGCAATTCGTTTTGTTCTGAATTGAATTTCGTACGAAATTTAGCATTTTCGCTCTTTCAGAAGCAATTCCGAAACAAAATATTGGGTGCCCAAAATTTACGAAGTCCCGAATCAAAGTTTCAGCACAAACAAAATCATTTTCTTATGGGACCTAAACGAAATAAAGCGGAATGCAAATGATACGAAATGCTGAAAAAAACTAAGCAAAGCGATCAAAGACTAAATCAATTTCGTAACGAAGTGATCTGAAACGAAAATAACGGAACCAAATGATCTGACAGGAAAACAAAAAGAACAAAATAATCTAAAACGTAAAAAAACTGAACCAAAAGGACTAAAGTGAAAAAAAAAATTGGGACAGGTCACTTTTTAATTAATGCAGATGCTAGGCTTTTTTCCCACCATAGTTTTCAATGTTAATCAACATCCCCGTTTTTATTAAATATTTCTTAAACCATTTATAATTTTTAATTGCAGCAAACAGCCATTTTTAAAAATAATTTTTTGGATTTTTTGGCATTTTTCTGGATTTTTTGGGTGAAAGTTTAGGTTCCCTAACTTATTTTAAATGTAATAATGAGTTCTAAAACATAACAAGAAAAAAAGATGTCGTCTAAGCTCGTTTCTATATGATTCCATGTGCAACAAATCACTGTCAGAGGTTTTAGTTTGCTTAAATGGCCATTAAAGCATAAGCTCACTCGCCCCCATCAAGGCACCTCTCGGTAGAGTGAGTCCTAACCACTGTACCATTGGGCGAGTGAGCTTACGTTTCAATGGCCATTTAAGCAAACTAAAACCTCTGACAGTGTTTTGTTGCACATGGAATCATATAGAAACGAGCGCAGATGACATCTTTTTTTCTTGTTATGTTTTATACATGAACTGAGTTGTTACTCCTGGCTGTTGCAGCCACTCTGGTGAGTACAGGCGCAACGCCATTTTTTCTGTATGTATGTATATTATGCTGTAACACCAGTTCGTCATTTTTGCTGCTGTTCCTTTTTGCATGTTTTTGTTTTCAACCCCAAATGGGAAGTGCTTGGTGCGTGTATAAATAAAACCCACCATTTGTCTGCCTCTCCTTAGCTGAAAAGCTGCAGGAGAGCATGCAGCTGCTCAGAAGTAGGGATGAGCCGAACACCACCAAGTTCGGTTCGCAATCGAACCCGAACTTTCCAAATGTTCGCATTCGAACTCGAACTCAATACAAGTCAATGGGACTCAAAATTAGATTTTTAGAGTGTCCTCCAAGAGGGCATATATGCTAGATATTTGCCATAAAAGGTGTATGGGGGTCCGGGTAGTGCCCTGGAGGACAGGAAACATGGACAAAAAGTAAAAAAAAAAAAGTTTTTAAAGGGACAGTGAGTTTTCCATGAAATAAGGGTTAAAAATAAAAACGAAAAAATTCCTTCAGATATCATGCCTAGGAGGTCCCCATAACCTGCCCGTGAAGTGGCGGATTTCTAGTATGTATAGAAACATTTAAAAACAAAAAATGACGTTTCAAATGACGGTAAATGCTTTTCCTTTAATCTATTCATAAACAACTGCTTGGGGCGGCAGCCTGTATGAAAAGACATTTTAGGACGTGCAGAAAAAGTTTAGTGATTTTTTTGGGCTAAATTAGGCTAGGGTCAGACGAACGCATTTTCACGTTGTCCGTGAAAAAGTGCGTTCGAACGAATGGACGTATTTTTTCACGGAGTACGCGATACCGGTCATACGATGCGCATTTTTCGTCCGTGATTTTGTACGGATCATCAATAAAACACTTTGTGCATCTGGACGTTATGTTGGCTGGACATTAGTAGCGTCTGACATCTCCAATTCACGCACACACGCCGCTAGCGGACGCAGCGCACTCTGTTTAACGTTTTACGAGTTTAACGTTCTCGAAAAAATGCGTTCATTTTCCACTTGCGTTGCGCAGCCGGACTTTTGTGCGACCGTACATCGTATATTGGCCGTCATTGCCCGTCATTTGCTGCTAGTGCGGCCGTGATTAAGTGCGCCTGCACGCGCGTTCGCACTGCCTCAGTCTGACCCTAGCCTTATGGTGCAGGGTTTGGATGAAAGTAACAATAGGTGCTTTAAATTGGGCCTTTAGCGTCGGCAACAGTGCCGTCACACAGTAACCCCTCTGAGGATATGAATCTGGTAAAGGCGTCAGTGCACCCAGATATTGTGCTTTTGGTGCCAGGCCAGCAAGTGCGTTCATACAGTAACCCCTCTGTGGTATTGTGGAAGAGTGCAGGGGTGGACCCTGCGGTTCAAAAAATTTAAATTATATAAATGTTAGGCTTGTGCACCGATTTTTTTTTCGGTTTGATTCGATTTGATTTTTCGGATTTTTAAACTTTTTGATTCGGCTCGTTTCGAACGATTTCTGTTTCGATTCGGTTCGACTCGACTCGTTTTTCGTGTACATTTTTTTGTAAATGGTTTCGGAATATCGACCAATTTTCGTATTTTCGTGTCACTTAGCTCGTTTTTTGTATCGACTTTTCGTATTTTCGGAAATTTTCGTTTTTTCGGAATGTCTGTTCTCCTCGTTTCAAAGCAATAAATTTCGATTTGACACATTTCAAGTACATTCGAAAATTCCGAAAATATTTCGTTTCGGCTCGGAAAACTTTTCGGATCTGCCATTTTCGGATCTAAAAATTTTCGGAAAATCGGCCGCATCCGAAAACACGAATCGGGAAATTTCGTGAAAATTCCGAAACCCGAAACGCACATCCCTAATAAATGTCCTTTAGCAGGCTTTGCATAATAAGGGAGCCCATGCAGCATAGGTTGGAGGTGGCATTAGCTTCCGAGTGTTCCTGCTCAATGAGGAGGATGACCCCATTGTGCACTTCCTCCTCCCAGCCACGTACCAGTCCTTGTGTTTCTGGGCACACAAAACACTCCCTTGAGGAATCCCCACCTTCAATGCCCCACTACTCAAATATTCCTCCTCCTCATCCTCCTCCTGTCTGATCTGAGGAGGACCCGCTGGAATGCTGTCTGCGGAAAGACTGGGGCCTTCAGAGCTAGGGAAGGCCTCCTCTTCCTCCCGCTGCTCTGCCTCTAGAGCCACGTCTATAATTCCCAACAGAGTGTGCTCCAGCAGGAACACTAAAAGAATTGTGTCACTGATGCATGCACTGTCCCTGCTCACCATCCTCGTTGCCTTATCAAATGGTGACAGTCCAGTGCATGCATCCTTGATCATCAGCCACTGCAGGGGGGGGGAAACAAGTTGGCCTGAACCTGTCCTTGTGCCATACTCACACAGGTACTCGTTGATGGCCCTCCGATGGCAGGGTACATGCATCAACTTACCCTGGTTTAGGGTGGGGAGAAGGTTGCTGCCATTATCACAGACGACCATTCCCAGCTGAAGCTGGCGTGGTGTTAACCATCTCTGCACCTGCCCCTGCAGAGCTGACAGAATTTCTGGCCCGGTGTGGCTCCTGTCCCCTAAACAAACCAGCTCAAGCACAGTATGGAAAGGTGGAGGGTCGGTATGGGCGCTCCTGTCTAGGTGTAGGTGTTTGTTATGGTTTGCTGCCGTCTAGGAAAAGGCACAGACTCTCGAATTGAGTGTGCAAAAATCAATGGAGAAAGAAAGGGGGGGGTTCCTAGTGGCGCAACAGTTATGTACAACACATCACGGTGCCGTACTTATGAACCAATGGATATGTGTAGATCCTTACAGTTCATATGATTGCAACTTACTGGTGCAAAATTAATAAAGTGCTGATGTCACAATTAGTGATATAAGGTGCTGATGTCACAATTAGTGATATAAAGTGCAACAGTTTATGCAATATAAAGTGCGACGATCGATGCGATATTAAAGTGCGACAAGGTATGCGTTACTAAAGTGCAACAGTGACAGCCTAGGTACATGAATAGAGCTAGCACAACATGCTGATGAATACTAGAATGAGGAAAATGCTGATATCCGTATCGGCGCTTGTGGTGACCAGTGCAGTCTGAGTATAAATACTCGACGTCTGTTGGTGAATATGCAAAAATGACCTTACACTGATTTCCCGTGTATATTGGAGATCTATTGTCCTTAATGTCTTTGTTTTCCAGATGTCCTAAGGTGGCAGAATATACACTCAAACGTGTTCTGCTTTATGCTTGATGTAGCAGCTCCTCCTATAGCGTTGATTAGCTCCGCTCAAACGGGAGATAAAGAACGGGGGGAAGAGAAAGGAGATAACAATAGTACAGCAACGTTTTGGTATGGGTGAAATTACTGGTGCTCAAAAATTGCACACTTACAGGAGCCAGAGCCGCTTAAATCCGGGCTCTGGAGTGAAATGCCTGGTGTCAACTATAGGGTGATCACTGCCCTTCTTTAATAGGACGCCTTCATCTCAGATAGAGGGACATAAAAAGAGGAAAAGAGTGCTCTCATGGCACAGCATCAGTGATTACTGACTCGCTATAGTAAGAAGGAGGTTGGTTACACTCACCAATTTGGGAGCCTTATCATTCCAGGCTCAACCGTTGTGCAATTGGTACTGCTTGATGGTGCGTACCTGGACCCCTCTTAGTTGATTCTTTAGGTGCAGGTTGCGGTGTCCGTGGTGGATCCTGGAGGACCGGCCTGTTCAGCTTGGTTTGAATTACCAGTAATACAGTAATCCAAATACTCCTATGTGCTTAAAATAGGGATTTATTCAGTAAAAAACATGGATTACAAACAACCATGGTTTAGGGTGGGGAGAAGGTTGCTGCCATTATCACAGACGACCATTCCCAGCTGAAGCTGGCGTGGTGTTAACCATCTCTGCACCTGCCCCTGCAGAGCTGACAGAATTTCTGGCCCGGTGTGGCTCCTGTCCCCTAAACAAACCAGCTCAAGCACAGTATGGCATCTTTTTGCTTGAGCCATTGCGTAGCCCCTGCCACGTGTCAGTTTAACTGCCACTTCGCCAGAGACACAGAAGGAGGAGGAAGAGGGAGAGGTGGTGGTGGAGCACACAGACCTCATACAAGCAGCTTTCTGGTGGCGTGGTGGATGAACAAGCTCCAGCACAGAGCCCCGTCTTGGATCCCTCCCAGCTGCAATCAGAGTTACCCAGTGTGCTGTGAAGGAAATGTAACGACCCTGTCCATGCTTGCTGGACCACGTGTCTAAAGTCACATGCACCTTGCAGCTGACTGCCTTTCCCTATGACTCGATAACATTGTCTTCCACGTGCTGGTATAGTGCTGGAATGGCCTTCCGTGAAAAGTAAAGGTGTTTTGGATCATGCCACTATGGTACAGCACATTCAGCAAATTCACGGAAGGGAGCAGAGTCCACCAGCTGGAAAGGCAGCAGCTGCAATGCGAGTAATTTTGCTAAGCTGACATTTAGACGCTGTGCTTGGGGATGGTTGGGACTATCTTTTTTCTTACGCTGCAGCAGCTGGAGCAACGTAATCTGACTGCGTAAATCTTCAGCTGATGGGATGCTGTCACATTGTGAGGAAGGACCTGGTACATCCATTGCTGTTGCATCATCTCTGTCAGTGGAGGTTGTAGCAGACAATGACATGGCAGGACATACAGTGGGGGTAGAGACACATGAGGAGGAGGAGGACCTACGCAAAGTTTTGGGCCAACGGGATGTGTGGCAGGTGGTCATATGTCACCTCAAGCACGTGGTAGCACGTGGTACCAAGTGTCCGGTGTCTTTCCCACGCTTGAGCCTCATCTGACATAGATTACAAATAGCAATGGTGGGGTCTGCTGCACATTTCTTAAAGAACTCCCAGACAGCTGAGTTCCTGGATGTGTGCTTTAAGACAACAGCGCTCTGCACCTGAGCAGTTCTGACATCTGATGCATTGGACTGGCTAGTGCTACGGTTGGTCATAGAGGATGTTGTGCCTCGTGTATCTTGTGCCTCCTCCTCCTCACTTGACTCTTCTGTTCGATCAGGCACCCAGGTGGAGTCAGTGACCTCATCATCATTGTCATCATCAACCCCTATCTCCTCATCACTGAAGCCAACTTGGCAGTATGCTGCAGCTGCTGGGGCAACATGAGTGCCAGTTCTTTGTGTGTCATCACTGGCACCCCCTTCCTCTAGGTTGATTATACTCCCTTCCTCAACTTCAGAGATTGAATCAGAGCACTGTACTTGCTGCGCATCCTCAAGCAGCATGTCACTGTCAATGTAGTCAAACTATTCAGCTGACTCCTCTGTGTGTGATAGCGAGGCTAGGCAGGAGTAGCTGTGGACATGGAGGCTGCATTAGATGCTTTGGCAGCTGAGGTGGACTGTAAAGCACTACAAGCTTGGCTGGCAGAGGACTCGAAGGATGAGGATGGCCTGGTTAGCCAATCCACCAAATTCTCTGTATGTTGCTGCTGCTTAAGACAGCCAGCACCAGTTAGAAAGGACAAGCGTGCCCCTGCAGAGGATGCACCATGTCCACCACGACCAGAGGCACAGCCTCCCGACACAGAGGCTGCTTGCCCTCTTATCTGTAAACAGAAACAAACAGTAGGTGATAGGAGAGGCACAGTAATACTTATCTTGAAGAATGCCGATCAACCTCCCAGGAGATGGTCCACAACTCCACATAAAACACTAGAAAAAACGCAGGGAATTCGGCAGGAAGGGTATCCAGAGTAATATACGGACCGATCCAATGCTGGTCATCAGTACCGGAAACGCCAATAACCGGATCAATGCCAAATAAATCAGGAAGATGGGAATTTAAATGAATAAAATAATTTAATTTATTATAAATAAATAAAACAAATAGCGCCCTTTGTTTTATTTATTTATAATAAATTAAATTATTTTATTCATTTAAATTCCCATCTTCCTGATTTATTTGGCATTGATCCGGTTATTGGCGTTTCTGGTACTGATGACCAGCATTGGATCGGTCTGTATATGACTCTGGATACCCTTTCTGCCGAATTCCCTGCGTTTTTTCTAGTGCCCTCTTATCTGTGTCTGGGAGCGTCTGCCTGTCCTTTTTGGTCTTTCTGACATAGAGAGTTATATAGATAGATTAAAAATATACATATATAGATATATAGATTAAATATATACAGAACTCTGATTCAACTCTGGTATAAAGATTAAAGAGTTCCAGAACTCTTGTATAACTTAGTGAGACACCCTGATAGCTGGCAGCCAGTGACAAGACACAAATTACAATTCCCAGAAACCTCTTATAAATCAGTGAGACCCCTTGATGGGTGGCAGTGACAAGACACAGATTACAAGTCTCAGAAACCTCATATAAAACAGTGAGACCCCCTGATGGGTGGCAGTGACAAGACACAAATTACAATTTGCAGAAATCTGCTACCCATCAGTGAGACCCCCTGATAGGACCCCCTGATAGCTGGCAACAGTGACAAGACACAGATTATAATTCGCAGAAATCTGCTAGAAGTATGTGGGACCCCCTGATAGCTGACAGTGAGAAGACACAGATTACAAGTCTCAGAAACATCCTATAAATCAGTGAGACCCCCTGATGGGTGGCAGTGACAAGACACAGATTAGAACAACTCCCAAATATTTTGTAGCAATTACTGACCCCCAAAATACTTGCTGGCAGTGACAAGACACAGATCACCTCAATTCCCAGATATTTTGTAGAAATTACTGACGCCCAAAATACTGAGTGGCACTGGCTGTGACAAGACACAGATCACCTCAATTCACAAATATTTTGTAGCAATTAGTGACCCCCAAAATACTTGCTGGCAGTGACAAGACACAGATCACCTCAATTCCCAGATATTTTGTAGAAATTACTGACCCCTAAAATACTTGCTGGCTGTGACAGGACACAGATCACCTCAATTCCGAGAGATTTTTTGTAGAAATTACTGATGCCCAAAATACTGCGTGGCACTGGCTGTGACAAGACACAGATTACCTCAATTCCCAGATATTTTGTAGAAATTACTGACGCCCAAAATACTGCGTGGCACTGGCTGTGACAAGACACAGATCACCTCAGTTCCCAGATATTTTGTAGAAATTACTGACACCCAAAATACTGCGTGGCACTGGCTGTGACAAGACACAGATCACCTCAATTCCCAGATATTTTGTAGAAATTACTGACGGCCAAAATACTGCGTGGCACTGGCTGTGACAAGACACAGATCACCTCAAACGTTTTTATCAAAAAAAATACTGAACGAAAATGCCTTGACTTTACATATAAGATCCTATGAAAAATACTAAAAAGGTCTGTTACAGAAAAAAGAAAAAAACGCCGGAAAAAAATTCCCAAAAAGTGCCTAAAAGGATCCTAAAAAAAATCTATTAACAAAGAGACTTTTTGCTGTAGATAAAAATAAACGTTTTATTAGATATTGAATAAAAGCGGGAATATTTTTTTCATTGAAACCTATGGGATTCGCCTGAATAAACCTGCCGAATGAATCACCGCAATGCGAGTAATTTTGCTAAGATGGCATTTAGACGCTGTGCTTGGGGATGGTTGGGACTATATTTTTTTACGCTGCAGCAGCTGGGGCAACGTAATCTGACTGCGTAAATCTTCAGCTGATGGGATGCTGTCACATTGTGAGGAAGGACCTGATACATCCATTGCTGTTGCATCATCCCTGTCAGTGGAGGTTGTAGCAGGCAATGACATGGAAGGACATACAGTGGGGGTAGAGACAGATGAGGAGGAGGACCTACGCAAAGTTTTGTGCCAACGGGATGCGTGGCAAGTGGTCATATGTTGCCTCAAGCACGTGGTACCCAAGCGTCCGGTGTCTTTCCCACGCTTGAGCCTCATCTGACATAGATTACAAATAGCAACGGTGGGGTCTGCTGCACATTTCTTAAAGAACTCCCAGACAGCAGAGTTCCTGGATGTGTGCTTTGAGACAACAGCGCTCTGCACCTGAGCAGCTCTGACATCTGATGCCTTGGACTGGCTAGTGCTACGGTTAGTCATAGAGGATGTTGTGTCGCGTGTTTCTTGTGCCTCCTCCTCCTCAATGACCTCATCATCATTGTCATCATCACCCCCTATCTCCTCGTCACTGGAGCCAACTTGGCAGTATGCTGCAGTTGCTGGGGCAACATGAGTGCCAGTTCTTTGTGTGTCATCACTGGCACCCCCTTCCTCTAGGTTTATTATACTTCCTTCCTCAACCTCAGAGATTGAATCAGAGCACTGTACTTGCTGCGCATCCTCAAGCAGTATGTCACTGTCATTGTAGTCAAACAATTCAGCTAACTCCTCTGTGTGTGATAGCGAGGCTACGGCAAGAGTAGCTGTGGACATGGAGGCTGCATTAGATGCTTTGGCAGCTGAGGTGGACTGTAAAGCACTACAAGCCTGTCTGGCAGAGGACTCGGAGGATGAGGATGGCCTGGTTAGCCAATCCACCAAATCCTCTGTATGTTGCTGCTGCTTAAGACGGCCAGCACCAGTTAGAAAGGACAAGCGTGTCCCTGCAGAGGATGCACCACGTCCACCACGACCAGAGGCACAGCCTCCCGACACAGAGGCTGCTTGCCCTCTTATCTGTGTCTGGGAGCGTCTGCCTGTCCTTTTTGGTCTTTCTGACATAGTGAGTGATATATAGATTAAATATATACAGAACTCTGATTCAACTCTGGTATAAAGATTAAAGATTTCCAGAACTCTTGTATAACTCAGTGAGACACCCTGATAGCTGGCAGCCAGTGACACGACACAGATTACAATTCCCAGAAACCTCCTATAAATCAGTGAGACGCCCTGTTGAGTGGCAGTGACAAGACACAGATTACAAGTCTCAGAAACCTCCTATAAATCAATGAGACCCCCTGATGGGTGGCAGTGACAAGACACAAATTACAATTTGCAGAAATCTGCTACAAGTCAGTGAGACCCCCTGATAGCTGGCAACAGTGACAAGACACAGATTACAATTCGCAGAAATCTGCTAGAAGTATGTGGGACCCCCTGATAGCTGACAGTGAGAAGACACAGATTACAAGTCTTAGAAACCTCCTATAAATCAGTGAGACCCCCGGATGGGTGGCAGTGACAAGACACAGATTAGAACAATTCCCAAATATTTTGTAGCAATTACTCGCTGTGATAGGACACAGATCACCTCAATTCCCAGATATTTTGTAGAAATTACTGACGCCCAAAATACTGCGTGGCACTGGCTGTGACAAGACACAGATCACATCAATTCCCAGATATTATGTAGAAATTACTGATGCCCAAAATACTGCGTGGCACTGGCTGTGACAAGACACAGATCACCTCAATTCACAAATATTTTGTAGCAATACTTACCCCCAAAATACTTGCTGGCAGTGACAAGACACAGATCACCTCAATTCCCAGATATTTTGTAGAAATTACTGACCTCCAAAATACTTGCTGGCTGTGACAAGACACAGATCACCTCAATTCCCAAATATTTTGTAGAAATGACTGAGCCCCCAAAATTCTGCGTGGCAGATTACCTCTGATTACCTCAATTCACAAATATTTTGTAGAAATTACTGAGCCCCCAAAATTCTGGCTGGCAGTGACAAGACACAGATTACCTCAATTCACAAATATTTTGTAGAAATTACTGAGCCCACAAAATTCTGCGTGGCAGATTACCTCTGATTACCTCAATTCACAAATATTTTGTAGAAATTACTGAGCCCCCAAAATAGTTGCTTAGAGTGAGAACACAAAGATTACAATAGGTTACCTAAATTCACAAATATTTTGTAGAAATTACTGAGGCCCCAAAATAGTTTTTCTGGGAGTGAGAACACAAAGATTACAACAATTCCCAGATATTTGGTAGAAATGAGACCCCCCCAGTAGAGATGAGACCCCCCCAGTAGCTGGTGGCAGACTGGCAGTAAGAACACACACTAACACAAGATCAATCTCCTCTCAAATCTCCTCTCAAACACGTGCAGAAGCGCTGTGTGAAGCCTTATATAGTGTGCTGCGGGACTTAGCTCTGTGAGCCCGTGATTGAGCCGTGATTGGCATAGTCTTTAACCTGTCTTGCACCTGACCTGTGGTCAGGTGCATGGCTGTAGCCAATTACAAGCTTCAGGCCAGTGGAAAAGTGCATTGTGGTCCATTGTTGTTCATTGTGGGCGAACACGCGGCGAACAGGCGGAAATGTTCGTAGTTCGCGAACATGCGAACCGGTTATGTTCGATGCGAACTCCAAACCGATCAGCTCATCCCTACTCAGAAGAGCAGCTTTTGGTACTTTGGTTAGGACTCACTCTACCGAGAGGTGCCTTGATGGGGCGAGTGAGTTTACGCTTCAGTGGCCATTTAAGCAAAATAAAAACTCTGACACTGTTTTGTTGCACATGGAATCATATAGAAACGAGCGTTGATGACAGCTTTTTTTCTTGTCATGTTTTATACTGGAGCTGGGTTGTTACTCCTGGCTGTTGCAGCCGCTCTGATGAGTACAGGCGTGAGGCCATTTTTTCTGTATGTAATAATGAGGTCTGTTTTTCTTTGCTGAACGCATGCAGCTGAATTATTTTCTTACAGTCTGTGTGCATTCTGCAATAAAAAAAGGCGTTTTGGTTTGCTGCAATTGAAAATTATAAATGGTTTAAGAAATATTTAATAAAAACAGCGGGTTTTTTTAACATTGAAACTATGGTGGAATATTCAAATTGATATCAACTATCGAATTGATCTTAACTTACAATGCAAGTAATAGTCAGCAAACGACTTCATGAAACAAATTATTTTTGTTTCACTGTTAAATTTGACTCAAATACTAAATCTGTGACACAGCTTAAAATTTAACCCTAGCTTGTCTCTTAACAGCAAAATTTGGGGTTTTATTTAGTGATCCGAAATCCAAATTGATATCAGCTATCGAATTGATATATTAACTATCACCTGAATAATTTGATATATCACTTCGAATCGATATTAAATTTCGAATCGAGCCAAAACAAAACGAAATTAGCAACGAAGTTCCGAAAACAAAATTATTTTAAAATGAAAAGAAACCAAACAAAACAAATTTTTCAGCTGTGGATATCTCCAATGCAGACTGAATCCTGCAATCTGGGGGCAGCAAATCATATCTCCTGTGCTGTGCTTCAGATATCTGGCAAAACTGGCCTGTTAGGAGGACCTGAGGACTGTGGTTGGGAACCTCTGCTCTACAATGATGCTAACATATGTGATCTATATATTGTGAGAGTTCTGCGCAGGACATAAAGCGTAAAAGCAAGAACTAAAGTGACATGATACATCGGGAAGTATTGTGTCCTGCGGAGAAAGTGAAACTAGAGGTCGCGATGACATCAGTACTGTGCGCAGACTGGAACTTGAGGTAGACGCCAGAAGTCTGCTGCAGATGCCGACCGGAAAACGAGTTAATGATCACTCCTATCAGAGGCGTAGCGAGATCATGTGGCGCCCGGGGGCAAGTCTTTCATTACTGCCCCCCCCAACCAAAAATAATCACTAAAGCATACAAATTTTACAATTATTTAAAAAAAAACAAAATATAACTTTTTTTCAATAACAATTGGAAAGGTGCAACACATAAACCAGGTTAACAGGAGAGCATCATTAACCTCTTACTGATGGGCAGGTTTTGCCAAGACTAGCCGACGTGCCACTTGCCTCATTGGCTGCGTATGGTGTGTATGAGTGTATCACAGAGCTCCACAACTATAAAACTCACAGTCATGTGCGGTGTATATGCGTGTATCACAGAGCTCCAGAGAAATAAAACTCACTCATACACACTGCACATGGATATATTGCCCCCAGCTCACAAGGATATATTGCCCCCAGCTCACATGGATATATTGCCCCAGCAGCTCACGCATGGATATATATTGCCCCAGCAGCTCACACATGGATATATATTGCCCCAGCAGCTCACACATGGATATATATTGCCGCCAGCAGCTCACACATTGAAATATATTGCCCCCAGCAGCTCACACATGGATATATATTGCCCCAGCGGCTCACACATGGGTATATATTGCCCCAGCAGCTCACACAGCTGACTGGCTGGTGGAACCCACGTGAGCGGCAGGGCTGCTGTGCCTCCTGGCTGAAAGGTGCCCGAGGAACCTGCCCCCCTGCCCCCCCTCTACACCACTGCTTGCTATATAAATATAGGAAAGGGGGACCTAAATCTTGACTTACACTCTGATTTGCCACTGACTAAGCCTAATAGATAAGCGAAACGCATCTGGCTATTATTGGTATATTATATTGCATTTTATTAATTTATGTCAAGCTGCTTTTGGTTGCTTTTTTATATTTTTATTAATAAATAGTTGATTTTCCTCGGGATACACATGGTCTGTTCCCAACTGGATTATTTACCTATGAATCCTGGACACCAGTAAAAGGTTTTCCTAAGGTTAAGCCCAGAATACAACCTGTAGGCACAGTTACCCAGAGCCAGTTTGTGGGCTCTAGGGGGATGAGTGCATCCCTTTATACATTTTCTCTGCAGTAAACTCTTCAATGTACACTATACATCATTCCCTTTATCCTGAGGTTTGGTGAAGACACATCTCTGGAGTGTGGAGGCTGTTGGGTGTGCCGTTTAAATATCCACATACGAGCAGAATAGAGCGATTTGTTCTATAGGATGTGAGTTGTTGGATATTACTGTACATCACTAGTTTTTGCACTGGTTATTTTATATTTTCCATAGCTTTCTGAGAACACAATGTGATGAAGAATGATGAAGAATTTCACTTGATATAGAAGATAACCAGTTATTACATTCTACCGTATGAGGACATCAGTATTTTCCATGTGCAAGAAACGGATCATGATATATAAGCAAGTCTTTATTGATTAACGTGTGGTGATATGGATGTCACTTCCGGTTTCGGGTTGGTGAGGTCGACGGCAACACAAAACATGATCGGTGAGAAGTACTCCTTTCTTTTACAGGTATAGATACTCTCATTGATACATATGATTTTAACCTTGATAAAGGCCTGACTTTGAGCCGAAACATCGGTAATTTTTAATGGTTATTTAATAAAATAGAATTTTTTTTGTAAGTCCTTAAAGGGATATGCATGTCTAGAAAAAGCTTTTTAAATTGACATTTAAACACTTTTATACCTATAGACAAACTAGAATAAATCAATAAAAGTTTTAAAAATGTGTAATTTTTTTATTTTCTTGCTTTAAACTCTGTCATTTCATCTTCTCCAGCGACGCCCCTCAGCTAGGGGTGTTTCTACAGCTCATACTTCCTGAATATTCCCCGCCTCCTCCTGTCCACTACTCCACCCACTATTGCACCCATCAAAGCTTCACATGAACTACATTTCTTGCTCCAACTTGACCACAGCCCCCCTGCACCCCACTACTTCACATACTCAGCTATTACCCTCACCTAGTGTGTCACCCCTCTGCTCTTAGATTGTAAGCTCTTGGGCAGGGTCCTCTCTCCTACTGTTCTGTGTGTTTAACTTGTATGGACATTTGTTAAATGATATGTTCAAAATGGGAAAATAAACACCCGAGAGAAATTTACTAAGACTTTATCATGTCTCTTGTTCCGCAAACTGCATACCAGAAACGTGGCAGATAAGATTTCTGTTTTTCCAATCTTTCTATTGCAGAATGAAAGTGTAATTAACCTGTACCGGTGACATTTGACACGGTCACACCTAACGTGCCGTCTTCTACCTCCACAGCTTGGCAGGACACTCCACCACCATGATTAACCGACGAAGGACTCTTAACTTGCTCTATCTTCTGTTGTTTTATCTATTATGTGCCGTCATTTACAACAAATATCAGACTCAAATCCGTTACCGTCTCAGGTGAGTGCGTCTCATTACTATAATTTATTGCTGGGAAAATAGAGATAGAACGAAACCAGAACATCACGCAATGACAGATAAAGGCAGGAAAACTCATTAACGGACCTGAGCAGTAAGTTATGGCTGGGCACACCAGTGACACCAGAGTGTGTTCTGGGAGACCTGGTGTGATCTTAGTGGGTTATGGAGAGAAGGTGTCTCAGACAGTGGTGGGAAGATCTCCCCATTAGGGATAAGGATAATTTACATTGTTTTGTTTGGATTTTATAAGGAGATGGTCATTCATGGGGTTATGGTTGCGTTTTATCAGCAAATATGCTTATACATGGTAATGGTGGGATTGTATAAGGAGATGGGTTCATACATGGTCATGGTGGGATTGTATAAGGAGCTGGGCTTATTCCTGGTCATGGTGGGATTGCATAAAGAGCTGGGTTTATAAATGATTATGGTGGGATTGTATAAGGAGCTGGGTTTATACATGCTCATTGTGGGATTGTATAAGGAGCTGGGTTCATACATGGTCATGGTGGGATTGTATAAGGAGCTGGGTTTATACTTGGTCATGGTGGGATTGTATGAGGAGCTGGGTTTATACAACGTCATGGTGGGATTGAATGAGGAGCTGGTTTTATACATGGTCATGGTAGGATTATAGAAGGAGCTGGGTTTATACATGCTCATGGTGGGATTGTAGAAGTATCTGGGTTTACACATGGTCATGGTGGGATTGTAGAAGTATCTGGGTTTACACATGGTCATGGTTGGATTGTAGAAGGAGTTGGTTTTATACATGCTCATGGTGGGATTGTAGAAGTAGCTGGGTTTACAGATGGTCATGGTGGGATTGTAGAAGGAGCTGGGTTTATAAATGATTATGTGGGATTGTATAAGGAGCTGGGTTTATACATGTTCTTGGTGGGATTGTATGAGGAGCTGGGTTTATACAATGTCATGGTGGGATTGTATGAGGAGCTGGGTTTATACATGGTCATGGTGGGATTGTAGAAGGAGCTGGGTTTATACATGCTCATGGAGGGATTGTAGAAGGAGCTGGGTTTACACATGCTCATGGTGGGATTGTAGAAGGAGCTGGGTTTATACATGCTCATGGTGGGATTGTATAAGGAGCTGGGTTTATACATGCTCATGGTGGGATTGTAGAAGGAGCTGGGTTTATACATGCTACCTGGCTTTCTCAATTCCTGTCTTCTAATCTTCCATGCCTAATTCTCGGGACTTCAACATTCCCATTGACGATCCTTCCGCCCCTGCTGCCTCCAAACTTCTTTCACTCACGTCCTCCCTTGGACTCACACAATCCTCCCTCCTCCCTACCCACCGCGATGGTCACGCTATTGACCTTGTCTTTTCCAACCTCTGCTCCATTTCTGAGTTCAACTGTCGCCCTTTCCCCATCTCTGACCACCACCTTCTCTCTTTCAACCTATCTGGACTTCCTAAGCACCCTGCTCCCCCGCCCCGCACACACACTCGCAGAAATCTACATGCTGTGGACCCCCATCAATTCTCCAACCTACTTCACCACCTCCCCTCATACCTCATCCTTCACCTGCCCTGATGCTGCCACTAATCACTACAACACTAAGCTTATCTCTGCTCTAGACACTCTTGCTCCTCTTTGACTCTGTAAGGCCCCACGCCGCCAGCTTCAGCCCTGGCACACCCTCCAGACTCACTACCTGCAAAGATGCTCCCGCACTGCAGTGCGTGCCTGGAGGAAATCCCGCTCTGAAGCTGATTTTGTTCACTTCAAGTTTATTCTCCGGTCATACACCTCTGCCCTCCACTTGGCCAAACAATCCTTCTTCTCATCTCTTATATCTACGCTGTCCTCCAACCCTAAACGGCTCTGGTCCACCTTCAACACCCTCCTCTACCCACCTGCACCTCCCCCCACAGCTGCTTTCAGCGCTCAAGACCTGGCAGACTACTTCCTCAGTAAAACTTTAACTATCAGAAGCAACATCCCAACACAAGATAGTTATCTGCCACCTCCACTCCCACAGGTCCCCTCTGCCACCCTCTGCCGCTTCCTCCCAGCCACTGAGGAGGAAGTCAATTCCTTATTGTCCTCCTCACATCTCACCACGTGCCCGCTCGACCCATTCCCTCACATCTAATTCCTCCCCTCTCCTCCTCCCTCACCCCTGCTCTCACACACATCTTCAACCTATCTCTCTCCACTGGCTCCTTTCCATCCGCCTTCAAACACGCGCTAGTTACCCCTTTACTAAAGAAACCATCCCTAGATCCCAACTCTCCATCCAACTACCGCCCTTTATCCCTGCTTCCCTTCATATCAAAGCTCTTAGAAAAACTAGTCTTCAACCGCCTCTCCCTCTTCCTATCCTCCAATTCCCTACTTGACCCCCTGAAATCTGGCTTCCGTCCCCTACACTCAACTGAAACTGCCCTCACCAAAGTCACCAACGACCTCCTAACTGCTAAAAAACACGGCCACTATTCTATTCTCATCCTGCTTGACCTCTCGGCTGCTTTTGACACTGTTGACCACCCCCTCCTTCTACAGACCCTCAACTCTCTGGGTCTCGGTGACACTGCAATTGCTTGGGTTGACTCCTATTTATCCAACAGGTCCTTCTGTGTGTCCTTTGCTGGTAACTCCTCCTCCTCATTGCCTCTATCTGTTGGTGTACCTCAAGGCTCTGTCCTTGGTCCTCTGCTCTTTTCCATCTACACCTCCTCCCTGGGCAAAATCATCAACAGCTTTGGCTTTAATTACCACCTCTACGCTGATGACACTCAGATCTACCTCTCTACCCCTGATCTCTCTCCCCCTGTCCTCTCAAAAGTCAGTGACTGTTTATCTGGCATCTCCTCCTGGATGGCCTCCCACCACCTAAAGATCAACATGTCAAAGACTGAACTCCTACTTATTCCTCCCTCCAATGCCTCCCCACCTCCTGACTTCTCTATCATGGTGGAGGGTATCACCATCTCCCCATCAAACCAAGTTCGCTGCCTTGGAGTTACACTTGACTCTGCTCTTTCCTTCATCCCCCACATCAAGTCTCTTTCCTCCTCCTGCCGATACCAACTGCATAATATTTCCAGAATTCGGCCATTTCTTACCGCTGTCACCACAAAACAACTCATACACGCACTGGTAATCTCCCGACTCGACTATTGCAATAATCTCTTATCTGGCCTCCCTCTGCCCCACCTCTCCCCCCTACAATCCATCCTGAACGCCTCCGCCAGGCTAATTCACCTCACCCGCCGCTCTGTCTCTGCCGCTCCCCTCTGTGAGTCCCTTCACTGGCTCCCCATCCACTGCAGAATTAAGTTCAAAATCCTTATCCTTACCTACAAAACCCTCACTAACTCAGCGCCCCACTACCTGTCCTCACTAATCACCAAATACACCCCAGCCCGCTCCCTAAGGTCAAACAGTGACCTGCGCCTAGCTTCTCCTGGCATCACCTCTTCCCATGATAGACTGCAGGATTTCTCACGCGCAGCCCCCACTCTCTGGAATGCTCTCCCTCGTACTGTCAGACTTTCCCCTAACTTCTCTTCCTTCAAACGCTCCCTGAAAACATTCCAATTTAGGGAAGCCTACCACCCAACTCACTGACGCAACCATCAATCACTCTCACCTTACAGTCCTCTCCTCCTGTTTCCAACCCCAACCCTCCTAGATTGTGAGTTCCTACGGGAATAGGGCCCTCATCTCCTCCTGTACTGTTTGTCAAATGTTGTTCAATGTATTGTATTGTAACCCTGTCTATACTGTGCTTATTGTACAGCGCTGCGGAATATGCTGGTGCTTTATAAATAAAGAATAATGATAATAATAAAAAAATGGTGGGATTGTAGAAGGAGCTGGGTTTATACATGGTCATGGTGGGATTGTATGAGGAGTTGGGTTTATACAATGTCATAGTGGGATTGTATGAGGAGCTGGGTTTATACATGCTCATGGTGGGATTGTAGAAGGAGCTGGGTTTATACATGGTCATGGTGGGATTGTAGAAGGAGCTGGGTTTATACATGCTAATGGTGGGATTGTAGAAGGAGCTGGGTTTATACATTGACATGGTGGTATTGCATGGGGAGCTGGGTTTATATATGGTCATGGTGAGATTGTATAAGGAGCTGGGCTTACACATGCTCATGGTGGGATTGTATAAGGAGCTGGGTTTATACATGCTCATGGTGGGATTGTATAAGGAGCTGGGTTTATTCATGGTCATGGTGGGATTGTATGAAGAGTTGTGTTTATACAATGTCATAGTGGGATTGTAGAAGGAGCTGGGTTTATACATGCTCATGGTGGGATTGTAGAAGGAGCTGGGTTTATTCATGGTCATGGTGGGATTGTATGAAGAGTTGTGTTTATACAATGTCATAGTGGGATTGTAGAAGGAGCTGGGTTTATACATGCTCATGGTGGGATTGTAGAAGGAGCTGGGTTTATACATGGTCATGGTGGGATTGTAGAAGGAGCTGGGTTTATACATGCTCATGGTGGGATTGTAGAAGGAGCTGGGTTTATACATGGTCATGGTGGGATTGTAGAAGGAGCTGGGTTTATACATGCTCATGGTGGTATTGTATAAGGAGCTGGGTTTATACATGCTCATGGTGGTATTGTAGAAGGAGCTGGGTTTATACAACGTCATGGTGGGATTGTAGAAGGAGCTGGGTTTATACCTGTAATGGTGGGATTGTAGAAGGAGCTGGGTTTATACATTGACATGGTGGTATTGCATGGGGAGCTGGGTTTATACATGGTCATGGTGGTATTGTATAAGGAGCTGGGTTTATACATGGTCATGGTGGTATTGTATAAGGAGCTGGGTTTATACATGGTCATGGTGGTATTGTATAAGGAGCTGGGTTTATACATTCTCATGGTGGGATTGTAGAAGGAGCTGGGTTTATACATTGACATGGTGGTATTGCATGGGGAGCTGGGTTTATATCACGGTGGAGGGTATCACCATTTCCCCATCAAACCAAGTTCGCTGTCTTGGAGTTACACTTGACTCTGCTCTTTCCTTCATCCCCCACATCAAGTCTCTTTCCTCCTCCTGCCGATACCAACTGCGTAATATTTCCAGAATTCGGCCATTTCTTACCGCTGTCGCCACAAAACAACTCATACACGCCCTGGTAATCTCCCGACTCGACTATTGCAATAATCTCTTATCTGGCCTCCCTCTGCCCGCCTCTCCCCCTACAATCCATCCTGAACGCCTCCGCCAGGCTAATTCACCTCACCCGCCGCTCTGTCTCTGCCGCTCCCCTCTGCGAGTCTCTTCACTGGCTCCCCATCCACTGCAGAATTAAGTTCAAAATCCTTATCCTTACCTACAAAACCCTCACTAACTCAGCTCCCCACTACCTGTCCTCACTAATCACCAAATACACCCCAGCCCGCTCCCTAAGGTCAAACAGTGACCTGCGCCTAGCTTCTCCCCGCATCACCTCTTCCCATGATAGACTGCAGGATTTCTCACGCGCAGCCCCCACTCTCTGGAACGCTCTCCCTCGTACTGTCAGACTTTCCCCTAACTTCTCTTCCTTCAAACGCTCCCTGAAAACATTCCTATTTAGGGAAGCCTACCACCCAACTCACTGACGCAACCATCAATCACTCTAACCTTACAGTCCTCTCCTCCTGTTTCCAACCCCAACCCTCCCAGATTGTGAGTTCCTACGGGAATAGGGCCCTCATCTCCTCCTGTACTGTTTGTCAAATGTTGTTCAATGTATTGTAACCCTGTCTATACTGTGCTTATTGTACAGCGCTGCGGAATATGCTGGCGCTTTATAAATAAAGAATAATAATAATAATAATATGGTCATGGTGAGATTGTAGAAGGAGCTGGGCTTACACATGCGCATGGTGGGATTGTAGAAGGAGTTGGGTTTATACATGCTCATGGTGGGATTGTATAAGGAGCTGGGTTTATACATGTTCTTGGTGGTATTGTATAAGGAGCTGGGTTTATACATGGTTATGGTGGTATTGTATAAGGAGCTGGGTTTATACATGGTCATGGTGTATTGTAGAGGAGCTGGATATGCTCATGGGGATTGTAGAAGGAGCTGGGTTTATACATGGTCATGGTGGTATTGTAGAAGGAGCTGGGTTTATACAACGTCATGGTGGGATTGTAGAAGGAGCTGGGTTTATACCTGTAATGGTGGGATTGTAGAAGGAGCTGGGTTTATACATGCTCATGGTGGGATTGTAGAAGGAGCTGGGTTTATACATGCTCATGGTGGGATTGTAGAAGGAGCTGGGTTTATACATTGACATGGTGGTATTGCATGGGGAGCTGGGTTTATATATGGTCCTGGTGGGATTGTATAAGGAGCTGGGTTTATACATGCTCATGGTGGGATTGTAGAAGGAGCTGGGTTTATACATGGTCATGGTGGGATTGTAGAAGGAGCTGGGTTTATACATGGTCATGGTAGGATTGTAGAAGTAGCTGGGTTTATACATGGTCATGGTGGATTGTAGAAGGAGCTGGGTTTATACATGGTCATGGTGGATTGTAGAAGGAGCTGGTTTATACATGCTCATGGTGGGATTGTAGAAGGAGCTGGGTTTATACATTGACATGGTGGTATTGCATGGGGAGCTGGGTTTATATATGGTCCTGGTGGGATTGTATAAGGAGCTGGGTTTATACATGCTCATGGTGGTATTGCATAAGGAGCTGGGTTTATACATGCTCATGGTGGGATTGTAGAAGGAGCTGGGTTTATACATGGTCATGGTGGGATTGTAGAAGGAGCTGGGTTTATACATGGTCATGGTAGGATTGTAGAAGTAGCTGGGTTTATACATGGTCATGGTGGGATTGTAGAAGGAGCTGGGTTTATACATGCTCATGGTGGGATTGTAGAAGTAGCTGGGTTTATACATGGTCATGGTGGGATTGTAGAAGGAGCTGGGTTTATACATGCTCATGGTGGGATTGTAGAAGGAGCTGGGTTTATACATGCTCATGGTGGGATTGTAGAAGGAGCTGGGTTTATACATGTCATGGTGGGATTGTAGAAGTAGCTGGGTTTATACATGGTCAGGGATTGTAGAAGGAGCTGGGTTTATACATGCTCATGGTGGGATTGTAGAAGGAGCTGGGTTTATACATTCTATATCTCTTATACATGGCTCATTGTGTTGAGATAGGAGGAGCTGGGTTTATACCTGTAATGGTGGGATTGTAGAAGGAACTGGGTTTATACATGCTCATAGTGGTATTGTAGCAGGAGCTGGGTTTATACATGCTCATGGTGGGATTGTAGAAGGAGCTGGGTTTATACATTGACATGGTGGGATTGTAGAAGGAGCTGGGTTTATACATGGTCATGGTGGGATTTTAGAAGAGCTGGGTTTATTCATGGCCACAGTGGGATTGGAAAAGGAGCTTGGTTTATATATGGTTATGGTGGGATTAAGATCAGCAAATGTTCTTATACAGGGTTATGGTGGGACTCTATGAGGAAATGGATTTATATAGTCTTGAAAGATCGGCCATGTTTTCCTAGACACATAATTAATGTATGTTGATGGGCAGTTTATGAAAAACACAGCCCTGCAATATCTAGAATTCATATAATGCAAGTAAGGAATCTCAGGTGACCTGCCTTGATTTCCTTTCTGCACCATATGAATAATACATGTTGCAGGGCAGCACTTTTCCCTGCGCTCCTCTCTGCATGAAATAGTAATATGTGTCCAGGAAAACATGGTCGATCTGGCAACCCTAGTTATGGCAAGATCGTATAAGGAGATGGACTACGGTACCTTCACTATCTATCACCTCCACACTACATTTTCATTGCTCCCTCGCTGCTTCCAACCCCCCTTCTCTCAAACCAGGCATTTATCATTCACTTCTGCACCTCCTCCCCATCCACACACACCCTAAACCCGCACACTCAAATCATATTCCCACCTCTTGTACTTATCACACGCTTTTCTCCTTACAGCAGGGGATGTCTCCCCCAACCCTGGGTCCACCAGGTGCCTAGGTTTCCATTCAATCTCATCTTAGAAACCCAACCAACCTCAGACACCTTAACACAACCCTCTCTTCCACCTTCCACTTTGCGTTCTGGATCACTAGGGGCTCTATCACCTCATTAAGGGTCACATAAATAAGCATTAGTGCGCCCCCTGATTCACCTCCCAATCGCTAATGGATTAAATAACCCGTTAGTGAAGCGGTATCAGTGGATTGTATGTGTAAAGGTGGGGATCGGGGAGGGATATGGGTTGAAAATAGCCGTTTCCTTAAGTATATTAATCAGATATTTGTGTTATTGTTGTTTCTTTTCACACAGAACTGACACAGAGCCGCTGTGGTTACCAGACGACACCTGTCAGGTTATTGAGGAACAAATTGGTATTTCCAATCTAACAACGTAAGAAATTATAAGTGAAATTAAATAATACTAATTAGAAACGATAACACAAATAATTACTCTTTTTCCTCTTCATCCAGGCATGAAGTAAATTTAAAATGTTGTAATGTAATGTCTATATGTCTTGCAGTAATGTGAGGTGTGCATGAGCGTATCACAGAGCTACACCGCAATAAAACTCACAGTAATGTGCGCTGTGTATGAACGTATCACAGAGCTACACCGCAATTAAACTCACAGTAATGTGAAGTGTGTATGAGCGTATCACAGAGCTCCAGAGCAATAAAACTCACAGTAATGTGCAGTGTGTATGAGCGTATCACAGAGCTCCAGAGCAATAAAACTCACAGTAATGTGCGGTGTGTATGAGTGTATCACAGAGCTACACAGCAATTAAACTCACAGTAATGTGCGGTGTGCATGAGCGTATCACAGAGCTACACCACAATAAAACTCACAGTAATGTGCGGTGTGTATGAGTGTATCACAGAGCTACACAGCAATTAAACTCACAGTAATGTGAAGTGTGTATGAGCGTATCACAGAGCTCCACAGCAATAAAACTCACAGTAATGTGCAGTGTGTATGAGCATATCACAGAGCTCCACAGCAATAAAACTCACAGTAATGTGCGGTGTGTATGAGCGTATCACCGAGCTACACAGCAATTAAACTCACAGTAATGTGCGGTGTGTATGAGCGTATCACCGAGCTACACAGCAATTAAACTCACAGTAATGTGAAGTGTGTATGAGCATATCACAGAGCTCCACAGCAATATGTAGTGTGTATGAGCGTATCACAGAGCTCCACAGCAATAAAACTCACAGTAATGTGCAGTGTGTATGAGCGTATCACAGAGCTCCACAGCAATAAAACTCACAGTAATGTGCGGTGTGTATGAGCGTATCACAGAGCTCCACAGCAACAAACCTCACAGTGAAATTAATGGAGTAGCGCAAACATAATGGCAATGGGGAAGATGGGATGGGATGGGGTAAGAATGATGAGAAAGGGGAGAGGGCAGAGATTTAAGGCAGAGTTTAATATTTATTTATTTATAAAGGATTTTACCAGGAAGGATACATTGAGATTTCTCTCGTTTTCATTATGTCCTGGGTAATATGACATGGAAATGTAATGTGATGGTAATGTCAGGTGTACGGGAATACGGGAAGGGGTTTCATAAAATAAGAGAAACAAGTTGTTATAAGTGAGTGGAAGAAGAAAGGTAGCCATTTGCACCTAAGAGTTAATAGGGCATGACTGCCATTGAGGGCCGTCAGACTGTGTGGCTGTCTTTTCTTTGTACTGGTTTAGGATTAGTGCGTATACCAGATTTAGGTCAGGTGATTTTAGGGGTATAACAGGTGTGGGAGGTGTAGGATAACGTCTGTTCAGGGGAGCTGGCGTGTGAAGAGGACGTTTTACATCATGACAGACAGTGAGACTCAGCTTGCAGCCTTCATGGTGCAGCTGGAAGAATTTGGACAACAATTTGAGAGATTCCTTGCAGCCCCTTTTGCAGAGCGCCTCAGGTATGTTGCCGTATCTTACTTGCACCGGGCCTGGAGGAGGATCCAGCTCAAGATGACGGGAAGAGGACCAGGAGATCGCATCCTCCTTCTCGACCTAGTTCCAGTCTGGATTGGTGTACCAGAGTGATGAGTCGCGACACAGAGAAAACACAGCTGCATTGAAGGAGCAGGGTGTGCTGCAGTCGCCGATATGCTGTCAGCTTGGAGGCCACGTGCTGGACGGAGCTCAGGAAGTGAGACACCAGCAACAGAGGAACATCTGGAGGCTCAGAGCGTGCACCAACACATCTGAAGAAGCGGACTTCGAGGACCTCCAGGACTACAGCAGCGGTGGCGGTTGAAGGCCGCAAACACCATGGGCGTGGCACTGCAGATTGACTCCCATGCTGGCAACTCAAGAGATGAGATCACAGATCCCACTTTAATTTCGAGCAGCGGCACAGACAGAGGGCTGTGCTCTGTGGTTAACCCCTTTGGGACGAATTGCAGGGGCTGCCGAATGGGGTCAGAATGAGGTGGATATTTTATTAGGGCCCTGCTTAATCCAAGGCCGTCGTTTAACAGCCATGATGCACCCACTTATCAATGAGAGAAGGACACCTCCTTTACACCTTCTCTGCCTCCCAGGTCTGACATGGTGTCCCCTCCTCCATTAACCTCTCAAGCTCTGGCTACACAACCTTCGTTACATTCTACCAACTTAACCCTTGCACTGCCTTTCTCTACCTGTTCCTGTTAAGAAAGGTGTTTGTTGATTTTTTAATGAAGGTCATTGCCGCTTGTCCTCGCCTTGTCGTTTTAAGCATGAATGCGCTCAGTGCGGGGGTGCACGTCCTGCGCTTCATTGTTTTCGTCGCTCAAGTTTTACCGGGAATAAAACCACAAACAGCGTCAATTTGATGCCGGTAGACACCAGGACTCCGGTGAACACGCCACACAAATCGGCAAAACGCTCGGGATATTTGGGACAGTTTTAATGTCGGTTACAGGATTCTTTTTGTTCCGTCGGATTCACAGATTAACCACAAATCTTAAATCTGTAATTGCTAGAGTGGATTTGTTGTGGTCAAAATTAATGTCAGAGGTTGATGATGAGGGTAAAACGGCAGGTCTGAGTTACCGTTTCCTAATTTGCATGGGTCTCCATTAGGTTTGGTTCCAATAAGGTGGAAGATTAATTTCGTTTGATCCATCATTTACTTTTTCCGCAGGGCGAGTCTGTTAACCCTTTCGCTGCTGAGCCATTTAACGCCTGTGTGCTGAGGTCATTTTTACTGGTTTCGCTCATCATGTTTAACCGCGTTTTGAAGCCATATTTTATTATACAACCCAGACATATTATATATCATTCTTTCCGGCAGACTCGGCAGATTGATAATATATCATTATTATATGTATACGTCATGTCCTGTCTGTATATTATAACAAAAAATTCAATAAAATTTAAATTTTCAATAATTTACAATGTGTAAAGTGGTTTTTTTCACATTTTAACATGCGAGCGTTTGCTCGGTTATATTTTCTATGAGTTGCACTTGTTAAAAAAATTGGAAACGGGGAATCGTTACATTTTTTTGGGGGAAAATCACGAGATTTTTATCAAACGCACCCCATACAAAAATCGTTTCAGAGGATCTAAAGGTAAGTAGTCAATGTAATAGAGCAGCAGGAAATGCTGGCAGAATGCTTGGAAATGCTGGCAGAATGCTTGGTTGTGTAGGGAGAGGTATTAGCAGTAGGAAAAGGGAAGTGCTCATGCCACTGTACAGAGCACTGGTGAGACCTCACTTGGAGTACTTGTGCAGTACTGGAGACCGTATCTCCAGAAGGATATAGACATCTTAGAGAGAGTTCAGAGAAGGGCTACTAAAATGGTGTACGGCTTGAAGGAGAAAAGTTACCAGGAAAGGGTTAATGATCTTAACATGTACAGCTTGGAAAAAAGACGAGACAGAGGAGATATGATAGAAACATTTAAATACGTAAAGGGAATCCACAAGGTAGAGGAAGGGAGTATATTTAAAAGGAAACAAAGTAGCAAAACAAGAGGACATAGTCTTAGATTAGAGGGGCAAAGGTTTAAAAGTAACATCAGAAAGCATTATTTTACTGAGAGGGTGGTGGATACATGGAACAGTCTTCCAGTAGAAGTGGTAGAGGCCAAAACAGTAATTGAATTTAAGCAAGCATGGGATAGGCATAAGGCTATCCTAAACAAAAGATAAATCCAGGTAAAGTATCCATGTAATTGGGCAGACTAGATGGGCCGAAAGGTTCTTATCTGCCGAATTTTTCTATGTTTCTATGTTTCTATCATCATTGTTCACGTTATAATTGAAATGGGAACAATATTGCTGCATTAACAAAAACAAAACAAAACAAAAAAAACTGTATTTTTTTTTATATTTCTTTACTTACTTTTTTTTTTTTACTTTTTACATTGTCATGTTTGGTATTGTTGGAAAGGCCATGCTCTGGCCGCCGATCTAACGATACCAAACATTAACTCCTAGCTGTCATGGATCAGGAGATAGGGGGTTCATTGGAGTACGATTTCAGTTGTCGTGGTGATCGGATTGTTGTGACTGCCTTATCTGTCATTTTTACGTCCGTCTGGTGTTTCATGTAAGACGATAGAGAGTAATTTGGCAGTGTTGAATTTTTTTTATTAGGCTGGGATGACGCGGTACATGATTTTTTTTCGGCGTTAAGTTAAAAGGCTGGAACCGGCTCTCGGAGCCCGAAAATCGCCGCCCCCGGTTTTGCTTGCATTGTTACATGAGTTATTGAATATTTTACCTATCGTTTGTTTACTGATTGTTGTTTTATACAGTTGTGTTTTTTTGTTCGCCTTTTATGGTGCCTTTTTCGAGTTGGGGGATTGGTGGGTCCTAGTCTGAAGGCTCAGGCTAATCTTACGTTCCAGGACGTGCATGTCTCTGATGATATAGTTCGGGTGTGGCTTCAGAGGTCAAAGACGGATCTGTACGGTAAAGAATTCAAGGTTATTTTAAGGTGGGTGGGGTTGTGTTATTACCCAGTGGCAGGTACTTTAATTTATTTGCGCTGCTGGCCGAGTTACCCCTCGTCATTTTATGTTCACCACGATGGTTAGCCTTTATCTATGCATCAGTTTGTACAAGAGACGAGCACGGGTATAGGGGTGTCACGGCCCTCCCCGCCGGCGCCGTTAGAAGGCTCAAACCCGCGCTGCCTCATAACTACCGGAACACCTTTCATGTTTGCACATTCACCTGTGTAATACTCTGGCCTACCTACAGGCACAACAGGTGCTCTCTCTCATGAGCCCTGGATTCCCCTATTTAAAGGAGACACGCCGTTCCGCCAATGCTTCTGCAATGTCATCATTTGGTGTATGTTCTCCCAGAGACCTGCTCCCGGTGGCGTAGCATGGGGAGGGCCTCGGGGGCAGTTGCCCCGGGCGCAATTTTCTTAGGGGCGCAAAATTTCAAAAGAAGTTCAACCACTAATATTTTCCAGCAGGTATCAGCAAGGTGTTCACTTATGGACACTGGTGTTCGTGAGAGACCCTTGCACAGGTAGCCGCCTCTATTGCAGTGACTTAGCACTCAGCGTCCGGAAGGGACGACCAGGACAGAAAATTCTGGTCCGGTCCTGACTCCTCCTTAACGCTGATTTGAGTCACGTGAAGCAGCGCAGCATTATTCGACAGAACACCCTGTACCATGTTTGTCAGCCCCCCTTGAAGCCCTGTGCCAGTCCCCCACTGCTGGCAGCTCTGCAGCCACTGAACAGAAAGGAGGGAGGGAGGGAGGCGCCTGCCCTACAGCACATTTAAAATCCGGTCCCCACTAAGCCCCCTGGACAGCTGTCCCCCCCCCCCGGTCCACCAGCAACTCCATACAGGTAGGCAACACTGTGTGACACCAGAGCAGCGTGACCAACACACAGTGAGGGGGTACTGGGGGTACAGGGAGAGGGTGACTGGAGGTTAAGGGATAGAATGACTGGAGGTACTTGGATAGAGAGAGAGTGACTGGGGGTACTGGGAGAGAGTGACTGGAGTTTGTGGAGAGAAAGACTGGGGGTACTGGGAGAAAGTGGGGGGGGGTACTAGGAGAAAGTGGGGGTACTTGGAGAGAGAGTGACTGGGGGTACTGGGAGAGAGTGTCTGGGGGTGCTGGAAGAGAGAGAGAGAGTGACTTGGGGTACTGGGAGAGAGTGGCTGAGGTACTGGGAGAATGTGGGGTTACTGGGAGAGAGTGACTGGGGGTACTGGGAGAGAGTGACTGGGGTACTTGGAGAGTAGAACTATGCTAGGGTATACTGGGACAGGTTGATTGGTAGCAGTGGCGGGCATGTGTGTTTAAATTTTTTTATTCTATCAGTATTTTGTTAAATTACAATACATGTGCTTGTGTGATAAGGGGGTCAATACTCTACTGGTGGAAGGGAATCAGGGTGTGTTACCGTGTCCAAAGGTTGGGGGGGCGCACAATTCTTGCCTTGCCCTGGGTGCCGACATCCCTCGCTACGCCACTGCCTGCTCCCTTCCAAGGAATCTCCTTTGCCCTGTCTCCAAGACCCTCCAAGTATCTTGTATCCAAGGCCCTCCATGTATGCTGTCTCATGTACCCATTCACCCACCATGTTCCTTTTTATGGACTGTGCCCCTTATCCCACTGTACCCCTACAAACCACAGTAACTCCTACCAGTAGTGCTCTAGCCTACTAACCAGTTCATACTCCAACTTCCTTTGTTTCTCCCAGCATCCAGTCAGCTCTCTTCCTGTCCCACCTGTCTCGTGTCTGACATAAGTCTCCTGTTGTCTTGCCCTTAGTGTCTCTTTGTATTGTTCTTCCCTTCCTGTTTCTCTTCCCTGCGCTTTCCTTCAGTCACCCCATTTCTGACGTTGCCCCTCATTTGCTTTATTCATTGTCCCCCTGTGTTTGCTATAATAAACCCCATTTGTACCTTATTCATGTCTCTGCTTTCACCTCATAGTGGGCTCATACCCTCACCCCTACACCATAACCGTGACAATGGGTTGGGTCAGGCTGCGGTGGCGGAATTCAAGCCCCGGGTCAGCGCTATTGGAAGCCAAACCTCCTTGAAGACAGCATAGGAGAGGGGGTTCCTGATCATAATATGTGCAGGAACCGAACTCTGGATAACCATAACTGCCTGCAGGGAAAGAACCCACGCAGCTGGCAGATGGAACGGACGTGATTATATGCTAAAGATGGTGTGATCTTTATATACAGTGCTGACCAGGGTGTGGATCGATTATCTGTATTGTTACATTTGTTGTTAATAAAGTGGTGGCCAAGCCCTTCCCACTCAACTTACAAGTGTTGGGTCCTTTACTGGGTGGTTCTGGGTTTTGGTCATAGGGTTTGATATGAACTCTTGGGGGGGGCATGAAAATATTACTTTGTTATAATGATTGGATTGAATTAGAGAAGCAATTTCAGACTTTGTGTAATTAATCTTTGTACTATCGGAACCTTTTATAGACGTTGTATCATTTTGCACATATCACGTTAGTCCGTATAATGTGATTAAACTGTAACCCGGGGCAATAATGCGATAAAGTCTTACAGAAACCATTCAGCAGATAGGAGCTCTAAAATATACCAGATGAAATCAATACTGAGATGATTGAGAACCTTCACCCCTTACCAAAATCTGCAAAGCAATTACAAAAACATCGGGCTGTAAAACAACCTTTCTATAAACTTCCTGGAGCCATTGGGGGTTATTCAGAGAGAACCGAAATGTCGGCGAAATTTCTGTGCTCTCCGATTCCCTGAATTATGGGGAATCCCCACCCTGCGGTGAATTCAGCATTCACCGCAGGATCCCCGGAGTACAGGGAACAGCTGCCGAAATCCCCCAAAAACCCGCCGGATCCGCTGCAAAAACCACACTGAACATAATGGAAAAAGCCGACAAACCACCGACCACAGCGTAGAGCAGCCGCCGGAAAAAGCAGACAACCTGACGAACGGGGTAAAAAAAAACAACCAATACGCTGTTTGCAAAAGAACTACTGAACAAAAATGTCTGGAATTTATATATAAGATCCTATGAATAATAAGACAAACGTCTGTTACAGAAAAAAGAAAAAACGCTTTTTTAAAAAAAAGGGGAAAAAAATCCCGAAAAATGCCTAAAAGATCCAAAAAAAATTATTAATAAAGAGACTTTTGCTGCAGATTAAAATAATAAACTGTTTATTAGATAATGAATTAAAACGGGAATATTTTTAACATTGAAACCTATGGGATTCGTCTGAATAAACCTGCCGAATGAAACCACCGAACGCCAGGGCACTTTGGCAACTTTTTTCTGCTGTTCGGTAGACATGTGCACAGCACAAAATTTTGTTTTGAACTAATGGATTGGTCCTAAAATGCAATTTATTTAGTTGCTAAAGAAATTCGTTTTCAGTTCTTTAGTATGAAAACTAATTTCATTCATCCGAAAACCAGTGGATACAATTACTATTGTAGTGGCTCCTCAGAGGGCTGAGATCGCTGCTTGTTACAGTATCTCTCACTCTCAGCACAATGTGGGCCATATTATATAGCTGGTGCTAACATAACCAGAGCTGTTGTAAACTTCCCAGAGCTATTATAGCCTATGGAGGTTTTCAGTTACAACAGCTCTGGTTAAGTTAGCACCAACATTGTAATACTGCCCCGTGTCAGGCAAAGCTGTTACAGTAACTGACTGCTGCTCATCACAGCGCTCAGAGTTTCAGTAAAACTAGTAAATAATATTTTTATATATAAGACGTTAGAACAATATTATTTTCTTGTTTTACTGAAACTCTGAGCGCTGTGATGAGCAGCAGTCAGTTACTGTAACAGCTGAGCCTGATACATTGTACTGAGAGATAATGTAACAAGCAGCCGATCTCCGCGCTCACAGCCACTGGATTTAAAGGGCTAAAAAAAAAAAAGGCTCCTCTCTGTATAATGTTTAGAACATCCTCCTGCATTAATTAATACCCCTCTCTGTATAATGTATACAACATCCACCTGCATTAATTAATACCCCTCTCTGTATAATATATAGAACATCCTCCTGAATTAATGTCCCTCTCTGTATAGAACATCTTCCTGCATTGGCATGTGGAGGGTGCAGAACTTCGGATGTTGCGATGTTGCGCTCTTCATTGCTGGTCTCCTTCACTCATCAATATAATATCACAAAGAGGACTGAAACTAAAATGTAGTGCATTTTATTTTAGTTTCTTTCGTTTTTTGTACTGAGCAGTTTCGTTTCTCTTGAGTCATACTAAAACTAAATTATCCCAAAATTCGGACTAAATCGCTTTAGTACTAAAACGAATGCACATGTCTACTGTTCGGTGTCTGTGAATAGATTAACCATCGCTTCCCTATGGGGGATTTCACTTCCCTCGAACAGGCACCGTACGTGCAGGCAGTTCGCCAAAATGGTCCTATGAATAATAATAAAAAGGTCTGTTACAGGAAAAAAAGCGATATTTAAAAAAAATGTCGCTGAATAAATCCAGAAAAATGCCTAAAAAATCAATAAAGAAACATTTTGCTGCAGATTAATCGAATAAACGGCTTAGTAAATATTTAATAAAAAAATGGGAATATTTTTAACATTGAAGCCTATGGGATTCGTCTGATTAAACCTACTGAAGGAAACCACCGAACAGCAGGGCATTTCACTGACATTTCTCTGCTGTTCGGTGTCTGTGAATAGATTAACCATTGCTTCTCTATGAGGATTTCACTGCCGCCGAACAGGCACTGTATTTCGCTGGCAATTCACCAAAAGTTAGTGAACTGACAGCTTTTTAAATATTGTGATTTGGCAAAGGTGTCTGAACTCTGAAGACCGTTGGTATTTATTGTATGTGTACAGTAAAATACGCATTATAACTGTAGCTTGTCATTTCTCTACTGTAGTGTGTACAGTAAAACACTCATTATAACTGTAGCTCGTAATTACTCTACTGATAATGCGTATTTTACTGAACACATTACAGTAGAGAAATTCCGAGTTACAGTTATAATGCGTATTTTACTGAACACATTACAGTAGAGAAATTCCGAGTTACAGTTATAATGCGTATTTTACTGAACACATTACAGTAGAGAAATTCCGAGTTACAGTTATAATGCATGTTTTACTGTACACATTACAGTAGAGAAATTCCGAGTTACAGTTATAATGCATGTTTTACTGAACACATTACAGTAGAGAAATTCCGAGTTACAGTTATAATGCATGTTTTACTGAACACATTACAGTAGAGAAATTCCGAGTTACAGTTATAATGCATGGTTTACTGTACACATTACAGTAGAGAAATTACGAGTTACAGTTATGGAGAGGGTAGCCCAGCAATAGACTACTATAGAGCTTCTAAGATGTGATATCCAGAGCCACTAAGGGGGTAACCCAATATAAACAAGTGAGGACCTCTAAACTAGAGGTGACCGGCTAGGACATAAACATAAAACATTAAATACTTTATTAAACATTAAACATAAACCCTTCAGAAGGTTAATAAGACACAACTCAAAACAAATATAGACATAAATAAAATCAGTATAACCACAATAATTAATAGGTAAATTACCTCAAGGAGTGATTATAGCAGTTGAATGATAAATAGAACTTGTGAAATAACCATTAGATTAGCTCCTTCTGTTTATAAAGCATTCGTATCTAAATGGAGCATCAATGGATTCACAAAATTGTGTGGGATGACAATGATCGCTATCTTGACCAATTCATACTGTCTTTTTGGATCATTTAAATATGAAATTGCCCCAAATACAATTAGAAAGCGTCACTACCAATTGGCATGAGTTCAAATACGATCAGAATAAATGAAAGTTGGTTATAAACCAATGCTGCAGTTACTGAATGAATTGTTACATACAAAATTCGATCATATAATGATACTGCAGTTTGAACTGTTGCACTTTTAAATCGGATACCTTAAGGTGCTGTATTGTAAAGGCACAATAATGTAGAATGAGGTGGTTACGCCCAAAACAGCATTTGGATATTGAATTTGTGAAATAGATTGCATGCTTAATCAAGAGTGACCTTTGTTATTGGAATTGATTAATTAGTATAAATTAACGTTCGCTTCTAGGATGGAATTTGAATGCTTAAGGTATCTCAATCATTACGTTATTAGCATACAAGGTACAACCATATATATAGTTCTAAAGTTTAAGCTGTTACATTCTTACATAAAGTATCTTAAGGTACTATATTACAAAAGTGCATATTTGTTATATATAGAGTAGTGACGCCCAAAGCAGCGTTTAAATAGAATTTCACTAGGAGAATTTTCAATCGTTCATTATCTCACAGATTTTTCGATAAAGAGACTGCAATCATTCAACATCTCATTGCATTATGAATATACAAAATACGATCTCATCATAGTCCTGCAGTTTGAACTGTTGCACCTTTAAATCGGATACCTTAGAGTGCTAAGTTGTAAAAGCACATTTATATCGAATGAGGTGATAACGCCCAAAGTAGCGTTTAGATTAGAATTCTTATATATATGAAAACTGGTTGCATGTCAAACCAAAGTAACCTTTGTTAACGGAGTAGATTAATTTATGTAAATAAGCGTTCACTTCTATAATGCTTTAGTTGTCTCAATCATTGCGTTATTAGCATACAAAGTACGATCATATATACAGTTCTAAAGTTTAAGCTGTTACGTTCATTCCTCAAGTATCTTAAGGTGCTATATTTCAAAGGTTCATGTTTAGAATGAAGTGATAACGCCCAAAGCTGCGTTTAGATTAGAGTTCTTATATATAAAAAAATGGTTGCATGTCAATTCAAAGTAACCTTTGTTAACGGAGTAAATTAATTTATATAAATAAACGTTCACTTCTATAATGCTTTAGGTGTCTCAATCATTGCGTTATTAGCATACAAAGTACGATTATATACAGTTCTGAAGTTTTAAGCTGTTGCGTTCATTCCTCAAGTATCTTAAGGTACTATATTACAAAAGTGCATATTTGTTATATATAGAGTAGTGACGCCCAAAGCAGCGTTTAAATAGAATTTCAACAGGGATATTTCAATCATTCATTATCTCACAGATTTTTCGATGAAGAGATTGCAATCATTCATCATCCCACTGAAGGTTCAATAATTCATTTATCATTTTAAATTCTTAGGAAAGATAGTATATCATTTTTTCAAATATCTTAAATTAAGATTGAAATCATTTCTTAAGGCATTCGACGCGCGTTTCACTTGCGTGCTCCTCAGGAATGCTAACTAATCCAGTGTATCGGGGTTGCTTTTAAAGACCTCCTTTGAGCTTTCAATTGAACACGTGATTGGATTCACCAATCAAATAGTTATCTAAACCAACAGAGTTTCTTGGAGAATCATTTATGTATTTGAATACGTGTTTGAGAGCTGCCAATCACCTATTCATATTTTATAAAGAATATAATTCCTTATTCATGTTGAAGATCATATAGGAATAGATTTTAAACAATATTCTGTTTGTGAACAGCAGAGTTTATTAATCGAGCTAATTATTGCTGAACAATAGACGGAACCTATAGATCAAACCGTATTACAAACGATCATATTGGTGATTTGTTGGCTTAATGGATTCTTTTAACAGATTCTAATATTGAACTTTGAATCAAGATATTTTAATATAGTTATTCAGAGTTTTGTACAGTTTTTTTTAAAAAATTGAATCACAAAAAGGGGGTATAGTTGAATTCTTCATTGAGACCACTAGGAAATTGGTTTTTAAGTACAAAGATCCATCTGGATTCTTTTCTTCTAAGAATCAAATCAAAATCTCCTCTTCTTGGTCCCAATGTAATAGCCTCTATTGCTTGAAAACTCAAACATTTAGGGTCCCCATTGTGATTGGCCCACACATGTCTAGATATAGGAGTTTCTGTTATATTAATAACAGAATTAATGTGTTGTAAGACTCGCTTTTTAAACTGCTGATAAGTTTTCCCTACATATTGTTTTTTGCAGGTACAAGTGATTAAATATATTACTTTCATAGTTTCACAGGTAATTGATTCTTTTATCGGAATGTTTTTCCTGTGATGGTACTATTAAAGGATTCTGAATTGTCCACAAATGGACATGCTTTACAATGTCCACATCTACGTATGCCAGGTTTAGATTTCAGCCAGTGTGTTTTGGGCTCTTTTGTAGAAAAATGACTGTGAACTAGTATATCTTTTAAGTTAGTGGATCTCCTTGCTGTGAAGGTAGCAGATTTAGATATTACATTGGAGATGTTCTCATCCATTTGTAAAATTGGCCAATACTTATGGCAAATTTCTTTAATTTCATTCCATCCCTTGTCGTAAGTCGCAATAAATCTTATTTGTTTTTCACCTGGTATTTTCTTCTTTGGAATAAGTAATTTTTTCCTATCTGATAACAGGGCTTTTTTATAAGCTCTTTTTAAACATCTATTAGGGTAGCCTTTAGTACGGAACATTTCTCTAAGTTGATTCGCTTCTTCTTGGAAGTCTCTAAGATTACTGCAATTTCTCCGGGCTCTTAAGTATTGCCCTATTGGTATTCCTAATTTTAAAGGGACTGGATGGAAGCTCTCCCAGTTTAACAGATTATTTGTCGATGTTTCTTTTCTGTATAGTTTAGTTTGTAGGGTATTTTTATCAATTTTTATCATTAGATCCAGAAATTGTAACTTTTCTTTGCTGTTAACCAAAGTTAATGTCAATCCAATATTATTGGTGTTCAATTCATCAAGCCATTCAATTAAGAGGTTATCAGAGCCATGCCATAGTAAAAATATATCATCTATGTATCTGAACCACTTAGACACATTTGCAGTATATTTTTTGGTTTTATCTGTAAAAACCACAGTTTCTTCCCAGAGGGCCAGATATAAGTTAGCATAGCTAGGGGCACAGGATGTTCCCATCGCCATGCCCCTTGTCTGCAGATAGTATTTACCATCAAATAAGAAGAAGTTGTGAGTTAAGATGTATGTAAGTAATTGTATGATAAAGTTTGTCATTGCTTCATCAAATTTCTTACTCAAAAAATGCCTACATGCCTTTATCCCTTGTTCATGTGGGATATTATTGTATAAAGATACTACATCAAAGCTTGCTAATGTAGTATCAGATGGAACAATTACATCCTCGAGATGTTGGAGGGCATTTTGCGTATCTCTTGTATAAGAGGGTATTTCTTCCACAAATGGGTGTAAATAGTGATCAACAAATTGACTCAATTTTTCTGTTAGAGAATTATTGCCTGCAATAATTGGACGTCCTGGCGGATTAATTAGAGATTTATGTATCTTGGGTAAACTATAAAGTGTTGGTGTTGTAGGTCCGGAGAAATTGCAGTAATCTTAGAGACTTCCAAGAAGAAGCGAATCAACTTAGAGAAATGTTCCGTACTAAAGGCTACCCTAATAGATGTTTAAAAAGAGCTTATAAAAAAGCCCTGTTATCAGATAGGAAAAAATTACTTATTCCAAAGAAGAAAATACCAGGTGAAAAACAAATAAGATTTATTGTGACTTACGACAAGGGATGGAATGAAATTAAAGAAATTTGCCATAAGTATTGGCCAATTTTACAAATGGATGAGAACATCTCCAATGTAATATCTAAATCTGCTACCTTCACAGCAAGGAGATCCACTAATTTAAAAGATATACTAGTTCACAGTCATTTTTCTACAAAAGAGCCCAAAACACACTGGCTGAAATCTAAACCTGGCATACGTAGATGTGGACATTGTAAAGCATGTCCATTTGTGGACAATTCAGAATCCTTTAATGGTACCATCACAGGAAAAACATTCCCGATAAAAGAATCAATTACCTGTGAAACTATGAAAGTAATATATTTAATCACTTGTACCTGCAAAAAACAATATGTAGGGAAAACTTATCAGCAGTTTAAAAAGCGAGTCTTACAACACATTAATTCTGTTATTAATATAACAGAAACTCCTATATCTAGACATGTGTGGGCCAATCACAATGGGGACCCTAAATGTTTGAGTTTTCAAGCAATAGAGGCTATTACATTGGGACCAAGAAGAGGAGATTTTGATTTGATTCTTAGAAGAAAAGAATCCAGATGGATCTTTGTACTTAAAACACAATTTCCTAGTGGTCTCAATGAAGAATTCAACTATACCCCCTTTTTGTGATTCAATTTTTTTAAAAAAAACTGTACAAAACTCTGAATAACTATATTAAAATATCTTGATTCAAAGTTCAATATTAGAATCTGTTAAAAGAATCCATTAAGCCAACAAATCACCAATATGATCGTTTGTAATACGGTTTGATCTATAGGTTCCGTCTATTGTTCAGCAATAATTAGCTTGATTAATAAACTCTGCTGTTCATAAACAGAATATTGTTTAAAATCTATTCCTATATGATCTTCAACATGAATAAGGAATTATATTCTTTATAAAATATGAATAGGTGATTGGCAGCTCTCAAACACGTATTCAAATACATAAATGATTCTCCAAGAAACTCTGTTGGTTTAGATAACTATTTGATTGGTGAATCCAATCACGTGTTCAATTGAAAGCTCAAAGGAGGTCTTTAAAAGCAACCCCGATACACTGGATTAGTTAGCATTCCTGAGGAGCACGCAAGTGAAACGCGCGTCGAATGCCTTAAGAAATGATTTCAATCTTAATTTAAGATATTTGAAAAAATGATATACTATCTTTCCTAAGAATTTAAAATGATAAATGAATTATTGAACCTTCAGTGGGATGATGAATGATTGCAATCTCTTCATCGAAAAATCTGTGAGATAATGAATGATTGAAATATCCCTGTTGAAATTCTATTTAAACGCTGCTTTGGGCGTCACTACTCTATATATAACAAATATGCACTTTTGTAATATAGTACCTTAAGATACTTTATGTAAGAATGTAACAGCTTAAACTTTAGAACTATATATATGGTCGTACCTTGTATGCTAATAACGTAATGATTGAGATACCTTAAGCATTCAAATTCCATCCTAGAAGCGAACGTTAATTTATACTAATTAATCAATTCCAATAACAAAGGTCACTCTTGATTAAGCATGCAATCTATTTCACAAATTCAGATCTAAATGCTGTTTTGGGAGTAACCACCTCATTCTACATTATTGTGCCTTTACAATTCAGCACCTTAAGGTATCCGATTTAAAAGTGCAACAGTTCAAACTGCAGTATCATTATATGATCGAATTTTGTATGTAACAATTCATTCAGTAACTGCAGCACTGGTTTATAACCAACTTTCATTTATTCTGATCGTATTTGAACTCATGCCAATTGGTAGTGACGCTTTCTAATTGTATTTGGGGCAATTTCATATTTAAATGATCCAAAAAGACCGTATGAATTGGTCAAGATAGCGATCATTGTCATCCCACAATTTTTGTGAATCCATTGATGCTCCATTTAGATACGAATGCTTTATAAACAGAAGGAGCTAATCTAATGGTTATTTCACAAGTTCTATTTATCATTCAACTGCTATAATCACTCCTTGAGGTAATTTACCTATTAATTATTGTGGTTATACTGATTTTATTTATGTCTATATTTGTTTTGAGTTGTGTCTTATTAACCTTCTGAAGGGTTTATGTTTAATGTTTAATAAAGTATTTAATGTTTTATGTTTATGTCCTAGCCGGTCACCTCTAGTTTAGAGGTCCTCACTTACGAGTTACAGTTATAATGCATGTTTTTCTGTACACATTACAGTAGAGAAATTCCGAGTTACAGTTATAATGCATGTTTTTCTGTACACATTACAGTAGAGAAATTCCGAGTTACAGTTATAATGCATGTTTTACTGAACACATTACAGTAGAGAAATTCCGAGTTACAGTTATAATGCATGGTTTACTGTACACATTACAGTAGAGAAATTCCGAGTTACAGTTATAATGCATGTTTTACTGTACACATTACAGTAGAGAAATTACGAGTTACAGTTATAATGCATGTTTTACTGAACACATTACAGTAGAGAAATTACGAGTTACAGTTATAATGCATGTTTTACTGTACACATTACAGTAGAGAAATACTGAGTTACAGTTATAATGCATGTTTTACTGTACACATTACAGTAGAGAAATTCCGAGTTACAGTTATAATGCATGTTTTACTGTACACATTACAGTAGAGAAATTACGAGTTACAGTTATAATGCATGTTTTACTGTACACATTACAGTAGAGAAATACCGAGTTACAGTTATAATGCATGTTTTACTGTACACATTACAGTAGAGAAATTACGAGTTACAGTTATAATACGTGTTTTACTGTACACATTAAACGGTAACTCGTAATTTCTCTACTGTAGTGTGTACAGTATAACCACAAGTTGGAAAGAATCTACTGTAAAATACACAATTTGAAATATAATCCGCAGCCCCACATGAGGCCCGATTTCCCCCCTTGATGCTAAAATGGGAACAGTAACTGGGAAAATTTACGGCTGCACGTTTCCCCGTTGCGTCCCCATTTTAGCACTCTAATGAAGCACTACGGTCGATAATACTCACGGTAGCGCTTCTGTACCGCTGCGAGTATATGCTCCAGGAGTCCATAGGACTCCATGGATGGTTGCGCTGCAGGGAGGTGAGCCCTGCATGATCTCGCTCTCATGATTCATCCCGTTTCACTCTTCTCCCGGCAGCCAGAAGCGGCAGATCGGGCCACCATTCTCACCACGAGATTTATTGGGTGGGGGTTTTAGCTGGTACTAAATTATTTTGCAAAAGCGGAATCAGTTAGCACCAGTTTTTAGGTGTGGGTAGGGTGCATTTTTTGTTAACCCATCGGTGTGGTAATTAGTGCTAGGACCTTACTTATCATAATGCTAATTACTGACTGCGCTTCCCATGTTAAGAATAGGATACACAAAGTACAGTAAGCTTGTGCAATCACCGCGTGGTAACAGATAACGGGTTTAGTGTTAGGGATCCAATATGGGGGGGCCATGCATTAATGTCACTTATCCTGACGTTAACGCTTATCTCCTCTGCAGCCCCATAAATCCCTGGTGGTCCGGGTGGCTGTGGGGTCTGCAATGCAATCTGTGTGTCACGCACAGACATCAAAGCACGTCCCACACTGGAATCGGGCGCTCACTGACTGTGTCAGAGCACTGGCAGTTAGCTGACAGGTCATCAGAGATCGCCGGCGCTCAAACTGCCAGTCGCTGGCCCGTCTGCCCCCTCTTGCGAATGAAAGTTCAATCCCCTCCCTGCAAAAAAAGGTATGCAGGAGAGTGGGCAAGGTTTATATATTTTTATACAATATATTAAGATATTTATTTTTATACATTTTAATAATTTAGTATATTTACATTTTTAAATATATATTTTTTATATATTAAAATTAACTTATATATTATGTAACTAAATTTAATAATAATTATTTGATCAGTATATTTTTAAAATTAATTTAAATGCTTTCATATAGAATTTTAAAAATAATAATACATTGTTTTGTGTACTATTTCAGTGGATTCTGTGCTACACACCACGCATTACAGTGAGTTTTATTGCTGTGGAGCTCTGTGATACGCTCATACTCACCGCACATTACTGGGAGTTATATTGCTGTGGAGCTCTGTGACACGCTCATACACACTGCATATTACTGGGAGTTATATTGCTGTGGAGCTCTGTGACACGCTCATACACACTGCATATTACTGGGAGTTATATTGCTGTGGAGCTCTGTGACACGCTCATACACACTGCATATTACTGGGAGCTATATTGCTGTGGAGCTCTGTGACACGCTCATACACACTGCATATTACTGGGAGTTATATTGCTGTGGAGCTCTGTGACACGCTCATACAGACTGCATATTACTGGGAGTTATATTGCTGTGGAGCTCTGTGACACGCTCATACACACTGCATATTACTAGGAGTTTTATTACTGTGGAGCTCTTGATACACTCATACTCACCGCACATTACTGGGAGTTATATTGCTGTGGAGCTCTGTGACACGCTCATACACACGGCACATTATTGTGAGTTTTATTCCTGTGGAGCTCTGTGATACGCTCGTACACTGTCACGTTTCCCCGTTCCAGCCCTGTTCGCCTGCCCTCTGTATCACTTATAACCCGTTTGGGCCTGGTTCCTTTATGTTGCTGTTTTCCCTGGGTTGCAGCTCAGGGGTAAAGTGGTTTCTCCATTAGCTCACCTGTTAGGGAGGTGATCAGCCCACAACACCATTTATTGCAATGGGCCCTTTTCCCATGGCTCTTGCATTTGGTTCATTTTTACTTCCTGATTCCTGCTGAGTGTTTGTACCTGAGAGCTCCCTGCTGGTTTGTTTCCTGTCCAAGTTTGTATACTTCTGTTTAGTTCATATTTTTGGTTTTGTCTTTACTTTCTGTCAGCTGTATCTTCTGTGTATTTGTGTTCTGGTTTATGTCTGGTTCTTCTATGTATATTAGTTCATAGTTATGTTTGCCTTGTGCTTTGTGGTTATACTTTTCGCTGATTCCCTGGTTGATGAATTTCTGGCTTGGCTGACTTCTCTCCTGGTTCTGCTTCCCTAGATCTGTCTGACGTCCTTGCTCTGATATCTGACTTCTCTCTTTTACTTCGTTTTTTTGGATCATCTCTGTCTGTTCTTCTGTGCCGTCGCTAGAGAACCGTGTTATCTGTATTTTTCTATAGACTCTGCACAGCTTTGAGGTTTATCCTTTCCTTTAGTATACAGTTGTGTTCAAAATTATTCAACCCCCACGGAAATTGAGTGTTTTGGCCAGTTTGACATTGATTTTGATCATTCAGTCATCTTGCTTACAATTAAATCAAAGAGGCACGTGTAGGTCAGACAAATATAACATAACATTTATAATGCAATAACCACAAATGTCTTTTCTGTGCTCACATCATTATCAGTTTTATTCAACCCCCAAGTGACATTCAAGCTTAGTACTTAGTACAACATCCTTTTACAGTTATAACAGCTTTTAAACGTGAAGCATAGCTTGACACAAGTGTCTTGCAGCGATCTACGGGTATCTTCGCCCATTCGTCATGGGCAAAAGCCTCCAGTTCAGTCACATTCTTAGGCTTGCGCACTGCAACTGCTTTCTTTAAGTCCCACCAGAGGTTCTCAATCGGATTTAAGTCAGGTGACTGCGATGGCCACTCCAAAATGTTCCAGCCTTTAATCTGCAACCATGCTCTAGTGGACAAGGAGGTATGCTTGGGATCATTGTCCTGTTGAAAGGTCCAACGTCTCCCAAGCCTCAGGTTTGTGACAGACTGCATCACATTGTCATCCAATATCTCCTGGTACTGAAGAGAATTCATGGTACCTTGCACACGCTGAAGCTTCCCTGTACCTGCAGAAGCAAAACAGCCCCAAAGCATGATTGACCCCCCGCCATGCTTCACAGTAGGCAAGGTGTTCTTTTCTTCATAGGCCTTGTTCTTCCTCCTCCAAACATAGTGTTGATCCATGGGCCCAAACAGTTCTAATTTGTTTCATCAGTCCACAGAACACTATCCCAAAACTTCTGTGGTTTGTCCACATGACTTTTGGCATACTGCAGTCGACTCTTCTTATTCTTTGGAGACAGCAAGGGGGTGCGCCTGGGAGTTCTGGCATGGAGGCCTTCATTACGCAGTGTGCGCCGTATTGTCTGAGCTGAAACTTCAGTACCCACATCTGACAAATCTTTTCTCAGTTCCTCAGCAGTCACACGGGGACTTTTCTCCACTCTACGCTTCAGTAGCGCACAGCAGTCGAAGTCAGCATCTTCTTTCTGCCACGACCAGGTAGCGTTTCAACAGTGCCCTTTGCCTTGAATTTGCGAATGATGCTTCCTATGGTCTCTCTTGGTATGTTTAACATCTTTGCAATCTTCTTATAGCCATTGCCCTTCCTGTGAAGAGTAATCACCTCTTCTCTTGTCTTCCTGGACCATTCTCTTGACTTCACCATGTTTGTAACCACACCAGTAAATGTCTAGAAGGAGCTGAGTATCACAGTCATTTTAAAGCTGCCTAATTGGTGCTTATTATGCTTTATTGCTGCTCCGTGACATCCACAGGTGTTTTCAATACCTGATTGAAAACACTTGAATGAACCTCTGTTCTTCAGAGTGGTAGTCTTTAAGGGGTTGAATAATTGTGTCAATGAAGAATTCATAAAAGAAACATTTACTACTGTATCACAAAACCAATTGATGTCATTTTAGTTGCATATGGTTCTTTAAAAAGTCCTTGTAGGATTTCATTCTGAATACAATTACAAATGTCACTAAATTCCCTAAAACCCTTTACAGTATTGGGGGTTGAATAATTTTGAACACAACTGTAGATCCGGCTACTCTAAAGACCGGCCTGTCAGAGTAGGGCTGCTGTGTCAGGGCTGCTGTGCAGAGGTATCTCGTTAACCCCTAGCTGTTCGCTCATGTTATTGTTTACTATGGTGTATCTCTGCACAGAGGGGCTTTTATCATATACCAGTGCCCCACCTGGGCGTGTGCCAGATGCCCCCCAATTGTGACATACACACCGCACATTACTGTGAGTTTTATTGTTGTGTAGCTATGGCTAGGGTCAGACGAACGCATTTTTATGTTGTCTGTGAAAAAGTGCGTTCGAACGAATGGACGCATTTTTTCACAGAATACGTGATAGTGGTCATACTATGCGCATTTTCGTCCGTGATTTTGTACGGATCATCAATAAAACTCTTTTTGCGTCTGGACGTTATGTTGGCCGGACATTAGCAGCGTCTGACGTCTCCTAATCATGCACACACGCCTCTAGCGGACGCAGCGCACTCTGTACGTCAGTACCTGCGGTTTCACGTTCTCGAAAAAATGCGTTCATTTTCCACTTGCGTTGCGCAGCCGGACTTTTGTGCGACCGTACTTCGTATATTGGCCGTCATTGCCCGGCATCTGCTGCTAGCACGGCCGTGATTAAGTGCGGCTGCACGCGCGTTCGCACTGCCTCAGTCTGACCCTAGCCTATGTCATACACTCTTTCTACCCGCACACAGTGGCTGCATTCATAACATTTCGGGTCCTCCTTATTCTCAGGGCACTGACATAGGGTTCATATCTTCATCTTCTTTGTATAATAAGTTTACATGTCTAAACTGGTGCAATGGGTACTTATTAAAGGGATGCAATCTGGGGAGGGGGCATTGGGAGAGTGACACATACTTACAGTTCATTTTCCTTTCTTTGTTTCTCCCCCTCATTGATGCACACCTTTTTGTGCAGGGAGGGTGTCGTGTCAAAATTGGTGACCAGTTTGAAATTGGTTTACCTGGCTCTGATGCATGCAGTGTGAGGTCCTGCAAGGGTGATACACAACTACCTGCACCACTACTCCTGGCAGGTTAAATAATAAAAAAAAAAACACAAAGAATCAGTTGTTTCACATCTGCCCTGGAATAGCCTGTCTGTCTGCAGTGCCTGAGATGATCGCTAAAATCATCACACCGATGCCCCCTTGTGGAGGATGCCTGTAGGCACATGCTACTTACGTAAACTGTAACTAAATTATTTCTACATTACAAATTAAATCACGTGCTGCTGTTTTTCTCTTTGAAGTAATTGCATGTAAAAATAATATTTTATTTCCACATTCCATTTTCCGGATTTTTCCCATGATGCAACATTTACTGAAAGCTCTGCTTTGCGGCTCTTGTTTATTTAATCTACAATATTTAACAGTTAAAGTGGTGGAGGAGGGAATGTTTAGATAATGTAAATATATGGTCTATACTAAGGCAAGGTAAACTAGTGGAAGCACGAAAGAAACCCCCTGCAGGAATAGTGACAGTCAATATCCAGCAACAGAAATGGGGGTAACCCTGGAACATGGATAGCACAAAGGATATTGATTGACTGAGAAAGTAAGTAATATTTATCTTTTATTGGAAACTAAGAAACAGAACAACATAAAGACAAACCAAGGGAAGGATAAAAAGTCTCTGTGACTCCAGTCCCCGTAATAAATGCCACATAGGGTACTAGGTGCACCTAGATAAATCTCTCATATGGGATACAAACAACCTAAATTCTGTTAACTCCTATCAAAGTGAAGAAACGGGCCTTCGTGGGTCGGCATAATAGGACAGAGAGAAACTGAGCATTACTGCCTGCATGCTCCTGAGGACGCCAGTGTTTATAGCGAAACGCGTCAATTGATGGAGTGCTTACACCCATGCAGATTGTGTTTTTGATTTTAATATTTTTTTAGTCTTGGTGTTAATCTTGGTGGGTTGGCTCTAAGCTGGTAGCGCTCCCAGCATTGATTTTGGGCCTCAACCTTTCCTCTACCTATTGCAATTTCACTTGCCACTCATCCTATTGGGAACTCTCTCTATAGCAGCTTCTCTCTGTCCTATTGTGCTGACGCACGAAGGCCCGTTTCTTCACTTTGATAGGAGTTGACAGAATTTAGGTTGTTTGTCTGATTGTATTCCACATGAGAGATTTATCTAGGTGCACCTAGTACCCTATGTGGCATTTATTACGCTGATTGGAGCCACAGAGACTTTTTATCCTTTCCTTGGTTTTTCATTATGCTGTTCTGTTTTTTAGTTTCCAATAAATGTTTAGATAAGGCAGCAGGAGGCTTTTGTTCTCCAGGCTACCAGAGATAAGAGCTGGCAGCTGTATGAGATAAGAAAGGGGAATTAAAAGACTCCTAATCTCCCCCCTGGTGATGTCCTGGTGATGTGAATAGATCCCACACAAAACAATGATGTGAGTCGGTGACTGACCCATTCACTCCATTCTATGGCAAAAGCCACACAGTGAGGAGCAAGTGATAGAAAGATACAACACAAAATATCACACAATGGATGCACCCAGTGACTCATAGAGGAAAATATCACACAATGAATGCACCCAGTGACACATATAGAGGAAAATATCACACAATGGATGCACCCAGTGACACATAGAGGAAAATATCACACAATGGATGCACCCAGTGACACATATAGAGGAAAATATCACACAATGGATGCACTCAGTGACGCATATAGAGGAAAATATCACACAATGGATGCACCCAGTGACACATATAGAGGAAAATATCACACAATGGATGCACCCAGTGACACATATAGAGGAAAATATCACACAATGGATGCACCCAGTGACACATATAGAGGAAAATATCACACAATGAATGCACACAGTGACACATATAGAGGAAAATATCACACAATGGATGCGCCCAGTGACACATATAGAGGAAAATATCACACAATGGATGCAGCTAGTGACACATATAGAGGAAAATATCACACAATGGATGCACCCAGTGACACATATAGAGGAAAATATCACACAATGGATCATGCGCCCAGTGACACATATAGAGGATAATATCACACAATGGATGCGCACAGTGACACATATAGAGGAAAATATCACACAATGGATGCACCCAGTGACACATATAGAGGAAAATATCACACAATAGATGCACCCAGTGACACATATAGAGGAAAATATCACACAATGAATGAACCCAGTGACACATATAGAGGAAAATATCACACAATGGATGCAGCCAGTGACATATATAGAGGAAAATATCACACAATGGATGCACCCAGTGACACATATAGAGGAAAATATCACACAATGGATCATGCGCCCAGTGACACATATAGAGGAAAATATCACACAATGGATGCGCACAGTGACACATATAGAGGAAAATATCACACAATGGATGCACCCAGTGACACATAGAGGAAAATATCACACAATGGATGCACCCAGTGACACATATAGAGGAAAATATCACACAATGGATGCACTCAGTGACGCATATATAAGAAAATATCACACAATGGATGCACCCAGTGACACATAGAGGAAAATATCACACAATGGATGCACCCAGTGACACATATAGAGGAAAATATCACACAATGGATGCACCCAGTGACAAATATAGAGGAAAATATCACACAATAGATGCACCCAGTGACACATATAGAGGAAAATATCACACAATGAATGAACCCAGTGACACATATAGAGGAAAATATCACACAATGGATGCAGCCAGTGACATATATAGAGGAAAATATCACACAATGGATGCACCCAGTGACACATATAGAGGAAAATATCACACAATGGATCATGCGTCCAGTGACACATATAGAGGATAATATCACACAATGGATGCGCACAGTGACACATATAGAGGAAAATATCACACAATGGATGCACCCAGTGACACATAGAGGAAAATATCACACAATGGATGTACCCAGTGACACATATAGAGGAAAATATCACACAATGGATGCACTCAGTGACGCATATATAAGAAAATATCACACAATGGATGCACCCAGTGACACATATAGAGGAAAATATCACACAATAGATGCACCCAGTGACACATATAGAGGAAAATATCACACAATGAATGAACCCAGTGACACATATAGAGGAAAATATCACACAATGGATGCAGACAGTGACACATATAGAGGAAAATATCACACAATGGATGCACCCAGTGACACATATAGAGGAAAATATCACACAATGGATGCACTCAGTGACGCATATATAAGAAAATATCACACAATGGATGCACCCAGTGACACATATAGAGGAAAATATCACACAATAGATGCACCAGTGACACATATAGAGGAAAATATCACACAATGAATGAACCCAGTGACACATATAGAGGAAAATATCACACAATGGATGCGCACAGTGACACATATAGAGGAAAATATCACACAATGGATGCACCCAGTGACACATAGAGGAAAATATCACACAATGGATGCACCCAGTGACACATATAGAGGAAAATATCACACAATGGATGCACTCAGTGACGCATATATAAGAAAATATCACACAATGGATGCACCCAGTGACACATATAGAGGAAAATATCACACAATAGATGCACCCAGTGACACATATAGAGGAAAATATCACACAATGGATGCACCCAGTGACACATATAGAGGAAAATATTCTCTTAAATAAACATACAAGAGAAAAACAAATCACGTGTAAGATATCAGCAACATAAATAAACACAATAAGGACATTACATTATATGGGGCTACTGGCCCTTTAATACACATCTGACCGATGTCCATTATCGGCCAAGAAGAACCTAGATGAAGCCAAATTAGGCAAAAATTTAAGAAAAGCATGACAATATCTGACTTTCATCCTGTATAAAACCTTCCTGGAAGACACAAAGTTTCCGCAGTGGTTTTATTAAGAGGATGCGATGAATATTAAAATGCTTTATTTATTTACTAATTGAAAATATAATATCATGCAAACATAAAAAGTACAAGTTCAGTATAGCGACCTGCTCAGACATCAACAGGACTGCTCATCAGCCAAGACTTTAACCCATTAACGCCATGGACTGGCCTTTGCTGTCCTTGTGGAAGGTGGGCCTGAATGTTGCTGAGCAGCATAGAACGTCCCAAGGCTTTCTGGCACGCGCCCCTTACTAGCAGCTGATCTCCATCATTGGCTGCAGTGGGACTTCCTGAAAGGAGGCAGTCACCCTGCAGCCAATGACAATGATCGGCCCGCCGGGAAAGGAGGCTGGCTGTAGGAGTGCCAGGAAGCCGTTGGGCGTTCTATGCTGCCCTGTTGTGTTTAAGCCCAATTCCTTGGTTTTTCTTGCTAATAATGTTTTTTTTTAGGTTCAAACCAGATGAACTAAAAGAACAAATCCAGTACCTGCAGCGATGCCCATGGTCTGGGAATGCCAGCGCCCTAAGAGCTGTACGGTGGGTTTCCCAACGGAACCATTTCAACTTTCTCTACTTTGATCTCAAACTATAGGGGTTATTCACTAAACAGCAATCTTTCATTAACAGAATGGTGGATTTAATTCGGCGAGCTTCATGGAACTACGGTGGTGGAACTATGGTAATAACTGGATTTGGATGAATTCAGAATATGAAAAGTCATTGAAATGGTCAATGCTGAGCCCATACGTTATTTCGTGGAGGATTCCGGTGTAATCCTCTCTTCATTCTGTGTTTATGCGCTATTCTGTCTGTCGTTTTTCTGCATCAAATTAGGTACAATGAACATTTTTTAAATATCATAATACGTTGCAATTCTGAATATCGGAAAAGAGTTAATATATATCAGATATATCAAATCCCCTAACGAGGAATAATTACCTGTTATTCAATTAAAACATATACTTTTATTGTTCAATTAAAAAATTGGAAGGGTTGTCAAAATTAGAACACAAATTAGTTTAAATTAAACAAAAAATCCCACGTTGATTCAGTGAGAAAATAAGTGTATTATTATTATTATTATTATTATTCTTTATTTATAAAGCGCCAGCATATTCCGCAGCGCTGTACAATAAGCACAGTATAGACAGGGTTACAATACATTGAACAACATTTGACAAACAGTACAGGAGGAGATGAGGGCCCTATTCCCGTAGGAACTCACAATCTGGGAGGGTTGGGGTTGGAAACAGGAGGAGAGGACTGTAAGGTGAGAGTGATTGATGGTTGCGTCAGTGAGTTGGGTGGTCGGCTTCCCTAAATAGGAACGTTTTAAGGGAGCGTTTGAAGGAAGAGAAGTTAGGGGAAAGTCTGACAGTACGAGGGAGAGCGTTCCAGAGAGTGGGGGCTGCGCGTGAGAAATCATGCAGTCTATCATGGGAAGAGGTGATGTGGGGAGAAGCTAGGCGCAGGTCACTGTTTGACCTTAGGGAGCGGGCTGGGGTGTATTTGGTGATTAGTGAGGACAGGTAGTGGGGAGCTGAGTTAGTGAGGGTTTTGTAGGTAAGGATAAGGATTTTGAACTTAATTCTGCAGTGGATGGGGAGCCAGTGAAGGGACTCGCAGAGGGGAGCGGCAGAGACAGAGCGGCAGGTGAGGTGAATTAGCCTGGCAGAGGCATTCAGGATGGATTGTAGGGGGGAGAGGTGGGACAGAGGGAGGCCAGATAAGAGATTATTGCAATAGTCGAGTCGGGAGATTACCAGGGCGTGTATGAGTTGTTTTGTGGTGACAGCGGTAAGAAAAGGCCGAATTCTGGAAATATTACGCAGTTGGTATCGGCAGGAGGAGGAAAGAGACTTGATGTGGGGGATGAAGGAAAGAGCAGAGTCAAGTGTAACTCCAAGACAGTGAACTTGTGTATCACTCAAGTAAATGGTGCGTCCACCAATTTACAAAATTAGCGCAAGTGACATGAATGGTAGATATTAGTAACCACAATCAAACATGTCAAAATATAGAAAATTTAATTAAAGAGGAGATATTATCCTCCCAAATATGCGCATCTGACAATACAGAATCAATGATAGGTATTGATTGATATAAATGACTATTTAAACAATTGACCGCCTTAATTAGACATGGTTAAATATCTAAATAAACATAAGAATGTGTGCACATTGTAGACACCAGTTGGAATAGCCACCAAACCTGATATAAGAAGGAATTATGAGCATTAACAATGAAGTTCAATTAACTTTCTGGATAGATTTTCTGATACTATGAATTCAGCATAGACACTTAATGACATCAACTATGCGCTGTTGACTCATCGGTGAGTTCACAATTGACAGAAACCCAGTAGTATAGTCTTTGGACTCAGGTTCTGAAATGTAGACTCAATAGCTGAAAAAAGCCACCATATGCAAATTGATTGATGTATGCACACCTATTGCAAGGTGAGCATTAACGTTGAGAATAGCAGCGATACTGATGTTTATGGTTCTCCACTGTAATTTGCAGCTACTTCACCTGCTTATGTTGAATGTTGCTTCCCTGGATAACTGATATTCGTTGTAGCTGCATGAACTGTGAATATACCGTTATTAGCAACTATGGTGAACTTCAGTCACACAAACAAGAGTGCTTTGCGAATAACCCCTTATATGGCTACGATGGCGCCTATCATGGGGTGGGATATATTGTAATGGGGTGGGATATATTATCACGGGGTGGGATATATTGTCAGGAGGTGGGATGTATTGTCACGGGATGGGATGTATTGTCAGGAGGTTGGATGTATTGTCAGGAGGTGGGATATATTGTCGGGGTGTGGGATATATTGTTACGGGGTGGGATATATTGTCACAGGATGGTATATATTGTCAGGGGGTGGGACATATTGTCAGGAGGTGGGATATATTGTCAGGAGGTGGGATATATTGTCAGGAGGTGGGATATATTGTCAGGAGGTGGGATGTATTGTCACGGGATGGGATGTATTGTCAGGAGGTTGGATGTATTGTCAGGAGGTGGGATATATTGTCGGGGTGTGGGATATATTGTTACGGGATGGGATATATTGTCACAGGATGGTATATATTGTCAGGGGTGGTGAAATATATTGTCAGGAGGTGGGATATATTGTCAGGAGGTGGGATGTTTGTCACGGGATGGGATGTATTGTCAGGAGGTTGGATGTATTGTCAGGAGGTGGGATATATTGTCAGGGTGTGGGATATATTGTTGCGGGGTGGGATATATTGTCACAGGATCGTATATATATTGTGAGGGGGTGGGATATATTGTTCAGGTGGGATATATTGTCAGGGGGTGGCTATATTGTCAGGAGGTGGATATATTGTCGCTGGGTGGGATGTATTGTCACGGGATGGTATATATGTCAGAGGGTGGGATGTATTGTCACGGGATGGATATATTGTCACAGGGTGGGATATAGTGTCACGGGGTGGGATTATTGTCACGGGGTGGGATAGTGTCACAGCATGGGTATATTATTGCGGGGGTGGGATATATTTTCAGGTGTGTGGATATATTGTCAGGAGGTAGAATATATTGTCACGGGTGGGATATAGTCAGGAGGTGGGATGTATAGTCAGGAGGTGGGATGTATTGTCACGGGATGGGATGTATTGTCAGGAGGTGGGATATATTGTCGGGGTGTGGGATATATTGTTACGGGATGGGATATATTGTCACAGGATGGTATATATTGTCAGGGGGTGGAATATATTGTCAGGAGGTGGGATATATTGTCAGGAGGTGGGATGTATTGTCACGGGATGGGATGTATTGTCAGGAGGTTGGATGTATGTCAGGAGGTGGGATATATTGTCAGGGTGTGGGATATATTGTTGCGGGGTGGGATATATTGTCACAGGATCGTATTATATATTGTGAGGGGTGGGATATATTGTCAGGTGGGATATATTGTCAGGGGGTGGGCTATATTGTCAGGAGTGGTGGATATATGTCGCTGGGTGGGATGTATTGTCACGGGATGGTATATATTGTCAGAGGGTGGGATGTATTGTCACGGGATGGGATATATTGTCACAGGTGGGATATAGTGTCACGGGGTGGGATATATTGTCACGGGGTGGGATAGTGTCACAGCATGGATATATTTTATTGCGGGGGTGGGATATATTTTCAGGGTGTGGGATATATTGTCAGGAGGTAGAATATATTGTCACGGGTGGGATATAGTCAGGAGGTGGATGTATTGTCACGGGATGGGATGTATTGTCAGGAGGTGGGATATATTGTCGGGGTGTGGGATATATTGTTACGGGATGGGATATATTGTCACAGGATGGTATATATTGTCAGGGGGTGGAATATATTGTCAGGAGGTGGGATATATTGTCAGGAGGTGGGATGTATTGTCACGGGATGGGATGTATTGTCAGGAGGTTGGATGTATTGTCAGGAGGTGGGATATATTGTCAGGGTGTGGGATATATTGTTGCGGGGTGGGATATATTGTCACAGGATCGTATATATATTGTGAGGGGGTGGGATATATTGTCAGGTGGGATATATTGTCAGGGGGTGGGCTATATTGTCAGGAGGTGGGATATATTGTCGCTGGGTGGGATGTATTGTCACGGGATGGTATATTTTGTCAGAGGGTGGGATGTATTGTCACGGGATGGGATATATTGTCACAGGGTGGGATATAGTGTCACGGGGTGGGATATATTGTCACGGGGTGGGATAGTGTCACAGCATGGGATATATTATTGCGGGGTGGGATATATTTTCAGGGTGTGGGATATATTGTCAGGAGGTAGAATATATTGTCACGGGTGGGATATAGTCAGGAGGTGGGATGTATTGTCACGGGATGGGATGTATTGTCAGGAGGTTGGATGTATTGTCAGGAGGTGGGATATATTGTCAGGAGGTGGGATATATTGTCAGGGTGTGGGATATATTGTTACGGGGTGGGATATATTGTCACAGGATGGTATATATTGTCAGGGGGTGGGATATATTGTCATGGGATGTATTGTCAGGAGGTGGGATATATTGTCATGGGGTGGGATATAGTCAGGAGGTGGGATGTATTGTCACGGGATGGGATGTATTGTCAGGAGGTTGGTGTATTGTCAGGAGGTGGGATATATTGTCAGGGTGTGGGATATATTGTTACGGGGTGGGATATATTGTCACAGGATGGTATATATTGTCAGGGGGTGGGATATATTGTCAGGAGGTGGGATATATTGTAAGGAGGTGGAATATATTGTCAGGGGGTGGGATATATTGTCAGGAGGTGGGATATATTGTCGCTGGGTGGGATATATTGTCACGGGATGGTATATATTGTCACGGGGTGGGATGTACTGTCAGAGGGTGGGATATATTGTCACGGAGTGGGATGTATTGTCACGGGATGGGATATATTGTCACGGGGTGGGATATATTGTCACAGGGTGGGATATATTGTCACGGGGTGGGATATAGTGTCACAGCGTGGGATATATTGTTGCGGGGTGGGATGCATTGTCATGGGCTGGGGTGTTTTGTCACGGGGTGGGATATATTGTTGCGGGGTGAGATGTATTGCCGTTGGGTGGGATGTATTGCTGCAGGGAGGGATGTATTGTCCATGGGTGGGATATATTGTCACGGGGCGGTATATATTTTAGTAAGTGAACAGTTAGTTCTGAATTTCATGTGGTGGAATCAGAAAAATGGCTGAAAAGAGTGACTGTGACACGGCCCAAATAGTGACGGCCAGATGACTGGGTCACAGCATCTCCAAAATTGGCAAGTCTTTTGGTTGTTCCTGGTGTGCAGTGGTTAGTATGGACCAAAAGTGGTGCAAGGAAGCACAACCGGCATCAGGGTCAAGGGTGCCCAAAGCTCGCAGATGCAAGCAGGGAGTGAAGACGAGCCTGTCTGGTCTGATCACACAGAAGAAGCTACTGTAGCTCAAATTACTGAAAAATCTAATGCTGGCCTTGACAGAAAGGTGTTAGCGCACACATGACAAGCACCATGACCTATTAGAAGGTTGTTTCAAACCCACCGATTAATAGAAACATAGAAAAATGTCGGCAGATAAGAACCTTTCGGCCCATCTAGTCTGCCCAATTACATGGATACTTTACCTGGATTTATCTTTTGTTTAGGATAGCCTTATGCCTATCCCATGCTTGCTTAAATTCAATTACTGTTTTGGCCTCTACCACGTCAACTGGAAGGCTGTTCCATGTATCCACCACCCTCTCAGTAAAATAATGCTTCCTGATGTTACTTTTAAACCTTTGCCCCTCTAATCTAAGACTATGTCCTCTTGTTTTGCTACTTTGTTTCCTTTTAAATATAGTCCCTTCCTCTACCTTGTGGATTCCCTTTACGTATTTAACCCCCCGGATGTAGTGTGTTTACAGGAAACCCACTTTAAACGCTCTGCCCACCCCAACCTATACCTTCCCGCTTACCCTCATCAGTTTCAGCCACTGCCCGGTTAAGGCGCAAGCTGTGTCTGTATTAATTCACCGTAATGTATCTTTTACTCTTCACCGATCCGTGATTGACCCACATGGCCGTTTTTTATTTCTGGTATGTGATATCAATCGAGTTACTTATACGATTGCAAATTTTTACTGCCCTAACGTAGACCAACTTGCCTTCTTTAGAACTGCCCTCCTAAAATTGATGCGGGTTTGTACAGGTATACTAATGGTGATGACCCACTGAACAGACCGCCAAATCGATCCGCAAACCGACGACGACCTGCCAAACAGACAGACAACTGCCACCCGAAAAAGCCAGGGGTAAACAGGGGTAAAAAAAAAAAGAAAAACTGCAACTTTTGTGTAAATAATGTGTAAGGTCCTATAAATAATAATAAAAAGGTCTGTTACACACAAAAAAAAATCAGAATCTAATCTAATAATCCCAAAGAATTCCTAAAAAATCCTATAAAATAAATAAAGAGACGTTTTGCTGCAAATGAAAACAATAAACAGTTGAATAAATATTTAAGAAAAACGGGGATTTTTTATACATTGAAACCTATGGTATTCTAGACATGTGCACAGCACAAAATTTCGTTTTGAACTAATGAATTAATCCTAAAATGCACTTTATTTAGTTGCTAAAGAAATTCGTTTTCAGTTCTTTAGTATGAAAACTAATTTCATTCATCCGAAAACCAGCGGATACAATTATTATTGTAGTGGCTCCTCAGAGGGCTGAGATCGCTGCTTGTTACAGTATCTCTCACTCTCAGCACAATGTGGGCCATATTACATAGTTGGTGCTAACTTAACCAGAGCTGTTGTAAACTTCCCAGAGCCATTATAGCCTATGAAGGTTTTCAGTTTACAACAGCTCTGGTTAAGTTAGCACCAACATTGTAATACTGTCCCGTATCAGTCAAAGCTATTACAGTAACTGACTGCTGCTCATCACAGCGCTCAGAGTTTCAATAAAACTAGTAAATAATATTTTTATATATAAGAGGTTTATAACAATATTATTTCCTTGTTTTACTGAAACTCTGAGCGCTGTTACAGTCAGTTACTGTAACAGCTGAGCCTGATACATTGTACTGAGAGATAATATAACAAGCAGCCGATCTCAGCGCTCACAGCCACTGGATTTAAAGGGCTAAAAAAAAAAAGGCTCCTCTCTGTATATGTATAGAACATCCTCCTGAATTAATTAATGTCCCTCTCTGTATAGAACATCCTCCTCAATTTATACCTTTCTCTGTATTATGTATATATAACATTCTCCTGCATTAATACCCCTCTCTGTATAATGTATAGAACATCCTCCTGCATTAATTAATGACCCTCTCTGTATAGAACATCCTACTGCATTGGCATGTGGAGGGTGCAGAACTTTGATGTTGCCCTCTTCGTTGCTGTCTCCTTCACTCATCAATGTAATATCACAAAAAGGACTGAAACTAAAATGTAGTGCATTTTATTTTTGTTTCTTTCGTTTTCGGTACTGAGCAGTTTCGTATCTCTTGAGTCATACGAAAACTAAATTATCCCAAAATTCGGACTAAATCGTTTTAGTACTAAAACGAATGCACATGTCTATGGTATTCATCTGATTAAACCAGTTGAACAAAACCATTGCAAATCTAGGCATTTCACTGACATTTTGGTGCTGGTCAATGTTGTCTGAATGGGGGATTTCACTGCTGCCGAAAGTCACTGTATTTCGCAGGCAATTCGCTAATATCTGGCGAAACGGCGACTTTTTGATTAGCTGAATGGCCACAAAATTGCACCGTACGGGGAAATTCACAATTCGGTGCAATTCCGTGGCCAAATTGATGCTCTTTGAATAACCCTTCCAAGTGTTTTTAAATATAATATTTCCTCATAAGACACTTTGAAAAATAACCTAGCAACATATTATTACCGGGCAGGTTGCAACCTTATGTTGTTTGTTAGATCTAAACGTTCGCTGGTCTTATCTGTGTCTCTGTGCCCCATTTAGCTGCATGCCCCTTTTTACCTTCCCATGTGGCTCTGTTCCCTTTATCCTTCCCCATGTGTCTGTGGTCCCCTTTTTACCTTCCCATTTGTCTCTGTTCCCTTTATCCTTCCCCATGTGTCTGTGTTCCCCTTTTCACCTTCCCATGTGGCTCTGTTCCCTTTATCCTTCCCCATGTGTCTGTGTTCCCCTTTTCACCTTCCCATGTGGCTCTGTTCCCTTTATCCTTCCCCATGTGTCTGTGTTCCCCTTTTTACCTTCCCATTTGTCTCTGTTCCCTTTATCCTTCACCATGTGTCTGTGTTCCCTGTTCCCCCTTTTTACCTTCCCATTTGTCTCTGTTCCTTTATCCTTCCCCATGTGTCTGTGTTCCCCTTTTTACCTTCCCATGTGGCTCTGTTCCTTTATCCTTCCCATGTGTCTGTTTCCCCTTTTCACCTTCCCATTTGTCTCTGTTCCCTTTATCCTTCCCCATGTGTCTGTGTTCCTCCGCTTTTCACTTCCCATGTGGCTCTGTTCCCTTTATCCTTCCCCATGTGTCCTGTGTTCCCCTTTTTACCTTCCCATGTGGCTCTGTTCCCTTTATCCTTCACCATGTGTCTGTGTTCCCCTTTTTACCTTCCCAGGTGGCTCTGTTCCCTTTATCCTTCACCATGTGTCTGTGTTCCCCTTTTCACCTTCCCATTTGTCTCTGTTCCCTTTATCCTTCCCCATGTGTCTGTGTTCCCCTTTTCACCTTCCCATTTGTCTCTGTTCCCTTTATCCTTCCCATGTGTCTGTGTTTCCCCTTTTCACCTTTCATGTGGCTCTGTTCCCTTTATCCTTCCCCATGTGTCTGTGTTCCCCTTTTAACCTTCCCATGTGCTCTGTTCCTTTACCTTCCGCATGTGTCTGTGTTCCCCTTTTCCACCTTCCCATGTGGCTCTGTTCCCTTTATCCTTCCCCATGTGTCTGTGTTCCCCTTTTTACCTTCCCATGTGGCTCTGTTCCCTTTATCCTTCCCCATGTGTCTGTGTTCCCCTTTTTACCTTCCCATGTGGCTCTGTTCCCTTATCCTTCCCCATGTGTCTGTGTTCCCCTTTTTACCTTCCCATGTGGCTCTATTCCCTTTATCCTTCCCATGTGTCTGTGTTCCCCTTTTCACCTTCCCATGTGGCTCTATTCCCTTTATCCTTCCCCATGTGTCTGTGTTCCCCTTTTTACCTTCCCATGTGGCTCTGTTCCCTTTATCCTTCACCATGTGTCTGTGTTCCCCTTTTCACCTTCCCATTTGTCTCTTCTGTTCCCTTTATCCTTCCCCATGTGTCTGTGTTCCCCTTTTCACCTTCCCATGTGGCTCTGTTCCCTTTATCCTTCCCCATGTGTCTGTGTTCCCCTTTTTACCTTCCCATGTGGCTCTGTTCCCTTTATCCTTCCCCATGTCTGTGTTCCCCTTTTCACCTTCCCATTTGTCTCTGTTCCCTTTATCCTTCCCCATGTGTCTGTGTTCCCCTTTTTACCTTCCCATGTGTCTCTGTTCCCTTTATCCTTCCCCATGTGTCTTTGTTCCCCTTTTTACCTTCCCATGTGGCTCTGTTCCCTTTATCCTTCCCCATGTGTCTGTGTTCCCCGTTTTACCTTCCCATGTGGCTCTGTTCCCTTTATCCTTCCCCATGTGTCTGTGTTCCCCTTTTTACCTTCCCATGTGGCTCTGTTCCCTTTATCCTTCCCCATGTGTCTGTGTTCCCCTTTTTACCTTCCCATGTGGCTCTGTTCCCTTTATCCTTTCCCATGTGTCTGTGTTCCCCTTTTTACCTTCCCATGTGTCTCTGTTCCCTTTATCCTTCCCCATGTCTGTGTTCCCCTTTTCACCTTCCCATTTGTCTCTGTTCCCTTTATCCTTCACCATGTGTCTGTGTTCCCCTTTTCACCTTCCCATGTGGCTCTGTTCCCTTTATCCTTCCCCATGTGTCTGTGTTCCCCTTTTTACCTTCCCATTTGTCTCTGTTCCCTTTATCCTTCCCCATGTGTCTGTGTTCCCCTTTTTACCTTCCCATTTGTCTCTGTTCCCTTTATCCTTCCCCATGTGTCTGTGTTCCCCTTTTCACCTTCCCATTTGTCTCTGTTCCCTTTATCCTTCCCCATGTGTCTGTGTTCCCCTTTTTACCTTCCCATGTAGCTCCGTTCCCTTTATCCTTCCCCATGTGTCTGTGTTCCCCTTTTTACCTTCCCATGTGGCTCTGTTCCCTTTATCCTTCCCATGTGTCTGTGTTCCCCTTTTTACCTTCCCATGTGGTCTTGTTCCCTTGTATCCTTCCTTCCATGTCTGTGTTCCCTATTTCCCATGATTTGTCTCTGTTCTTTATCCTTCCCCATGTGTGTCTGTGTTCCCCTTTTTACCTTCCCATTTGTTCTGTTCCCTTTATCCTTCCCCATGTGTCTGTGTTCCCCTTTTTACCTTCCCATGTAGCTCCGTTCCCTTTATCCTTCCCCATGTGTCTGTGTTCCCCTTTTTACCTTCCCATGTGGCTCTGTTCCCTTTATCCTTCCCCATGTGTCTGTGTTCTTTTTTACCTTCCCATTTGTCTCTGTTCCCTTTATCCTTCCCCATGTGTCTGTGTTCCCCTTTTTACCTTCCCATTTGTCTCTGTTCCCTTTATCCTTCCCCATGTGTCTGTGTTCCCCTTTTCACCTTCCCATTTGTCTCTGTTCCCTTTATCCTTCCCCATGTGTCTGTGTTCCCCTTTTTACCTTCCCATGTAGCTCCGTTCCCTCTATCCTTCCCCATGTGTCTGTGTTCCCCTTTTTACCTTCCCATGTGGCTCTGTTCCCTTTATCCTTCCCCATGTGTCTGTGTTCCCCTTTTTACCTTCCCATTTGTCTCTGTTCCCTTTATCCTTCCCCATGTGTCTGTGTTCCCCTTTTCACCTTCCCATTTGTCTCTGTTCCCTTTATCCTTCCCCATGTGTCTGTGTTCCCCTTTTCACCTTCCCATGTGGCTCTGTTCCCTTTATCCTTCCGCATGTGTCTGTGTTCCCCTTTTCACCTTCCCATGTGGCTCTGTTCCCTTTATCCTTCCCCATGTGTCTGTGTTCCCCTTTTTACCTTCCCATGTGGCTCTGTTCCCTTTATCCTTCACCATGTGTCTGTGTTCCCCTTTTCACCTTCCCATGTGGCTCTGGTCCCTTTATCCTTCCCCATGTGTCTGTGTTCCCCTTTTTACCTTCCCATGTGGCTCTGTTCCCTTTATCCTTCCCCATGTGTCTGTGTTCCCCTTTTTACCTTCCCATTTGTCTCTGTTCCCTTTATCCTTCCCCATGTGTCTGTGTTCCCCTTTTTACCTTCCCATGTAGCTCCGTTCCCTTTATCCTTCCCCATGTGTCTGTGTTCCCCTTTTTACCTTCCCATGTGGCTCTGTTCCCTTTATCCTTCCCCATGTGTCTGTGTTCCCCTTTTTACCTTCCCATTTGTCTCTGTTCCCTTTATCCTTCCCCATGTGTCTGTGTTCCCCTTTTTACCTTCCCATTTGTCTCTGTTCTCTGTTCCCTTTATCCTTCCCCATGTGTCTGTGTTCCCCTTTTCACCTTCCCATTTGTCTCTGTTCCCTTTATCCTTCCCCATGTGTCTGTGTTCCCCTTTTTACCTTCCCATGTAGCTCCGTTCCTTTATCCTTCCCCATGTGTCTGTGTTCCCTTTTTTACCTTCCCATGTGGCTCTGTTCCCTTTATCCTTCCCCATGTGTCTGTGTTCCCCTTTTTACCTTCCCATTTGTCTCTGTTCCCTTTATCCTTCCCATGTGTCTGTGTTCCCCTTTTTACCTTCCCATTTGTCTCTGTTCCCTTTATCCTTCCCATGTGTCTGTGTTCCCCTTTTTACCTTCCCATGTAGCTCCGTTCCCTTTATCCTTCCCCATGTGTCTGTGTTCCCCTTTTTACCTTCCCATGTGGCTCTGTTCCCTTTATCCTTCCCCATGTGTCTGTGTTCCCCTTTTTACCTTCCCATTTGTCTCTGTTCCCTTTATCCTTCCCCATGTGTCTGTGTTCCCCTTTTTACCTTCCCATTTGTCTCTGTTCCCTTTATCCTTCCCCATGTGTCTGTGTTCCCCTTTTTACCTTCCCATTTGTCTCTGTTCCCTTTATCCTTCACCATGTGTCTGTGTTCCCCTTTTTACCTTCCCATTTGTCTCTGTTCCCTTTATCCTTCCCCATGTGTCTGTGTTCCCCTTTTTACCTTCCCATTTGTCTCTGTTCCCTTTATCCTTCCCCATGTGTCTGTGTTCCTCTTTTTACCTTCCCATGTGGCTCTGTTCCCTTTATCCTTCACCATGTGTCTGTGTTCCCCTTTTCACCTTCCCATTTGTCTCTGTTCCCTTTATCCTTCCCCATGTGTCTGTGTTCCCCTTTTCACCTTCCCATTTGTCTCTGTTCCCTTTATCCTTCCCCATGTGTCTGTGTTCCCCTTTTCACCTTCCCATGTGGCTCTGTTCCCTTTATCCTTCCCCATGTGTCTGTGTTCCCCTTTTTACCTTCCCATGTGGCTCTGTTCCCTTTATCCTTCCCCATGTGTCTGTGTTCCCCTTTTTACCTTCCCATTTGTCTCTGTTCCCTTTATCCTTCCCCATGTGTCTGTGTTCCCCTTTTTACCTTCCCATGTGGCTCTGTTCCCTTTATCCTTCCCCATGTGTCTGTGTTCCCCTTTTTACCTTCCCATGTGTCTCTGTTCCCTTTATCCTTCCCCATGTCTGTGTTCCCCTTTTCACCTTCCCATTTGTCTCTGTTCCCTTTATCCTTCCCCATGTGTCTGTGTTCCCCTTTTTACCTTCCCATGTGTCTCTGTTCCCTTTATCCTTCCCCATGTGTCTTTGTTCCCCTTTTTACCTTCCCATGTGGCTCTGTTCCCTTTATCCTTCCCCATGTGTCTGTGTTCCCCTTTTTACCTTCCCATGTGGCTCTGTTCCCTTTATCCTTCCCATGTGTCTGTGTTCCCCTTTTTACCTTCCCATGTGGCTCTGTTCCCTTTATCCTTCCCCATGTGTCTGTGTTCCCCTTTTTACCTTCCCATGTGGCTCTGTTCCCTTTATCCTTCCCCATGTGTCTGTGTTCCCCTTTTTACCTTCCCATTTGTCTCTGTTCCCTTTATCCTTCCCCATGTGTCTGTGTACCCCTTTTCACCTACCCATTAGTGGCTGTTCCCCTCCCCTTTTATCTTTGGTGCCATCACTTACCCTCCATTTGTACCTCTTGGTATAATGTCCCCTCTCCTGTGCATTTCCTTTAGCTCTCCTTCGTGTGTTATGCTGATTATTACTGTATGTTCTGTTGTTCCGCTATTTACAATCAGGAATGGAGAGTGTGTTTAAATACTGTTAAATAATAATGTTAATTAATGTGATTTCTGTACAAATGAGTAATTAAGTGTTTCCGATCTCAGGACAGAGCTCCAGGAGTGCTGCAATGCTGGTAGATATTTCCTGGTCACGCAGGAAAACACTCGCATAGGAGATAACATCACCTACGAAACTAGAAAGGATAAACAGGTCGAGGTGACCAAAAAACTTCATGAAATATTTCCCAAGGTATGTCTAGATCACCTTTAATATCTGTGCACCTCCCTATACACTGTGTCATAAAGGTCTATAAACATCTGAGGGGTTTTCACAGCCAGTCTCTTCCTGCTAGACCTGGGGTCATTGAATTACATACAGGGTTATTCAAAGAGAATCGAAAAGTCACTGCACGTTCGGTGACTTTTCGTTCTCTTCAATTCGGTGCGATTTGGCAAACCCATTTCGGCGACCCTGCGTTGTATTCAGCAAGCACCACAGGGCCGTCGTAGTGAAGGGAAAAGACGCAGCAAACCTGCCGAACACTCACTGCAAAACCCGGCGAACGCACACTGAAACCTGCAAAAACAACTGGATTAACCCCACCGAACACGCCAGAGAAACCCGAGCAGCCGCCGGTCACAGCGCAGAGCTGTAAAAGAGTAAAAAGCCGACATGCAGACGAATGGAGTGAGAAAAACAAAATGTACGCTTGAGTGTTTGAAAAGCGAAACTCTGTTTGCAAAGAAACTACAGAACGAAAAAGGACTTCAAATCCCAGATTGTAAATCCACCCAGGATCCCGCAGTCAGACTCAGAGAAATACATTCCCCAGATCACAACCATTAGGGACCAAAGGAAGTCATGTTACAGGGACCTGCAGGAACCTCCATTGGGGCAGTCCATCTCACATGTAAAGAATGTAACATATAAGTTTGTGTGAATGTAGCAAATCACAGATTTTGTTGCTATTACACATGTGCGTTTCGTTTCGTTCCGAATCAAAATTCAGACTAAATTTACCAATTCGTAGTTAGGATGTGCTTCCGAAATACGAATCGGTTCTGTCTGAATCGATCCAAAATGGAATGAAAAACGAATCTGATCCGCCCAAACTGATCTGAAACTAAACAAAAAAGAATAGATTCGGAATGAAAAGGAAACGGTATACAACAAATCGATTTTGTTTTTAAGGATCGATTTGTTTATACCGTTACACCTACACGTGAGTCCCCGTAGACAAGTTGTGGTTATAGTCAGAGAATGCCAAACACCAGTGAAATGTCAGTGAGATGCCCTGATTTTCAGTGGTTCGTTCAACAGATTTTAACAGGCGAATCCCATAGGTTTCAATGTAAAAAATATTCCCGGTTTTTATTAAATATTTATTCAACCGTTAATGTTTATTCTTTTGCTTTGCAGCAAAAGTTTCTTTAGGCATTTTTCGGGATTTTTTTTGGTGAATTTTTTTTTGATTCCTAATTATTTTAAAACAAGGCTTTTTTTTTTCTTTGCCGAAAGCAGCTGTCTGGATTGAAACCTATTCAATACCAAGGACAGCAGCTATTCTTGGTGCTGAAACCATATTCAGCACCATGGATAGCAACGGGCTGCTGTCCTTGACGCTGAATACTATTCAGTACCAAGGACAGCAGCGCTGCTGCTACCCATGATGCTGAAAACAGTTTCAGCACCAAGAATAGCTGCTGTCCTTGGTACTGATAGGTTTTCGCACCAAAAACAGGAGGATTCGATTTTTTTTTAATTTTTTTTTTATTTATTTTTTTACCCTAATCGAAGTAATTAACTCATCTGTTTCCCATTCCGAAATAACTAAAATGAAATAATACGGTAATATAAATGAAATACGAATCGATCTGAAAAACGAAATACAAGCCGTCCGAAATAACAAATCGTTCTGAAATATGAATCGCTGTAACAAAACGATCGAGACAAAAAAAATGGAACAAATTGATCCGAAAGGAAATTAAATATTTTGCCGTGCACATCTCTAGTCGCTATCTGTGGGATCCTTAGTGTTATTAGATTCTCCTTGATTTTCCGGGGTACATACAGCATATAACATACACATGCTGGTGATCGTGCGTGAAATGTTGCCCTGTAGTTTATTTAATCATCGCCTGATGGTAGGAGATCACTTCATTAATCAGGGAAGACTCCCAAATGAACTGTCTGGATTAGGTCATTGGTCATTGCCTTAATAGCTGTTTTGATCTAATGGTTCCTTCTGGGACAGGCACAATGAGGTATTTTTTACATTGAAACCTAAGGGATTTGCCTGTTTAACCCCTTCACTGCGGATGCCGAGTGGGGATCGTCCTAGGATGCTCCCACTGTATGCAGAGGACGTTCCTCACATGTCATTCGCTTACCTGGAGCCGGGTGAAATACTTAACTCTCTGCTCCAGGGTCCTGCGGCGTTCTGACTTCATTGAAGTGAGACGCTACTTTCATGGGCCCACCCGACGCAAATGATGTCATTGCATCAGGCACAATGATGTCATTTTCAGGCGACCACCCGACAAAGCCGGAAGATCGCCTGAACGGAGGGGGGGGATCCTTTCTGTTTCACTTTCAGGAACTGTCCATGGTACTGAGTCAGTCAAAACCATGGACAGTTAAAGTGAAACATATTATCAATCTATTTCACATACAGGACCACGGTTAATGGCAGACTTGGAACTGTCCATGGTTCTTTTGACACAATGTAATGAATCCAATTCATTGCTGAACGCAGACGGACTGTAAGAAAAAAATAATACAGCTGCATGCGTTCAGCAAAGAAAAAACAGACCTCGTTACTACATTCAAAATAATTTAGGAAACCTAAAGATTAGCCCAAAAATTCCAAAAAAATGCCAATAAATTCCTAAAAAATAAACAAAATGGCTTATTACTGCAATTGAAAATGATAAACGGTTTAATAAATATTTAACAAAAACGCAAATAATTTTTTACATTGATAAACTATGGTGGAAAAAAGCCCAGTTTCTTTAAAATAAGTTAGGAAACTTAAACTTTCACCCAAAAATCCATAGAAATAAGTAAAGAGACTTTCATTTTATTGGTAGTAATCTGTTTCCTATTCTAAAATAACCAATAAAAAATGAAATAACTCATAAAAAAAAAATCAATCCAAAATTATTCCCAAAAATGAAAAAACAAAATAATCCGAATCGATCAGAATGCAAAAATCAATCCAAAATCCCGAAACGACCCGAAATGAAAATAAAGACCCGTAAAAAAACAAGCCGAAACTAAACTAAAAAAAAACCGGCATGCACATTGCTAGCCTCGCCAGAGCTTGGAGTGGGTGGTTTGTTTGTCGCCCAGCAGAGCTCAATTAGCCAGCAGCAGGAGATCTGGTAACAGCTGCGGATCCTGTTTTGAAAATAGATAGTAGAGCCCTTATCAGATTTCTGGATGCAGGTCAGAGACAAGTAATCACAAAATCTTTCTTTTTTGATCTTTTTTTTAAAACGTGCCTAGCAACAGTTGTGACAATGACACTGCTGAAAGGGACATCCCACATTTAATCAATCAGGCACATGTTAAGTGACATAAGAAACAGCGAAAAATTATATACAGGGTAATTCAAAGAGATTCGAAAAGTCATCGCACGTTCGGTGACTTTTCGTTCTCTTCAGTTCGGTTCGTTTTGCCGATCCCATTTCGGTGACCCTGCGGTGTATTCAGCAAGCACCACAGGGTCCTCGAATTGCAGGGAAAAGCCGCCGCAAACCCTCAAAAACTAACTGCAAAACCCGCCGAATGCACGCCGAAAACCCCCAAAAACATCTGGATTAACCTGCCGAAAACCACAGAAAAACCCGAAAAGGAGCCGATCGCAGCCTTCGACGCCGCAGAGGAGGCAGTGAATAAATTAGGAAAACAGTTTGTATGAATGATTGAAAAATGAAACGCTGTTTGCAAAGAAACTACTGAGCGAAACTGTCTGAAATTTACACAGGAGGTCCAGGGAATGATTGTAAAGAGGGTTGTTACAGAAAAAATAAGTAAACTTTAAAAAAATAAATTAAAAAAATTGGACTTTTAAAAAAAAAGAAAAATTCAGAAAAATGCTTAAAATATCCTAAAAAATCTATAAATAAAGAGACTTTTTGCTGCAGAATTTTATAATGAACGGTTTATTAGATATTGAATTAAAACGGGAATATTTTTAACATTGAAGCCTATGGGATTCTCCTGAATAAACCTGCCGAATTAAACCACCGAATGGCAGGGCATTAGGGGAACCTTTCACTGCTGGTTTGTGTTCTCTGAATAGCCGAAGCAGTGCTTTTTCATGGGGATTTCACTGCCCTCGAACAGGCACCGAACAGGCACCGTATGTGCAGGCAATTCGCCAGGATTTGGCGAATTGCCTGCTCTCTGGATAGCCGAATGGCCAAGAAAGGTAACCGAACGCTGATTTTCAGCCTTTGGTTACCTTTCTCAAGCAACTCGCATCTCTTTGAATTACCCTGATAGTTTAAATTTTTTATAAATTTTTTTATTCCCAAAAATATGGTAGAACACTGCCCCATGTGACCGTATGGGCGAGCCACCGCTGCTGGACTTACAACTAATGTTAGGAGAAAACCTGAGGATCATTTTTGGAGGAGCAGAAAATATTAAACAACAATAAGGCTAGGGTCAGACGAACACATTTTTTGCGTTGTCCGTGAAAAAGTGCCTTTTAAAGAAACTAGGCTTTTTTCCACCAATCATCAATAAAACTCTTTTTGCATCTGGACGTTATGTTGGCCGGACATTAGCAGCATCTGACGTCTCCTAATCACGCACACACGCCGCTAGCGGACGCAGCGCACTCTGTATGTCAGTACTAGCTGTATCACGTTCTCGAAAAAATGCGTTCGTTTGCCGCTTGCGTTGCGCGGCCGGACTTTTGTGCGTCCGTTCTTCGTATGCTGCCCGGCATTGCTCGTCATTTGCTGCTAGTGCGGCCGTGAATAAGTGCTGCGTTAATACTGCGCTCGTCTGACCCTAGTCTTAGATAAAAGCTGCCCTAAGGACACAAGCATTCAGACAAACTTGAATTCGGAAGAATATGAATGAATAAAAGGCTTTGAATGGGTTTCTATTTTCTCGAGGTTGCTCTAAATATACACCGAAAGGAAGAAGACCCCCTACCAAGCGCTTAACTCCACATTTTATAAAGATTTAGTTGGAATTGTGTTTACAATAAAAAAATTCTGGTTCCATAAATTATGCTGTTAATGGAAAGATAATGAAGCCTGATTGGCTGGAGTGACAGTTTATAAATTGCATTGTTCTTTCTGCAGACCTCGCCATTCCTTAATAAAAGAATCAGAAGCTGCGCCGTGGTGGGAAGTGGGGGCATTTTACTAAACAGCAGCTGTGGCTCTGAAATCGATCAAGCGGATTATATATTCAGGTAATTGTTCAAAGTGAAAGTGTTCTAAGTGTCGGAGGGGACTAACACACATACCTCAGGGACTGACACATACATGTGAATGATCCATGCTGCCCTGAGGTCTTAGGAGATGCTCCTATACCACTTTTTAAACTGAGAAGTTGAAAGTGTAACCTCGCCATGAAGCTTTTAGAAGAACACTTTACTCGCATTGTATACACAGTGACAGGTGGTAAAATCTGGAGCATCTGGGGTGCATGGCCAGAGCCATTAATCTAAGCTCCACACACATTGCAAGATTTACCCTTTTTACAGGGCATCACTCCATTTATTTTGATCAGCGTTTTTTCACTGACGGTATACAGTGACAAGAAAGAGTATGTGAATCCTTTGGGATTACGTGGAGTTTTGCATGAATTGGTCATAAAATGTGCTCTGATCTTCATCTAAGTCACAACAATTTGAAAAACACAGTCTGCTTAAAATAATACAACACAAACATTATATGTTTTCATGTTTTATTGAACAGAACATGTAAACATTCACAGTGCAGGGTGGAAAAAGTATGTGAACCTTTGGACTTAATAACTGGTTGACCCTCCTTTGGCAGCAATAACCTCAACCAAACGTTTCCTGTAGTTGCAGATCAGACCTGCACAACGATCTGGGTAATTTTGGACCACTCCTCTTCACAAAACTGTTTCAGTGTAGCAATATTCTTGGGATGTCTGGTGTGAATCGCTCTCTTAAGGCACAGCATTTCAATCGGGTTGAGTTCAGGACTCTGACTGGGCCACTCCAGAAGGAGTATTTTGTTTTGTTGAAGCCATTCTTTTGTTGAATTACTTGTATGCTTTGGGTCATTGTCCTGTTGCATCGCCCATCCTCTGCAGAGCTTCAGTTAGCGGACAGATGGTCTTACGTTTTCCTGCAAAATGTCTTGATAAACTCTGGAATTCATTTTTCCATCAATGACAACAATCCGTCCAGGCCCTGAGGCAGCAAAGCAGCCCCAAACCATGATGCTCCCTCCGCCATGTTTTACAGTGGGGATGAGGTTTTGATGTTGGTGTTCTGTGCCTTTTTTTCTCCACACATAGTATTGTGTGTTTTTTCCAAACAACTCAATTTTGGTTTCATCTGTCCACAGAATATTTTGCCAGTAGTGCTGTGGAACATCCAGGTGCTCTTTTGCAAACTTCAAACGTGCTGCAATATTCTTTTTGGACAGCAATGGCTCCCTCTGCGGTGTCCTCCCATGTACTCCATTCTTGTTTAATGTTTTCCTTATTGTAGATGTGTCAACAAAAATGTTAGCATGTGCCAGAGATTTCTGTAAGTCTTTAGCTGACACTCTAGGATTCTTCTTTACCTCATTAAGCATTCTGCGCTGTGCTCGTGCAGTCATCTTTACAGGACGACCATGCCTAGGGAGAGTACCAAGAGTGCTGAACTTTCTCCATTTGTAGACAGTCTGTCTTACCGTGGATACATGAACATCAAGGCATTTGGAGATACTTTTGTAACCCTTTCCAGCTTCATGCGAGTCAACAATTCTTGATCGCAGGTCTTCTGAGAGCTCTTTTCTGCGAGGCATGGTTCACATCAGGCAGTGCTTCTTGAAACCAGTAAACCCAAAACTGGTGTGTGTTTTTAAAGGGCAGGACAGCTTTCAGCAACACATCCAATAATATCACTCTGATTGGACTCAAGGTTAACTCCTGGCTCCAATTAGCTCTTGGAGAAGTCATTAGGCTAGGGGTTCACATACTTTTTCCACCCTGCACTGTGAATGTTTACATGTTCTGTTCAATAAAAACATGAAAACATATAATGTTTGTGTTTTATTATTTTAAGCAGACTGTGTTTTTCAAATTGTTGTGACTTAGATGAAGATCAGAGCACATTTTATGACCAATTCATGCAAAACTCCACGTAGTCCCAAAGGGTTCACATACTTTTTCTTGCCACTGTAATTGAAAAAAGGGAGATATTTGCTTTTAAAGATTCCAGCCCCCCATCTGACGTGCAGCATGCTGCAGGAGAAGGTACTGCTTCATGTAGAGACATCCTATAGATGGACTCTCCGCTCAGTATGCAGCTCTGACTGTCACTCAGCACATGACTGACAGCTAATGCAGCACACTGTTGGGGCTGTCCTGAAGTACGACTGTCTGCTCACAGTGGACCCTTCAGCGTGGCACAAGTCATGTGGGGGGGCTGGAATTTTAAAGTGCAAATATTTCCCTTCTTTCAATTATACAGGTTAGGGAAAGAATACTGATCAATATAAAGGGAGTGATGCCCTGTCAAATGAGCACAGCTTGCGCCATGACACTGGCACTTTAAGCCCCTGTACAACTGAAATTCATCCACTTATGAAAACGTGTGCGTTAGACCCAGCGCTGATCAATATGCGGCTACCCATTCTCCATGCTCTCATTGTTCTTGTTCATGCAGATCTCTAAATGACTGGAAAAGAGGATCTGTGCTGAGAAAAGATTGTTACATATAGTTCCCATATCTTCCCATGATAGACTGCAGGATTTCTCACGCGCAGCCCCCACTCTCTGGAACGCTCTCCCTCGTACTGTCAGACTTTCCCCTAACTTCTCTTCCTTCAAACGCTCCCTTAAAACATTCCTATTTAGGGAAGCCTACCCCCCAACTCACTGACGCAACCATCAATCACTCTCACCTTACAGTCCTCTCCTCCTGTTTCCAACCCCAACCCTCCTAGATTGTGAGTTCCTACGGGAATAGGGCCTCATCTCCTCCTGTACTGTTTGTCAAATGTTGTTCAATGTATTGTAACCCTGTCTATACTGTGCTTATTGTACAGCGCTGCGGAATATGCTGGCGCTTTATAAATAAAGAATAATAATAATAGTTACGTTAAAAACAACAAACTAATCAATAACTACATGTAAGGATAAAACATTTTAGTATTACATCAAAAACTCATTATCAAATAAAAATCAACACACCCGACGCACACACTATCACAGTGAAGATCCACATAATAAAAATTCATAGCTGCGGAGCTCTGTGATAAAATGTCTATGAACCATTCCAGACTCACTCACTGTGAACTTGGTGACTGTCAGGTTCTCTTTAAGAACAATGATGATGATGAAGATGATGGCGGTACAGCTTAACAAAAATAAAAAATAATATTGTCCCCTCTAGACCTGTCCCCAAACTCTTGCAGACTCATTCATTTTACATACATCAATCACAGCTGCAATAAAAACAAACAAAACATGTTAATATCACAAGAAGAAACACAGATAATATACATTTTCTTTTTCTTTTTTTAAATTCCCAGCAAAGCCTATGGGCCTCCCGCAGACAAAGCAAGAATCCTATGAAGTCTGACTCATTTCAATAGCAAAAAATATACATATATATATATATATATATAGCTCTGGCTCAAAAAAAACCACCCATTTAACCACTTCGCTGCTAAGGACGCGCTCAGCGCGTCCACCCGCAGGTAACGTTCCTTGCGGTGGATGCGCTGAGCGCGTCCTCCCTTTGGGGCCAGCGTTCGGCCAGGTTCCAGCTGATCGCTGGCCCCCCCGGTGCGGGCTGACATCCTCGATGTCAGCCCAGCACCCGGAACCGCCGCCGGAGTAATTAGGTGTCATCGCGGGGGCGCGATGACACCTAATTCAGGCGCCCCCCTGCATGTGCGGAGGAGGCGCCTGAAAGGGAGGGGGGAGGTCCTTCGGACCTCTCTCCCTCCCGATCGGCGGCATGCAGGGGGTTAACCAAGGCACCATTTGGGAGGGCACAGCCTGCCCTTCCTAACGGTACCTGGAATTAACCCCATGGGGGCTGGATCACGAATCGGCGACGAAAAGCGCAGGTTCGTGATCCTTTCCCGGAGCTGGCCGACATCTTGGATGTCGGCCAAGCCTCCGGGAACTCCCCCTGAGGACTGGCGTCATTGTGCATAGCACGATGACGCCAGTCTTGGAGTTAACCCCTAACTGCCACCAATGGTGGAGATAGGGGTTCCAATGAACCCCCTATCTCCCGATCTGTGGCAGTTAGGGGTTAATGTTTGGTATTGTTGGATGGGCCAGAGCATGGCCTTTCTAACGATACCAAACATGAGTATGAAAAAAGTTTTTTAAAAAAAATTAAAAATAAAAATAAAAAAATATTTTAAAAAAAAATTAGAAAAAAAAATAAACAATTTTTTTTTTGGTTTGTTAATGCAGCAATATTGTTCCCATTTCAATTATAATGTGAACAATGATGCTGCACTAACGATTTTTGTATGCGGTGCGTTTGTTAAAAATCGCGTAATTTTCCCCAAAAAAAAATGTAACGAGACCCCATCTCTAATCTTTTTAACAAGCGCACCCCATACAAAATATAACCGCAATTGCTCGCATGTTAAAATGTGAAAAAAAACCACTTTACACGTTGTAAATTATTGAAAATTCATATTTTATTGCATTTTTTGTTATAATATACAGACACATAACGTATAGATATAATAATGACATATTATGAATCTACCGAGTCTGCCGGAAAGAACGATATATAATATGTCTGGGTCATATAATAAAATAAGCCTTCAAAACACGTTTAAACAAGATGAGCAAAACCGGTAAAAATGACCTCAGCACAGAGGCGTGAAAAGCCTCAGCAGCGAAAGGGTTAATAACAAACATTGCTATAAACCCGTTCTTCTTTGGTGGCTGTGAAACAAAACATTCCCAATAAAATAAAAAAAAGCATCTGATAATTTTACCAAATAAATCTTTTCCTGCATTAATTTACACCTGATTCATATTAAGAATTTAGTCATTATAACTGTAACATTAAATTAGAACTATTAATTTATGGCACTGTTTTAACCAACTGGTTAATTCTCACTTATTTATTATATTCCATTTAACACTAGATATGTCATATTACATCAAGGGTCTTTATATTAGAAATCACTGCATCTTCTATATTTTCCTGAGTACATATCTAAAAATACTTTGACTCCAGCTTCAATTGAATACGACCTCCAGTAGGCTTGTGCACCTGTGATTTTTTTTTGGTTCGATTCGGTTCGATTTGTTCGGATGTTTAAACTTTTCGATTCGGCTCGTTTCGACCGATTGCTGTTTCGATAGGGTTCGGTTCGGATCGTTTTTCGTGTACATTTTTTTTCGGAATATCGACCATTTTTCCTATTTTCGTGTCACTTTGCTCGTTTTTTGTATCGACTTTTCGGAAATTTCGGAAATTTTCGTTTTTTCGGAACGTCTGTTCTCCTCGTTTCAAAGTGTCTACGATAATTCTGGCGATTCTATCGTGTTTTTTTTTTATTAAATAAAGATCCTTTTTTTCTTATGAATAATTGAATATACATTTCACAACTTTATTTAATCATATTAAAATGGTATGAAAGCCAAGGAACAAAAAAATGAACAAAGCGATTTAAAAAACGCTAAACTGACCCGAATGCCACAAGAAACAAGTGATACGCATTTACAAATACAAAATTTACAGAATCAGCGATATAACCGGTAATAGTTAAATATACGATTTCCAGAATTATCAAAATGGAACCGAAATCCCGAATGGAACCGAAATCATGAATAGAGCGAAAATAAATTTCGATTTGACACATTTCAAGTCCATTCGAAAAATTTTCGTTTCCACTCGGAAAACTTTTCTAATCTGCCATTTTCGGATCTAAAAATTTTCGGAAAATCGGCCGGATCCGAAAACACGAATCGGGAAATTTCGTGAAAATTCTGAAATTCCGAAACGCACATCCCTAACTTCCAGTATCCTAAATATATCAGGGCATTGACTTACTCCTGAAAAATAAGAATTGTGACCACACATAAAGAATATACAATACAAAATAATAAAATATATAAAGGTAATCATCAAATAAAACAAACATCTAGTACGAGACAGCAGAATAATGATTCATCAGAATATAAAAATGCAATGTTCTGCAGTTTTTTCCTTCTTCTTTCATATTGGTTTAAGATGAAATAAAACTCCTTCGTTAAAATGTTTTATTTCCCGGCATCTGATTATTGTTATTGATCTTGGTATTTCGTAAAGGAAATGTAAAATTGCAATGAGGAATGATGATGTGTTTTTGAGTTTATTTCCTTCACATTCCATAGTTATATCAATTATTTCCAAATCAATGATCTTCCTCAAGCATGAGCTTTGTTGGTGATCCAAAAATCCTTTTGATTAATGAATAATCTTTCAATATGACATGTTGTAAAATGTGACGTAAAAGTTAATGTAAATTGATATAAAATATGAATCCCCAATGATTAAACTCTTTCTGGTAGCATTCTTTAATCAAACCATAATCTTTAATCGCCAGGAGCAATGGCATGCATAATTCTAAAAAAACTTGGCAAAAAGGTATATTAATATCCTTTAGAAGGAAAAATAATTATTTCATTAATTATAACATACTTTAAGGAAACCTGAAAACACATTGAGCCATGCTCAAACTTTGAGCAGAGTATCCCATGTTTTTTTGTTTTGTTATGCAGCACAAAGGAAGGAGGGCAAAGGGGGAGAGGAGGGAGGGGAAAGGGGGAGAGGAGGGAGGGGAAAGGGGAGAGGAGGAGGGAAAGGGGGGAGAGGAGGGAGGGGAAAGGAGGGAGAAGGGAGGAGGGAAAGGGGGGAGAGGAGGGAGGGAAAGGGGGAGAGGAGGGAGGGGAAAGGAGGGAGGGAAAAGGGGGAGAGGAGGGAGGGGAAAGGGGGAGAGGAGGGAGGGGAAAGGGGAGAGGGAGGGGAAAGGGGGAGAGGAGGGAGGGAAAGGGGAGAGGAGGGAGGAAAGGAGGGAGAAAGGAGGGGAAAGGGGGAGAGGAGGGAGGGAAAGGGGGGAGGAGGGAGGGGAAAGGGGGAGAGGAGGGAGGGGAAAGGGGGAGGGGAAAGGGGGGAGAGGGGGAGGAAAGGGGGAGGAGGGAGGGAAAGGGGGGAGAGGAGGGAGGGGAAAGGGGGAGGGAGGAGGGGAAAGAGGGAGGAGGGAGGGGAAAGGGGAGAGGAGGGAGGGGAAAGGGGGAGAGGAGGAGGGGAAAGGAGGAGGGGAAAGGGGGAGAGGAGGAGGGGAAAGGGGAGAGGAGGGAGGGGAAAGGGGGAGGGGAAAGGGGAGAGGGGGAGGGGAAAGGGGGAGAGGAGGGAGGGGAAAGGGGGGAGAGGAGGGAGGGGAAAGGGGGGAGAGGAGGGAGGGGAAAGGGGGGAGAGGAGGGAGGGGAAAGAGGACGGAGGCTGCAGATTCCAGTGAACGCAGAACAAAAACCAGGTTAACATGGCTGTAGGTGATGTGAATCTAATACCAGACACAAAGCATATGTCCATTCCTTTCGGAACAATCACTTGCAATGCACCTACAAATATCTGCTATTACTGACACCATCACACATTGCACGGAATCAGTCCTTATTACACATTCAAAGACATAACTATAAGGCTAGGGTCAGACGAACGCATTTTTATGTTGTCTGTGAAAAAGTGCGTTCGAACGAATGGACGCATTTTTTCACAGAATACGTGATAGTGGTCATACTATGCGCATTTTCGTCCGTGATTTTGTACGGATCATCAATAAAACTCTTTTTGTGTCTGGACGTTATGTTGGCCGGACATTAGCAGCGTCTGACGTCTCCTAATCACACACACTCGCCGCTAGCAGACGCAGCGCACTCTGTACGTCAGTACTAGCGGTTTCACGTTCTCAAAAAAATGCGTTCATTTTCCACTTGCGTTGCGCAGCCGGACTTTTGTGCGACCGTACTTCGTATATTGACCGTCATTGCCCGGCATCTGCTGCTAGTGCGGCCGTGATTAAGTGCGCCTGCACGCGCGTTCGCACTGCCTCAGTCTGACCCTAGCCTTACTTGTGTCACATCCTGAAAACCATATATTCCAGGCTCAAATTAAACAAATATGTCCTTAATTTAAATACAGTCCACCCTACAGCATATGGTTAAGTAGTGCTAGCTGGTACTCAATAAAAGAACCACACCTATATCCAGCCAGCGCTCCTTCATCATCAAAGCTTTAGTCTTCTCTGAGTGAAGACCAACCTGTACTCACTCCAGAGATGTGCTAACTAGGGATGAGCCGAACACTCCCCGAGTTCGGTTCGACCCTGAACCCGAACTTCCCATTTGTTCGGGACCAAACCCGAACCCCCATACAAGTCAATGGGGCTGAAAATTCAGTTTTTTAGAGTGCCCTCCAAGAGGGCATATATGCTACATATTTGCCATAAAAAGTGTATGGGGGTCCGGGTAGTGCCCTGGGGGAAAGGAAACAAGGACAAAAAGTTTAAAAAAAAAACGTTTTTAAAGGGACAGTGAGTTTTCCATGAAATAAGGGTTAAAAATAAAAACGAAAAATTCCTTCAAATATCGTGCCTAGGAGGTCCCCATAACCTGCCTGTGAAGTGGCGGATTTCTAGGATGTATAGAAATATGTAAAAACCAAAAAATGACATTTCAAATGACGGTAAATGCTTTTCCTTTAATCTATCCATAAACAACTGCTTGGGGCGGCAGTCTGTATGAAAAGAGGAGACATTTTCGGACACGCAGAAAAAGTTTACTGATTTTTTGGCGGTGAAAAGCAGGAGAATGACTGGAGAATGGAAAATTCTAGACCAAATAGCCGATTTGGAAAGTGAGATAAATGGGAGAATTTGTCTGGTTTGGCTATTTTGACCTCGAATTCTCCATTCTCCAGTCATTCTCCTGAGTTTCACCTTTCTCTGAATAACCCTGTCAGGGTTATTCAGAGAGCGGTGAAGAGCAGGAGACTGACTGGAGAATGGAAAATTCGAGGTCAAAATAGCCACACCAGAAAAATTCTCCCATTAAGGCTAGGGTCAGACGAAAGCATTTTTTCACGGATTGCGCAAAAACGGTCACACGACGAGCATTTTCGGGCGTGATTTTGTACGGATCGTCAATAAAACTCTTTTTGCGTCTGGACGTTATGTAGGCTGGACATGAGCAGCATCTGACATCTCCTAATCACGCAAACACGCCGCTATGCCGCAGCTGCGCACTCTGTACGTCAGTACTAGCGAATAAGCGTTCTAAGAGAAATGCTTTCAAATTCCACTTGCGTTGCACGGCCGGACTTTTGTGCGGCCGTACATCGTATATTGTCCGTCATTGCCCGTCATCTGCTGCTAGTGCGGCCGTAATTATGTGCGCCAGAATGCACGTTAAAAGTGCGCTGGTCTGACCCCAGCCTTAGGCTAGGGTCAGACTAGCGAATTTTTAACGTGCGTTTAGGCGCACTTAATCACGGCCGCACTAGCAGCAAATGACGGGCAATGACGGCCAATATATGAAGTACGGTCGCACGAAAGTCCGGCTGCGCAACGCAAGTGGAAAATGAACGCATTTTTTCGAGAATGCAGAACCGCTAGTACGGACGTACGGAGTGCGCTGCGTCCACTAGCGGCGTGTGTGCGTGGTTTGGAGACGTCAGACCCTGCTCATGTCCGGCCAACATAACGTCCAGACACCCAAAGTTTCCTGGTTTGGATCCGTAAAAAATCACGCACAAAAATGCGCATCGTATGACCGTTTTCGCGCAATCCGTGAAATAATATGGCAATGCGTTCGGACACACTTTTTGACGGTCACTGCGAAAAATGCATTAGTCTGACCCTAGCCTTACCTCACTTTCCAAATCGGCTATTTGGTCCAGATTGTTCTCTTTTCCTGCCATTCTCCTGGTTTTCACCTTTCTCTGAACAACCCTGAGAGAGAGGTGAAAGCCAGGAGAACTGGCAGGAGAAGAGAACAATCTAGACCAAATAGCCAATTTGGAAAGTGAGTTAAAAGGGAGAATTTTTCTGGTTTGGCTATTTTGACCTAGAACTTTCACTTCTCCAGTTATTCTCCTGCTTTTCACCGCTCTCTGAATAACCCTGTGAATGTTTAATCCCGAGGTGAAAAATAGCATTGCTTTAGATTTTTTTCAAACACCAGTTAACCACTTGGCTACTATGGACGCGCTCAGCGGAAACCCCCTTCATTGGAAACCCCTATCTCCCGATCCGTGGCAGCTAGGGGTTAATGTTTGATATCGTTGGATCGGCCAGAGCATGGCCTTTCCAAGGATACTAAACATGAGCATGAAAAATGTTTTTTTTAAAAAATAAAAAATAAAAATAAAAAAATAAAAATATTTTAAAAAAAATTCTAAAAGAAAATAAACAAGTTTTTTTGTTTGTTTTTGTTTTGTTAATGCAGCAATATTGTTCCCATTTCAATTATGTGAACAATAATGCTGCACTAACGATTTTTGTATGCGATGCGTTTGTTAAAGCGAAATTTTCCCCAAAAAAAGTAACGAGACCCCATTTCTAATTTTTTTAACAAGCGCACCCCATACAAAATATAACCGCAAACAATCGCATGTTAAAATGTGAAAAAAAACACTTTACACATAATAAATTATTGAAAATTCTAATTTTATTGCATTTTTTGTTATAATATACAGACATGACATAACGTATACATATAATAATGACATATTATGAATCTGCCAAGTCTGCCGGAGAGACTGATATATAATATGTCTGGGTCATATATCAAAATATGGCTACAAAACGCGGTTAAACATGATGAGTGAAAGCGGTAAAAATGACCTCAGCACAGAGGTGTGAAAAGCCTCAGCAGCGAAAGGGTTAAATGCAGCATAATAGGATGTTTTAGGGAAATTAATTCTCAAATCTCAATCAGAAGCAGACACCACCCCACCCCCTCATTATATTGTACAATGTATCAAATTGATTACCAGACTAAAAACACCTGGTGTTATGCCCGTTTGTGAACAGAGGTCATTTAGAGTTGATAATCTTTCCACGTACACATTCGTTTTTAATTCAATATCTAATAAACCGTTGCTTATAATATTCTGCAGTAAAGAGTCTCTTTATTTCTAGATTTTTTAGTATTTTTTTAAGCATTTTCTATACTTTTTTTCAAAATTTCTTTTTTTTTTTCGAACTCGAACCGGACACGCCCAAAAAGTTCGAAATTCGCGAACTTTCGAACTGCCAAAGTTCGGGTCGAACTCCGAACCGTCCGAACCCGAACAGCTCATCCCTAGTGCTAACAGCTTATCTACCTACCAGATCCCTCAACTCACTCATCTGCTAATCCCGTAACAAAACCCCCATGCCTCCAAACTCTGCATACCCTCCATGCATACAAGGTTTCCTCCCCACAGTGATTTGAACCCTCCTATATCCCTCGTGTTCACAAACATTGAAAGTGACTACGTATCCCACTATCCCTATCTCTCTACATCCCGCTCTTGCATTCAGTATACAATATATTCCACATACACAGAAAAACAACATAAGGATCATTTCTTAGGGACGTCACAACACAAACAGATCAGTAGACAATAAACGAGTGAAAATACGAAGGCAGAGTGAAAACCTGAAAAAGAAAACATCATCTGGTAACCGGGCATCCAGAAACAAAACATATGCAGGGTTATCCAAAGAGATCCGAATTGCTTGAGAAAGGTAACCGAACGCTGAAAATCAGCGTTCGGTTACCTTTCCTGGCCATTCGGCTATCCAGAGAGCAGGCAATTCGCCAAATCCTGGCGAATTGCCTGAACATTCGGTGCCTGTTCGGTGCCTGTTCGAGGGCAGTGAAATCCCCATGAAAAAGCACTGCTTCGGCTATTCAGAGAACACAAACCAGCAGTGAAAGGTTCCCCTAATGCCCTGCCATTCGGTGGTTTAATTCGGCAGGTTTATTCAGGCGAATCCCATAGGCTTCAATGTTAAAAATATTCCCGTTTTAATTCAATATCTAATAAACCGTTTATTATAATATTCTGCAGCAAAAAGTCTCTTTATTTATAGATTTTTTAGGATACTTTAAGCATTTTTCTGATTTTTTTTTTTTTTTAAAAGTCCGATTTTTTTTTTTTTTTTTTCAGTTTACTTATTTTTTTTGTAACAGCCCTCTTTATTATCATTCCCTGGACCTCCTGTGAAAATTTCAGACATTTTCGCTCAGTAGTTTCTTTGCAAACAGCGTTTCATTTTCCCAGATTCATACAAATGGTTTTTCTAATTTATTCACTGCCTCCTCTACGTCACAGCTGCTTCGGCTCTGTGTGATTCGGCTCCTGTTCGGCTTCTTCAAAGGTTAATCCAGATGTTTTTGCTTGTTTTCAGCGTGCATTCGGTGGGTTTGCGGCAGCCTTTCCCTGCAATTCGGGGACCCTGTGGTGTTTGCTGAATACACCGCAGGGTCACCGAAATGCAATCGGCAAAAGGAACCGAATTGAAGAGAACGAAAAGTCACCGAACGTGCGGTGACTTTTCGAATCTCTTTGGATAACCCTGATGGCCATCACATTAAAAAAAAAAAAAAAATCCCAAAGGTAACCTGGCCGGAGACTCAGCAAGGGAGTTTTTTTTATGTTGCAAAGTATTGCAAAAAGCGCAGTGGGGAGAGGGAAGGGGGGAGCAATTACAACCAGCTGCCCACAGAAGGACCATATCTACCAAACGGTATGATGAAAGTGATACAGTCCTTCTATATATTACACATGGAGAAACACAGGTAGTATCATACTCTGAGAAAATACTAAACATCACAGACGGATAACTGAGATTATGATTAGTAAAGACGGACACTGAAATAAACATAGGCATAATCATTGGCAGTAAACAAATAAAAATACCAAAACAGATGGAACCCTGAAAAAAAGAACATTTTCCATTAATCCTTTATTACTATAACATGTAAAAGAACGTCACATGTCACCCAAGAGCAAAAGGAGAAGAAAAAAATGGTGCCAGTGCAGAGGCGGGCGCGGCACGCGCAAGGAGGAGCACTGCAATGTAAAGAAAGCTCAAAACGTACATGAGGATAAAAACTGATTAGATCATAGGAGGATAATATCTATGGTTCCAAAAGAGTCGACAATTCAGTCCATGCTGGACTTTTATACGTTGACTCTTTTGGAACAATAAACATTTTCCTTCTTTGATATAAGTCTCCAGCGTGCGCTTTCTATATTGGATTGGTATTTACTGACGGCTGATAGCGGCACCGGAGCAAGGAACTGATCTTTTACTATTGTTGAACACCGGCCTTATATATATATATATATATATATATATATATATATATATATGGTAAAATGATCAAAAGACCAGGCACTCGTTTCTCCGGGTGGCCCCCAAAACGATAAATACTCACTTGCCCCGGTGCTTAGCTCATCTAATCTGGTCACATGTATCAAAAAAATAGGTGGAGGGAGGCACTCGAGGACTTTTCTTAAAATCTAAAGTTTATTTAAGATAGCATTAAGAAATCCGACGTTTCGGTCCCTCGAGGCCTTTGTCAAGGTATTTTACAGGGTATAGTAACGGTTGGTTAAATAAACAGAGAAGAAATTACTCACCCAATCCTGGCCGAACCCAGAATCCGCTGTGCGTAATGAAAATCTGGTAGTTCTGGGTGTGCGAGCGTAGAGACGTTGTGGGGGCCACGTTGCCATAGCAGGCAGAGACGATCGGAGGGGAAGGTTGGGCCAACAACCCAGCATGTTATAAACCAAAATAAATAACCCAAAGTGGGGGAATAACAAGGGAATAACCTGCAATATCAAACCAGTTCCCCTGTTCTGTCCTTCTGGTCCTGATCAGTAATTACATTCCTTTCCTTCAATATTGCAGGTTATTCCCTTGTTATTCCCCCACTTTGAATTATTTATTTTGGATTATAACATGCTGGCCAGTTGGCCCAACCTTCCCCTCCGAGCGGCTTTTGCCTGCTATGACAATGTGTCTTTTGGCCACGCCCCCATGACATCTCTACGCTCGCGCACCTGGCACTTCTGGATTTTTTGTACGCGCGGCGGATTGTGTTTCGGTCAGGATTGGGTGAGTAATTTCTTCTCTGTTTATTTAACCAACCGTTACTTCACCCTGTAAGCTACCTTGACAAAGGCCTCGAGGGGCCGAAATGTCGGATTTCTTAATGCTATCTTAAATAAACTCTGGATTTTAAGAAAAGTCCTCGAGTGCCTCCCTCCACCTATTTTTTTGATATATCCTATGCTGCCAGGCTGACCTGATGGGCTGCAGCTGGTATAAATATATATTTATATATATTAATCACCTCGCGGTCAGGCCGCGGCAGCACCGTGTCTTTGAACAGGGCTGGGCAGGAATGGGTGGGGAGGAAAGGGGCACACAGAGACCCATATAGGGACAGGGGACGGAAGGGTCACACATACAGGGAGGGGTGGATGGGGATGCAATACACACCTCTCCTGAAGCTGTACAGATCTCCTTCACTGCCACTTCAGTCTGTCCGCTCTGGCTTTTGCCACTCCTCTTCCTATTGTGAGGCAGCCCTCTCTATGGCCATCAGCCAATGGGAGTGACTGCTATGCAGAGCAGAGGTTTTCCTAAAACATCCATGTAGCAAGTGAATGGCCTGGGGGCAGAACCCTGCACTATTAACACACAGAGCATGTGTCACATGCCCCCAGGCAGGACAGATAGCAAAAACGCCCATATGAGAGATACCTAGCTGTATCCACATATTTTTTTTAAAAAAAAAAACACCAGGCCCGAATATAATAGGAAAAATTCGGATTGAATCTTAATAGTAAAAAAAAAATAGAAGAAAAATTGTAACCCTAAAAATTAAACATGACCCTACACCTAACCCTAGCAGTAAAACTAGCCCTAACCTATATCCTAACCATAGCCTAACCCGAACCGTAGCCCCAACCTAACCCTAGTCCTGACCCTAATCAGATGATACACAGAAATTGTTGTCTTAAGCCTACCCTAACCTAAACCTAACCTTTGCCCTCGTCCAAGCCCTAGTCCATGCTAACCAAATTTGTTACGTATTACAAATAAAGGTTATATATGAATATTGGAAACGGCTGAATATATTGGACATAGCCGATATTCTGAATTGGTCCAATACTGAAATATCATAAGCTTCCTATATTCTGAATGTGAAGTGGATTCCGATTATTTCTGAACCAAACCAAATTTTTCAGCCTGCACATGTCGATACTCTAGGACTGTGATTCCGAAAGAGGACAGCACTGACCTTAGGGGGCATTGGGCTGATAGGAGTACGTTGGGTACCTTGAAAAGGTGGTAGCATGGGGGTGCTGCACTGCTCTAGAAGGGGCGCTAGAGGGTTAAATACGACAAGCCCTGGCCTTGAAAAAGTGAGGAGTAATTTCACATAAATGTGATTTACGAAATATCCAGCGAGATCACAAGGAATGCAAAGCCCGCCCAACAAAATATTGTCTATCTCAGGAGCAGGGGAAGGAGTTTGCTCAATGAATTTTTCCTTCATGGCCACTTTCAGGGTTGCCATCTACACTTTTTGGATGCTCCCTGTCTAGTTGATGATAAAGAGCATGAAAGTGGCTGTAAAGATACACAATTTGTTATTAATAAATGTTCCGTAGGTGCACAAGCTAACATTATGAGCTGCACATGTGTGTGTATTGTCCTACACTGTATCTATGATGGATATTGTAACAGATTTCTGTACTCCAACTGGGTCACATCTGTTAACGTAGCTCCCTTGTTGGAACCCCGTTCTCCCACCAGCAGTCTTTCATTCCTTTCTCCAGCCCTTAGGCCGGGGTCAGATGAGCGCACTATGTGTGCCCGTACTGACGTGCCTCCCGGCGTTCGTCACAACATTGTGACGATTCGACAGGGACAGCCACATGTTGTAGCGCATGCATGAATTGCGCACGCTACAGCGGATGAACTGCGGCCATGCTGAAAGCCACCCCATTGAAGGGGGAAGCCTCCATTGGAGGATCAAGACTGAGCGCACTAACCGGCCTTAGCAGAAGCTTTAGGACAGGTACACTGAAAGAGCGGGGACCAAAATGCATTGTGCAACATACCGTCAGAACAGATCAATATGACAATAGCAGATAAAACACACCATGGTCTGATAACAAGTTACATTTGTCAAACAAGACATACAATGGCATTCAAACCTTTCACATATCTAAAACATAGTCTGGATAGGGAGCGCTGGAAAAAGACTACAATGACCCACACAGTAATCCTATTAGCAGATAGTAACAGATAAACATAGACAATAACGATAATAACAATCTCAGTATTCATGCAAAGCACAAACGACACAAACGCAAACACCCTGCACCTAGAGTTGTAGATACAAGATGACTTAACATAGGAGTGGGCAGGGAAACAATAGAGTACATCAGACCTGCACCTCCCAAATGCTTTTCAAGTTCATACTAGTGACTCTCTACCCTCAATTCAAAATATCAGAATCTGTTGCCTTAGTTGAGTTAGTGCAGCGGCAATGTTTGTTTATATGTAAAAGCATATATTGCCTCTGCTGTAGAACAGAGAAAAAATACATTTTGCATTTACGTTTCTAAAAATATAAATTTTTCCACATTACAATGATACCAAACATGAGCATGTAAAGACCAGACACTGACCTTTCCAATGACGCCTCACTTAACCTTGTGTGGTGTACAATTCAGAGATGCAGGTTCTTAAGTCGCCCTGTCTCTAAAATATTATTTTATTTGTTATTTTTACTGAAACCTAACCTGGTTATATTTGGTATTGCTGGAAAGGACATAATCTGGCCTTTCCAATGTTACCTCATATGTCCCTCTAGCCCTAGGGCTCCAGAGATACAGTGGTCTAAATGATTGTATATATATATTTATTTTTTTACAGAGCAAGGTGCTCCCTTGTGGCAGGTGCCTGTAGGCATATGTCTACACTGCCTAGTTATAAATCCGGCCCTGGGTGGGAGAGTGCAGTCTGGGTAAAACAAAGTGCACACAAACTGAGTTTGCATGACCACAGAGGGATTTAGTGGAAATCTGCACGCCAGTCTCTACATTGTTATCTTCCAGTATTCTGTAATGCGATAGAGAAACACAGACTGCTGTCCCCTGAGTCCCCAATAATCCTAGATCACCTGGTCTTCGCAGATTTAATTTGGCACCCATGAATTATTCGAAAGATACTGGAACCAGGACAAATCTGGTCACGGCAAACCCCAGCATCCTGCGCCAAAGGTAAGAGAAAAGAAACAGATATCAGCCATAAATGTGACCAAGAGAAGGCTGTGTGTCACACTTCAGCTATATTTCCCATCAGCGTTAGCTATGGTGGAATGAAAGCTGACCCACCCCTGAATCCTACAAATGTAGGACAGCCTGCCTTCAAGCCTCCCAACCTGAATCCAGGAGCCTCTGCATTGACTTGTGGCATCTTCCCTGCTTGCACGCAGGTCATGGAGGAGTCAGAGAAGTCGTGAAGGGTCAGTGCCAAGTCTCCGGCATTCCTTATTGCTAGAGTGGCATGATTTTAGTTGGGGGCATACAGTATTGGATTGGAGCTTGGTACTGGTCAATCCCAAATACTTCATGACCAAGATTATATCGGTGGCTCAAAAAAACATGACCGGGACATCCCTAAACATCATCATGTCTACTGTATAATGGCATTTGTTTTTAAGGTACGCAAAACTGAATGAGGAAAGAAGACCCTTCATGAACTTGGTGGAGATATATGAGTCGGCCCTTATCGTGATGCCAGCCTTCTCCTTTATAAGAAACACTGATTTGTCCCTTAAGGCTTTCTATACTTTGGAAGACTTTGGGTCACGGCAGAAGGTGGTTTACTTCCACCCAAACTACTTGGAGAATCTTGCCCTGTTTTGGAAGGAAAAAGATCTTGAAGTCCGTCGTCTCTCATCTGGTCTCATGATTGTCAGCGCGGCACTGGAGATCTGCAACAAAGTCATGCTCTATGGCTTCTGGCCATTTTCTGAAGACCCCAATGGAAAACCAATCCCACATCACTTTTATGACGACGAACTACCGAACATTTCCCAGCACAACATGCCAGATGAGTTCTTCTTCTACAGCCAAATGCACAGCAAAGGGATCCTTAAGTTAAAGATTGGTAGATGCTTCTAAAATGTCACTGTGAGGAAACACAATACATGCATTGGACACTATTTTAGCAACTGGTCTGGCCTCACCCTGGACCTTATACAGTATGACACATAGGAGGAGGAACTGTAACGATTCCCTGATCCCAACACACAGTACACATGACAACCTGAACTTTAGAGTAGCTGGTAAATAGCTAATAATAGACAAACACACAGAAAGCCCAGGAAATGCAGGAGTCATAGACCAGAGAGGGTAGTCGTACATGCCAGTGGTCAGTATGTGGGGTAAAAATGCAAAGCAGGAGGTTAAAGCTCTGAGAATATTCAACAACTACTGGCAATAGAAACCACAACAGGACACCTTGGCAAAGGGAATCCCGACATTTAAACTTGGTGGGTGCTTCATAACACCACGTTCCCCAATGGCCAGTGTGTCAATCGCTGGCCCCCACAAGAGCCGGCAATATAAACCAGCCACCGGCAAGCGTCCAGCGAAGGAGACGCTGTCGTCCACCGGGTTCCGGAGGGGTCAGGAGCCCCAAACGTCATAGGAAAATACAGAACTGGAACATAACACAAGACAAATACCCATACTGACCTACTCTGGGAATCATTAAATGGCCAATGGACACAAGGATTCTGTTAAAAAAATGGTCTACCTGATATTTTAGACGTTTTTATTAAAATAATATTTCTGTTTGCACAATCAAGCTGTGGAATTCTCTGCCTGTTGAGGTGGGTGGGTCAGAGTCTATGACTGGATGACTTCCTGAAAAAACACAATATTAAGGGTTATAAGCAGGGCTTTTTTTCAGAGGGTACTCGCCGGTACTCAGTACCGGCACCTCACCACTAGGGATGAGCCGAACACCCCTGTGTTCGGTTCGCATTCGAACTCGAACAATTTCAAAAGTTCGAGTTTGAACACAAACCGAACTCAATGCAAGTCAATGGGAGTCAAAAGTTCGATTTTTAGAGTGCCCTCCAAGAGGGCATATATGCAAGATATCTATATAATAAAACCGTTTTAAAATCCGTCGCCGTCAACTTACTTGCACATTGCGCATGCGTGAAGAGGAATCTGCCGGCCGGCCTGCACGAGGGGAGAAAATCCTGTCCATTGGAGGGAAGGCTGTGTGAGGAGGAAGCTCAGAGCGAAAGGGCCGGCCCACAGCCAATAGATGCAGTGTGTGCAGCTAACTCCTCCCCCTGACTCGGCACTTCCTCCTCTCTGTGTTCCTCTCCATGTGAGTCTCTCTCCTCACTGCGCGCAGCTCCCACCCCCTGCAAACACACACACACACACACACACCATCTCCTGCAACCCCTCCACACACCACCTCCTGTAAACCCCCCACCATCTCCTGCAAATCCCCCACACACCATCTCCTGCAAACCTCACACCACCACCTCCTGCAAACCTCACACCACCACCTCCTGCAAACCTCCCCACACCACCTCCTGCAAACCACTACACACAGAACCTCCTGCAAACCCGCCACACCACCTGCTGCAAACCTCCCCATACCACCTCATGCAAACCTCCCCACAAACCACCTCCTGCAACCACCACCACGCCATATCCTGCAAACCTCCCCACGCCATATCCTGCAAACCCACACCATCTCCTGCAAACCCCCACGCACAACCTCCTGCAAACCTCCCCACCACCTCCTGCAAACCTCCCCACCACCTCCTGCAAACCCCACACCACCTCCTGAAAACCTCCCCACCACCTCCTCACACACCTCCTGCAAACCCACCACCACCTTTTGCAACCCCCCACACACGCACCTCCTGCAACCCCCCCCCCCCCACACACGCACCTCCTACAACCCTCCCACACAAGCACCTCCTAGAACCCCCACACACAAGCACCTCCTGCAACCCCCACACACAAGCACCTCCTGCAACCCCACATGCACCTCCTGCAGCTCCCCACACATGCACCTCCTACAACCCCCCCCACACACACCATCACCTCCTGCAATCCCACGCACACCCTGCAACCCCCACGCACATGCACCTCCTGCAACCCCACCGCACACGCAACACCTCCTCACACACACACCACCTGCAAACCCCCATACACACCTCCTGCAACACCTCCTCACACACATCACCTTCTGCACCCCCACTGCCCCGTTAGCACCTTCTGCTCCTCCCACTGCCCCACAACCCCCATATCACCTTCTGCACCCCCACTGTCCCTGCAACACCCGATACCACCTTCTGTGCCCCTACTGCCTCCGATACCACCTTCTGCACCCCCACTGCCCCTGCAGTCCCCCAATACCACCTTCCATGCCTCCACTGCCCTCGAAACCCCCCAATACCACCTTCTGCATCCCCATTGCCCCCGCAACCTCCCAATACCACTTTCTGAACCCCAGCAACCTCCAATACTACACTCTGTGCCCCCACTGCCCCCCAACCTCCCAATACCAGTTTCTGAACCCCTGCAACCTCCAATACTACACTGTGCCCCCACTGCCCTTGCAACCCCCAATACCACCTTTTGCACGCCCACAACCCCCCCATTGCTACCTTCTGCATCCCAACTGCCCCCGCAACCCCCAATACCAACTTCTGCACCCTCAATGCCCTTGCAACCCCCCCCCCAATGAAGTGCAGAGCAGCCAGATCCCAGGGCACGCCGAGAGCAGCCAGATCCTCAACTATAGGCTGCCCTCCAGGCAGGCTTAACACCTAGTTTGCCATAAAAGGTGTATGGGGGTCCGGGTAGTGCCCTGGGGGACAGGAAACAAGGACAAAAAGATTTAAAAAAGACGTTTTTAAAGGAACAGTGAGTTTTCCATAAAATAAAGGTTAAAAATAAAAATGAAAAATTCCTTCAAATATCGTGCCTAGGAGGTCCCCATAACCTGCCCGTGAAGTTGCGGATTTGTAGTCTGTATAGAAACATCGCCATCAGAGACCCACACACGACACCTAGCCACCCTTAAGGGGTTAAAATGCACAGGGACTGGCTACTATCCTGTTAGATGAGGGAATGTATTACATGTATAAAGCAAGGTATATATGATAATGGATAGTCAGAGACTCTAGGGACTCAGCTTGTACACTTTATGATAGACATTTTCACGTTGTGTTGTGTTACTAATGCAGAAGCAGCAAGCCCTTCCACCACGCTTGCACCAAAACTATAGATCTAAGACAATAATAATTGTATGCTCACATAGGCCCTTCGGGAGAGGTACATGACATACAAATACTGGAATATTACCTTTAAATCTAAGGAGTGTGATAAAGATTTTATTAAGCCCTTGATGACAAATGACGTATCATATACATTATTAATGATTGGCTTTACAGAGCACTGGTCCTTAAGGGGTTAAACAGCATATCAGAGGAACATAGAAATGAACACTTCTTAGAATTCAGAAGCACAGTGTTCATACATTTGCAGGAGCCACATCCAATCTGCAGGCAATGTATCAAATTCATGAGACCAGACTAATTAGAAGCACATGTTATTTCCAAACACTAATTAACACCTGTTGTTTATGCCGTTTGAGAGCCCTGCTGTAAGCACATGTCATTTAGAGGTGAGAATCTTTGCACCTAGACATTAGGCAGAATGTAAAGCATGCTTTCCTTGTAAATTAGAAAATCCACATCACCCATTGTAGCATTTTAAAGACGAAACTACAGGCGGCGCAAAAAATCCTATGCAAGCCTCATGCACTCTAAGCACATGTAATTTTGAGGTGTGAACGTTTCAGAAAAATGTACACGTGTGCAAATATTTTAAATAAAGCCAGGATAATTTTATGACAGTCACATTTGTCTTACAAACAGATAATACATTACACTGCAGCATGTGTTGACATATGTTGGTAGATGTATGTAACGTGTGTTATGTGTATGTAACATGTTTATGCTATTATACATACCGCTTCTTGAAGATGTACACAGTCCGTCCATTGCTAATCATCACCCACATGCATGCCTCTGGGTAGTTTTTTAATTCAATATCTAATAAACCATTGCTTATAATATTCTGCAGTAAAGAGTCTCTTTATTTCTAGATTTTTTAGTATTTTTTAAGCATTTTTTATACTTTTTTAAAAAAAAAAATCGAACTTAAACCGAACACGCCAAAAAGTTCGAAGTTCGCGAACTTGCGAACTGCCAATGTTCAAGTCGAACTCCGAACTGATCGAACCAAACAGCTCATCCCTACTCACCACTCAGTACCGACACATCGCCACCAGCCCAAACTAACAGGAGAGAGCATGATGCTTCTCCCTCCTCCTGCAGTGGCAGGCAGAGAATCGGAAGTGCTCGTCAGCTCATGTTGCTCTTGAACACTTCCGATTGTCAGGAGTGTATGTAGGGACTGATAACCCCCCTCTTCTTCCAGTAAGAGACAAGGGAGGGCTGGTTAAATAAAATCTACCCTCTGTTTCTTCAGTGGCCCAGCTCTGGCAGATGTATGTAAACATGCTGCACCCCCTCTCTCTGCAGCAACTGAAACTTTGAACAGAATGGGGAGGGGGTGCAGCATGTTTAAACACATCTGCCAGAGCTGCGGATTGTCAGGCAAGCGGTGTGATCAGAGGAGCTGGCACTGTAATGCGGTACAGGTGGCCGCCTAAGAGGGCAAGACCAGGAGGGGGTACAAAAAAATTTGAATCCCTGGTCACTTGCCTTGAAAGGGATCCAAATTTTTAAACTATCTGCCTGGCACTTTGTCCATGCTGCTCCTCCTCTAAGATGCAGCCGGTGCCCAGCGAGCTGCATTGTATCTGCCAGGTCAGAGAGCAGACTCCCCTGCGCTGCTGGATATGGAAGCCTGAGCTCTCTCTCTCTCCTCCTGGTCCCTTCCTCCTTGCTGGTGCCTGGCTCCCTCTGATGATGTCAAGAGGAGGGCATGCCAAAAGAAGTGTACACTGCCGCCTTACCCCCAGCAGTTCCAGACAGTGTGTGGTGCACCCTGGAAGGTGAGAGAGGGTGAAATTTAAGTTGTGGCTGCATTGTTCTGCAGGGACTCAGTGACAGGCTGGCCTCAGAACAAAGAAAAAAACTGCTGCTGCTTCCAAATATACTTCAAAACAGCATTTAAAAATATCAGCTCTGGCAACACAGGTATGTTCACCTGGTCCTACTGTTACCACCATGTGGGGGTGTTATCAAGGTCAAACAGCCTCTCCTTGGAGTCCCCCAATATTATTCAAACAGTACTTAGTGGATAGTGGAGTTTTATTGCTGTGGAGCTCATACACACTGCACATTACTGTGAGTTTCATTGCTGTGGAGCTCATACACTCTGCGCATTACTGTGAGTTTCATTGCTGTGGAGCTCATACACACTGTGCATTACTGTGAGTTTCATTGCTGTGGCACTCATACATGCTTTGCATTACTGTGAGTGTAATTGCTATGCAGCTCATACACACTGGGCATTACTGTGAGTTTCATTGCTGTGGAGCTCATACACACTGTGCATTACTGTGAGTTTCATTGCTGTGGAGCTCATACACGCTGTGCATTACTGTGAGTTTCATTGCTGTGGAACTCATACACTCTGCACATTACTGTGAGTTTCATTGCTGTGGAGCTCATACACTCTGCTCATTACTGTGAGTTTCATTGCTGTGGAACTCATACACACTGCAAATTACTGTGAGTTTCATTGCTGTGCAGCTCATACACACTGCACATTACTGTGAGTTTCACTGCTGTGGAGCTCATACAAACTACACATTACTGTGAGTTTCATTGCTGTGGAACTCATACACTCTGCTCATTACTGTGAGTTTCATTGCTGTGGAGCTCATACACTCTGCTCATTACTGTGAGTTTCATTACTGTGGAGCTCATACACTCTGCTCATTACTGTGAGTTTCATTGCTGTGGAGCTCATACATACTCAGCAAAACTGTGATTTTCATTGCTGTGGTGCTCACAAATGCTAGGGGATTATCCACTCAGTGCCAACGTTGCAAACCCTTCCCCACACAAAAAACAGCTAACTGCACTGCAATGCAGACTTTTCTTGCAACAGAGGCACTTGGCGGATAACCCCCATAGGGTTACATATGGTTCCCTTTTATAGTGTCTTCCTTTAAATCAGCTACAACTATTGTTTATTAGGACATGAAAATAGTCATAATAATCAGTTTTTCCCTGGACGTGAGAGTACCCCTACCTATTTTTCCAGAAACAAAGCACTGGTTATAAGATTTACTATGTGTGATAAAGCTGCTTGATCCAAGGAGAAATGTGACCGCGACCTGGGGGTCAAGAAGGATTATTTTCCCAGTATGTTGCATATGTAGAGAGTACTTCAGATTGGGTTTTTACCTTCTTTTGGATCAACAGCAGTAGGTGGTTGTGTTAAAGTAATTAAAAATCCAGCAGTGAAGCATCTACACATATTCACACCTTAAGCTGCTTTATATCTCTATGGTGGTCTCCCTGCAAAAAAACAAAAGATAAACAATGGAATGTACGGAACCAGGTACAGCGTCAATCACCACGTGATTGTGAGTGAAGGTTACATACAGTATATCGTCGTACACTTTTGATGGAGTAATCCTTATATGTCAGTATCTGATCTCAGATATATAACAGAGAAAAAAAGGAACAGAGTAAGTCTAATATAGTGCAGTATGTCTGATAAAGTCCATAAAGGAGAATATATATGTTTAACTCGCAATAAAAAGAGCAATAAACGAGGTAAAATCGCCTGTGGGTTTTTTCTTATTATGTGTCCATCCATCTCATCCATTAAGTCTCCCAATCCTTAAATCAGAAACATAAACATACAAGGACAAACCGCTAGCGGAATTCTGCACAGTAAATCTTAACTCTAATAATGAAAGCCAATTGCCCGATTACATTTGCTGGAACCTTCCTTGACTCTTATTCCTGTGCCTGTGGAATTTTCCAGCTGAAAACCTCTTTCATACGAATACAGCAGCAGACAGGATACAATTAGAGGTTTTGGTTTACTGGAATAGCCATTGAAGGGTAAACTTTCGCCTGCCACATCTCGGCACTTCTAGTGAGGCGAGTCTACCTAATGAAGCCACACGCTGCTTTCTAAGCAACCACATACGCTCATGCTGCTCCTCAGTCATGAGACTGATCATTTTACTGAGAGGGTGGTGGATACATGGAACAGTCTTCCAGTAGAAGTGGTAGAGGCCAAAACAGTAATTGAATTTAAGCAAGCATGGGATAGGCATAAGGCTATCCTAAACAAAAGATAAATCCAGGTAAAGTATCCATGTAATTGGGCAGACTAGATGGGCCGAAAGGTTCTTATCTGCCGACATTTTTCTATGTTTCTATGAGACAAACTGGTGGGTTTTCTTTTATACTCTCCCTAGAAAAATTCCACTTTGGGATTGAAAACAAAACCACGGTACAGGACAGCTATATGGTGTTATAGGGATAAGTGCAGATGACATAATTATATTGTATACAAAAACTTTATTGAATAATTCTTATAAAATTACATGTGATCTGACGTTTCGCCTTGATAAAGGCTCAGAACCAGCCAAAACGTACATGTAATTTTATTAGGGCTGTGGAAATTAAATATTTTAATCGACCAGCGGCGCAAAGCACGCGGAGGCAGCGCAAAGCATGAGGTGGCGGCGCAGCATGCTTTGCGCCGCGTGTTAGGCTCCCTATGAGCGTCCGAAGACATGGAGCTTGGGTGCTCGCCTGGGGGAACCACGTGACCAGCCGTGTTCTCGCGAGATCGCGGCTGGTCACATGGTTCCCCCAGGCGAGCGGCCAAGCTCCATGCCGCCGGAAGCTCATAGGGAGCCTAACACGCGGCGGCAGGAGGTGAGAGCTGGGGCACTATATCCATGTGTGAGCTGGGGGCACTACATCTATGTATGAGCTGGGGGCGCTATATCTATGTGTGAGCTGGGGGCACTATATCATGTATGAGCTGGGGCACTATATCTATATTTGAGCTGGGGGACACTATATCCATGTATGAGCTGGGGGCACTATATCTATGTATGAGCTGGGAGCACTATATCCATGTATGAGATGGGGGCACTATATTCATGTATGAGCTGGGGGCACTATATCCACGTATGAGCTGAGGGCACTATATCTATGTATGAGCTGGGGCACTATATCCATGTAAAGAGTATTTGTGTGAACTGTGAAGTAAAGTCATGGATTTTTGAAACTAAACAGTGTCGGGTGATTGTATATATTGTATACCACATTTATCACTGACTAATGCAGAGTTGCAATGCATGCAGATCAGCTAAAAGTAGTTGGATATGTATGTGTGTTATAATTAATCGATCAAAAAAATTGATTAATCGAACACAAAAATTTTAATCGATACCAGCCCTAAATTTTAAATATATATAATATATGTACCTCTATCTCCTTATGACTTGGCTACGGAGTGATGACATATGGCTTAGGGATGTGCGTTTCGGGTTTCGGAATTTTCACGAAATTTCCCGATTCGTGTCTTCGGAATCGGACGAATTTCCAAATCGGGTCGGACCCGAAAACCGACAGATCCGAAAAGTTTTCCGAGCCGAAACGAAAAAATTTCGGATTTTTCGAATGGACTTGAAATGTGTGAAATCGAAAATTATTTTTGCTCTATTCATGATTTCGGTTCCATTTGTGATTTCGGTTCCATTTCGGTAATTCTGGACATCGTATATTTAACTATTATCGGTTATATCGCTGATTCTGTAAATTTTGTATTTGTAAATGCGTATCACTTGTTTCTTGTGGCATTCGGGTCAGTTTAGCGTTTTTTAAATCATTTTGTTCATTTTTTTTGTTCCTTGGCTTTCATACCATTTTAATATGAATATACATTTCACAACTTTATTTAATCATAAGAAAAAAAGGATCTTTATTCAATAAAAAAAAAACACGATAGAATCTCCAGAATTATCGTAGACACTTTGAAACGAGGAGAACAGACGTTCCGAAAAAACGAAAATTTCCGAAATCACGAAAAGTCGATAGAAAAAAACGAGCAAAGTGACCCGAAAACACGAAAAATGGTCGATATTCCGAAAAAAAATGTACACGAAAAACGAGCCGAACCGAATCGAAACGGAAATCGGTCGAAACGAGCCGAATCGAAAATTTTAAACATCCGAACAAATCGAACCGAAAAAAAAAAAATCGGTGCACAAGCCTAATGGCGATGTGTAGTTGTGTGACTTTTGTTCTGTTTTTGTTCTACAATCAGCTAACTAAATAAAATATTGCAATATGAAGTGAACTGAAATAGGAGTGTTGTGTTTTAATGGAAAGAAGAAAACGGTAATTAAAAAAGGAACGATGACACAGCACAATGTTGCACTATAAAATATTTTGTTGCGTCTGCGCTCCATGCAGCGCGGCACCGGAATAATCCAAGACAAACAATGTGCTACAATATAATGATTGACAAGTAGCTCAAATTAATTTGGGAGATTTGGGGTAAGGTTTTCCTGCCTGAAAAAATACACCCGGCTCGTGTTTCGCCAAAAACACAGGCTCGTCAGGAATAGGGATGAGCCGAACACCCCCTGTGTTCAGTTCGCATTCGAACTCGAACAATTTCAAGAGTTCGAGTTCGAACTCGAACACGAACCGAACTCAATGCAAGTCAATGGGACTCGAAAATTCGAATTTTAGAGTGCCCTCCAAGAGGGGGTATATGCTAGATATTTGCCATAAAAGGTGTATGGGGGTCCGGGTAGTGCCCTGGGGGACAGGAAACAAGAACAAAAAGTTTTTGAAACAACGTTTTTAACCACTTGGCTGCTATGGACGCGCTCAGCGCGTCCAGCCAAGTGGTTCTCCTGTGCTACGGACGCGCTCAGCGCGTCCGAGCACAGGAGTCAGCAATCCGCCGGATTCCGGTGGATTGCTGCGCCCCCCGGTGCTGGTTGACATCTTGGATGTCAGCCCAGCACTCGGGAGCCCGGCGGGGACATTAGATGTCATCGCGGCGACATCTAATTCAGGCGCCCCCCCCCGCATGTGCGGAGGAGGCGCCTGAAAGGGAGGGGGGAGGTCCTTTGGAACTCTCTCCCTCCCGATCGCCGGGGAGCAGGGGGTTAAGACAGGCACTGCTTGGAAGGGCACAGCCTGCCCTTCCAAACGGTGGCTCTCATTAACCCCTGGGGAGCCGGATCACGAATCGGCGCTGGAAAGCGCCGGTTCGTGAGCCTTTCCCAGAGCTGGCCGACATCTTGGATGTCGGCCAAGCCTCCGGGAACTCCGCCTGAGGACTGGCGTCATCGTGCATAGCACGATGACGCCAGTCCTGGAGTTAACCCCTAGCTGCCACCAACGGTGGAGATAGGGGGTTCCAATGAACCCCTATCTCCCGATCCGTAGCAGCTAGGGGTTAAAGTTTGGTACTGTTGGATCGGCCAGAGCATGGCCGTTCCAACGATACCAAACACGACTGAAAAAAGTTTTTTAAAAAAAATAAAAATTTAAAATAAAAATAAAAAACATATTTTAAAAGAAAATTATTAAAAAAAAAAAAACAAGTTTTTTTTTTTTTTTTGGTTTGTTAATGCAGCAATATTGTTCCCATTTCAATTATAATGTGAACAATGATGCTGCACTAACGATTTTTGTATGCGGTGCGTTTGTTAAAAATTGCATAATTTCCCCCAAAAAAAAATGTAACGAGACCCCATCTCAAATTTTTTTAACAAGCGCACCCCATACAAAATATAACCGCAATTGCTCGCATGTTAAAATGTGAAAAAAATACACTTTACACGTTGTAAATTATTGAAAATTCATATTTTATTGCATTTTTTGTTATAATATACAGACAGGTCATGATGTATACATATAATAATGACATATTATTAATCTGCCGAGTCTGACGGAAAGAACGATATATAATATGTCTGGGTCATATACTAAAATAAGCCTTCAAAACGCATTTAAACATGATGAGCAAAACCGGTAAATATGACCTCAGCACAGAGGCGTGAAACGCCTCAGCAGCGAAAGGGTTAAAGGGACAGTGAGTTTTTCATGAAATAAGGGTTAAAAATAAAAATGGAAAATTCCTTCAAATATCGTGCTTAGGAGGTCCCCATAACCTGCCCATGAAGTGGCGGATTTGTAGGATGTATAGAAACATTTAAAAACAAAAAAATGACATTTCTAATGACGGTAAACGGTTTTCCTTTAATCTATTCATAAACAACTGCTTGGGGCGGCAGTCTGTATGAAAAGAGGAGACATTTTAGGACACGCAGAACAAGATTAGTGATTTTTTGGCTAAATTATGGTGAAACTTATGCAGTCTTTGGATGAAAGTAACAATAGGTGCTTTAAAATTGGGCCTTTAGTGTCGGCAACAGTGCCATCACACCGTAACCCCTCTGTGGTATTGTTGAAGAGTGCAGGGTTGGGCCCTGCGGTCCAATATTAAAATGATATGAATCTGGTAATATAGGCGTCAGTGGCAGTACACCCAAATATTGTGCCTTTGTTGGCAGCAAGTGCCATCACACCCTAACCCCTTTGTGGTATTGTGGAAGAGTGCAGTGGTGGAGGTTTCGTGAATGCAGAAGAGATCCCCGATCTATTCAGTTAAGTCAGCATCAGGGGATTGATAGCTGCTGATCCAGGACTGATTCATTTTTATAAATGTCAGCCGGTCTACAGAGTCGGTGGACAGACGCACTCTTTTGTCTGTGACAAAACCTCCAGCGGCACTGAACTTCCTTTCAGAAAGCGCGCTGGATGAAGGGCAACCTAGTAGCTGCATAGCATATTGGCAAAATTCTGGCCAGTGATCCAATCTCAACACTCAGTAATCCAGTGGATCATCTGCTGGAAAGGTATCCAGGTCTGCCCTTGCCCCTAGGTAGTCCTGCACGATATGGTGAAGACGCTGGCAATGAGTGCCTACATTTGATGTCCCTGGGTGTCGTGGACTAAAAAAATTGCAAAAGGCATCAGTCAAGCGGCCCCCTTCACCGCTCTTCCTCTGATCAACTGCAGCCTCAGAAGCACCTGTGTCATCACTTGGTGACCTACCAGTGCCTGGAAAGGTGTTACACAAGTGTCGCTTTAGAGCATCTTCAAGTTTTTCATCCTATCCTCCCTCTGTGAGGGCAGGATGAGCTCTGCAACTTTACCCTTGTATCGTGGATCAAGAAGGCTTGCCAACCAGTAATGATCCCTCTCCTTAATAGCACGGATCCTGGGGTCCTTTACCAGGCCTTTCAGGATAAGGGAGACCATGCTGCGTAGGTTGGTGGTGGCATTAGCTTCCAAGTCTTCCTGGTCAATGAGGATGACCCCATCGTGCCCTTCCTCCTCCCAGCCACGTACTAGTCCTTGGGTTTCTGGGCACACAAAACTCTCCCTTGAGGAATCCCCACCTTCAATGCCCCCACTACTTAAATATTCCTCCTCCTCCTCCTGTCTGATCTGAGGAGGACCCGCAGGAATGCTGTCTGTGGAAAGACTGGGGCCTTGAGAGCTAGGGAAGGCCTCCTCTTCCTCCTCCTGCTCTGCCTCTAGTGCCACATCTATAATTCCCCACAGAGTGCGCTCCAGCAGGAACACTAAAGGAATTGGGTCACTGATGCATGCACTGTCCCTGCTCACCATCCTCATTGCCTCCTCAAATGGTGACAGTACAGTGCATGCATCTTTGATCATCAGCCACTGCAGGGTGCAGAAACAAGTTGACCTGAACCTGTACTTGTGCCATACTCACACAGGTACTCGTTGATGGCCCTCTGCTGCTTGTGCAGACGCTGCAGCATTGCTAAGGTCGAGTTCCACCTGGTGGGCATGTCACAGATCAGACAGTTTGTGGGAAGGTGGAATTCTCTTTGAATTTCTGCCAGGTGAACGCTTGCTTGGAATAACCGTCTGAAGTGGCTGCAGACTTTCTGGCCTGGCTGAGAAGCTCTGCCAGCCCTGGGTACCTGGTTAGGAAATGCTGTACCACCAGATTTAGGACATGTGCTAGGCATGGTACATGCGTCAACTTACCCTGGCGTAGGGTGGAGAGAAGGTTGCTGCCATTATCACAGAGGACCATTCCCAGCTGAAGCTGGCGTGGTGTTAACCATCTCTGCACCTGCCCCTGCAGAGCTGACAGATTTCTGGCCCGGTGTGGCTCCTGTCCCCTAAACAAACCAGCTCAAGCACAGTATGGCATCTTTTTACTTGAGCCATTGTGTAGCCCCTGTCACGCGTCGGTTTAACTGCCACTTCGCCAGAGACAGAGAAGGAGGAGGAGGAAGAGGTGGTGGTGGAGCAGACAGACCTCATACAAACAGCTTTCTGGAGGCGTGGTGGATGAACAAGCTCCAGCACAGAGCCCCATCTTGGATCCCTCCCAGCTGTAATCACAGTTACCCAGTGTGCCGTGAAGGAAATGTAACGCCCTGTCCATGCTTGCTGGACCATGTGTCTAAAGTAATGTGCACCTTGCTGCTGACTGCCTTTCCCAATGACTCCATAACATTGTGTTCCATGTGCTGGTATAGTGCTGGAATGGCCTTCCGTGAAGAGAAATGGCGTTTTGGAACCTGCCACTGTGGTACAGCACATTCAGCAAATTCATGGAAGGAAGCAGAGTCCACCAGCTGGAAAGGCAGCAGCTGTAATGCGAGTAATTTTGCTAAGCTGGCATTTAGACGCTGTGCTTGGGGATGGTTGGGACTATATTTTTTCTTACGCTGCAGCAGCTGTGACAACGTAATCTGACTGAGTAAATCTTCAGCTGATGGGATGCTGTCACATTGTGAGGAAGGACCTGGTACATCCATTACTGTAGCATCATCACTGTCAGTGGAGGTTGTAGCAGGCAATGACATGGCTGGACATATAGTGAGGGTAGAGACAGATGAGGAGGAGGAGGACCTATGCAAAGTGTTGTGCCAACGGGATGCGTGGCCGGTGGTCATATGTCACCTCAAGCACGTGGTACCTAAGCGTGGGAAGTCTTTCCCATGCTTGATCCTCATCTGACATAGATTTCAAATAGCAATGGTGCGGTCTGCTGCACATTTCTTAAAGAACTCCCAGACAGCAGAGTTCCTGGATGTGTGCTTTGAGACAACAGTGCTCTGCACCTGAGGAGCTCTGACATGTGATTCCTTGGACTGGCTACGGTTGGTCATAGAGGACGTTGTACCTCGTGTTTGTTGTGCCTCCTCCTCACTTGACTCCTCTGTTCGATCAGGCACCCAGGTGGAGTCAGTGTCCTCATCATCATTGTCAGCACCCCCTATCTCCTCGTCACTGGAGCCAACTTGGCAGTATGCTGCAGCTGCTGGGGCAACATGAGTGCCAGTTATTTGTGTGTCACTGGCACCCCCTTCCTCTAGGTTGATTGAATCAGAGCACTGTACTTGCTGCGCATCCTCAAGCAGCATGTCACTGTCAATGTAGTCAAACAATTCAGCTGACTCCTCCGTGTGTGATAGCGAGGCTACGGCAGGAGTAGCTGTGGACATGGAGGCTGCATTAGATGCTTTGGCAGCTGAGGTGGACTGTAAAGCACTACAAGCCTGGCTGGCAGAGGACTCGGAGAATGAGGATGGACTGGTTAGCCAATCCACCAAATCCTCTGTATGTTGCTGCTGCTTAAGACGACCAGCACCATTTAGAAAGGACAAGCGTGCCCCTGCAGAGGATGCACCACGTCCACTACGACCAGAGGGACAGCCTCCCAACACAGAGGCTGCTTGCCCTCTTATCTGTGTCTGGGAGCGTCTGCCTGTCCTTTTTGGTCTTTTTGACATGGTGAGTGATATATAGATTAAAGATATACAGAACTCTGATTCAACGCTGTTATAAAAATTGGAGATATGCAGAACTCTGATTCAACGCTGTTATAAAAATTGGAGATATGCAGAACTCTGATTCAACTCTGGTATAAAGATTAAAGATTTCCAGAACTCTGGTATAACTCAGTGAGACACCCTGATAGCTGGCAGCCAGTGACAAGACACAGATTACAATTCCCAGAAACCTCCTATAAATCTGTGAGACCCCCTGATGGGTGGCAGTGACAAAACACAAATTACAATTCCCAGGAACCTCCTATAAATGAGTGAGCCCCCCTGATGGGTGGCAGTGACAAGACACCGATTACAATTCGCAGAAATCTGCTAGAAGTATGTGGGACCCCCTGATAGCTGGCAGTGAGAAGACCCAGATTACAATTCCCAGAAACCTCCTATAAATCAGTGAGGCCCCCTGATGGGTGGCAGTGAGAACACACAGATTACAAAAATTCCCAGATATCTTCTAGAAGTGAGAGCCCCACAATTGCTGCTGGCAGTGAGAACACAAAGATTAGAACAATTCCCAGATATTTTGTAGAAATGAGACCCCCAAAATAGTTGGTGGCAGTGAGAACACACAGATTATAGCAATTCCCAGATATATTGTAGAAGTGAGACCCCCCACAATAGCTGGTGGCAGTGACAACACACACTAACACAACAATCTCCTCTCAAAAAACACATGCTGTGGCTGTGTGAAGCCTTATATAGTGTGCTGCGGGACTTAGCTCTGTGAGCCCATGATTGGGCAAAATTTGCCCAATCAGGACTCTGAGCTGTGATTGGCGTAGTCTTGCACCTGTCTTGCACCTAAACTGTCAGGTGCAGGCTGTAGCCAATTACAAGCTTCAGGCCAGTGGAAAAGTGCATTGTAGTCCATTGTGGTGCATTGTGGGCGAACATGCTGCGAATACACGGAAATGTTCGGAGTTCGCGAACATCCAAACGACCGATGTTCGATGCGAACTCCGAACATATCGAACCGAACAGCTCATCCCTAGTCAGGAGTGCTCTTCCAAAATTATTCGAGCTACCTTTGAATCATTATATTATAGCACATTGTTTGTCTTGGATTATTCCGGTGCCACGCTGCATGGAAGCGCAGATTTGTAGCTATAGGGACGATTTTGGTTCATAATATGCCCTCTGTTATTTAAAAACCATCTTGTGGGCTTGATATATACAGTCAGGTCCAGAAATATTGGGACATCGACACAATTCTAACATCTTTGGCTCTATACACCACCACAATGGAGTTGGAATGAAACAAACACAATATGCTTTAACTACAGACTGTCAGCTTTAATTTGAGGGTATGTGCATCCAACTCAGGTGAACGGTGTAGGACTTACAGCCTTTTGCAGATGTGACTCCCACTTGTTAAGGGACCAAAAGTAATGGGACAATTGGCTTCTCAGCTGTTCCATGGCCAGGTGTGTGATATTCCCTCATTACCCCAATTACAATGTGCAGATAAAAGGCCCAGAGTTCATTTCAAGTGTGCTATTTGCATTTGGAATCTGTTGCTGTCAACTCTCAAGATGAGAGCCAAAGAGCTGTCACTGTCAGTGAAGCAAGCCATCATTAGGCTGAAGAAACAAAACAAACCCATCAGAGAGATAGCAAGAACATTAGGCGTGGCCAAAACAACTGTTTGGAACATTCTCAAAAAGATGGAATGAACCGGTGAGCTCAGCAACACCAAAAGACCCGGGAGACCACGGAAAACAACTGTGGTGGATGACCGAAGAATTCTTTCCCTGGTGAAGAAAACGCCGTTCACAACAGTTGGCCAGAAATTAGAACACTCTCCAGGAGGTAGGTGTATGTGTGTCAGAGTCAACAATCAAGAGAAGACTTCACCAGAGTAAATACAGAGGGTTCACCACAAGATATAAACCATTCGTGAGCCTCAAAAACAGGAAGGCCAGATTAGAGTTTGCCAAACAACACCTAACAAAGCCTTCACAGTTCTGGAACAAGATCCTATGGACAGATGAGACCAAGATCAACTTGTACCAGAGTGATGGGAAGAGAAGAGTATGGAGAAGGAAAGGAACTGCTCATGATCCTAAGCATACCACCTCTTCAGTGAAGCATGGTGGTGGTAGTGTCATGCCGTGGGCATGTATGGCTGCCAATGGAACTGGTTCTCTTGTATTTATTGATGATGTGACTGCTGACAAAAGCAGCAGGATGAATTCTGAAGTGTTTCAGGCAATATTATCTGCTCACATTCAGCCAAATGCTGCAGAATTCATTGGACGGTGCTTCACAGCACAGATGGACAATGACTCAAAGCATACTGCAAAAGCAACCAAAGAGTTTTTGAAGGGACAGAAGTGGAATGTTATGCAATGGCCAAGTCAATCACCTGACCTGAATCCCATTGAGCATGCATTTCACTTGCTGAAGACAAAACTGAAGGGAAAATGCCCCAAGAACAAGCAGGAACTGAAGACAGTTGCAGTAGAGGCCTGGCAGAGCCTCACCAGGGATGAAACCCAGTGTCTGGTGATGTCTATGCGTTCCAGACTTCAGGCTGTGATTGACTGCAAAGGATTTGCAACCAAGTATTAAGAAGGGAAAAATTGATTTATGATTATTATTCTGTCCCATTACCTTTGGCCCCTTAACATGTGGGAGGCACATCTGCAAACTGCTGTAAGTCCTACACCGTTCACCTGAGTTGGATGTACATACCCTCGAATTAAAGCTGACAGTCTGCAGTTAAAGCACATTGTGTTTGTTTCATTCCAACTCCATTGTGGTGGTGTATAGAGCCAAAGATGTTAGAATTGTGTTGATGTTCCAATATTTCTGGACCTGACTATATATATATATATATATATATATATATATAAGTTCCAATAAGTTGCCTCAATCAGCCAGCCCACAAAGCAGTCATGCCCAGTGCATAATCCCAAGGAGATATATAGAAATGTAAAATAAGGCAGGGACCATAAACCATGGAGATATATATATATATAAATGCAAAAAAAACCAGGATGCACTTAGGGTCTGCAATAAAATACAAAAGACTTTAATGTATCATGATTTAAAAAATAGCCTGTGTACTTGCCCGACGTTTCGGCTCCACAAGAGCCATTTTCAAGGATACAGGTAACCAGTACAAAAAACATTTATATACACACATCAATCAGTAACTCACCCAGAGGAGGCGATCACAATTTGAATCTGTGATCCAACTGACTAGTTCAGTGTATCAGCTTTTAGGGACTGAGATCTCGATAGATACCTTGGGTCACCAGGTGCCGTTTTTGTTGTACAAGTATATTAAGTGGGTTAGGGCCTTGGGATCTTGGTTTATAGCACCACCCATTGGTCGCTCATAGGTACCACAACAGTGTGTTTTGTTCTATGTGCCTACAGGCGCCTGCCACAAGGGGGCGCCTTGCTCTGTAAAAAAAAAAAAAAAAAATGTTTTTAAATTTACAATCATTTAGACCCATGTATCTCTGGAGCCCTATGGGCTAGAGGGACATATGAGGTATCATTGGAAAGGACAGATTTTAGCCTGAGTCTAGATTTATGTAACAAAAAAATAACAAATAAAATAACAATTTTCTCTCTTTTTTCTAACGCAGCACTATTATTCAGTTTACATTTATAAAGTGCACAGTGATGATGTGCTAATTCACCTTCTCATTTCCCACACTGCCTGCAAGTGTGGAGCTGATTATGCAACGCATCATAGAACTCCCTCTTTTGTTTCCTAAATGGAAGATCTTCTCTACTTCTAGAACTAGTAGTCACACCCTGCACTGGAACTTGCCTGTCACCCCGATAGAATACAGATGGGGTGAGGAACGCAGTGCTGGAAGTGGCAGGAGTGGATGTGACAGTACTCTTGCCGCTAACTACAGTATATGTAGTTCTAGGGGCTTCGTCCTGGTATAGGTGACGAGTACAAGATTTCCTCGACTGCTTCCTGCCCACAGATGTGGTATCACCCCTACTCTGACATGGCTTGGTGCCAAACAGATAGAATTCAGCCTGGCTGATTCCTCCGTCCCCGTCTTGGTCAACTTCAAAGGGGGAATGGACCCAACAATATTTGTTATAGCCACCCAATACGCCTAGTAGCTTTTCCCCTTTTGCTGCTACCTGCTTTTCCCTTTTTGCCCAGGGAAAAAGGGAATATGGGGAACGATGCACCCTGTTTTTCCCTTTGTGCTTTGGGACAGATGAAGAAGATGCACTACTTGCAGTCATAGCAGCAGTAGTGGAGGCTCTAGTGGTCATTGTGCTGCTGGTGGCGGTGGACACACAGGTAGATATCACCATCGGCACAGTTGCAGTTGTTGACATCACACTGGGTCTTGCGCTGCTGCTCATGGTGGTGGTGGTGGTGGTACCACAGTAGTGTTGGTGGTGGTGGTGACTAGGGATGAGCTGTTCGGTTCGGACGGTTCGGAGTTCGACCCGAACTTAGCCTGTTCGATTAGATCGCGAACTCCGAACATTTCCGGGTGTTTGCCGCATGTTCGACCACAATGCATCACAATGGACTACAATGCATTTTCCCACTGGCCTGAAGCTCGTAATTGGCTACAGCCTTGCACCTGACCACAGGTCTGGTGCAAGACAGGTTCAACAGTATGCCAATCACGGCTCAGAGTCCTGATTGGGCAAATTTTGCCCAATCATGGGCTCACAGAGCTAAGTCCTGCAGCACACTATATAACGTTTCCACGCATAGCTACAACACGCATTTTGAGAGGAGATTTCAGAGGAGATAGTTGTGTGTTGCTACTGCCGATCTGCCACGCTACTGGAGGGTTCTGGGGGGGTCTCATTTCTACCAAATATCAGGGAATTTAGGTGATGTGTGTCTTGTCACTGTACCAGCAAGTTTTTTGGGGGTTTACAAATTTCTTGAAAACATTTGTGAATTGAGGTGATCTTCTGTGTCTTGTCACTGTGCCAGCAAGTTTTTTGGGGTTTACAAATTTCTTTAAAACATTTGTGAATTGAGGTGATCTTCTGTGTCTTCTCACTGTGCCAGCAAGTCTTTTTGGGGTTTACAAATTTCATTAAAACATTTGTGAATTGAGGTGATCTGTGTCTTGTCACACAGCCAGTACCACACAGTATTTTGGGGCTCACTAATTTCTTTAAAACATTTGTGAATTGAGGTGATCTGTCTCTTGTCACACAGCCAGTACCACGCAGTATTTTGGGTGTCACTAATTTCTACAAAACATTTGTGAATTTAGGTGATCTGTGTCTTGTCACACAGCCAGTACCACGCAGTATTTTTGGGGCTCACTAATTTCTACAAAACATTTGGGAATTGAGGTGATATGTGTCTTGTCACACAGCCAGTACCACGCAGTATTTTGGGGCTCACTAATTTCTTTAAAACATTTGTGAATTGAGGTGATCTGTCTCTTGTCACACAGCCAGTACCACGCAGTATTTTGGGTGTCACTAATTTCTACAAAACATTTGTGAATTGAGGTGATCTGTCTCTTGTCACACAGCCAGTACAACGCAGTATTTTGGGTGTCACTAATTTCTACAAAACATTTGGGAATTGTTATAATCTGTGTGTTCTCACTGGCTGCCACCCATCAAGGGGTCTCACTGATTTATAGGAGGTTTCACTGCCACCCATCAAGGGGTCTAACTGATTTATAGGAGGTGTCTGAGACTTGTAATCTGTGTCTTGTCACTGGCTGCCAGTTATCAGGGTGTCTCACTGAGTTATACCAGAGTTCTTTAAATCTTTATACCAGAGTTGAATCAGAGTTCTGTATATATTAATCTAAATATCACTCACCATGTCAGAAAGAACAAAAAGAACAGGCAGACGCTCCCAGACACAGATAAGAGGGCAAGCAGCCTCTGTGTCGGGAGGCTGTGCCTCTGGTCATGGTGGACGTGGTGCATCCTCTGCAGGGGCACGCTTGTCCTTTCTAACTGGTGCTGGCCGTCTTAAGCAGCAGCAACATACAGAGGACTTGGTGGATTGGCTAACCAGGCCATACTCATCCTCCGAGTCCTCTGCCAGCCAGGCTTCTAGTGCTTTACAGTCCACCTCAGCTGCCAAAGCATCTAATGCAGCCTCCATGTCCACAGCTACTCCTGCCGTAGACTCGCTATCACACACAGAGGAGTCAGCTAAATTGTTTGACTACAATGAGAGTGACATGCTGCTTGAGGATGCGCAGCAACTACAGTGCTCTGATTAAATTTCTGAGGTTGAGGAAGGGAGTATAATCAACCTAGAGGAAGGGGGTGCCAGTGATGACACACAAATAACTGGCACTCATGTTGCCCCAGCAGCTGCAGCATACTGCCAAGTTGGCTCCAGTGACGAGGAGATAAAGGGTGATGATGACAATGATGATGAGGTCACTGACTCCACCTGGGTGCCTGATCGAACAGAGGAATTAAGTGAGGAAGAGGGGGAGGAGGAGGCACAGCAAACACGAGGCACAACATCCTCTGTGACCAACTGTAGCACTAGCCAGTCCAAGGCATCACATGTCAGAGCTGCTCAGGTGCAGAGCGCTGTTGTCTCAAAGAACACATGCAGGAACTCTGTTGTCTGGGAGTTCTTTAAGAAATGTGCAGTAGAGCGCAGCGTTGCTATTTCTAATCTATGTCAGATGAGGCTTAAGCGTGGGAAAGATACCGGACACTTGGGTACCACGTGCTTGAGGCGACATATGAACAACTGCCACACATCCCGTTGGCGCAAAACTTTGCATAGGTCCTCCTCCTCATCATCTGTCTCTACTCCCACTGTATGTCCTGCCATGTCATTGCCTACAACCTCCACCGACAGGGATGATGCTACAGTAATGGATGTACCAGCTCCTTCCTCACCATGTGACATCATCCCAGCAGCTGAAGATTTACGCAGTCAGATTACGTTGCCGCAGCTGCTGCAGCGAAAGAAAAAATATAGTCCCGACCATCCCCAAGCACAGCGTCTAAATGCCAGCTTAGCAAAATTATTCGCATTGCAGCTGCTGCCTTTCCAGCTGGTGGACTTTGCTCCCTTCCGTGAATTTGCTGAATGTGCTGTACCACAGTGGCAGGTTCCAAAACGCCATTACTTTTCACGGAAGGCCATTCCAGCACTTTACCAGCACGTGGAAGACAATGTTATCCAGTCATTGGGAAAGGCAGTCAGCAACAAGGTGCATGTGACTTTAGACACGTGGTCCAGCAAGCATGGACAGGGTCGTTACATTTCCTTCACGGCACACTGGGTAACTGTGATTGCAGCTGGGAGGGATCCAAGACGGGACTCTGTGCTGGAGCTTGTTCATCCACCACACCTCCAGAAAGCTGCTTGTATGAGGTCTGTCTGCTCCACCACCTCTCCCTCTTCCTCCTCCTCCTCCTTCTCCTCCTTCTCTGTCTCTGGCGAAGTGGCAGTTAAACCAACGCCTGACAGGGTCTACGCAATGGCTCAAGCAAAAAGATGCCATATTTTGCTTGAGCTGGTTTGCTTATGGGACAGGAGCCACACCGGGCCAGAAATTCTGTCAGCTCTGCAGGTGCAGGGGCAGGTGCAGAGATGGTTAACATCAGCTGGGAATTATCGTCTGCGATAATGGCAGCAACCTTCTCTCTGCCCTACGCAAGGGTAAATTGCTGCATGCACCATGCCTAGCACACGTCCTAAATCTAGTGGTACAGCGTTTCCTAACCAAGTACCCAGGGCTGCCAGAGCTTCTCATCCAAGCCAGAAAAGTCTGCAGCCACTTCAGACTGTCATTCCCAGCAAGCGTTCGCCTGGCAGAAATTCAAAGAGAATTCCACCTTCCCACAAACCGTCTGATCTGTGACATGCCCACCAGGTGGAACTCGACATTAGCAATGCTGCAGCGTCTGCACAAGCAGCAGAGGGCCATCAACGAGTACCTGTGTGAGTATGGCACAAGGACAGGTTCAGGTCAACTTGTTTCCCCCCCCCCCGTAGTGGCTGATGATCAAGGATACATGCACTGTACTGTAACCATTTGAGGAGGCAACGAGGATGGTGAGCAGGGATAGTGCATGCATCAGTGACACAATTCCTTTACTGTTCCTGCTGGAGCACACTCTGCGGGGAATTATAGATGTGGCTCTAGAGGCAGAGCAGCGGGAGGAAGAGGAGGCCTTCCCAAGCTCTCAAGGCCCCAGTCTTTCCGCAGACAGCATTCCAGCAGGTCCTACTCAGATCAGACACGAGGAGGATGAGGCAGAATATTTAAGTAGTGGGGGCATTGAAGGTGGGGATTCCCCAAGGGAGGGTTTCGTGTGCCCAGAAACACAAGGGCTAGTGCGTGGCTGGGAGGAGGAAGTGCATGATAGGGTCATCCTCATTGACCAGTAAGACTCGGAAGCTAATGCCACCTCCAACCTACGCTGCATGGGCTCCCTAATGATGCAAAGCCTGCTAAAGGACACCAGGATTTGTGCTATCAAGGAGAGGGATCAATACTGGTTGGCAACCCTTCTTGATCCACGATACAAGGGTAAAGTTGCAGAGCTCATCCTGCCCGCACAAGGGGAGCACAGGATGAAAAAACTTGAGGACGCTCTAAAGCGACACTTGTGTAACACCTTTCCAGGCACTGGTAGATTACCAAGTGCTGACACACATGCTTCTGAGGCTGCGGGTGATCAGAGGAATAGTGGTGAAGGCCAGGGCCGCTTGACTGATGCATTTTTTAATTTTTTTAGTCCTCGACGCCCAGGGACGTCAAATGTAGGCACCCATTGCCAGCGTCTTCACCATATGGTGCAGGATTACCTAGGGGCAAGGGCAGACCTGGATACCTTTCCAGCAGATGATCCACTGGCTTACTGAGTGTTGAGATTGGATCACTGGCCAGAACTTAGCCAATATGCTATGCAGCTACTAGGTTGCCCTTCATCTAGCGTGCTTTCCGAAATGACATTCAGTGCCGTTGGAGGTTTTGTCACAGACAAAAGAGTGCGTCTGTCCACCGACTCTGTAGACCGGCTGACATTTATAAAAATGAATCAGTCCTGGATCAGCAGCTATCAATCCCCTGATGCTGAAGTAATGGAATAGATCGGGGATGTCCTCTTCTGCATTCACAAAACCTCCAGCACTGAACTCTTCCACAATACCACAAAAGGTGTGAAGGTACTTGCTGCCATGAAAGGCACAATATTTGGCTGCACTGACGCCTGTGCCAGATTTATATCATTTTAATTTTTTGAACCACAGGGTCCAACCCTGCACTCTTCCACAATACCACAGAGGGGTTACTGTATTATGATGGCACTTGCAGGCCCGGCACCAAGAGCACAATATCTGGGTGCACTGACGCCTTGACCAGAATCATATCTTTTCAATATAGGACCACATGGTCCACCCCTGCATTCTTCCACAATACCACAGAGGGGTTACTGTATGATGACACTTGCTGGCCTGGCACCAAAGGCACAATATCTGGGTGCACTGACGCCCATTACCAGATAAAAACCTTTTCAATATAGGACCGCAAGGTTCACCACTGCATTCTTCCACAATACCACAGAGGGGTTACTGTATGATGACACTTGCTGGCCTGGCACCAAAGGCAGAATATCTGGGTGCACTGACGCCTTGACCAGAATCATATCTTTTCAATATAGGACCACATGGTCCACCCCTGCATTCTTCCACAATACTACAGAGGGGTTACTGTATGATGATACTTGCTGGCCTGGCAGTCTTGCACCAAAGGCAGAATATCTGGATGCACTGACGCCTTAACCAGATGCATATCTTTTTAATATAGGACCGCAAGGTTCACCCCTGCATTCTTCCACAATACCACAGAGGGGTTACTGTATGATAGTACTTGCAGGCCTGGCACCAAAAGCACAATATTTGGGTGCACTGCCACTGATGCCTGTATCAGATTTATATCCTCAGAGGGGTTACGGTGTGATGGCACTGTTGGGGACGCTAAAGGACCACTTTTGAAGCACCTATTGTTACTTTCATCCAAAGCCTGCATAAGTTTCACAATAATTTAGCCAAAAAAATCAGTAAACTTTTTCTGCGTGTACGAAAATGTCTCCTCTTTTCATACAGACTGCCGCCCCAAGCAGTTTTTTATGGATAGATTAAAGGAAAACCATTTGCCGTCATTTGAAACATCATTTTTTTGGTTTTAAGTGTTTCTATACATCCTAGAAATCCACCACTTCAGGCAGGTTATGGGGACCTCCTAGGCATGATATTTGAAGGAATTTTTGGTTTTTATTTTTAACCTTTATTTCATGGAAAACTCACTGTCCCTTTAAAAACGTTTTTTTTTTTTACTTTTTGTCCTTGTTTCCTGTCCCCCAGGGCACTACCCGGACCCCCATACACCTTTTATGGCAAATATCTAGCATATATGCCCTCTTGGAGGGCACTCTAAAAACCGAATTTTAAGCCCCATTGACTTGCATGGAGTTCGAGTTCGGGTTCAGGTTCGGACCCGAACATATGGGAAGTTCGGGTTCGGGCCCGAACCGAACTCGGGGGGTGTTCGGCTCATCCCTAGTGGTGACTGGCATTGTAAGAACAAGTTTTCTTCTGGTAGTTCCAGAGGCAGGACTCTCCCTACAATGTCCTCCTTAGGGATGCTTTGCCGACCGTGCATTATTTTAATTCTTTATTTGGATTAAAGAAATAAGCTAAAGTTTAATTATGCAAAGAAGCTTGCGATTAGCAAAACAAGATGATATGATATAACACAGTGATACGTAACCCAATAATTTAGGAAATTAGGCTAATTGGGGTTGGTGTACGTGTGAGGTATTAAAACTTTAATAGATGTTTATGTGTATGGGGTTCTTTGTGAAGGTGAATTGGCACCACATTTTAGTTTAAAAAATTCCAAAAAAATGATTAAAAAAATTTAAAACACAGATAAGGGTTACTGGTGGTTGTAGAGGCATCACCACTCTTGATAAAGCCTGCTATAAACTAGTTGGGTGTTTGTATTTTAACAGTTAGATGAATTTTTGAAAGAGATACTTGGATTGGCAGGGTTGGAATGGCAGGGTTGCCAGTGGATGCTTCTATTGCAATGCAGATGAGTCTGGTTAATCACCAGGTATTGTGAATTGTGACCTATACTATGGGGCCCTTATAGACAGTAGGGATGTGCATGGCTGGAAAATTTGTTTAGTTTCGTTTAGTTTAGTTTTAGTTTAGTTTCACTTTTAAATAATTTCGTTTTCAGAATTTCATAACTAAATTTCATTTTGTATTTCGTTTAGTTTCAGATCGATTTGAAATTTTGAATCGATTTGAAATTTCGAATCGATTCGAATTTCATATATCAATTTGATACTTGATATCAATTTGGATTTTGGATCACTAAACAAAACCCCAATTAATCAAATTTTGCTGTTAAAAGAAAAGCTAGTGTTAAATTTTAAGCCGTGTCACAGATTTAGTATTTCAGTCAAATTAAACAGTGAAACAAAATTAGTTTGTTTCATAAAGTCCTTTGCTGATTATTACTTTATTGTAAGTTAAGATTAATTCGATAGTTCATTTTAAATTCAATAGTTGATATCAATTATTCAAATTTTTCTTTTATGATGATAACTTACAGGGTTATTCAGAGAGCGTGAAAAGCAGGAGAATGACTGGAGAATGAAAAATTCTAGGTCAAAATAGTCAAACCAGAAAAATACTCCCTTTCATTTCACTTTCCAAACCGACTATTTTGACCTAGAATTTTTCATTCTCCAGTCATTCTCCTGCTTTTCACGCTCTCTGAATAACCCCGACAGTGTAAAATTAAATTAATTCATTATATACCATTTTGTTTCGTTTTGATTTTGTATCGTATCGATTCTTTATTCGAAAGTACTTCCGAATACGAGTTATCTAATTTCATTCCAAATTCTGAATTTTTTCAAAACAAATGCACATCTCTAATAGACAGTTTGATTTACCCTGACATTGTAGGGATACTGAGGATTAGTTATACTGGGCAGAGGATTCTGCAAGGAATATATTGGCAACTGATTGCTTACCCTCTTAAAAATATTGGATTTATCCCTGGATGGCTGATATGGGATGTTTTAACCCATTCCCTTAGGCAAACACATTGCAACTGTTATGGGATATACAGACCCATGATGTTGGTTTGAACTCATCAAATTTATACACCCCACCGGTGTGGCATTGTTCCCACTGCCATGAGGATATGAATCCGGTACTCTGACTACTCATTATACATTATTTATGTGGTTTTATTTGTCTACATGTCAATTTCTATGTGTTAATAAAGGTGTACAATTGTGTATACACTGGGGACATAGATCCTTCACTCATTGTGGATGCATAGGTACTCTATTTTTGTTTAGGTTGTAACATAGGTGGTTTAGGCCCATTTGGATCTATGTCATTGGTACCATCTAGTAGTTCTAAGAACTTTACGTTTGTCAAAGTAATTTTTTCACAATTTATCGTCCAAGCCTTTGCGCTTATATTTTCTATGGGATACACTTGTTAAAAAAATTTGAAATGGGAACCTGTTACTGTATTTTATTGAGAAAATACGTGATTTTAGCTTAAAAAAAAGGATTTTCTTTGTTTGTCCAGTACTATTGTTCACATTATAATTGAAAAGTGAACAATAGTTCTGCTTTAGTAAATTAAAGAAAAAAAATACGGTTATGCTTTTATTGTTTATTTTTAACTTTTTTGTCACTCTTTACCTGATCATGTTGGTATCATTGCAAAGGCCATGTTCTGCTCCCCCCCCCACCGGCCTAACTTAACCAGAGCTGTTGTAAAAGTAACAACCCCCATAGACTATAATGGAACTGGTAAATTTACAACAGCTCTGGTTAAGGCTGGGGTCAGACCAGCGCACTTTTAACCCCTTAATGACCCCTGACGTACCCTGTACGTCCTGGCCTCGGGTCTCCCTTAGACCCGCGGACGTACAGGGTACGTCAGCGGCGCCAAATTCCCCCTCCCGCCCGATACTCACCTCCCTCGTCGGATCCAACGGCAATCTGGCAGGGAGGAAGCCTGCCCATGTGATTTACATGGGCAGGCGAGGCTGATGACGTCGCCACGCTGCGTGGTGACGTCATCAGAAGGTGCCCCCATGTGTTTCAATGGAGGGGAGGGGGGGGGCTCCTTCGGAGCCCTCTATCTCCCCAACCATTGAAGCTAGGGAGATGCCGTTTGCACCGCTGGAGAGGGGAGAGCCTCCCCTTTCCAGCGGTGTATGGCATTAACAGTTTCGCCACCGGATCGCTTTTCGGCGCCAATTGGCGCCAAAACGCGATTCAAACCTGGAGGGGGGCTGACATCTTGGATGTCAGCCAAGCCTCCAGGTCCCCCCCCACCCACTGACAACCTCACCATATGTGTGAGGATGTCAGTGGGCCAGTTAATCCTCTAGCTGCCATGTAGAGATAAGGGGATCCTAAGGATCCCTTTATCTCCCGATCCATGGCAGCTGGATGGTCATATTTGCCATCATTTAAAAGGCCTGATTATGGCCCTTCAAATGATACCAAACATGACCAGGTTTGGTTTTTAAAAAAAAAAAAATTTAAAAATTTAATAAAAAAAAAATAATAAAAAAATTAAATATAATAAAAAAATGTTATTTTTTTTAAAAGTTTTTTTTGTCTGGGGGGAGTTTAATTAAATAGGACCTAGGCTGTCATCTAAAAATAATTAGCACAAAATGGTCAGAATGAGCGCAGCGAACATAGGTGAACTGTCTCAGCAGTGAAGGGGTTAAAAAGCAAACGCATGTTAAAATTGGGTATTTCTAGTCTCGGGACAAAATTTTGAACCTATTTAGCCGGGGTCTTTTTGGGTGGTTGTAGTTTTTGGGGATTAAATTACAAAAAAGTGTGTTTTTACCATTTTTTTCCTCATATTTCATATTTTTTTTATAGTAAATTATTCGATATGATGGAAATAATGGTATTTCTAGAAAGTCCATTTAATGGCGGGAAAAAGGGTGTATAATATGTGTGGGTCGAATAAACGAGTAAGAGGAAAAATTGTCCTAAACACTAACAGCGCAGAAACGTAAAAACAGCAGCGGTCACTAAAAGACGGATTTGTGTAAAACCGCCCGGTCACTAAGGGGTTAACGTGCGCTCTGGCGCAAATAATTACGGCCGCACTAGCAGCAGATGACGGGCAATGACGGCCAATATACGATGTACGGCCGCACAAAAGTCCGGCCGTGCAACGCAAGTGGAATTTGAACGCATTTTTCTGAGAACGCTGAACCGCTAGTACTGACGTACTGAGCGCGCAGCTGCGGCATAGCGGCGTGTTTGCGTGATTAGGAGATGTCAGACTCTGCTAATGTCCAGCCTACATAAGGTCCAGACGCAAAAAGAGTTTTATTGACGATCCGTACAAAATCACGCCCGAAAATGCGCGTCGTCTGACCGTTTTTGCGCATTCTATGAAAAAATACGTCAATGCGTTCGGACGCACTTTTTCACGTTCGCGGGGAAAAATGCTTTCGTCTGACCCTAGCCTACGTTAGCACCAGCTTTGGAATATGGCTTAAAGTTTGGGCAACGCAGAGGAACAGAAAAAAGATATTTGAAAAAAACACAGAAACTGGAAATTTGGAAATTCAGCATTCAACCGCAGGGTCCCCGGAGTGCAGGGAAAACCTGCCACGAGCTGCTGAATGGAAAAAAAAAAAAGGAAAAAGACGCAAAACCACTGAAATTATCGGATCCGATAATTTCAGCAGTTTTGCGGCTTTTCTTTTTTAAAACCAAGCAGAAAATATCAGATCCAATCCAATCCGATAATCCGCCGCAAACCCGCTGAACCCGTCCAGAAAAAGCCGAAGATCCGCCAAACACGTGGACGACCAGTGGCCGGAAAAAGTCGTCAAGCTGACGAACGAGGGGACGACGACAAAAAATCCAAAACGATTGAAAATGTCAAAATTTAAACATCTAAAATCCTATGAATGATAATAAAAAGCTCTGTTACAGAAAAAAGAAAAGAACGCAATTTAAAAAAGAAAAATGAAAAAAAAAAAACTTTGGTGAAAAAATCCCGAAAAATGCCTAAAGGATTCTAAAAAAAAATCAATAAATGAAGAGACTTTTTGCTGCAGATTAAAATAATGAACGGTTTATTAGATATTGAATTAAAACGAGAATATTTTTAACATTGAAGCCTATGGGATTCGCATGAATAAACCTGCCGAATGAAACCACAGAACAGCGGGGCATTTCACTGACATTTCTCTGCTGTTCGGTGTCTGTGAATAGATTAACCATTGCTTCTCTATGGGGGATTTCACTGCTGCCGAACAGGCGCCGTGTTTGCTGGCAGTTTGTCAAAATTTGGTGAACTGCCTGCTCTCTGAATAGCCGAATGGCCACAAAATGTCACCGTACGGGGAAATTCCTTGTTAGGTGCCAATTCAGGGCTCTCTCTGAATAACCTTGTATGTCTCTCTGCTCAAACGACACTAACCAAAGTGACAGAAAACCATTATGCCAGTGGTATTTAAAACCCATATGGCCCCCATGGTGATGATGATAAAATGACCATCCTAGCATTCAATGGACAATGATCTGATTGGCCACAGACTGCACACGGATGGAGGACACTGATTGGCCAAGCACTGTTAACATTTTCAAGTCAAGTAATGCAGTGATTGGGTCAAGCTACTGTCAACCGTTCCACCTCAGTGAATCGTCATAACGAATCGATTCATTTTAACTGATTGAAACAAATCGATTCATTATATATAGTTTTGTTTCGTTTCCATTGCATACAAAATCAATTCATTATTTTGCGGAGATACGAATTCACGGAATTTCGAACATATTGCAATTATTATTATTTATTAACCCTTTCAATGCTGAGCCATTTCACCCCTGCGTGCTGAGATAATTTTTACTGGTTTCGCTCATCATGTTTAAACGCGTTTTGAAGCCATATTTTATTATATGACCCAGACATATTATATATCGTTCTTTCTGGCAGACTCGGCAGATTCATAATATATCATTATTATATGTATACGTCATGACCTGTCTGTATATTAGAACAAAAAATGCAATAAAATTTAAATTTTCAATAATTTACAACGTGTAAAGTGTTTTTTTTCACATTTTATCATATGAGCATTTGCGACTATATTTTCTATGGGGTGCGCTTGTTAAAAAAATTCGAAATGGGGACTCGTTACATTTTTTCTGGGGGGAAAATCACGTGATTTTTAACAAACGCATACAAAAATCGTTAGTGCAGCATCATTGTTCACATTATAATTGAAATGGGAACAATATTGCTGCATTAACAAAACAAAAAAAAGCTGTTTATTTATTTTTTAATATTTTTTATTTACATTTTTATTGTTTTTGTTTACATTTAAGATGGTCATGTTTGGTATCGATAGAAAGGCCATGCTCTGGCCGATCCAACAATACCAAACATTAACCCCTAGCTGCCACGGATTGGGAGATAGGGGGTTAATTGGAACCCCGTATCTCCACCATTGGTGGCAGCTAGGGGTTAACTCTAAAACTGATGTCATTGCGCTATGCACAATGACGCCAGTCGTCAGGGGGAGATCCCAGAAGCTTGGTCGACATCAAAGATGTCGGCCAGCTCCGGGAGAGGATCGCAATCCAGCGCTTTTTGGCACCGAGTTGCGATCCGGCCCCCATGGGCTTAAATCCAGGCAGTGGCGTCACTAGGGTTGGTGTCACCCGGTGCGGTAAGTTATGGTGTCACCCCCCCCCCCCACGAGTTTTACGGATTTTTTTTCACTACTCTTACTCATAAGTCAGTACTTCCATATAACACTGAATGCTCTTGCACAGCGCACATTACTGTGAGGTTTATTGCTGTGGAGCTCTCTCATATGCTCACACACAAATTTTGGCGAACTGCCAGCATGTACGGTGCCTGTTCGAAGTCAGTAAAAGTGAAGGCACACTTGGATATATATTGCCCCCCGCAGCTCTGGATATATTGCCCCAGCTCACATATGGATATATTGCCCCAGCTCACACATGGATATATATTGCCCCAGCTCACACATGGATATATATTGCCCCAGCTCACATATGATATAATGCCCCAGCTCACACATGGATATATATTGCCCCCAGCTCACACATGGATATATATTGCCCCAGCTCACACATGGATATATATTGCCCCCAGCTCACATATGAATATATATTGCCCCAGCTCAGATATGGATATATTGCCCAGCTCAGATATGGATATATTGCCCAGCTCACATATGAATATATATTGACCCAGCTCAGATATGGATATATTGCCCCAGCTCACACATGATATATATTGCCCCAGCTCACACATGGATATATATTGCCCCAGCTCACACATGGATATATATTGCCCCAGCTCACATATGGATATAATGCCCCAGCTCACACATGGATATATATTGCCCCCAGCTCACACATGGATATATATTGCCCCAGCTCACACATGGATATATTTTGCCCCCAGCTCACATATGAATATATATTGCCCCAGCTCAGATATGGATATATTGCCCAGCTCAGATATGGATATATTGCCCAGCTCACATATGAATATATATTGACCCAGCTCAGATATGGATATATTGCCCCAGCTCACATATGAATATATTGCCCCCAGCTCACATATGGATATATAGTGCCCCAGCTCACATATGGATATATTGCCCCAGCTCACATATGGATATATAGTGTCCCAGCTCACATATGGATATATATAGGCCCTGTGTCTCTGGGTGTCTGTGTCCTGTAGGGTGCCTGTGTCTCTGGGGCCTCTGGGTCTGGGGGGGGGCAGTGCCATGGCCACTAAGTACCTCTGTGGGTGCCTGGGCCTCTCTCTGTGCGCCTGGCTGGGCCCCTCTCTGGGTGCCTGGACCCCTCTCTGGGCCTCTGGGGCCCCCCTGGGTGCCTTGAGGGTCAATCTGGGTGCCTGAGGGCAGTGTTTGAGTTTTTGTGGGGTTTCGGTCAGAAACGCCGCTCACATCACAGTCAAAGCGTTGTGCAGCACCAGCATGCAATCCTCCTCCGGACGGGTAATCCAAAACAGTGGGGCCTCTGCAGCTCTGCTCTTTCCCCCTGGCTGTCCGACTCCCTCTCTCGTCATGCGGCGCCGACCCGATGGTGCCGCGTCAGAGCGTCACGTGAACTACGGCTGCTGCTCCTGCACGTGTTGTGCTGCCGCGTGTTTCCTGCGTGGAATGAGTGCGAAGGAAAGGTGCGACGCGACCGGATGTCATGTGATCCGCCGGCGCCATCACATGTGCAAACATTATCAGGATGCCGCCGAGTGTGTGATTTCTCTGCGGCCAGACGGAAATAAAAATGCGGCTGAAAGAAACCCAATTAATGCTGCCTGCCTGATTATGCAGATTAGGCGGCTGCGCGAGGCCAGTAAGTGCTTAATTAAAGAGCCGCCACTGCTTTGGTGTCACCCTAAGGGCGGGTGTCACCTGGTGCGGGCCGCACCCCCCGCCCCCACGTAGCGACGCCACTGAATCCAGGCACTGTTTGGAAGGGCAGGCTGTGCCCTTCCAAACGATGCCTGCCTTTAATCGCTGGTCCAGGCGATCGGGAGGGAGAGAGGTCCGAAGGACCTTCCCCTGCCCTTTCAGGCACCTCCTCCGCACTCTCAGGGGGGCGCCTGCAATAGATGTCATCGCGCCGCTGCGATGACATCTATTGTCCCCGCAGGGGTCCCAGAGTGCCGGGCTGACATCCAAGATGTCAGCCCGCACCGGGGGGTCAGTAATCGGCCAAAATCCGGGCCGATTGCTGCCTCCTGTGCTAGGACGCGCTCGGCACGTCTATAGCACAGGAGGAGCACTTGGCAGGACGCGCTCGGCACGTCTATAGCACAGGAGGAGGACTTGGCAGGATGCGCTGAGCATGTTCTCTGCAGGCAAGTGGTTAAGCGTCAACACATTCCGCAGTGCTGTACAATGGTGCCATGGGTAAAGACAGGACAATTCTACAATAAGTAAAGGAAACAGGTCAGTATTCCTGCCAGCAGATACAGGAGGATGTGAGGGCCCTATTCCCATGGGGATTTACAATCTAGATGGGATGCGTTACGAAACGAAGCCCACACCTCTAGATACAACCACTATTTCGGGCTGCTCTTGTTACACCAGCTGTATCGTTCCAAGGATATTGCAGTGAGGACATTATCACCACTTTCAACTTTATTACTGTATATAATGGTATTGCTAGCAATAATGTACCATTTACACACAATACATTGTTTATTGCTGTACTTCGATACCACGGCGCTTCTTTATTGTTATCCTTGTAAATTGTTTACAGAGTAAGATTCCACAGGTACTTTCACATGTCAGCACTATCTTAAGCTTACATTACCCAATCGATGACCGTCACGGCACTGCATGTAATATTTATTCTCAAATTGTTTTTTTCCAAAATGATTTTTTTTTTCAGAATTTGGATTTCAGTTATATTTCTCAATCTGTGATGATGGACTCCGGCAGATCATGGCTACGGAATAGGGATGCACTGATGCCATTATACAGGGTGTGTGTGTTATAGGAAATGGTATTATGTGGAGCTCTGTGATACACTCATATACTTCGTACATCACTCTGAGCTTCCTCCACCCCACCCAGCGTCACCGGCAGCTGGAAGTTTTTAATTCCCCGGCTGCCGGTCACCTGATCTATCACTAGTGATGTCACACACAGAGAGCGGCCGACATCACCCTCTGAGACCAATCACAGTAGCCAGCGTTCTCAGAGGCAGCCGATGGATCAGATCTGTGTATGCGCGTGCAACTCATTCTCAAACAAGTCAGGGTCAAGGTGTGGAGAAATCAGGATTAGTTAATATGCAATAGAAACATAGAAACATAGAAAAATGTCGGCAGATAAGAACCTTTCGGCCCATCTAGTCTGCCCAATTACATGGATACTTTACCTGGATTTATCTTTTGTTTAGGATAGCCTTATGCCTATCCCATGCTCGCTTAAATTCAATTACTGTTTTGGCCTCTACCACTTCTACTGGAAGACTGTTCCATGTATCCACCACCCTCTCAGTAAAATAATGCTTCCTGATGTTACTTTTAAACCTTTGCCCCTCTAATCTAAGACTATGTCCTCTTGTTTTGCTATTTTGTTTCCTTTTAAATATACTCCATTCCTCTACCTTGTGGATTCCCTTTACGTATTTAAATGTTTCTATCATATCTCCTCTGTCTCGTCTTTTTTCCAAGCTGTACATGTTAATTCCAAGCTGTACATGTTAATGACAGAATTCAAATGCCAGGACATCAATCAAGAAATATATCACGAATGTGGTTTGGGTAACAGATGTCCCTACATGGTAAAGTCAAAGGGAAGAGGTAGCCCTTATATATCTTAACTGGAAACCCCTTTGGCCAGGATACGAGAGAGACAGACTTGGAACACCATTGGCCAGGGGTTGAGAGCGGTGGAACCGCTGGGTTCTATCCCTACCAGACACTATAGCAAGAATGTGCAACACAGTGAATGGCAGAACAGTGCACTTACAGCGATGCTCCTCCTTTAATAGATACAAAACAGGAGCTTCCTGGGAGAGATGGTAGGCCTGATAACATTGTAGTCCCTTTTTATTGACTAGTACTGGCCAGTTCTTGACTGCATCAGTCGTAGCTGTATCCATTTGTATACATCCTCTGGAACACTCTCCCTTGTACGGTCAAACTTTCCCCTAGTTTCTCTTCCTTCAAACTTTCATATTTAGGGAAGCCTACCACCCGACTCACTAATACACCTCACTGCCCCAACCAGTCCATCACTTTCATCTTGCAGTCCTCTCCTCCTGTTTCCAAACAGTCCATCAGTCTCATCTTGCAGTCAATCACTCTCACCTTGCGGTCCATCACACTCACCTTACAGCCCATCACACTCACCTTGCAGCCCATCACTCTCACCTTGCAGCCCATCACACTCACCTTGCAGTCCATCACTCTCACCTTGCAGTCCATCACTCTCACCTTGCAGCCCATCACACTCACCTTGCAGTCCATCACTCTCACCTTGCAGTCCATCACTCTCACCTTGCAGTCCATCACTCTCATCTTGTAGTCCTCTCCTCCTGTTTCCAACCAGTCCGTCACTCTCACCTTGTAGCCCGTCACTCTCACCTTGTAGCCCATCACTCTCACCTTGCAGTCCATCACTCTCACCTTGCAGCCCATCACTCCCACCTTGCAGCCCATCACACTCACCTTGCAGTCCATCACTCTCACCTTGCAGCCCATCACACTCACCTTGCAGTCCATTACTCTCACCTTGCAGTCCATCACTCTCACCTTGCAGCCCATCACACTCACCTTGCAGTCCATCACACTCACCTTGCAGTCCATCACTCTCACCTTGCAGTCCATCACTCTCACTTTGCAGTCCTCTCCTCCTGTTTCCACCACAACCCTTGTAGATTGTAAGTTCCCGCGGAATAGGCCCTTTGTTTCCACCTGTACTGGTTTATCTAAATGTTGTTCAGTCTCAGTGTATTGCAACCCTGTCTATATTGTGCCCATTATTCAGTGCTGCAAAATATGCTGGCGCTTTATAAATATAGTATTATAATAATAATAATAATAATAATAAAATAGACGGGACTTTTTACAAACTGAAATGAGTCGGTAAAGGAAAGGATTGTTGTGAGACGATTTACCTTACCGGCTTCCTTATACCAGACCTATTCAGAACCACCCTCAGAATTAGTCAGGTTAACCCTTTTGCTGCTGAGGCTTTTCCCGCCCCTGTGCTGAGGTCATTTTTACCGGTTTTGCTCATCATGTTTAAACGTGTTTTGAAGGCTTATTTTATTATATGACCCAGACATATTATATATCGTTCTTTCCGGGAGACTCGGCAGATTCATAATATGTCATTATTATATGTATACGTTATGTCATGTCTGTATATTATAACAAAAAATGCAATAAAATATGTATTTTCAATAATTTACAACGTGTAAAGTGTTTTTTTCCACATTTTAACATGCGAGCATTTGCGGTTATATTTTCTATGGGGTGCGCTTGTTAAAAAAATTAGAAATGGGGTCGCGTTACTTTTTTTGGGGGGAAATTACGTGATTTTTAACAAACGCACACCATACAAAGATCATTAGTGCAGCATCATTGTTCACATTATAATTGAAATGGGAACAATATTGCTGCATTAACAAAACAAAACATAAAAAAACGTTGTTTTTTTTTAAATATTGTTTTATTTTTGCCATGCTCTGGCTGATCCAACGATACCAAACATTAACCCCTAGCTTCCACGGATCGGGAGATAGAGGGCTCACGTGGATTTGAGCTTGGCAATACAAGACAGAATACGTACCCTGTCAACATCTTGACGTATATTCTGCAATACATTCTGCAAGAAACTGCTCTTATCAAATTGATATATGTACATCTGAGCACATTAACACTACTTATGATTTGCTACACTGCATATGTTATTTACATGCTACCTTAATTAAATGTATGCTAACAAGAAAATATAATTACCTAAGAATACACACAGGATTTATTAAAGAATAAATCAAACGTAAGCAGCGCCCATTCGAGGTATACCCCACCTTATTTCCAAATTACGTCCAGGCAGTAACTAGGCACTGCCTTATTACCTCAGAAGGGCAGCAGCTCACGGATACACGAGCACTCAAGGACAGGCGCCGTCTGTAGGTTTACCCCCATTTAGCCATGTAACCCTCAACTTACTGTATTGCTTGTGTCCCGGACTTTGCTGCCTTCTGTATCCCTCGACTTAATGCTTCATGACCCAGACCTTGCTGCCTTCTATAACCCTCGACCTATGGCTTGCCCTTTGGACTTTGCTTTTTGGATCACCTTTTTGGATATCTCACCTTGGTTGTTCCACTGCACCCAGTACTCCTGCTCCACCCACCCAGTACTCCTGCTCCACTCCCCAGTACTCCTGCTCCACTCCCCAGTACTCCTGCTCCACTCCCCAGTACTCCTGCTCCACCCACCCAGTACTCCTGCTCCACTCCCCAGTACTCCTGCTCCACTCCCCAGTACTCCTGCTCCACTCCCCAGTACTCCTGCTCCACTCCCCAGTACTCCTGCTCCACTCCCCAGCACTCCTGCTCCACTCCCCAGCACTCCTGCTCCACTCCCCAGCACTCCTGCTCCACTCCCCAGCACTCCTGCTCCACTCCCCAGTACTCCTGCTCCACTCCCCAGCACTCCTGCTCCACTCCCCAGCACTCCTGCTCCACTCCCCAGCACTCCTGCTCCACTCCCCAGTACTCCTGCTCCACTCCCCAGCACTCATGCTCCACTCCCCAGTACTCCTGCTCCACTCCCCAGTACTCCTGCTCCACTCCCCAGTACTCCTGCTCCACTCCCCAGCACTCCTGCTCCACTCCCCAGTACTCCTGCTCCACTCCCCAGTACTCCTGCTCCACTCCCCAGTACTCCTGCTCCACTCCCCAGCACTCCTGCTCCACTCCCCAGCACTCCTGCTCCACTCCCCAGCACACCTGCTCCACTCCCCAGCACTCCTGCTCCACTCCCCAGTACTCCTGCTCCACTCCCCAGCACTCCTGCTCCACTCCCCAGCACTCCTGCTCCACTCCCCAGCACTCCTGCTCCACTCCCCAGCACTCCTGCTCCACTCCCCAATATTCCTGCTCCAATACCCAGTGTTCCTGCTTCACTACCCACAGTTTTCCTGAGGTTAGGATTGCAACCCCAGCCTTCTACTTAACTTCTTTCACAGAATAGAACGAGATTTACGAAAAAAAACAAGAATTATTTTATTCTATCATTTTGACATAGAAACATAGAAACATAGAAAAATGTCGTCAGATAAGAACCTTTCGGCCCATCTAGTCTGCCCAATTACATGGATACATCAGCCAATTGGTTGAGTGTTGGGTTTTGAATCCAGTGGGAAGAGTAGCTGGGATTCGCTGGGACCTTTAGCACCAATCTGGATCTCCTTTCCAGTGTCCTGGTGGTCCCTAGGGGCTTCTCCTACAGAGGACAGTAAGCTGTGCTGACATCACTAGTGACCGATCTGGTTGAACGGTAGCCAGGAAATTGAAAGATCTGGCTGCTGGTGAGGCTGGGTTGTTGGAGGAAACTGCTCCAAGTCACCTGGGGATTTCACCTGATCAAGACAGCGGGGAGGTGCCAGTTCGACTAGGTTCTGCTCTGTGAGGCTGGTTCAAGATATCTCCTAGGTAAATTGTGGGTTAACCCGAGACGCAGTATCAGGTAACCCTTCACACAGGCTCTGTACCACTCCTTTAGGTGGCTGGGTTTCTTAATGGTAGAAGGTAGACCTATAAGGAAGGGAAACACCAGTCCTTGTATGGCTGACAGTAAGCGACAGGAGAGATACGGAATCCAGGGGCCCTGCAGAGCAGGTAGGATAGTCGAGAAGCAAATCCGAGTCAAGGGGTTAGAGAGGTACACAGGTCGATAGCCAAATCTGGGTCAAACACAGGGAATCGAGCAAGTAATAGCAAGAATAGGCACTTAAGGGTCAGTGACACTGGAACCACGAAAGGGCACTGAATCCAAGGCTGAGCAAGTTTAAATACAGCGCCCTTGAACGTGATTGGCCCGCTGAGTCACGTGGTACTGGGAACAGCTGCCCGGGTGCGGTGACGTCATTTGCACGATGGGCCGCCAGCAGGTAAAAGACGCTGAAGCCGGTGGCTCGCGCCCATAGAACGGAGGGGGAGTCTGGAGACATGAAGCCGCGAGGGGGCAAGCGAGGAGCAGCGCGGGACCTGACGGGACCAGGTCTGACATGCTCCAGCGGTCTCGGTGCTTCAGAAATGCCCCTAAATAAGAACTGGTCAAAAATCTTGTCCGAACCAGGGCCTGGCAGGGTGGAATGGCAGGGAGGGGACCAGCTTGTCTTATCATTGTACAAATTACCAAACACTAACACTCTGCAGACACTATTCCCCTCTACATATACACAGACCCTATTCCTACCCTGTCCTTCATACATACTCATAAACAGAACAGCGCCCCATACAAATACACCTCTGCATTCACGTTCGTAGAGATATTCCACACAAATACCCTCAGGCATTCACACACACATACACACCACTGCACATAAATAAACTGCAGAATTCATATACTGAATAAACAACATGCCAAACAAATATAGTACCCCAGCATTCACACTCATGCACAACACTACACACAAATATACCCCAGCATTCACACACACCCGCCTGCCAAGAGAACTATGTGAGGCTTCTTAATTCAAATGTCCTGGGTAAATTCCTGTATTTTTACATGATGAAAGTCCTCACTCATCCCAGAGCCAGGTTTTTTCATGTTTTTTCTTCCGTCCAGCCTACCAGAAACGTCACAGATAAGATTTCTGGGTTTTACTGCTCTTCTGTCCTCTGTAAATTGCAACGTTACAGTCAGATTACCCTGTGTCATTCACACGTGGCAAAGTCACATCCAAGGTGCCCTCTTCTTCGTTCTCTGTTCGGCAGGACGCTCCATCACCATGATTTACAGACGTAGGATTCTTAAGGGGTTGCTGTATTTTCTGATGTTTTTTGTCTCCTGTGCCGTCATTTACAACTCTTACACCAAAAAGCAGAGGCGAGCCCCTTACTGTCTCGGGTGAGTAAGTCTCCCAATTATAATTTATTGCTGGGAAGAATAATGAAATTAATTAAAAAATAGAATGGGACCAGAATATCAAGCAGTGACAGATAAAAGCAGAAAAACTCATGGAGGAACCTGAGCTCTAAATACTATCAGGGTAATTCAAAGAGATCCGAATGGCTGGAGAAAGGTAACCGAACGCTGAAAATCAGCGTTCGGTTACCTTTCTTGGCCATTCGGCTATTCAGAGAGCAGGCAATACGCCAAATCCTGGCGAATTGCCTGCACATTCGGTGCCTGATCGGTGCCTGTTCGAGGGCAGTGAAAACCCCATGAAAAAGCACTGCTTCGGCTATTCAGAGAACACAAACCAGCAGTGAAAGGTTCCCCTAATGCCCTGCCATTCTGTGGTTTCGTTCGGCAGGTTTATTCAGGAGAATCCCATAGGCTTCAATGTTAAAAATATTCCCGTTTTAATTCAATATCTAATAAACCGTTCATTATAAAATTCTGCAGCAAAAAGTCTCTTTATTTATAGATTTTTTAGGAAACTTTAAGCATTTTTCTGGATTTTCTTTTTTTTAAAAAAGTCCGATTTTTTTTTTTTTAACTTTACTTCTTTTTTCTGTAACAGCCCTTTTTATTATCATTCATTGGATCATATGTAAATTTCAGACATTTTCGCTCAGTAGTTTCTTTGCAAACAGCGTTTCACTTTCCAATAATTCAAGCAAACTGTGTTTCTAATTTATTCGCTCTGTCTGCGGCGTCAGCTTTTTCTGGCGGCTTCGCTGCGTGTGATCGGCTCCTGCTCGTGTTTTTCCGGTGTCTTCGGGTTAATCCAGATGTTTTTGCGGGTTTTCGGCGTGCATTCGCCGGGTTTTTCGACAGGTTTTCCCTGCACTTCGACAGCCCTGTGGTGCTTGCTGAATACACCGTAGGGTCGCCGAAATGGGAAAGCCGATTTGCACCGAATTGAAGAGAACGAAAAAGTCACCGAACGTGCGGTGACTTTTCGAATCTCTTTGAATAACCCTGTATGTGAGGGTATTCAAAGAGCATTGAATTGGCCACGAAATTGCACCGAACAGTGAATTTCCCCGTATGGTGCAATTTCGTGGCCATTCGGCTATTCAAAAATCTGGCAATTCGCCAAATATTGGTGAATTGCCAGCGAAATACAGTGATTTTTGGCAGCAAGGAAATCCCCCATACAGAAGTAATGGTTAATATATTCACAGACACCAAACAGCAGATGTCAGTGAAATGCCCTGATGTTCGATGGTTTCATTCGGCAGCTTTAATCAGGTGAATCCCATGGGTTTCAATGTTAAAAATATTCCCGTTTTTATACAATATCTAATAAACCATTTATTATTTTAATCTGCAGCAAAAAGTCTCTTTATTTATTGATTTAGGAGATGGGCTTGTATGGGGTTATGATGGAATTCTATTAGGAGATGGGCTTGTATGGGGTTATGATGGGATTCTATGAGGATATGGGCTTGTATGGGGTTATGATGGGATTCTATTAGGAGATGGGCTTGTATGGGGTTATGATGGGATTCTATGAGGAGATGGGCTTGTATGGGGTTATGATGGGATTCTATTAGGAGATGGGCTTGTATGGGGTTATGATGGGATTCTATTAGGAGATGGGCTTGTATGGGGTTATGATGGGATTCTATTAGGAGATGGGCTTGTATGGGGTTATGATGGGATTCTATGAGGATCTGGGCTTGTATGGGGTTATGATGGATTCTATGAGGAGATGGACTTGTATGGGGTTATGATGGGATTCTATTAGGAGATGGGCTTGTATGGAGTTATGATGGGATTCTATTAGGAGATGGGCTTGTATGGAGTTATGATGGGATTCTATGAGGAGATGGACTTTGTATGGGGTTATGATGGGATTCTATTAGGAGATGGGCTTGTATGGGGTTATGATGGGATTCTATTAGGAGATGGGCTTGAATGGAGTTATGATGGGATTCTATTAGGAGATGGGCTTGTATGGGGTTATGATGGGATTCTATTAGGAGATGGGCTTGAATGAAGTTATGATGGGATTCTATTAGGAGATGGGCTTGTATGGGGTTATGATGGGATTCTATTAGGAGATGGGCTTGAATGGAGTTATGATGGGATTCTATGAGGAGATGGACTTGTATGGGGTTATGATGGGATTCTATTAGGAGATGGGCTTGTATGGGGTTATGATGGGATTCTATTAGGAGATGGGCTTGAATGGAGTTATGATGGGATTCTATTAGGAGATGGGCTTGTATGGGGTTATGATGGAATTCTATTAGGAGATGGGCTTGTATGGAGTTATGATGGGATTCTATTAGGAGATGGGCTTGTATGGAGTTATGATGGGATTCTATTAGGAGATGGGCTTGTATGGAGTTATGATGGGATTCTATGAGGATATGGGCTTGTATGGGGTTATGATGGATTCTATGAGGAGATGGACTTTTATGGGGTTATGATGGGATTCTATTAGGAGATGGGCTTGTATGGAGTTATGATGGGATTCTATTAGGAGATGGGCTTAGAAACATAGAAACATAGAAAAATGTCGGCAGATAAGAACCTTTCGGCCCATCTAGTCTGCCCAATTACATGGATACTTTACCTGGATTTATCTTTTGCTTAGGATAGCCTTATGCCTATCCCATGCTTGCTTAAATTGCTTAAATTGGAGTTATGATGGGATTCTATTAGGAGATGGGCTTGTATGGAGTTATGATGGGATTCTATTAGGAGATGGGCTTGTATGGAGTTATGATGGGATTCTATTAGGAGATGGGCTTAGAAACATAGAAACATAGAAAAATGTCGGCAGATAAGAACCTTTCGGCCCATCTAGTCTGCCCAATTACATGGATACTTTACCTGGATTTATCTTTTGCTTAGGATAGCCTTATGCCTATCCCATGCTTGCTTAAATTGCTTAAATTGGAGTTATGATGGGATTCTATTAGGAGATGGGCTTGTATGGAGTTATGATGGGATTCTATTAGGAGATGGGCTTGTATGGAGTTATGATGGGATTCTATTAGGAGATGGGCTTGTATGGGGTTATGATGGGATTCTATGAGGAGATGGGCTTGTATGGGGTTATGATGGGATTCTATTGGGAGATGGGCTTGTATGGGGTTATGATGGGATTCTATTAGGAGATGGGCTTGTATGGGGTTATGATGGGATTCTATTGGGAGATGGGCTTTTATGGGGTTAGGATGGGATTCTTTTAGATGGGCTTGTATAGGGTTATGATGGGATTCTATTAGGAGATGGACTTGTATGGGGTTATGATGGGATTCTATTAGGAGATGGGCTTGTATGGGGTTATGATGGGATTCTATTAGGAGAAGGGCTTGTATGGGGTTATGATGGGATTCTATTGGGAGATGGGCTTGTATGGGGTTATGATGGGATTCTATCATGAGATGGACTTGTATGGGGTTATGATGGGATTCTATTAGGAGATGGGCTTGTATGGGGTTATGATGGGATTCTATTGGGAGATGGGCTTGTATGGGGTTATGATGGGATTCTATCATGAGATGGACTTGTATGGGGTTATGATGGGATTCTATTAGGAGATGGGCTTGTATGGGATTATGATGGGATTGTATTAGGAGATGGGCTTGTATGGGATTATGATGGGATTGTATTAGGAGATGAGCTTGCATAGGGTTATGATGGGATTCTATTAGGAGATGGGCTTGTATGGGGTTATGATGGGATTCTATTGGGATTCTATTAGGAGATGGGCTTGTATGGGGTTATGATGGGATTCTATTAGGAGATGGGCTTGTATGGGGTTATGATGGGATTCTATTAGGAGATGGGCTTGTATGGGGTTATGATGGGATTCTATGAGGAGATGGGCTTGTATGGGGTTATGATGGGATTCTATTGGGAGATGGGCTTGTATGGGGTTATGATGGGATTCTATGAGGAGATGAGCTTGTATGGGGTTATGATGGGATTCTATCATGAGATGGGCTTGCATGGGGTTATGATGGGATTCTATGAGGAGATGGGCTTGTATGGGGTTATGATGGGATTCTATCATGAGATGGACTTGTATGGGGTTATGATGGGATTCTATTAGGAGATGGGCTTGTATGGGGTTATGATGGGATTCTATTAGGAGATGGGCTTGTATGGGGTTATGATGGGATTCTATCATGAGATGGACTTGTATGGGGTTATGATGGGATTCTATTAGGAGATGGGCTTGTATGGGGTTATGATGGGATTCTATTAGGAGATGGGCTTGTATGGGGTTATGATGGGATTCTATTAGGAGATGGGCTTGTATGGGGTTATGATGGAATTCTATCAGGAGATGGGCTTGTATGGGGTTATGATGGGATTCTATTAGGAGATGGGCTTGTATGGGGTTATGATGGGATTCTATGAGGAGATGGGCTTGTATGGGGTTATGATGGGATTCTATTGGGAGATGGGCTTGTATGGGGTTATGATGGGATTCTATGAGGAGATGAGCTTGTATGGGGTTATGATGGGATTCTATCATGAGATGGGCTTGTATGGGGTTATGATGGGATTCTATGAGGAGATGGGCTTGTATGGGGTTATGATGGGATTCTATCATGAGATGGACTTGTATGGGGTTATGATGGGATTCTATTAGGAGATGGGCTTGTATGGGGTTATGATGGGATTCTATTAGGAGATGGGCTTGTATGGGGTTATGATGGGATTCTATCATGAGATGTTCTTGTATGGGGTTATGATGGGATTCTATTAGGAGATGGGCTTGTATGGGGTTATGATGGGATTCTATTAGGAGATGGGCTTGTATGGGGTTATGATGGGATTCTATTAGGAGATGGGCTTGTATGGGATTATGATGGGATTGTATTAGGAGATGAGCTTGTATAGGGTTATGATGGGATTCTATTAGGAGATGGGCTTGTATGGGGTTATGATGGGATTCTATTAGGAGATGGGCTTGTATGGGGTTATGATGGGATTCTATTAGGAGATGGGCTTGTATGGGGATATGATTGGATTCTATGAGGAGATGGGCTTGTATGGGGTTATGATGGGATTCTATGAGGAGATGGGCTTGTATGGGGTTAGGATGGGATTCTATTAGGAGATGGGCTTGTATGGGGTTATGATGGGATTCTATTAGGAGATGGGCTTGTATGGGGTTATGATGGGATTCTATTAGGAGATGGGCTTGTATGGGGTTAGGATGGGATTCTATGAGGAGATGGGCTTGTATGGGGTTATGATGGGATTCTATTAGGAGATGGGCTTGTATGGGGTTATGATGGGATTCTATGAGGAGATGGGCTTGTATGGGGTTATGATGGGATTCTATTAGCAGATGGGCTTGTATGGCGTTATGATGGGATTCTATTAGGAGATGGGCTTGTATGGGGTTATGATGGGATTCTATTAGGAGATGGGCTTGTATGGGGTTATGATGGGATTCTATTAGGAGATGGGCTTGTATGGGGTTATGATGGGATTCTATTAGGAGATGGGCTTGTATGGGGTTATGATGGGATTCTATTAGGAGATGGGCTTGTATGGGGTTATGATGGGATTCTATTAGGAGATGGGCTTGTATGGGGTTAGGATGGGATTCTATTAGGAGATGGGCTTGTATGGGGTTATGATGGGATGCTATTAGGAGATGGGCTTGTATGGGGTTATGATGGGATTCTATTAGGAGATGGGCTTGTATAGGGGTATGATGGGATTCTATTAGGAGATGGGCTTTTATGGGGTTAGGATGGCATTCTTTTAGATGGCTTGTATGGGGTTATGATGGGATTCTATTGGAAGATGGGCTTGTATGGGGTTATGATGGGATTCTATTAGGAGATGGGCTTGTATGGGGTTATGATGGGATTCTATGAGGAGATGGGCTTGTATGGGGTTATTGGATTCTATGAGGAGATGGGCTTGTATGGAGTTATGATGGGATTCTATTTAGGAGAAGGGGTGCAATGGGATTAAGTGGTGCACATTTCTTTAGCTCATCGTATAAATCACAGGGAGTGACTGTAGGAACTATTTGGGTTATGGTGGAACAAAATGGGATCAGTGTATGTGGGAAAGAGGAAAATCACAGAAAGGGCAGAAAAATCATATAATAAATAATACATATATTGAACACACATGAGGAGATGGTCTTGTATGGGGTTATGATGGGATTCTATTAGGAGATGGGCTTGTATGGGGTTATGATGGGATTCTATGAGGAGATGGACTTGTTTGGGGTTATGATGGGATTCTATTAGGAGATGGGCTTGTTTGGGGTTATTATGGGATTCTATTAGGAGATGGGCTTGTATGGGGTTATTATGGGATTCTATGAGGAGATGGGCTTGTATGGGGTTATGATGGGATTCTATTAGGAGATGGGCTTGTATGGGGTTATGATGGAATTCTATTAGGAGATGGGCTTGTATGGGGTTATTATGGGATTCTATGAGGAGATGGGCTTGTATGGGGTTATGATGGGATTCTATTAGGAGATGGTCTTGTATGGGGTTATGATGGGATTCTATGAGGAGATGGGCTTGTATGGGGTTATGATGGGATTCTATTAGGAGATGGGCTTGTATGGGCTTATGATGGGATTCTATGAGGAGATGGGCTTGTATGGGGTTATGATGGGATTCTATGAGGAGATGGGCTTGTATGGCGTTATGATGGGATTCTATTAGGAGATGGGCTTGTAAGGGGTTAGGATGGGATTTTATTAGGAGATGGGCTTGTATGGGGTTAGGATGGGATTCTATTAGGAGATGGGCTTGTATGGGGTTAGGATGGGATTCTATTAGGAGATGGGATTGTATGGGGTTATGATGGGATGCTATTAGGAGATGGGCTTGTATGGGGTTATGATGGGATTCTATTAGGAGATGGGCTTTTATGGGGTTAGGATGGCATTCTTTTAGATGGGCTTGTATGGGGTTATGATGGGATTCTATTGGAAGATGGGCTTGTATGGGGTTATGATGGGATTCTATTAGGAGATGGGCTTGTATGGGGTTATGATGGGATTCTATGAGGAGATGGGCTTGTATGGGGCTATTGGATTCTATGAGGAGATGGGCATGTATGGAGTTATGATGGGATTCTATTTAGGAGAAGGGGTGCAATGGTATTAAGTGGTGCACATTTCTTTAGCTCATCGTATAAATGACAGGGAGTGACTGTAGGAACTATGTGGGTTATGGTGGAACAAAATGGGATCAGTGTATGTGGGAAAGAGGAAAATCAGAGAAAGGGCAGAAAAATCATATAATAAATAATACATATAATTGAACACACATGAGGAGATGGGTGTAAGGTCCTGGAGGCCCTCACCCCCTGGCGCCCCCTTTTGGTTTCACATCCTGCATGTCCCCTGCAGATTTCAAGGCTCTGGTATGAACAATGCACCTTCCTCATTTTGACGTCCTGGCCCTGGATCCAAACCTGCCCTTTATCCTCCTTGATTAGCCCTTCATATAAGGGAGTCCCACCACTCAACCCTTGACTTCCACATTAAATGAAGTTCCTGTCTGCTAGACCAATCTGCCAAAGCTCCCTGAGACCTCCTGAAACTCTCTACCAAAGACTCCAAGGATCCTCTGCTTTATTCTGGACATTCATTACTTCATACACCGGTACCCTTCCATCCTGCTCCTCCTCTGCCTCCCCCATCTAAGACTCCCCGTGTACCAGACCCCTTGCTGAACCCTGACGTCTCTATTTCTGTTACCTTGTCTGATCCCATGCCACGGTGTTTTTTATAAATAAAACACTTTGTTTATCCTTAAACCTGCCTCATCACTGCATCCTGGGCTCACAACCTCAACCTGCTACACAACCCGTAGTACGGTCCTTACAGAATGTGGAAGTCAAGACCCTGTGAGCCCGCAGTGATATACACCATGGTGGAAAACTTAAAAGATGCCTTCCTGAAGATCCAGCAGTATCTAAACTCCCTGCTGGATTATGTGCAGAAAGACCCAAGGGGCACCTCATCTAAGGTGCGCGTTCCAGCTACGGAGGGAGCCAGAGGACCGCTGACCCCAAAAGAAAAGGCAAGAAGGAGGGCGCTAGACCTCTGTTTCTACTGTGGGGGTCCCTTGCATCAGATCTCGGCCTGCCCGCTACGCCCACCTAAGCCAGGTACAAAAAGTTTTTCTAAACCTGTTATTGCAAAGCCTGTTCAGATCAAGCCTGCACCTGTCGAGCCAGCAAAGAAATTGTTGGAGAAACCGGTACCTACCCAGCCAAAAATAACTGCACCCACTAACAAGCCCATAAAGCCTTCATTGGGGAAGTCGGTACCTGCCCTGCAGGAAATAAATTCATCAAATGTTAGGTATAAAAAATCTGCACCCAAAGAAAAACCTGTGTCCCAGCCAACTCCCAGAAGAAGCCTGGTAATTAAACCTCCTGCACCAAAGCGTGTCCCTGCTCCCAGGAAACCTGGCCAAGAGTCCAGACTCTCTGCCCCAGAGACCATGTTACCCAAGACGCTTCTTCTAAGGGGTCAGACCAGGAAACCCCTATGGAGTACGCCAACCGGATTCCGACCCCCGACGTGCCAATGGAGCAAGATTCCATAGATGTTGAGTCAGCCATGCCATGGAGACTGAGCCTAACCAATACATCATGGCTGGTGTTACCAAGAAGCCAGAACCCAGCCCTCTATCTCCTTGTTGCACATATGCTTCAAACGGGACTGTTGTTCGCAGAGAAGACCTGGAGGTATCGAATCGGCCCTGAGACTCCGGGAAGCCATCTATCCTTGCCGCTCGGTTCCCAATTACAGGACTCCAGCTACCACAACCACTTTGAGAGCACCATACCAGAGATCTGCCTTCATTGGTACCCTGTTCTCCAGGCCACCCACAGCTGTCTGGTTGTCTGTGAAACCAGAACCTCAAGAGCTGGAGACGCACCCATGCCTCCTGAAATTGGAGGTTGAACAAAAGTCAAAAGTTGCTGCCCTGCACATCGCAGATTCTCCAGCCGCTGCTGCCCTGCACGTCGCAGATTCTCCAGCCGCTGCTGCCCTGCACGTCGCAGATTCTCCTCCAGCCGCTGCTGCCCTGCACGTCGCAGATTCTCCAGCCGCTGCTGCCCTGCACGTCGCAGATTCTCCAGCCGCTGCTGCCCTGCACGTCGCAGATTCTCCAGCCGCTGCTGCCCTGCACGTCGCAGATTCTCCAGCCGCTGCTGCCCTGCACGTCGCAGATTCTCCAGCCGCTGCTGCCCTGCACGTCGCAGATTCTCCAGCCGCTGCTGCCTCTGCACGTCGCAGATTCTCCAGCCGCTGCTGCCTGCACGTCGCAGATTCTCCAGCCGCTGCTGCCCTGCACGTCGCAGATTCTCCAGCCGCTGCTGCCCTGCACGTCGCAGATTCTCCAGCCGCTGCTGCCCTGCACGTCGCAGATTCTCCAGCCGTGCTGCCCTGCACGTCGCAGATTCTCCAGCGCTGCTGCCCTGCACGTCGCAGATTCTCCAGCCGCTGCTGCCCTGCACGTCGCAGATTCTCCAGCCGCTGCTGCCCTGCACGTCGCAGATTCTCCAGCCGCTGCTGCCCTGCACGTCGCAGATTCTCCAGCCGTGCTGCCCTGCACGTCGCAGATTCTCCAGCCGCTGCTGCCTGCACGTCGCAGATTCTCCAGCCGCTGCTGCCCTGCACGTCGCAGATTCTCCAGCCGCTGCTGCCCTGCACGTCGCAGATTCTCCAGCCGCTGCTGCCCTGCACGTCGCAGATTCTCCAGCCGCTGCTGCCCTGCACGTCGCAGATGTCGTCGCCGTAAGGCCAAGTCGCTCAACGCCGCCGCAGAGCCGTGCAGTGCCAAGGGCGCTGCCCCGCCGGTCCTTTCCAAGGGGAAGGGCGCTGCCCCGCCGGTCCTTTCCAAGGGCGCTGCCCCGCCGGTCCTTCCAAGGGCGCGTCGAAGAGTCGGGTCATCAAGAGGATCAACACCCCTGAGGCACCATGGTTATGGAACCCTTGCCGCCAGAGTTTATCTACGGTTCAAATGGGACTGTAGTCAGATGCGCAGACCTGCAGGTGTTTTCAAATGCCGAGAGTGCCTGGAGATCGCTTCGCAGTAGCGAAGCTCTGCCCAACTCTGGTCGCCATGATCATTATTCTACCCTTCAATGGTGCAATGCCTTTTCTATCCCGTTATCCCACCGGTGTGACCTTGACCTTAGCCCTGGGCCGTTCGGAGTCCGGCCTTAGAGGGGGGGCTCTGTAAGGTCCTGGAGGCCCTCACCCCCTGGCGCCCCCTTTTGGTTTCACATCCTGCATGTCCCCTGCAGATTTCAAGGCTCTGGTATGAACAATGCACCTTCCTCATTTTGACGTCCTGGCCCTGGATCCAAACCTGCCCTTTATCCTCCTTGATTAGCCCTTCATATAAGGGAGTCCCACCCTCAACCCTTGACTTCCACATTCAATGAAGTTCCTGTCTGCTAGACAATCTGCCAAAGCTCCCTGAGACCTCCTGAAACTCTCTACCAAAGACTCCAAGGATCCTCTGCTTTATTCTGGACATTCATTACTTCATACACTGGTACCCTTCCATCCTGCTCCTCCTCTGCCTCCCCCCATCTAAGACTCCCCGTGTACCAGACCCTTGCTGAACCCTGACGTCTCTATTTCTGTTACCTTGTCTGATCCCCATGCCACCGGTGTTTATTTATAATAAACACTTTGTTTATCCTTAAACCTGCCTCATCACTGCATCCTGGGCTCACAACCTCAACCTGCTACACAACCCGTAGTACGGTCCTTACAATGGGCTTGTATGGGGTTATGATGGGATTCTATTAGGAGATGGGCTTGTATGGGGTTATGATGGGATTCTATTAGGAGATGGGCTTGTATGGGGTTATGATGGGATTCTATGAGGAGATGGGCTTGTATGGGGTTATGAGGGATTCTATTAGGAGATGGGCTTGTATGGGATTATGATGGGATTCTATTAGGAGATGGGCTTGTAATGGTTTATGATGGGATTCTATTAGGAGATGGGCTTGTATGATGGGATTCTATTAGGAGATGGGCTTTGTATAGGGGTATGATGGGATTCTATTAGGAGAGGGCTTTATGGGGTTAGGATGGCATTCTTTTAGATGGGCTTGTATGGGGTTATGATGGGATTCTATTGGAAGATGGGCTTGTATGGGGTTAGGATGGGATTCTATTAGGAGATGGGCTTGTATGGGGTTATGATGGGATTCTATTAGGAGATGGGCTTGTATGGGGTTATGATGGGATTCTATTAGGAGATGGGCTTGTATGGGGTTATGATGGGATTCTATTAGGAGATGGGCTTGTATGGGGTTATGATGGGATTCTATTAGGAGATGGGGTTATGATGGGATTCTATTAGGAGATGGGCTTTTATGGGGTTAGGATAGCATTCTTTTAGATGGGCTTGTATGGGGTTATGATGGGATTCTATTGGAAGATGGGCTTGTATGGGGTTATGATGGGATTCTATTAGGAGATGGGCTTGCATGGGGTTATGATGGGATTCTATGAGGAGATGGGCTTGTATGGAGTTATGATGGGATTCTATTTAGGAGAAGGGGTGCAATGGGATTAAGTGGTGCACATTTCTTTAGCTCATCGTATAAATGACAGGGAGTGACTGTAGGAACTATTTGGGTTATGGTGGAACAAAATGGGATCAGTGTATGTGGGAAAGAGGAAAATCACAGTAAGGGCAGAAAAATCATATAATAAATAATACATATAATTGAACAAAATCTCTGAGTCAAAAAACTCCAAATATCAAAATAGAGGGTTCTGTGCACCGCTTAGTAGAGGAAAGTGATAGCAAAAATCTTTATTGATAATATTCAAGAGGAAAAAATAAATAATAAATGGAGAAATACACCATGTGTGAAAAACATAAAGATAAAGAACATATATATGGAATAAATAAATTCTGGCACAGCTAAAAATACTGACAGCTTTCAAAAGCAATAAACTAAGCCACCATAGCTGCTAATATGTACACCCCTAAATCACCTCCCTGCAGGCTACACAAACTCATCTCTCCATACCTCAGCCGTTCAAGCTGCCTTCGAGTATCCCATAATAACATATTTAGAATAACATCCCCAGAAAACCAGAGGCAATAAACAGCTATAAACTCTTCATAAAGCCTGGTCACAGGCGAAACGCGTCGAGTGCTTGTCTTTTTTTTTTTTACTTTTTATTGCCTCTGGATTTATGGCCATAGTATATTATTATGGAGTACTCGAAGGCAGCTTGAACAATTATTTATTTTTGCTCTTGTATATTATCAATAAAGTTTTTTGCTATCGACAGCCTGTAGAAAGGGGTGCACAGGTCCTTCTATTTTGATATTTGGCGTTGTTTTGTAATTATATGTGTTTAGGCTGAAGGGTTAGGCCCTCTTAGAATCTGTTGTTGGCACCAACATTTTTGCTCTTGGTGAACTTCGTGTAACATTGTGCCTGGCTAAAAAGACATCCCCACACCTGGATGTGATTCAGCCAATAGGTGCTCGGCTTCCATTGGATAATTACTGCAGTGATTAATATGTTTCAGCATAAAATGAGGTCATGTGACTCCCTGAATATACTGAATGAGAAGGTTTTTCCATCAATGGCTTTTTTCTCCAGCGGGAATATTCCAAGATGGCAATGCCAGGATTTATCGGGCTCAAATTGTGCAAGAGTGGTTCAGGGAGCATCATTTTCACACATGGATTGGCCACCGCACAGTCCAGACCTTAACCCCATTGAGGTTAATCTTTGGGATAATGTGCTGGAGAAGACTTTACGCAGCGCTGCGACGCTCCCATCATCAATACAAGATCTTGGCCACAAAATAATGCCACTCTGGATGCAAATAAATGCTGTGACATTGCATGAGCTTATCGACACGATGCCGCGATGAATGCGTGACGCAATCACAGCAATGGCGGCACAACCACATATTACAGCGTTTGACTGTTTCTGGCCAGGCAGTGTATAATAAATACAGTATGATTATCTATATGTTTATGTACTGTCAGATTTTAATATACAAACCGTGTGTATAACGGGGTGTGAATTTTTTTTTTTTTTTTAAAAATCTGCATGTCAAGTAGACCAAACCAGTAGCCCAATTTACTTGCCCCTTGTGACAATCCAAAAATTAGAGTCCGAAGAGCAATGGGAGAAGCTTCACCTCATGGATTCTGAAATCTGTAAGAATCCGAAATCTGGAAATCTTGGAGTCCTGAGCAATCCGGATAAAAGGTGCTAAACCTGTATATATATATATATATATATATATACACAGTACATATATATATCTTTTAGAAAATATATATTTTCCAGACTTATCCTCCCCTCATTAATGCTGATACTGTTCCTATTCAAAGGCTGGTGATAAGATACGTTCTCGAGACATTATAAATAACGTATACTGGAGTGATCTTTCCACCAGGATCACTTTTCTACCTTTGGTATAAGAGACAACGCCCTGACTATAGCACTTTCCTCCACGCCTTCACTGTAAGTTAACATCTCCTACACCTTGTATAAGAGGTGTTAATTTGCACTCTCGAAATGGAAGCACAAGCAAATCCAAGGTAGCTCATTCTTCAGTCATAAAAGCCAGTGTTAAGGGATTTTGCTTTTGCAAAATCACTTAACACAACAAGCTAACCCATCCCAAAAATCTCATACTTACCTCTCCTCCTGCGGTGGAGAGGGCGGCGTGATGTCACCCAGCAGACAGAGACTGGGAACAAGCAGACTCTTTCCGCCATTCCTTTGTGCAATCTCGTGAGAAAGAGCTCATGGTCAGGACTCGCAGGGCTCCATGAACTCCAGGAGCTGATACTCGAGACTACGTGCAGCACCACTGTACGTATCAGTAGGCACTGAGCTTTCTTCTGAGATCAGGTGCTAATAAAGTGCTTACCTGGGAAAAGGTATGGTAAAAGGGGGTGGGTAAAATCCACAGGCGCATGTTTTTTTACTCGTCTTTCTCCTTTTAGTGCCAATCTTGGAATAAGAGCCAGCGAGTTTGACAAATAAATCAGAGCAGAGGTGTAAAAAATAATAAATGTAGTGCGAGGAGGAGGGGGGATTGAATGTGCTGTCATAAATAAGCAGGTACCATAAAAACATAAAACAGCAGATGAAGTGTGCAGCTACACCAGAGCGATATGACTATAGCAGGAGAAGTGACAAAGCAATAAATAATAAAACCACAGATATGTATTTATTTATTTATAAAGGATTTTACCAGGAAGGATACATTGAGATTTCTCTCGTTTTCAAGTACGTCCTGGGATCAAGAACATTGAAATGTATTTGAGATATAACACCTATAAAAGGTTTCACTGCATCCGGAAATACTCTGGAATAATACGGCTAATCCAATCTATACACAGTGTATTTATATATATACAGTTGTGTTCAAAATTATTCAACCCCCAATGCTGTAAAGGGTTTTAGGGAATTTAGTGACATTTGTAATTGTATTCAGAATGAAATCCTACAAGGACTTTTTAAAGAACCATATGCAACTAAAATGACATCAATTGGTTTTGTAATACAGTAGTAAATGTTTCTTTTGTGAATTCTTCATTGACACAATTATTCAACCCCTTAAAGACTACCACTCTGAAGAACAGAGGTTCATTCAAGTGTTTTCAATCAGGTATTGAAAACACCTGTGGATGTCACGGAGCAGCAATAAAGCATAATAAGCACCAATTAGGCAGCTTTAAAATGACTGTGATACTCAGCTCCTTCTAGACATTTACTGGTGTGGTTACAAACATGGTGAAGTCAAGAGAATGGTCGAGGAAGACAAGAGAAGAGGTGATTACTCTTCACAGGAAGGGCAATGGCTATAAGAAGATTGCAAAGATGTTAAACATACCAAGAGAGACCATAGGAAGCATCATTCGCAAATTCAAGGCAAAGGGCACTGTTGAAACGCTACCTGGTCGTGGCAGAAAGAAGATGCTGACTTCGACTGCTGTGCGCTACCTGAAGCGTGGAGTGGAGAAAAGTCCCTGTGTGACTGCTGAGGAACTGAGAAAAGATTTGTCAGATGTGGGTACTGAAGTTTCAGCTCAGACAATACGGCGCACACTGCGTAATGAAGGCCTCCATGCCAGAACTCCCAGGCGCACCCCCTTGCTGTCTCCAAAGAATAAGAAGAGTCGACTGCAGTATGCCAAAAGTCATGTGGACAAACCACAGAAGTTTTGGGATAGTGTTCTGTGGACTGATGAAACAAAATTAGAACTGTTTGGGCCCATGGATCAACGCTATGTTTGGAGGAGGAAGAACAAGGCCTATGAAGAAAAGAACACCTTGCCTACTGTGAAGCATGGCGGGGGGTCAATCATGCTTTGGGGCTGTTTTGCTTCTGCAGGTACAGGGAAGCTTCAGCGTGTGCAAGGTACCATGAATTCTCTTCAGTACCAGGAGATATTGGATGACAATGTGATGCAGTCCGTCACAAACCTGAGGCTTGGGAGACGTTGGACCTTTCAACAGGACAATGATCCCAAGCATACCTCCAAGTCCACTAGAGCATGGTTGCAGATTAAAGGCTGGAACATTTTGGAGTGGCCATCGCAGTCACCTGACTTAAATCCGATTGAGAACCTCTGGTGGGACTTAAAGAAAGCAGTTGCAGTGCGCAAGCCTAAGAATGTGACTGAACTGGAGGCTTTTGCCCATGACAAATGGGCGAAGATACCCTTAGATCGCTGCAAGACACTTGTGTCAAGCTATGCTTCACGTTTAAAAGCTGTTATAACTGTAAAAGGATGTTGTACTAAGTACTAAGATTGAATGTCACTTGGGGGTTGAATAAAACTGATAATGATGTGAGCACAGAAAATACATTTGTGGTTATTTCATTATAAATGTTATGTTATGTTTGTCTGACCTACACGTGCCTCTTTGATTTAATTGTAAGCAAGATGACTGAATGATCAAAATCAATGTCAAACTGGCCAAAACACTCAATTTCAGTGGGGGTTGAATAATTTTGAACACAACTGTATATGTTACGGGTAAAGCCCAAAGTGCGGTTAATCCTAGCATTACTCAGGCGTCATCAGCAAAAGACCGAAGTGAAATGAAATTTCTGACTTTACCCGGGTAATCTGCAAAGTATCCAGAGGCCTCTGAGTACTCCGGTTTTCTGCTCTGTTTTACCCGGGTAATTCGCACATTACCCTAGTGTTGCTGGATAAAGTGTGATGTGCAATGGAACATCAGACTTTATCCGGGTAATCTGCAAAGTATCCAAACGCCTCTGGGTTCTCGGCTTTTCTTGGGTTTTCAGCAGGTTACAGGTGACTGAATTCCAAGGATTACCCGGATAAAGCTGCAAACTGTTATCTGACTGATAACAAAATTGTGTTTTTGGTTATTTTTAATGAATTTGTATCCACAGTCACAAACCACACTAAGTAACCGTCATGTGACTCTGTGCATTAATTGTCTGAAAATGAATTTATGAAGATAAAGATATTATATAAAGAGTAACCTGATGGCTATTATGTTTTATAAATGATATATAAGCACATATGACACATAATAAAGATCATGTAACTCTGTCACTTTCATATAAGAAACATATCCTGTTACTCTGTATATTCATTATATCCGTAATACATTTTAATGTTTGTCTTTTGTCATTTTCGTTGATAATATCCATAGATAATAGCAAAATTCACTTTTACCCAAGTGGGGTTGGACGCTCTACAGTTTACCCAGTCGAAGCTGTAGATAGTCCTCAGATTACCCGGGTGAAGCTTCAGACTTTATCCGGGTAAAGTGCGAATGTTTCAGCTCTTCCAGACTGTTACCCAAGGGCAGTTGGTAAATCCTAAAATTACATGGGTAAAGTCCGAAATTTTCATTTTTTTGCAGCTTTACCCAGTGGTTTTGGGTAATGTCAGGATTACCCAGGTAATCCTAGGATTAACCACACTTCAGGCTTTACCCGTAACATATACACTGATCAGCCACAGCATTAAACCCCCTGCCAGGTGCAGTGAATCACATTGATTATATTTCTCTAGGTGCTTCCATAGAAATATATCACATTGAAATATCGTGGGAGGGATCTTTAAAGCATAAAATATGTCAGTGTATACGACTTGAAAGGGTAAAAGGTGGTTGTGAGTGGCCAATTAGCAGCTGAATCCCCATCATTAGACAGTGAAAAAAGGAAATCTTCACATAAGTCTGATAGAGATTCGTTACATGCTGAAATGCAAATAAGGGCTGATTTTTGGTACAAACACATGCATCTGACACGCGTTTCGCTCCTGTTCCTCAGGGACACAATGATATATTATAACTGCAACTTATTTAAACCCTCACTGTGTCGCGAGCATAGACCACGCAGTATAAATAAACCAATAGTAAGAGTTTCCCCATTACCTCTGCAAAATGATAGATGATAGGACCAAGCTACTCACATGACCAGTGGTGGCTCACCCACATGGGCACATGGCGCAGTGCCCAACCATATTTTTTGGAATAAAAATAAATAAAAATGTAAACTATATAATTTATTTCTGCTGCTTTAATATGTCATTTAACATGTGCCTAATTGATAAAATGTGTTATGTGCATTAAGAAATGCCATTGCTTCCTCAACTGTTGCCAGGCAGAGTAAAAAAAAAAAAAAAGAATAAAGATTACATGACTACTTGTCTGTGACCGGCATCCAGAAATCTGATAGGAGCAGATTTTCAAAACAGGAACTGCACTCTTATCAGTTCTCCTGCTGTGGGCTAAAAAATGTTTCTCTTTTTTTTCCTGCTGCGCACACAAGGTGAGAGAAAAGGGGGGGTGTGAGGATCCTGAGGACGAGCAACAGGCACTAGTGGCCTGCTCTACGGTGGGGCCCGCTCAGGTCTCACAAGGTTTTAGCTCGATTGTGCCATTACAGGGATGAATGCTCCATATGCAAATCAGTCTGCTCTCACCAGTGACGTGTGGTGAGGTCTGTGGCTGGTGAGGCACTGGCTATATCAGAGCCAGATATACAAATCCAAAACAGCCAGAAAACATCCTAGCTCCCAAAGAGGAGGCTTCAGGCATTTAGTACATCAGAAGGACAGACACTGCGAGTAAGGACTGACTGGAAGCTGATTCTGTTCCCACAGACCTCTCGCTCCTTTATACAGAACAATTATTTAACAATATGCCTTCTAAATTGCATTGGCAATGACTTCTTAAATGAAGAATCTACAGTCCTGGGTCCTTGTACCTGGACTTGTTTTCATACAGGGTTATTCATTCAGAGAGAGGTGAAAAGCAGGAGAATGACTGGAGAATAGAAAATTCTAGCTCAAAATAGCCCATTAGGAAAGTGAGAGGAATGGGAGAATTTTTCTGGTTTGACTATTTTGACCTAGAATTTTCCATTCTCCAGTCATTCTCCTGCTTTTCACCGCTCTCTGAATAACCCTGATACAGGGCTATTCAGAAAGAGGTGAAAACCTTGAGAATGACTGGAGAAGTGAAACTTCTAGCTCAAAATAGTCAAACCAAAAAAATTCTCCCATTCATCTCACTTTCCAAATTGTTCATTCTCCTGCCAATTCTCAAGGTTTTCACCTCTCTCGGAATAACCCTGATAGTATTATTGAATCATTGTGCTGGCTCACTATAGCTTACACTCTCTTCAGTATTTCAGGCTCATAAAAGGTTAACCCAACGCTTGCCCCTGGCAAAAAACACACACACACACACACACACACACAAACACACACACACACGGATTGGAGATATAAATATACATACACACAGCATGTGGAAGAAAGGGTGTGTGTAAAGAGACTGGCACTGTAAGAACACACACACACACACTCTATATGCTGCCCCTATAACAAAGTATTACTAAGAGGAGCCTGGCCACATCCATTAGGTTTACTTAAAGCACATATACATTTTGCGTCATTCATATTATACTGAAGGGAAAGCAAGCCACTGACCCAACTGGAAAACTGACCCAACCTGACTTCTGCACACTGCAGAACAGCACTTTCAGGCACTGACCAGGGAACAAAATGGAGATCTGACACCCCAGCCCCAAGCCAGTGACCCATGAAGCACACGTTGTGATCTGACAGCCCTGGTAGAAGATGAATTGTGAGATTCTTGCTGGCAACTTTGCATCTGCTGAGTCCCCCACTTGTCCTGTCCCTCCCCAGGCAGCCTGGCTGGAGGTACAATATATCACACAGACTGGCAGCTAAGCACTATCTGAACATCAGGAAATCCTCACACAGGAGGCAAAGCCATGTCCTCTCTTCCCCCCATCATTAACCCTCTCTCCCCCAGTGAGGTCACTTACCTTGCAGCTGGGCAAAGAGGGCTTCCTGCTGCTTGAACTTCAAAGCTTGCACCTCTGACTCCTTGGCTTTCTGGACCATGTAAGAGGAAAGCTCCACTTGCCAGCACCATCATTGCTATGAGACAGGAGATAGTCTGGAGCAGACCCTTATGCCTCTTGCTGCAGAAGCCTGTGCCCATGATCCCTGCAAAGTCAAACCTATGCCCTCCTTCTCCGTGCCAGCTCTTATTCCAGCATGGGCACCTGACAGAGGGGAAGGCTGCTGCACCCCCTCAGATCCCTCCTGGGGGGCAGATGTGCTGTGCATTCTTCCAGCCCCAGTTAGCAGACAATAACCAGCCTGGGGTATAAATGGGCATCCCCAGCTGATGCAGATCTGAGTGGCAGAGCAGGGCACCCCTGTGCCAGGCTCCTGGAATGTAGCTCCCCTTCCCCCCATGCAGCCAGTCAGGGGTTGTCCATCATGTAATCTTTTCACAGCCTGCGTTTTAGGGCTGCCTGGCCTATCATTGACAGGAAGGGGTATGTCTATCTGCTAGATGTGCCCCTTCCTGTCAGAGGCAGTCCTCCAATGCAGGCGTTTTTTTGGAATGGCTTGGACCAATGGTGCTTTCCCATTGGTCCAAGCTTTTCCAATGCTCTATCAGTGCCTGTCAGTCTGTGCGGCACTAATGAGCAGTGATCATGAAATAGGCAGCACTTGTCTCTGACCTGTGCTGCACACATCTTGAGCAGTTTACACAATTAGCGCAGCGAGGAAACGTCCTGCTATGCAAATTGCGTAGGCTGGGAAAACTAATGCCTGCAGAGGCAGAGGATGGAGCTGACAGCGGGGGAGCAGGTGAGTTTGTTTTTAGTTCATTAACTTATCACTTAATGGCAGGTGCAGCTCTGCCTCACCTGCCTCCACGTCCCTGGCTCTCACCCAATGAGGGTGGCCAGTACTAATTGCCAAGGACATCATCCAAGGACATGCACGAGAGATGCTGCAACCTCCGATGATCATTTCGGCCTTGTTAGGCCTTGTCAGGAGGGTATAGCTGACACCCCTCTAGGCACATCAAGCAAGGGGTCCACGTCTGGATAACCCTGTAAGCTTATAGTGAGAGAAGGGGGGTGAGGATCCTGAGGACGAGCAACAGCACTAGTGGCCTGCTCTATGGTGGGTGCCCACTCAGGTCTCACAAGGTTTTAGCTTGCTTGTGCCATTACAGGAATGAATGCTCCATATGCAAATCAGTCTGCTCTCACCCAATGAGGATGGCCAGTACTAATTGCCAAGGACGTCATCCCTGCACGAGAGATGCAGCAACCCCCGACGATCGTTTTGGCCATGTTAGGCCTCATCATCAGGAGGGTATAGCTGACACCCCTCTAGGCACATCAAGCAAGGGATACCTGCCTTAACCCCATACTGTCTGAAAATGCACCCAACATTTGCCTTAATGTGCTAAATACAAATAAAAAAAATAATAATAAATTTTAATTAATTTAATTTTAATTTGGTGTATGAATACACTGCTTAAGCCTTTTTCAGACTGTTTCCCACTTGTCTGTAAAGTTAACCCTTTGTGGCTCAGTAGACACTTGCAGGGTAATTCAAAGAGATCCAAATTGCATGAGAAAGGTAACGAACACTGAAAATCAGCGTTCGGTTACCTTTCTTGGCCATTCGGCTATCCAGAGAGCAGGCAATTCGCCAAATCCTGGCGAATTGCCTGAATATACGGTGCCTGTTCGGTGCCTGTTCGAGGGCAGTGAAAACCCCATGAAAAAGCACTGCTTCGGCTATTAAGGGAACACAAACCAGCAGTGAAAGGTTCCCTTAATGCCCTGCCATTCGGTGGTTTAATTCGGCAAGTTTATTCAGGAGAATCCCATAGGCTTCAATGTTAAAAATATTCCCGTTTTAATTCAATAGCTAATAAACCGTTCATTATAAAATTCTGCAGTAAAGAGTCTCTTTATTTATAGATTTTTTAGGATATTTTAATCATTTTTCTTTTTTTTTTTAACCCTTTCGCTGCTGAGGCTTTTCCCGCCCCTGTGCTGAGGTCATTTTTTACCTGTTTTGCGCATCATGTTTAAACGTGTTTTTAAGGCTTATTTTAGTATATGACATCGACATATTATATATCGTTCTTTCCGTCAGACTCGGTAGATTCATAATATGTCATTATTATATGTATACGTTATGTCATGTTTGTATATTATAACAAAAAATGCAATAAAATATGTATTTTCAATAATTTACAGCGTGTAAAGTGTTTTTTTCCACATTTTAACATGCGAGCAATTGCGGTTATATTTTGTATGGGGTGCGCTTGTTAAAAAAATTAGAGATGGGGTCTCGTTACATTTTTTTTTGGGGAAAATGACACCATTTTTAACAAACGCACCGCATACAAAAATCGTTAATGCAGCATTATTGTTCACATTATAATTGAAATGGGAACAATATTGCTGCATTAACAAAACAAAAAACAAAAAAAAAAAGTGTTTATTTTTTTTTTTTTAATTTTTTTTTTTAATTTTTTTTTTTTTTTATTTTTTATTTTTTTTTTACATTTTTTTTTACTTTCATGTTTGGTATCGTTGGAACGGCCATGCTCTGGCCGATCCAACGATATCAAAATTTAACCCCTAACTGCCACGGATCGGGAGATAGGGAGTTCATTGGAACTCCCTATCTCCACACTTCGTGGCAGTTAGGGGTTAATGCTAGGACTGGCGTCATCGTGCTGCGCACGATGACGCCAGTCCTCTGGGGGAGTTCCCGGAAGCTTGGCCGACATCCAAGATGTCGGCCAGCTCCCGGGAAGGATCGCAAATCGGCGCTTTTCAGCGCCGATTTGCGATCCAGCTCCCCAGGGGTTAATGCCAGGCATCATTTGGAAGGGCAGGCTGTGCCCTTCCAAATGATGCCTGGGTTAAGCCCCTGTGAGCCGCCGATCGGGAGGGAGAGAGGTCCGAAGGACCTCCCCCCCCTCCCTTTCAGGCGCCTCCTCCGCACATGCGGGGGGGGCGCCTGAATTATGTGTCATCGCGGGGGCGCGATGACACATAACAATGGCGGCCACTGCTCCGGATGCCGGGCTGACATCCAGGATGTCAGCCCGCACCGGAGGGGCCAGCGATCGGCCGGAACCCGGCCGAACGCTGACCCCAATGCGAGGACGCGCTCAGCGCGTCCTCCGCATACCAGGGGCAATGCTGAGGACGCGCTGAGCGCGTCCTTAGCATTGAAGTGGTTAAAGTTCTATTTTTTTTTATTTTTTTTTAAGTTTACTTATTTTTTCTGTAACAGCCCTTTTTATTATCATTCAATGGACCTCCTGTGTAAATTTCAGACATTTCCGCTCAGTAGTTTCTTTGCAAACAGCGTTTCAACTTTCAATCATTCATGCAAACTGTTTTCCTAATTTATTCACTTCGCTCTGTCTGCCCTCTTGACTTTTTCTGGCGGCTTTGCTGCGTGTGATCGGCTCCTGCTCGGGTTTTTCCGTGGTTTTTGACAGGTTAATCCAGATGTTTTTGCGGGTTTTCGGCGTGCATTCGACAGGTTTTGCGGTTCGTTTTCGTCGGGTTTGCGGCAGCTTTTCCCTGCAATTCGGGGACCCTGTGGTGCTTGCTGAATACACAGCAGGGTCACCGAAATGGGATCGGGAAAAGGAAGCGGTGACTTTTCGAATCTCTTTGAATTACCCTGTTGGTCTCGAAACCTACTGTTAGTAAGTTGTACTCCTTGTTGTTTGTCTGTCTGTTCTCCCTGGCTGCAAGTGATTGGGTTAGCGGTCCCGACCATTCAAGGATCGGAGGGCTAAGAAGTCTGTCCAAAAGGATTCCCACCACGGTTGAGAAGGGTGAGCGGGACAGCGAACGTGACACAAAGGCCCGGTAAACCCTCGTCACGGAACATCTTCTGCATGACAGATGCCTCTTGCTCAAAGTCAACCAGATTGCTACAATTACTACGAGCTCTCAAACATTGTCCTGTTGGAATTCCTCTCTTTAAAGGGAAGGGATGGTGACTATTCCAGTCTAACAGACTAGGTGACTATTTCAGACTATTAGCAGAGGTTGGTTTCTGAGATAATCTAGTCTGGAGATGCTGATAGTTGAGTCCAGAAATTGGAGTTTGCTGGTATCCTTGACGACCGTCAATGCCAAACCGATGTTGTTACTATTGAGTACCCTAACCCACTCATCCAATAAGTCCACCGGGCCATCCCACAGAAGAAACACAGAGAAACATCATTAATATAGCGAAACCACTTCTTAACACGTATGGAATATTTATGCATGGATTCACTAAACACAACAGTTTTTTCCCAAATACAAATTATCATAGCTAGGAGCACTGGAACTGCTCATGGTAGTAAATAATATTTGTCATTAAACAAGAAGTAATTGTGAGTCAATACAAAATATAAGAGCTTCACATTAGATTTGCTCTTCAGGATGTTGCTTGCGCAACAAGTATTTGGAGGCTCTCAATCCTGCCTCATGTAGAATATTGTTCCAAAGTGAGACCACGCTCCAAGCTTACCAAGATGGTGTCCAAGAGACACTACAGCCATCTAGTCCTTTAAGGGCTTGTTGGGTATCTGGAATAAAAGATGGTGTTTGTTCACTGAGTGGATGAAGGAAATGGTCTATAAATCGACTGACACACTCAGGAAATTATTACCGACAATAATGGGACGACGGGAGGAGGATGGCTTAAGTTTTTGTGAGTTTTGGGTAGACATTACAGGGAAGGGATAGTAGGTCTCAAAGGAAGGAAATATTTCTTAGTCTGTTCTGAGATAAGCCTAATCTGCACCCCACGAGACAAAATAGTTTCCAGGTCACATGTAAACCCAGGAGTGGGATCATGTAGCAGATGACTATAACCTTCCACATCATTGAGAGGATCCATACACACAGACATACTGATCTTTTTCAATAAGGACTATGTTCCCCCCCCTTGTCCGAAGGTTGGCCTCCTGTAATTCAAGTAATGCTTTTTTTTGGATACAGTGTTCTTCAGAGAAAGGTGAAAACCAGGAGAAAAGAATAATCTAGACCAAATAGCCGATTTGGAAAGTGAGATAACTGGGAGAATTTTTCTGGTTTGGATATTTTGACAGAGTTTTCACTTCTGCAGTCATTCTCCTGAGTTTCACCTTTCTTTGAAAAGACCTGATAGATTCTGAGGGTTACTCCAAGGGTGAATCCCCAGGTCTAAAGATTCCTTAGTTACAAGCTTAACAAAAAGATCTATGTTACAAAATTTAGTAAAGCATGGAGTGTGACGTGCGTCACTTTAACCACTTAGTGACCGGGCGGTTTTACAAAAGTCTATCCTTTAGTCCCCGCTGCTGTATTTACATTTCTGCGCTGTTTGTGTTTAGGTCTGATTTTCCTCTTACTCGTTTATGGAACCCACACATATTATATACCGTTTTTCCCGCCATTAAATGGACTTTCTAATGATACCATTATTTCCATCATATCCTATAATTTACTATAAAAAAATATGAAATATCATTAAAAAAATGGTAAAAACACAATTTTTCGAAATGTAATCCCCAAAAAAGACCCCGGCTAAATAGTTTCAAAATTTTGTCCTGACATTAGAAATACCCAATTTTTACATGTTTTTGCTTTTTAACCCCTTCACTGCTGAGCCAATTCATCTCTGTGCGCTGAGCTCATTTTGACCGTTTTATGCTCATTATGTTTAAATGCCAGCTTAAGTCCTATTTTATTAAAACCCCAAGACAATATTTTTTTTTAAAAAAAACACCTTTTTTTTGCTGCAACAAACCTGGTCATGTTTGGTACCATTGGAAAGGCCTTGATCATGCCTCTCCAATGATATAAAACATGACCTTCTAGCTGCCAGATCAGGAGATAGGGGGATCCATATATAATATGAGTATAATTGAGTAATCTATGGGGATTTCACTGCCGCCGAACAGGCAGAAAAATTAAGAGGGGTCCCTGGTTGGCGCCCTTCACTACAATATATGGTGGTTTAGCTGTAGGAAGCAGTGATTTGCTCCTGCTAGAATATATTGCAATGGAAAAATGTGTATCCTCGGTCTGGCGCTACACAGCTTGTGACGTGGTTGAGTATATATGACAGTGAAAAAATGGGTATGGCGGTGTGTGTTGGGAATAAGGTGAGAAAAACCCTAATAGACCATAAAATATTGTTTTAACCACAATAATATCCTATACCATTTGGATAGTGGCATATATAAATGAAAAGTGCAAACAGTTATTCTTTAGTGCAAGATATCACCGTCTAAGAATCCTGATATGCCTTAAAGTGCAAGCGGTAGAAGTGAGCCACCTAGTGGCTAAAGTGCGTAGTGCATCTTTGCAATTACTTTGTAGTCTCTTAAATGGCAATGGAAAATGTAAAAGGAAAAAATAAAGAATGTCCGAGAGGGTCTGATAAATGCGCCGGGCGTCAAATAATGTGCCGTATAGTGCAGATAGATCATCTACTGGCTAAAGTGTATGGCGTGCCACAATAGTTCTGATTTTTTTTTAATCAGTCAGTCCCAAGGAAAATCCCCGAGCATTTTGCTGACAATTCGCTAATATTTGGCAAATTGCCAGGTTTTTGAATAGCCGAATAAGCACGAAATCCGGTGCTCTCTGAATAACTCTTTTGGTTTTCTGCTCTTTCACATCACCAGCTCTGGTCACATGACACTGGGTTGAGCCTTGTGGCTGCACCTCGTTTCCATTCTCGTTTGTGTGTTTAAGTGATCCTGTTCACATGTCTGTTATCTGGATAAAAAGTCCTCGGTGGGGCTGAAATGTCGCTTTTTGAACCAACACATTATAAAGATAAAGTTAAAAGACTCCAGGAGTGCGCGCCTTCTTGATGAGTTGTATGCCCTGGGTGGCAGGCAGCACCGGAGCAATAAGAAGCGGATATCCTGGCTGCGGGTCCCCTGGTGAATCTTGGATTATTTAAATGTTAGATATATATTTATATTTTTATTATATATATGTAGCACTGTTTAAAACTGTGTTGCTGCAATTACTCGGTTTTAGCCACCAGAGGGAGACAAAAGCCATATGGACTATGCGGGACCTAAACGAACTGCAATATCCATCAGGCTTTGCGGCAGATACAGGAAGTGGGTGGGACAGAGGGGAAGGACGTAAGCAGCCTCGTGCGGAGGAGCGCCAGAGTGAGCGGAGCGGCGAAAGACAGAGGACGCAAGTGAGACTGCCAGGGATTGAGACCAGGCCGGAGCGCAGACGCTACCTCGAGGGCGCTGGAGATCAGGACAGTAACTTGCGGAGGCATACCCATTATCACTGAGAGGTTTGCACAGAACTTCAGTTCCAGTTGGACCCCCTGTAAGGAGACCGCGATGATCCATAGGGAGTGCAGGCGGTAGGCCGTAGTTCTCAAGAGAGCGGATTCGGTGGCACAGAGTTCCGGAGGACAAGCGGAGAGACATCCTTGATCGGGCAGCGGGACAGACTGTCTTACGGATGGGTGAGAGGCCTTACAGGCCGCAAGTCCGAGTATAACCCAGCACGCTGCATTATTGTTCAATTCTACAGGGCCCCAACGTGACTAGTCGAAGATTTGCTTATTCCATTCACTGGCCAGTTGAATACGGTACCCGGGTACACGAATCAATACACGTACATCTTTTTGAGACATTACACTCACGGGACTTACACTCCAGAACTGAGGGGGTTAATCCTTTTCTTTTGCCGCCGCGTGTTTTTCCTGCATTACGAAATCCTGTCGTTCATATACCGTATCTACATTATATATGCCGCTTTATTGGGATCAGTAAAGTATATAATCTATAAAATCCACAACAGTGCTGGTGTATATTTATTCCCTAGTGCGGAGAGACTAACCCGAGGTTAATTCAGCGGCTCCTCCGGGAGTGAGCGCTATATATATATATATATATATATATATATATATAATTACACATATGTGAAGGTATCATAGACTTGCCATATAATTGTAATGATTTCTTTAACTCCTTCACACCCAAACTCAAGTTATCTCGATTTTGCATTGTAATGCAATGTGGGAAATGGGTCTATGCAAAGACCATTTACACACCTTTTTAAAGCAGGATTAGTGTCCCCCCGTGGAGAAATGAAATCCTTTGTTTTATATCTCTCAAAGCACCCTGGAGAGACATAACACCATTTGCAAATATCAGCCTAAACTTCACTCTAACAAACATTCAAATAGATTACTACTGCACTACAGCACCCAGTGAGAGGACAGAATACAGGGAGAGCTGTGGGGTCAGTCACTACTGTACAGGGATAAGATTCAGGGGGTTATAAAGAGTGTAAATCCCTGTACAGTACAGCTACAAGGTGTTACTGTAATTGCCACACACAGGCATTATACAGCACATACAGATACAAGGTGTTGCTGTAATTGCTATACACAGGCATTATGCAGCACATACAGATACAAGGTGTTGCTGTAATTGTCATACACAGGCATTATGCAGCACATACAGATACAAGGTGTTACTGTAATTGTCATACACAGGCATTATGCAGCACATACAGATACAAGGTGTTGCTGTAATTGTCATACACAGGCATTATGCAGCACATACAGATACAAGGTGTTGCTGTAATTGCCATACACAGGCATTATGCAGCACATACAGATACAAGGTGTTGCTGTAATTGCCATACACAGACATTATGCAGCATATATAGATATTGCATTGCTAATAATCTGATCCTGATCACTACAAATCCCCCTAAGCAGGAGATCTCACCATTTTAATATCTGTCTGCAGCAAATTTACTGACACAAGGGCCATTTCTGCCTGTATGCTGATAATGCAGTCTGTGTGAAATTGTGTAAGATACGAGACATCATCTAGAGCTAAGAATCTTACATTTCAACAATATTTCTGTAAAGGATAAATGAATACATGAAAAATTAAAAATGAACAAATGAACTTTATTTTAATTATTTAACTATCTCAGAGTAACAATTTTTGTACGAAATTTATATTTTATCCCATATTTAATTGTTAACGTCACATCCCATGTTTCAAATAAATGTGATAAAACAATTCAACAAAAACTGCTTGGTAGTGAAGGGGTTAACCAGGTATTCTGATTTCAGAATAAAGTCCCTGATTAAAGTTGGGCTGAAGCATTGATCCCAGATTAAAGAAAGCATTAAAATGATATGACAGGTCTCCAGCGTGCCCTACCTTTACATGTGTAGATAAAAATGAAATAGAAATAAAATAAATATTTTATTCACATTTAATTTATATTTATTTATTTCAGTTCACTCCAGTGAATGCTGGACGCCAGATGTTGATTTTAAAGGCAAATTTATTAAAATATATTTAAAATAAGGTAACAGGCATAGCACCTAAACGCGTTTCGCGAGTTTCCTCGCTTCCTCAGTAGGTGTAATGCCTGTCATACAAAGAACAACATATATAGTTTCCAAGAACGTGAAATTAAAAAACAGAAGGTGTCTTCAATTAAACATAGCATGAAATAGATTGTTACGCATTCCTCTACTTCCGAAAAAGGTGGTTGCGTTCCAATATAGAAATAGTATACATTCTAAACATTGTAAAATTGCGTGTGTATACAAATTCAATTAATACATCTTGATACATTCGGTCAAAAGCGCAGAGTATTAAACCATGCAGTGTGCCGTATTTGAGTCGTTGAGATTGTGTAAGAAACTCTCCATCGTCAGTGCAGTTCCTTCTAATACGAAGGAACTGACTTCTGGGGACATGGTCCAGCCATCGCCAGAAATGGCAACTGGTCTTTTCAATATAGCTATTGACATCTACGGTTTTGAAGAATGTTCTAGTTTTTATGAGAGAATCTTTTATGTAGATATTTAAATCGAGAAAGTTGACTTCAGTATCACTATATTGGAACTCCAGTTGGATCCACCAGTCATTTTCATTAAGATGTTGCATGAAGAGAAGATCATCTATAGATCCTTGCCACAAGATAAGCAAATCATCTATATAACGTTTATATAGAAGAATATAATCTTTCCATATATGGTCATTTTCAGCCCACTTTTTTTCCCATTGGGCGTTTCTTACACTGAGAGTTTCTTACACAATCTCAACGACTACAGAAACAATTTGAAGAGAAGGGATATCAACGTGAGCGCCTTGACAACACCAGACAGGATATTTTAAAAATAGATCAAAAATTCTCCACTCAAAGAGATTGAAAAAAGGGATGACTCATAAACTACCGTTTATCTGTCAGTACACAGAGAGTCACAAACAAATTAAACGAATTTTCGAAAAATATTGGCCTATTTTATTAAAAGATGGTGATTTACAACTAGTTCTAAATGATCACCCTACTGTAATCTTCAGAGGAACAAGGAATTTGAAAAACCATCTCGTAAAGAGCCATTCAAGAAATCGAACTCAGGATTCTATGGCTGCGGCAATTGTCTTAGTTGCCGCACGACAGGCAGTAAAAAAACTGCATATAAAATCATTCCAGGATATGGTCGAAAAAAATTCTTATAAAATCCACAGTGTCATGACATGTTTTTCCAAGAACATTATTTATCTACTGATTTGTCCCTGTGGGAAGTTTTACATCAGACGAACCATTAGAAGCTTAAATGTAAGAATAAGGGAGCACCTTAATAATATAAAAAAAGGCATCGGTACGCATCCAGTCCCTCGGCACTTTAAGGAGGTCCATGGAAAGGACCCTAAGGGAACTTGCCATACAGCAAGTCGATCGACATTGGAGAGGTGGCGATTTTTTACAGAAGATAAATAGAATAGAAATGAAATGGATCTGTGTTTTGAATACCCTTATCCCACTGTAACGGTGGGGGTCGGGAACCTGACCTGACAGAGAGGGGTGTGAGCCTAATGAGCAGTGAAAATAGACCATGAGTCTGAACTAGAAAAATAAAGATATATTATTTATTATAGGAACCAAGAACTTAAACCAAGAGCAGGGAATAAAGAACATAAATTCAAAGAACAGAGCCTTTAACCTCAAGGCAAGAAATATAAAGAAAACCAGATATAAACAAATAGGCAACTAAACATGGGAAGCAGAACTAAACATGGGAAGCAGAACTAAACATGGGAAGCAGAACCAAACATGGGAAGCAGAACTAAACATGGGAGGCAGAACTAAACATGGGAAGCAGAACTAAACATGGGAGGCAGAACTAAACATGGGAGGCAGAACTAAACATGGGAAGCAGAACTAAACATGATACTACAAGAAGGCAAGAAAAACAGGACTGACCTAGACCAGGGCAAACCAGACATGAACCTGTAAACAGAATGAACAGGTAGACAGGCTAAACAAGATAAATCTAGACCAGGGTAAAAACAGACATGAGCTTGAAGACAGACAAACTGAACAGGATTAATCTTGTCATGTGCCTGCGCCCTCACACTCTCGGACCCTGGTTCCAGTACATACCACATCGTCGTAAACAGACGATGGCCAGCGTCTCCTCACAGATCCGCTGGGTTCCCTGGTTACGTCCACAGAGATCCGCGTATGCGCAGACAAGACATGCGCCTCTGGCTTGCGTTTCAGGGAATGGCGTCGCACACCAATGACGCAGACCCGGAAGTGAATGCTGATTACGGTGGAAGACGCCAGTACCTGCCTACAATCAACCTCCCATAAAAGAAGTCAGCGGATGGTGAGTAATCGCTCGTTTATTGTTCCCAGAACGCTTAGAGCTACCTTACCTATTGATATTCTATTGACCTCCCGTTGCTGAACCTTGCTGTGATTATATGACGATCCCTGAACGCCGCCTGCCTCTCTGACCCTTCACTTGCATCTGACAATCCTTGAAGATACCCACCTTATCGTCCTCACGAACCCCTCAAGGGCTGAAGCAACTACTCTCCTTACTCTCCTACATCCTCAAAGGATCCTATTATCAAGCCTGCAGACCTCTCATCAAAGTAAAAGATTAACCTTATATCACCGTACCTTCTTTATATACATATATACTGTCGCTGGAAGATATCTGGAGTAGAAGACCCCCACAACCCCTACACCACCTCTACTGTTTATAAGTTGCTGTGTCTGTATATCTCCAGCCCTTATCACAGTAGTTGTCTTGAACAGGACTACTAATCTCCAAGGTCGGTTCAACATCCTGTCTTCAATACGTATTTGAGAAATCTAGACCAAGGCAAACCAGACATGAGCTTGAAGACAGACTGAACTGAACGGATGATTCAGAATGAATGAGACCACACCCTACTAAGGGAGTGGTCTCCATTTATACAAAATGGTCCAGGGTGAACCAATGGAGTCCAGGTACAGAGCAGGCTAGGAATCCAAAAATGAACGAAAATGAAAAAGTACAAAAGCAGCAATGTCCACTACTGCCAGAGACCCAGGACGTCACATATCCCCCCCGTCCACGAGCAGACCCCGGATGCTCCAAAGAAGACGACAAATAGAATGTAAGGTAAAAGTCAATGGGTCCTGTAGGCACGTAGAGCCCTCTCGTACACCTCTCGGTCCTCAAGGCATATTATAGCACCGTTAGAGGCTCGAAAACATCCAGCAGGGACAGGACTCGACTCTCGGGCTTGAGGACCTGAGGTACAGACCCCTTGGGAGCCAAAACTGGGTCCAGGTTTGAAGGCACTGGCACCAGTCCTTTTTTGTCTCCTCCCTCTGGTACAGGACGTGGAATGGACAGCAACAGTGTCCTCTCGGCTCTGCGGCGACATGAACATGATGGCACCAGCGGCGATCCGGTTCTGTGGCAATGTGACTGGGGCAGCAGCAGCACGGCTCCGTAGTTTGGTGACTTTGGCACGGCTCTGCGGCGACTTGACTGGACCCACTGGGCTAGAAGACGCTCGGAAAGCTGGGCTCGAAGACACTGCGACAGCTGGGCTCGAAGACACTGGGACAGCTGGGCTCGAAGACACTGGGACAGCGCCCTTGGCGTGGATTGGTTGGGCAGCGCCCTTGGCAAGGACCGGTTGGGCAGCGCCCTTGGCAAGGACCGGAGGGACAGCGCCTTTAGCACGACTCTGTGGTGACTTGGACATGGCAGCAGCAGCACAGCTCTGCGGCGACTCGGACATGGCGGCAGCAGCACCGATCTGTGGGTCAGCGACCTCAGCACGGCTCTGCGGCGACTCGGACAGAGCGGCAGCAGCACGGATCTGTGAGGCAGCGACCTCAGCCCGGCTCTGCGGCGACTCGGACATGGCGGTAGCAGCACAGATCTGAGTGACCTGGGTACAGCACGGCTCCTGAGCGACCTCTGGAGATCCTGCGTGATGCAGGGCAGCGACCTCTGGAGATCCTGCGGGATGCAGGGCAGCGACCTCTGGAGATCCTGCGGGATGCAGGGCAGTGACCTCTGGAGATCCTGCGGGATGCAGGGCAGCAGACACGGAGGAGTCCTTATGCTGCAGGGCAGCGGACATGGAGGAGTCCTTACGCTGCAAGGCAGCGGACATGGAGGAGTCCTTACGCTGCAGGGCAGCGGACATGGAGGAGTCCTTATGCTGCAGGGCAGCGGACATGGAGGAGTCCTTACACTGCAGGGCAGTGGACATGGATACTGCTGCCTGGCATGGCTTGGTCAAGGAGGTCTGGTAAGGCTGGACCGTGAGGGCCTTCTGTGGGCACACCTGGCAGGTTGCCACTCTGTGCAGGCAGGAACCACAGTAGAAACATAAGCCCTGGGTTTTCCTCCATACCCTTTCCTCCAGGGTCAGGGGTCCTCTGGAACTTTTCACTGGAACAGGAACAGGTTCCTTTGGGAAGACGTCCCTAAGGGTTTGCAGCAGTATAGCGCTCAGCCTTCTCCAGGTGCTGTTCTGCAGCTTTAATAACCTTTAGCAGGTTTTCCAACAGACCATGAATCACTGCTAGCTCACTTGTTACTGGCGGTCTCATTATGTAACGGTGGGGGTCGGGAACCTGACCTGACAGAGAGGGGTGTGAGCCTAATGAGCAGTGAAAATAGACCATGAGCCTGAATTAGAAAAATAAAGATATATTATTTATTCTAGGAACCAAGAACTTAAACCAAGAGCAGGGAATACAGAACATAAATTCAATGAAAAGAGCCTTTAACCTCGAAGCAATAAATATAAAGAAAACCAGATATAAACAAACAGGCAACTAAACATGGGAAGCAGAACTAAACATGGGAAGCAGAACTAAACATGATACTACAAGAAGGCAAGAAAAACAGGACTGACCTAGACCAGGGCAAACCAGACATGAACCTGTAAACAGAATGAACAGGTAGACAGGCTAAACAGGATAAATCTAGACCAGGGTAAAACCAGACATGAGCTTGAAGACAGACAGACTGAACAGGATTAATCTAGACCAAGGCAAACCAGACATGAGCTTGAAGACAGACAGACTGAACTGAACGGATGATTCAGGATGAATGAGACCACACCCTACTAAGGGAGTGGTCTCCATTTATACAAAATGGTCCAGGGTGAACCAATGCAGTCCAGGTACAGAGCAAGCTAGGAATCCAAGAAATTAACGAAAATGAAAAAGTCCAAAAGCATCAATGTCCACTACTGCCAGAGGGGGCACCAGAGACCCAGGACGTCACACCCACATGGTCTCAATCAGGACTTTGAGCTTTGTCAATTTTTATGATTATTTTTTTTATTACAATCAATAGTTTTTTGTTCTCTCCATTGGTTGCCTTAACATATACCACCATTTTCTATTTGGATGTCTGCACTATTATTGTCATTCATATCTGTTTTTTTACTTTTGGTATATACACCTATACGGTTCATTATCTACCTCAGATTAGAAATTAATATTGATTTTAAATGTTTTTATAAATTAAAAATAATTAACTTTTTAGATGGTAAGAATAATTACTTCTGTTAAAAATTAATGACCTTCTCTCTCATTTTTGTTTATTTAAGACACATATTCATAATGGATTATTCTCTATTTAGATAGATCTACCTCTCTTACACGTTTGTTCTCAAGTTATTATGACTTATGGAGACACACATTCTCACATCGATGATGTAGATATTTTCATATGAATTCTAAGCACTGTAATTATGCACTTTATTGGGATTTATTAATTTATCCTAAACTCTCACATAGTAGAACACTATTGATGTTCACACCCACTTTGTCCACTTATACACCTTGGTTATGCACTTTAGCGGTTGTACGATCATTTATTATAATTCATCCCTCATTGAATGATGATGTGCTTATCGTGGCAACTTCCATGCTAGTTTATTTGTGCACTTTGACTGTGCACTTCAATTGGGATATGGTGAACGACTTTTGCCGTCTCCCAAATGAAGACGATATAGGTTTGTGAGATCCTAAGCTGGCCTCATTTATACACTTTGGTTTTATACCTCAATTTGAATATAATCTATAATAACCACATCTCTCATTGATGGTTAAGATGGTTGATGGGAAAATTTCTGCGTTGGTTCATCAATGCACTTCAAATTGTGCACTGTAAATCCTGCACTTTATTTAAGGCATAATTAGATTTAACTACCTCAATATGGTCTTTTGTGGGATTTTCTAAGTTGGTCCCAAATGTGTATTCTAACTACGCTCCTTAATTGGAATATAACTAACGATTAATTTCATCTTCCAGTGAAAGTCGATGTGCTCGATGCGAGAATTCCCATACTGGCCATAATCGTGCACTTTAATCATGCACTTTAATTAGGGTATAAGTAATGACTCCATTACATCTTTCATTTAAGGACGATGTGGTTGTTGTGAGAATTCCCATATTTGTCCCATTTGTGCACTTTTGTCACGCACCTTAATTAGAATATAATCAATGGCCAATTACTTCTCTTACTGAAGGTAGATACGGCAAATGGGAGTTTTCCTTCTTTGTCGTGCACTTCAATCATGCACTGCAATTTGGGTTGCTATTTAGGATTCAATTGTTCACTTTAAGTTAACACGATGGAGGTCCGAATTTATTAGACTTTAATACAATAAATTTAGCCGTTATAGACACATATCATCTTTTATTCATACATATTTTGATTGCTATCTACACTCGAAGCTCGATGAGATCTCATGTCTTACTCTTTAAGAAATTTTTTACCTTTTTTCCCTTCGGTTAACATTTTGGCATATTACATGCTTCAGTTCATTAAAATAAGTTCTTATATATGGTCGCCTGATGGTGAAAATTATGGTAAATTAACCACTTCAATGCTAAGGACGCGCTCAGCGCGTCCTCAGCATTGCCCCTGGTATGCGGAGGACGCGCTGAGCGCGTCCTCGCATTGGGGTCAGCGTTCGGCCGGGTTCCGGCCGATCGCTGGCCCTCCGGTGCGGGCTGACATCCTGGATGTCAGCCCGGCATCCGGAGCAGTGGCCGCCATTATTATGTGTCATCGCCCCCGCGATGACACATAATTCAGGCGCCCCCCCCGCATGTGCGGAGGAGGCGCCTGAAAGGGAGGGGGGGAGGTCCTTCGGACCTCTCTCCCTCCCGATCGGCGGCTCACAGGGGCTTAACCCAGGCATCATTTGGAAGGGCACAGCCTGCCCTTCCAAATGATGCCTGGCATTAACCCCTGGGGAGCTGGATCGCAAATCGGCGCTGAAAAGCGCCGATTTGCGATCCTTCCCGGGAGCTGGCCGACATCTTGGATGTCGGCCAAGCTTCCGGGAACTCCCCCAGAGGACTGGCGTCATCGTGCGCAGCACGATGACGCCAGTCCTAGCATTAACCCCTAACTGCCACGAACTGTGGAGATAGGGAGTTCCAATGAACTCCCTATCTCCCGATCCGTGGCAGTTAGGGGTTAAATTTTGATATCGTTGGATCGGCCAGAGCATGGCCGTTCCAACGATACCAAACATGAAAGTAAAAAAAAATGTAAAAAAAAAAAAAATAAAAATAAAAAAAAAAAAATAAACACTTTTTTTTTTTTTTTTTTTTTTTTTTTAATGCACCAATATTGTTCCCATTTCAATTATAATGTGAACAATGATGCTGCATTAACGATTTTTGTATGCGGTGCGTTTGTTAAAAATGGTGTCATTTTCCCCAAAAAAAAATGTAACGAGACCCCATCTCTAATTTTTTTAACAAGCGCACCCCATACAAAATATAACCGCAATTGCTCGCATGTTAAAATGTGGAAAAAAACACTTTACACGCTGTAAATTATTGAAAATACATATTTTATTGCATTTTTTGTTATAATATACAAACATGACATAACGTATACATATAATAATGACATATTATGAATCTACCGAGTCTGACGGAAAGAACGATATATAATATGTCGATGTCATATACTAAAATAAGCCTTCAAAACAGGTTTAAACATGATGCGCAAAACAGGTAAAAAATGACCTCAGCACAGGGGCGGGAAAAGCCTCAGCAGCGAAAGGGTTAAGAAATGAGTTCCAAGGTCTCTAAAGTAGAGACCACATTGTCTTGTTTGCTGGGGGTAACCCTAAATTACATAAATTTCCAATTGACAATCGTGGTTACAATTATCACAAATTCTTAAAATTTAACTTTTAATAAGTCTGCATTCTAAAACAAAATCAATTTGAAATGAAGGAGAATTACCTCCTAACGGTGAACACCCTGAAATACACACACAATTGAATAATAGAGGTATGGTAATTTCCTTTGCTTAATTTTAACAATGTTCTTCCCAAGATTTATCTCCGTTTCTAAGTAATTCCAGAGTCAACCTTCATAGGTTGATAATTATAGGAAGGTACAGAACGTTGAAAAATCATTAAACAGTTAGGGTATATTAACTTGCCAAATTCTCTAAGTACCACAATATATTCCCTAGGTTTTGACACGGTTCCTAAATGATTCAAGAAACAACCTTCATGGGTTAATTGATGTAAATTTGCAGATAGAGAAGAGAAAAAAAAAGTATTGTTTATCTCAATTTCAACAACATGGAAGCTAAATGTGGAGAACGTCTCCCTCAGTTTGTTGTAATAAATGACTAATTCGAGTCAAACAGGAGTTCCCCTAAATCTGTTCGCTTCGTACCAGCCAAGGAGCTTGTAGATAGGGTATAATTTAGTATAGTTTTGCAAATTTGCCTTACTTGGTTTGATGAAACTCCAAATTATTCTCAAAAGACTGCTCTCTATTTCTAAATAAGCCAGAAAACCAACCTTCGTGGGTTGGGGATTATAGGACAGTAAAGAGAAGAGGAGAAGTTTCTACAATACATCCATAGCAAAAAGGCACGATTAAGGCTAGGGTCAGATGAGCGCATTTTGTACGGACGTACTTACTGACTGACGACAAGGTAGTGGCCACACAGTCGGTTTTTTTCACTGACGTATTTTTTGACTGATGTAGCGGGGAAAATAAATTACAATGAAAAAACATTCTGTCTGTCAAAAATGCTGGACGTATAAATGCAGTCTGTCTGACCACGTTCCATCACTCACACAGAAAGCTATGTGGACGTTGTGGACGTGGCGCACTCCGCACGTCCGTTCTAGCAGTATTACGTTCTTGCCTAACCTGTGTCCGTTTGCAGTGTCCGTCAGCCTCCTCACTTCTGTGCGGACGTACTTCGTGTGTGGGACTCCATTTAACACAATTGTATGCTATCACGGACGTACTTATGTGCGGCAACACGGACGTTAACACTGCGCTCGTCTGACCCCAGCCTTAGTGAGCGTTCCACATCATCTTATTGTTATAATGTATGAAATTGATTGCCATGCAAAATCCCTAAATCTGTTTGCGTTGTTCAAGTAATTATATTCATACCAGTATAGATTTCTCAGATACTCGAAATAATTCCAGAACCAACCTTCATGGGTTAATAATTGTGGGAAGGTACCGAGCGCTGAAAAATTATTTAAACAGTTAGAAAATTTAGCAAGTTAATATACCCTAAGTACCACAATATTTTCCCAAGGTTTTGACACGGTTTCTAAATGATTCAAGAAAAAACCTTCATGGGTTGATTGATGTAAAATTGCAGATAGAGGGAAAAAAAAAAAAGTATTGTTTATCTCAATTTCAACAACATGGAAGCTAAAGGTGGAGGACGCTCTCCCTCAGCTTGTTGCAATAAATGAATAATTTGAGTCAAACAGGAGTTCCCCTAAATCTGTTCACTTCGTTCCAGCCAAGGAGCTTGTAGATAGGGTATAATTTAGTACATTCTTTACCCATACATACAACTATTTTTTTGCTGAACACTGTGATTTAAATATCTCCTCTAGGTGGCGCCATTGATACAGGCTTCTTTCTTATCCAGTAGAGTGACAATAATGGCTCTCACTGGATTCCCTAAGCTTTAGAAATGGCTTTATAACCTTTTCCAGACTGATAGATCTCAATTACTTTCTTTCTCATTTGTTCCTAAATTTCTTTGGATCTCAGCATGATGTGTAGCTTTTGAGGATCTTTTGATCTACTTCTCTTTGCCAGTCAGGTCTTATTTAAGCGATTTCTTGATTGTGAACAGGTGTGCGCAGTAATCAGGCCTGGGTGTGGCTAAAGAAATTGAACTGGGGTGTGATAAACCACAGTTAAGATATGTTTTAACAGGGGGGGGGGCAAACACTTTTTAACACAGGGCCATGCGGGTTTGGATTTTGTTTTCCCTTAATAATAAAAACCTACATTTAAAAACTGCATGTTGTGTTTACTTGTGTTATCTTTGACTAATGTTTCAGATCAAACTAATTTATATATTAAAGTGTGACAAACGTGCAAAAAAAATAAAAAAAAGTGGAAGAGGGCCAAAACTTTTTCACACAACTGTGTATTTATATATTTGACCCTGTGTGGTCATCAGTGTAATATGTGGTTTGTAAGTGTAAAGGTGGGGATCAGGGAGGGAAATTGGTTAAAAATTGTTGATGCGTTAAGTTTGTTAATCAGAGATCTATTTTATTGCTTTTATTCACACAGGACTAATGAAGAGCCGCCGCCGTTACCAGCAGACACCTGCCGGAATATAAAGAATATAATCACTATTTCTCAAATCAAAAAGTAAGAAATTAAGTAAAAATAATTATTAGAAATTATTATACAAATAATTACACTCGTACTTTCCTCTTGTCATTAACCCTTTGACACCGCAGTACGTGCTACGCTGTCCACGCGGTGGGTGGTCTTTGAAGCTGCAGGTTGTACATGTACGCCCCTAAGACTTCAATGGGTCGCCTCGGCCCCTCCCCACAGCCGACAAGTGCCATTGGCTGCAGGGGGACGGCCTGAACTCAGGCCGTCCCCCTGCAGCCAATGATGCGCATCATGTGTCGGCTGAGAGGCGGGCCAAAATCAGCAGCTCCCGGCGGCTGTCAGCGAGGCGTACCTGTACGCCTCGCCATAGTCTCCCTCTGCGGTGCTGCGTGATCTCATGAGAGAGCGAGGTCGCACAGAGCTCACAGCCCAGAAGCACAATCCTCCATGGAGTGCTATGAACTCCAGGAGCTGATACTCGCGGCGGAGCGGAAGCGCTTCTGCGAGTATGAGGGAGGTTAATGCTGCGTTCCAGATTGAGGCACTGAGTTAGCACCTTCCCCGAATAGGACATTAACACGGAGACAGTAAGAGAAAACCTGTAAGTGCACATTATCCCGCCTAGCGTCTCCATGTTAATGCCAGGAATGGAATAGAGGCCATTTCCAACATTCATTGCTAATCCTGACAATGTGTGACCCTTTAAAGGTTTTGGTCGAGCCTATAGAAATTCTTGGACCTGGAGGTTTATAATGTTCCACCTCCATCGTTTATGAGTGTGTACATTCCCTATTTGTAATAAAAGTCACAAACATTGATTTCTAAGTTGATTTTTTTTAAGTTAATAGCTAATCATTATGGTCAGCTGATAAATGTAACCTAAACTTAATCAAAGTCCATCACAAAGTGTTTTATAGAAACATAGAAACATAGAAAAATGTCGGCAGATAAGAACCTTTTCGGCCCATCTAGTCTGCCCAATTACATGGTTACTTTACCTGGATTTATCTTTTGTTTAGGATAGCCTTATGCCTATCCCATGCTTGCTTAAATTCAATCACTGTTTTGGCCTCTAAAACTTCTACTGGAAGACTGTTCCATGTATCCACCACCCTCTCAGTAAAATAATGCTTCCTGATGTTACTTTTAAACCTTTGCCCCTCTAATCTAAGACTATGTCCTCTTGTTTTGCTACTTTGTTTCCTTTTAAATATACTCCCTTCCTCTACCTTGTGGATTCCCTTTTACGTATTTAAATGTTTCTATCATATCTCCTCTGTCTCGTCTTTTTTCCAAGCTGTACATGTTAAGATCATTAAGCCTTTCCTGGTAACTTTTCTCCTTCAAGCCGTACACCATTTTAGTAGCCCTTCTCTGAACTCTCTCTAAGATGTCTATATCCTTCTGGAGATACGGTCTCCAGTACTGCACACAGTACTCCAAGTGAGGTCTCACCAGTGCTCTGTACAGTGGCATGAGCACGTCCCTTTTCCTACTGCTAATACCTCTCCCTACACAACCAAGCATTCTGCCAGCATTTCCTGCTGCTCTATTACATTGACTACTTACCTTTAGATCCTCATCAGTGGCATCATTATGTCACTCAACATGGCAGCCAAGTAATGGTCATGCAGGGTTATTTATGGTCATGAGAAGGTGCATCCAGGGGGTAAAAAAAATCCGAAGATTGAGGCTCTGAAGAACCTGATTATATAGGATCATGCAAACATATATAGACAATCTCAGTGTTGTGACCTGTTCGTCAACAGAACTGGTCAAATGACAAAAGGTCATTCTCCCAGACTTTAACCTCCCTGGCGGTCTAATTTTTCCAAAATTTTGTGTCTAAAAGCGTTTCAATTTTTTTGGAAAGGAAATTTGTTGTTTTATATAGTAAGTCTGTATTCCATAGGAATAACTCACTGAAATCCGTGCAAACAAGCGTCAAGTAAACACACGAAGTCAGATTAAGTTTGAAACACGAAATAATAATTTATTATCCCAAAAATAATTATCTAAAATAATGCAAATAAATTATATCCAATAATAAAATCAAACCAAAAACACTGAAATCTTTCAGAAAACAAAGGTGCAATATTAGTCTCCGCATATTGCCTCAGTGTAAACATTATTGGTATGATATATTATTTCAATTATGTACACTCTTATTTATACAGCAGCATTTATAATGCATACAGTCTATTAATAATTATATTTTCATATAAAAGATCTTTATGTGTATGGTCTGTTTCTGATCTGTTAGGGACTTTACATTGAAATATAATTTTTTTTTACATTTTGCTGCCTGGTTCCGCCCCCTTCATCTCGTGGCTTGCAGGGAACATTACCAGGAAGCAAGTGCCACGATCACACTGCGGGGGACAGCGAGGGAGCGCAGGATGCGGTAAGTATACAGCCCGAGTGTGGCTCGGGGTTACCATTCGCGGTAGCGAAATTTGACCCCGAGTCACACTCAGGAATACCGCCAGGGAGGTTAATGGGCCACCACCACCATATAATGAAATGTCCTTATTGTGTTTATTTGATGTTGCTGATATCTTACATGTGATTTCTTTTTCTCTTGTATGTTTAGTTATGAAAATATTTTCCTCTATATGTGTCACTGGGTGCATCCATTGTGCGATATTTTCCTCTATATGTGTCACTGGGTGCATCCATTGTGTGATATTTTCCTCTATGTGTTATTGGGTGCATTCATTGTGTGATATTTTCCTTTATATATGTCACTGGATGCATCATTGTGTGATATTTTCCTCTATATGTGTCACTGGGTGCATCCATTGTGTGATATTTTCCTCTATATGTGTCACTGGGTGCATCCATTGTGTGATATTTTCCTTTATATGTGTCACTGGGTGCATCCATTGTGATATTTTCCTCTATGTGTCACTCGGCGTATCCATTGTGTGATATTTTTTGTTGTAAACTTCTCTTCCCCCACAGTATCTTTCCATCACTTACTCCTCACTGTGTGACTTTGGCCATAGAAAGGAGTGAATGGGTCAGTCACTGACTCATTGTATTGTGCGTGATATAGTCAAAGGACATCACAGGGGGTAGATTAGAAGTATTTTAAGATTCCTGTTTTATTTCATTCTGCTGCCAGCTCTTATTTCAGGTAGCCTGGAGGACACAATACACCCCCTGCTGCCTTATCTAAACAATCCGTCCTCTGCCGCTTTAACTGGTAAATACTGTATAAGTTAAACTCACCGTAAGATTTTGGTAAATGTGGTATCATGGGAAATCTCATGGATCCAGATTCCTTACTTTTTCCCCCTGTTCTTTTACTTAAGTATGGATTAGTCCACTCTCCCTGTCTAACTCGTATAGTTAGTTTGGCCCAGCCCTATTTCCTGGGCAGCAAGGCTTCACTTGCTTCGTTCTATCCATGGAGGCTTGTGAGTAGCAGCATCCTGTTTATACTGGGCAGAAGCATTCTGTTTTACCTTCCTCCTACTAGGAAGTGCACTACAGAGAAGCTCTCTCTATCCATCTTCCTTCCATACCAAAGCAGACCCAAGAGAAGCTCTCTACCCACAAGACAACTTTTATTTGCTGTTACTTTCTCAATTTGAAGAAAAAAATAAAGGACTTTGTGTGCTTTCAAAACAGGATGAGTTAAGCTATCTGACTTCAATCATATCTTGCATGTGACATTCACTTATTGCAAATGACCCTATGGTTCTAGAATAGGAAAAATGCACAAAATGGAAACATGAGATAAAAAAATGCAAACTGATCAGTTCCTTTGGATTTCAGTATCACCTATATACGTTGATGACACTCAAATATACCTCTCCTCCCCTGATCTCTGTCTGGCTCTCCTGGATCGAGTCATTGACTGTCTCTCTGCCGTCCCGAATTGGATATCTTCCCGCTTCCTTAAACTCAATCTTGCCAAAACTGAAAATCTCATTATTCCTCCCTCCAAAAAAACCCCAATACCACTTATCTCTCTACGAGTAAATGGAACGCTCATTAGCCCGATGCCTCATGCTCGCTGCCTTGGTGTCACTTTCGATTCTGACCTAATGTTCTCTCGCCACATACAGACAGTGACCAAATCCTGTTACTATCAACTCAAAAACATTGCCCGTGTCCGCCCCTTTCTGACGCAAGATAATGCAAAGGTGCTGGTTCATGCTCTTGTCATTTCACGACTTGACTACTGCAACTCGCTCCTTATTGGCCTCCCCAACTCCCGTATCGCCCCTTTGCAATCTGTAATGAATGCAGGGGCCAGGCTTTTTTGTCTCACCAGATGCACCTCACATACCTCCCCCCTCTGCTGGTTCCTCTATTGGCTTCCTGTACATTCCAGGATACAGTTTAAAATACTGATGCTCACATTCAAATTGCTCAATGACTCAACCCCTCCTTACTTGTCTTCGTTACTCCGCAAGCACGTCCCATCCAGACAACTCCGGTCGGCAGGCGATCTCCACCTGTACTATGTCTACACCCGCATGTACAACTCTCACCTCCAAGACTTCTCAAGGGCAGCTCCAGTCCTGTGGAATGACTTGCCTCGCCCGATCAAACTCTCCCCTGATCTTCAGGCCTTCAAGAAATCCCTCAAAACCCATCTCTTCAGATTAGTGTACCACATCACTGATGCAACTCATCCCTCTGCTCACCTACTCACACAAGATTGAAGCCGCTTCTATGGCCCCACGGTTCCCAAACCACTGGCACTAATGATCCTGCTATCAAGTAAAATTCCTCTTGTCTTTCTCAACCCCAATCCCTCTAGACTGTAAGCTCCTATAAGCAGGGCCCTCTACACCTCTTGTTTCCATCCTATGTCCATTTATCTTGTTCCCTTTGGTTATTGTAAAGCGCTGCAGAAACTGTTGGCGCCATATAAATGATGACAATAATAATAATAATTTTTCCTTTTCATGCTATTACTTTAACAAAGAAAAAAACAGCAGCATGTGCTTTATAATGTGTAGTTTATAAGGTGCCTTATAATGTGTTTTGTAAAGTGGTGTTTGTAATGCACAAGTTATCTAGTTACAGCTTTTGTTGTTGGTAGTGCCCCGTTAAGAAAGGAGATACTGTAGAGTTGAAATCCAGACGTCGCGCTGTACCTCTATGTATAACAATGTAATACATTAATTCTTGTTGATAATGTTTTCATTTTAGGATCAAGTCAGATGAACTCAGGAAACATGTGAAAGATCTGCAGAGATGCCCGTGGTCTAGGAATGCCAGCGCCCTAATGGCCATAAGGTGGGTTTCATAATGGAACCACTTGGACTTTCTCTATTTTTGTTTCATACTAGTAGAGTTATTCAAAGAGCAGTGAAGTGGCTCCGAAACTACGCCGACCAGTGAATTTCCCATTACGGTGCAATTTCGTGGCTATTCTGCTATTCAAAAAGCTGGCGACTTGCTAAATACTGGTGAATTGCCAGCGAAATCTGTCAGTGAAATCCCCCATAGAGAAGTAATGGTAAATCTATTCAGAGACACCAATGTTACCATGGAGCAGAGATTGGGCACTACCAGCAACATAAGCTGTAACTAGATAACTTGTGCATTACAAACCAAAACACCTTATAAAACACCTATCCCAGTGCTTTATTCATCTATCAGCATATATTGAAGAGATGATCTTTTGAAAAATAGAGTATCGTTCCTTGCCCTTAAACGTTCGCTGCAAACGGCGCTCTGAGCTCGTCCTCCACTTTCTCGCTTGGTTCTGGAGGACGAGCTCAGCAAATCATCAAAGCTCGGCACCGAATGTAGTGTTCTCCCAGAGAGAATTTACATCTTGGCTGTCAGACCTGCCTCTGGGACCTCCCCCCCACCCACTGACGTCCCCCCCGGCTGGGCAGGGAAGTCCCTATGGTGGAGATACAGGAGTACTTTGCACCACTGTATTTCCATTCTTTACACCCAATAAAGTCATGTTAGATGTCATTGGGCAGGTCAAAGTCTGGCCTTTCTAATGATACCAAACAGGACCATGTAAAATGTCATGTAAAAAATGTTTCTATAAAATAACTCTATAATGACAATATATACACTATCTCTGGGTTTTATTCTTATGTATGGTATTCTGGTCTTTGGGTACTAGCTCGCCGTAATTGTATCGATAAGAAAAGTCAATGCACTGCATAAAGAGATGTAAAAATAATTATCTTTTCATTTCCTGTATGAATATATAAATATGGTGATTCAAATACATGTCTTAGTTAACATGCCCCATTTAGTTTGAAATGTATTCAGACGGGCTAAGGTATAAGTTCTCCCTTCCCCTTTCTTTCTATGACACGTGATTTTGGGCGGCTTAGGAATGTTTCTGTTACTACAAAAGTTAAAATGTAAACCATATGTGGTTAAGTTTACCTATCTAAGACTAGGCAAATGTCCACGCCATTTTAGCTCTGGTGTGATCTGTTTCATGATTGGCTGTTGTACCCCACTCTTGTTGCCAGGCAGATAAAGTAAAAACATTTATTTGTCCTGTCACTATGTATGATATATGTTTGGTGGGTTGAACTATGTCTGACGTTGAAACGGTCTATTGGCCTGTAATTTGAGAATCTATGTAAATCACGTATACTACATAAGAGAATGCAACAGATAAACTCATCAGTGAGAAAGATGCCTGGCTAAAAGACCCTTGTTTCATTGTCTTTTTTTATCTAAAGTGGCAAGAAAAAGAATGTGAACCCTTTGGGATTACGTGGAGTTTTGCATGAATTGGTCATAAAATGTACTCTGATCTTCATCTAAGTCACAACAATTTGAATATTAAACAAGAAGCACTTGTGATGAAGATCAGAGCACATTTTATGACCAATTCATGCAAAACTCCATGTAATCCCAAAGGCTTCACATACTTTTTCTTGCCACTGTATCTCTCTCGCTCGAGCTGTATTGAAATCGGGTCTACAAATGCAACAGAATCCCTTAATATTTTTGTCTCGCTAACCTGACAAGGGTTATTTTAAAATAAGAGTGCCTTTACTTACAGAAGAGGCAAAAGCTGTTCATTGTCTGAGCCTCAGAAGTACAAGTCATCATTTTGTGATGTACAAACAGGTGGTCACTGGTCAGTTGCAACAATAAATCTTAAATGCAACGAAAATGGACATGACAGGCTCAGCTTCTGTAGACGTTGCAATGTGTGAGCATGTGCGCGACAATGTGTGTATATGTGAATGTGTGTGGGGAAAATTGTGTATGTGCAGGTGTGAATGCATGTGTGTGGCCCAATGCGAAACAAGTCGTTTATATACGTACAAAATGCATCTATTCTATTTTCTACTAAGAACCCTAATATTCTTACATGGCAAGTCAGACGTTTAGAGGGAAGAGTGTTCCAAGAACAGATCTGCAGCGTAAGCAAGTATAGAACCTCGTATTGGTCAGTTTTGTCCATAGATAGATAGAGCAATGTCACTGCAAGCCGTCTGTTGTCATTTCACTCAAATCTCACTCATGTCTATCCCTGACCCCAATTAATATAGGATATATAAGATTTAACATTCTCTCTGTTTATGGTAACACCATACTATACATACTGTCCTGTTCATCCACAGATCATTCGTATCACATCCATCGATGTTTGTTATGACCGTTCACTGTAGGAGAATTCATGGACAATTGATAGGTTTCATGAATGACCATTTTTCTAAATAAAGTTTCCCTCTGTTGTAACTTATTAACATGGGCATATATAGCACAGGAGGATCGGGGTCACGCCTATTCCCCGATGGGGCGGCTGCAACCACCAAATTGTATCTAGCCCAGCAACATGTATAAAACATAACAAGAAGAAAAATATGTGTTCCTACTTCTAGATTGCAAAATTAACTACAATAGATCCATAACTGGAATATAGACATGTTAGAAACAAGGGGCACTACTACGATCTTCACGCTAAAACGGGGACTCTAGGGAGAAAAACCTGTGCCTGCATGTTTCTCCTTCGTGTCCCTGTTTTAGCGCGATATTAGGATGCAGGCGCTAGTAAAGCTGCCTGCATCGTAATCCGGCGCTAAACCCCGGGATGCGTACGTGAGCATCCACTCGATGGAGTCCATAGGACTCCATTGAGTTTCTGCTCTGCCGGTCACATGATCTGCCGGATCTCGCCTCGCGTAGTTGGCGGTTGGCGTAGTGATCCGCAGAGGGAGACTGGGGGACTTTTCCCCAGTCTCTCCCTGCTCCTGGCGGCCAGAGGAGGCTGCTGGAGCCGCATTCCTCGCCGCAGAATGGAAGGTGAGTATTTAGTTTGGGGGTATTTTCTGCTGGTGCTGAATGATTTTGCAGCAGCAGAATCCGGTAGACGGTAATTGGCGTTAGTATATAGTTTTTATCCAATAAACCGTTTATTCCTTTAATCTGTAGTAAAAAGTCTCTTTATTTATTGATTTTTTTTGTATCTTTTAGGCATTTTTAAAAAAAAATCGATTTTTTTTTTTTCTTTCTAATAGCGTTTTGTTCTTTTTTCTGTAACAGACCTTTTTATTATCATTCATAGGACCTTATATGTTATATCCAGACATTTTCGTTCAGTAGTTTTTTTTAAAACAGCAGGCGACGGGTTTGTTGCAGCATTCAGTGGCTGATTCCCTGCACTTTAGGACCGGGGAAATTTGATTCCCCAAAGTGCGGGGAACAACAGAACACTGAAATGTCTGTGTCATTTCGGTGCTCTGTGAACATCCCCTTTAGTGGTGTTTTTTTTGCCGCTCCCTGGAAAGTGCCATGTTAATAATATAATGTTAAATAATTATATTATTATTAACATTATTATATTATTATGTTAAATAATAATAATATAATAATGTTAATAATAATATAATGTTAATAATATAATGTTAAATAATAATAATATAATAATGTTAATAATAATATAATATTAATAATAATAATAATATATAATAATGTTAAATAATAACAATAATATAATGTTAAATAATAATATAGTGTTCAATAATAAATTAATGTTAAATGTTAAATAATAATATAATAATGTTAAATATTGGTAAATAATAATAATATAATGTTAATATTAATGATATAATGTTAAATATTAATAATAATCTAATACAAAATGTTAAATAATAATATAATGTTAAATAATTATAAATAATAATATAATGTTAATTAATAATATATTGTTAAATTATATGATTTGCTCATGAATGATTTTTTCATGTTTCTCAGGTCGGAGCTCCAGGCGTGCTGCGATGCTGCCAGATATTTCCTAGTCACGCAGGAAAACACTCAGATAGGAGATAACATCACCTACGAAACACAAAAGAGCAGACAAATTGTGGTGACCGAAACACTTCATAAAATGTTTCCCAAGGTATGTCTAGCACACCCCTAAATGTTCGTGCACCTCCCTGTACCCTGTGTAATAAAGGTCTATAAACATCTGAGAGGTCTTCACGGACTCACTCTTCATGCTTGACGTCTGTGGTCATTTAATTACATAGTTATGCAGGTCCTGAGAATCTCAGGGGTACAAAGGGGTTCTCGAGCCCCAGAGAGATAATTATCGTGCTCCTTCTCCTCTGAGCTCAAATCTGCTAGAATGAAGTCCTGCACTTTACACTATGTGTAGGTATTTTCTAAGTACCTTCATTTTTGATGAATGAATCTACTAATGGTTGTGTTGATTGGTTCATAGGCTCTGTCATTACCAATCCCTTCAAGGCACTGGAATGGTTTTGTAGCTATATTCAATATTATCTGTATTTGTTGTGTCTTTTGTTTTATGTCACACTTCAAACTAGATAGAAGATTTACAGGGATTCTCGTGCCACCAAAACAACAAGTGTATTATAAATATGTTTATTCCAAGACGTAATTCACCTCTGTACAGCCGTCACATTTCATTGTGTCTGTCCCGGCCGTCACCTCTCATTCTGTCTGTCCCAGCCACCACATTTCATTGTGTCTGTCCCAGCCGTCACATTTCATTGTGTCTGTCCCGGCTGTCACCTCTCATTGTGTCTGTCCCAGCCGCCACATTTCATTGTGTCTGTCCCAGCCGTCACATTTCATTGTGTCTGTCCCAGCCGTCACATTTCATTGTGTGTGTCCCGGCCGTCACATTTCATTGTGTCTGTCCCAGCCGTCACATTTCATTGTGTGTGTTTCAGCCGTCACATTTCACTGTGTCTGTCCCGGCCGTCACATTTCATTGTGTGTGTTTCAGCCGTCACATTTCATTGTGTGTGTCCCGGCCGTCACATTTCATTTTGTCTGTCCCAGCCATCACATTTCATTGTGTGTGTTTCAGCCGTCACATTTCATTGTGTCTGTCCCGGCCGTCACATTTCATTGTGTCTGTCCCGCCGTCACATTTCATTGTGTCTGTCCCAGCCGTCACATTTCATTGTGTCTGTCCCGGCCGTCACATTTCATTGTGTCTGTCCCGGCCGTCACATTTCATTGTGTCTGTCCCAGCCGTCACATTTCATTGTGTCTGTCCCGGCCGTCACATTTCATTGTGTCTGTCCCAGCCGTCACATTTCATTGTGTCTGTCCCGGCCGTCACATTTCATTGTGTGCGTTTCAGCCGTCACATTTCATTGTGTCTGTCCCGGCCGTCACATTTCATTGTGTGCGTTTCAGCCGTCACATTTCATTGTGTCTGTCCCGGCCGTCACATTTCATTGTGTCTGTCCCAGCCTTGTCTTCTCATTGTGTTTGACCTCTGTCTTGGTGCCCCTTTCCGCTGTATAAGGAGGTGATCATACCCCCACAGACTTGTCGACACATAGACTGTGAGATTCTTACCGAGTGAAGAACAAACTCAGAATGCTCAACAGTTACAAACATTCAAAAGTAAAAGTTGTCTCTGAGTTCCCTGATACGAAACCCTCCCCCTCCCCTCCACACACACACACACACACACATGCCCTGGGCCACAGACAAAGGAAAGGCTAGGGCTGTGACTGTGACTGTGATATCCGGTCTAAACCAGTTACTGTGGGGTTGGGTAGAAAACGAGCAAATGGTTAGACTGTAAGATCTTGAGCAGGGTCCAGTACCATTCTGTGTGTCCAACTTGCATGCACATGGCTATTCTGGCTTACCCATTGTACAGCGCCACAGAACCTGCTAGCGCTCATTGTGTCTGTCCCAGCCTTCACATTTCATTGAGCCTGTCCCAACCTTGTCACCCCCTTGTGCTGTTGAAACAGCTGCTCCCTAAACACCAAGGTGATGTTAGGTAGTAATGTCTGATTAAATCCCTGTTTTTATTATTTAATTAAAGTTTCAGATATAAAATTAAAAGTGATAAATTTATAACATGTGATTCGTTCCCTCCACAGACCTCGGTCTTTAATAAGCCAATCAGAAGCTGCGCTGTGGTGGGGAATGGGGGCATTTTACGAAACAGCTGCTGTGGCGCTGAAATCGACCGAGCGGATTATGTATTCAGGTAACTGATCCAAGATAAAGTATTCTAAGGATTTGACGGGAGAAGAAAAACCACAAGGAGACATAGCCAGGTCACCCTGTGAAAGAAGGGGTGGGAAACCACTCGGCAAAACCTCAACCAAGATTTTTTTTTAAAAATAATTGGAATTTTTAAAAGATCTATTAGTAAATACAATCACTAATCACAGCGATACAAAAAGCGGTGGGTTTAGTGATTAATGATTTTATCATATTTATGATGTTGTACATTTACTAACACACTATTGTTTTTTCTTGTTTCTTGGTTAAGATTTATTTTGCTCAGTGGTTTCCCACCTGGCTTTGTCTCCTTGTGTTTTTTCTTCTCTTTTCTAATTATATAGCTGGGAATTACTTCCATTCTTTGGAGGATAGGTAAAGAGGCACTGTCTTCTACTGTGGTTTACGTTAATGGTTTGAGGGGCAGTGGTGGCTCGTCCATAGGATCAGATGGGGCAGTGCCCTACCATTGTTTTTTTGCAATACAAAAAATAAAAATTTATAATATATTTTTTCTGCTGGTTTTTGTGTCATTTAACACGTGTCTGACTAATAAAATGTGTTATGTCCCTTTAAGCAGTGTCATCGTCTCCTCAACTGTTTCTAGGCTGAGAGAAAAAAAAGAATGATTACATGATTTTTTTGTCTATCACATGGGTCCAGAAATCTCACAAGGGCTCTATGAGAAGTCTTGGCAACCACAGAGCACAGCTGTTATACAGCCCCCTGCTGCTGGCTAAATGAGCTCTGATGGACCTCAATCAGAATTAAGAACCACAATTGTCTCCCGTTCAGTTTTTGCGCCTGTCAAAATCAATCTGTGTATATAGGCTGCAGCAATAATAAAAACACGCACAACTTCTCCATTTTATTGTTTGGGTATGTGTAGAATGTGTAGCTATACTGTGCTGTATTTTTTTTTTTGCTGGTGTATTTGGGTTCGGCCAGAACGTTCAGATTTGCAGTTACCACCAGCTTTTAAAAGACGTTAAAATTATGCGCGCAAACGTTGTCCGTTAAATTTGCGCATAGATTGTAATACCATCCCCGTACCAGCGCACGAACGCATTTGCGCTCACAATGTTAAGTATAGGACGCGCAACGTACATTACGCTCGCAAAGGGTTCGCACAGGTTCACCAGCGATAGACGTTAACGCTCATTTTTTGTGCGGACATTGTAATACGATGTTCAGCGCAAATGGTTTTTCCCCTCGCGTTAATGCGTTTTTTCGCACGCGTTAACATTTGCGCAAAGAAGTTATTAGAGCCCTGAAAGAGGCGCAGAGACAATGATAAAGAAACAGACAAAGACACAGAGGCACACAGACAATGACAAAGACACAGGGTACTCCAAATTCACAATAGCGTCATTTAATGGGGTGTTTGCAAAGTTTCAGCTGTGAATCGGCCTCTTTCAACACACACACACACAGACACACACACACAATGGTAAAGACAATGACAGAAGAGGGGCGGAGCTGACTTCCGGCAAGTGCAGTTGCATCTGAGTGAGCTCTCCTGCTGATTTTTGTTATACTTCTGAACTTTGCGACTTACACTCGACCAGATTATATTTTTAGCTGGCGGAACCCTGCCGGTCCATCATACCCGCCCAGGACTGTTGCTTGTGTGCCTCGTGGCGCTAAATTGAGGGGTTTTTGGGGATTGCGGCCTACAGCCGGCAGACATCTTTGAGGCACCACTCCCGCTTCCTGCAGCATCTCACGCTATCCTCCTCCCCGACACCACACCTGACTCTATGGGGAGAAAGTCTGGGAGGAACCCCCTTCTACCGGAGAGACCCCGCCAGCGGGACATGCACGATTCAATGGGGGAAAGCCGCCGGAAGAGACAGGTGGCCCCTCAGACATACCTGTCTCCCGTGATGAGCTCATCAGACGGTGAGGACCCGTTCTGGTCAGAGACCTCTGCGGCTGCCCGCAGATCGCCCCAAGATCCGGCGAAGGGGAAGGTGAGGCAGCAGAGGGATGAACCTGGGATTTTAAAACCCGAAGTGGCATGTGCGGTGACTGCAGAGCGAGGGGGGTTCCCAGGACGCTGCGAATGTACCCCGAACCGCTCGAGGCCCCCTGCCCATCACGGAGGGGGACATCCGATGTCTATTGGGGGAGATGATGGCAGAGATGAGAGCTATGTGGCGTGCTGATTTCAAGTCTATGAGGACGGAATTGGTAGCAGTCTCGGCTGTTGAGACACAAGTGGAGGGGGTTGTAGAAACACAGTCCCTAATCACCCCACAGGTGGAGGCCTTACAGGCTCAGGTGTCCCTGCTTACGGGTGCGGTGGAGGCGGCAGAGGTTCGGCACCGAAAGAAGAACGTTCAGATCAGCTGGGATCCCGGAGTCGATCGCTGCTGATACCCTGCTGGCATATGTGAATAAATTGGCAATACATGTTCTGGGGACACCGAATGGGACTACTCCTATTTTTCGACACGCCTCTCGACTGCGGAAGGCGGCTACAGCTCCGGTGGACTCCCCATTGGATGTGCTCGCGATTGTCGTGGAGGAGATGCAGGCTGATGTCTAGACCGGTTGCCCGGGCCCCGATACTTTTTGAGGAACTCTCCCTTACACTCTTCAATGACCTTCCCTTTTTGACGCTTGTTGCCCAACAGCAGTTCTGGGAGATTACCACTTTTTTGAGGAGCAAGGGGATCCGTTATCGTTGGGCGGTGGCGGGCTCTATACATATTTGTCCCAATAGCATGTCACATCTGGTGTCTACTCCGGAAGCAGCCTGGCATCTGTTGAGTTCCCTGGGCCTCTCCCCTCCCCAGACGCTGCCTGGATCAGACCTTGGGGGACCCCCCCCCCTGTCTTGATGGACCTGGGATAGTGAATTTTGTCTGCTGAACAGACTTCTTTCTTTTTCTTTCTTCGATATCTACGGGAAGATACAGTAGTAGTCCCTTTGACCTCCCCTGCCTTTTTTGATTTGTGTTTTAGTCTCCTTTCAGGAGATCTCATCACTTTTTTCTCCCGGATGATTCCTTTTGAGGAGCATTATGTTATTTTTATGTGTGCCCTGTTTTCGATGTGCCTTTTATTGTAACCTGACAAAACTTTAAAACAAATAATTACAAAATATATATATATATATATATAAAACACCAAAAAAGAGCAGTCCGTATCAAATGACCACCTTCATCCACCTTTTTGTTCAAAGAAAAAAAACACATTTCAAAAATTCAAAAAACCTGACGGAGGTGAAATGATGGGGATTCAGTTAACAAAGTATGATCATAGTTTGCGTAAGCCTGTCACAGTCGCCAATGTACCCCATCATCAGGTCCTATCTGCATTTACAGAATTAACTCACCTTAGAGCTTCTCAGCAGGCACTGGCCTTTATAGGTTATCACGGTGGGACACACCTGTGAACAGGGAGGGGTGCGTACCCAGAAAAGTAGTCAGCTCTCCATATATAAAAAGCAAACCACATGGTGGGTTGCACTCAACCTAAACTTGCAACACGAGTGGGTGCATCTAAGGCTAGGGTCAGACGAACGCATTTTTCACGTCGTCCGTGAAAAAGTGCGTTCGAACGAAAAGTCGCATTTTTTCACGGAATACGCGATAGCGGTCATACGATGCGCATTTTCGTCCGTGATTTTGTACGGATCGTCAATAAAACACTTTTTGCGTCTGGACGTTATGTTGGCCGGACATTAGCAGCGTCTGACGTCTCCTAATCACACAAACACGCCTCTAGCGGACGCAGCGCACTCTGTACGTCAGTAGTAGCGGTTTGACGTTCTAGAAAAAATGTGTTCGTTTGCCACTTGCGTTGCGCGGACGAACTTTCGTGCGGCCGTACTTCGTGTGTTCCCCGGCATTGGACGTCATTTGCTGCTAGCACGGCCGTGATTTCGTGCGGCTAAACGCACGTTAATACTGCGTTAGTCTGACCCTAGCCTTAGACTTAAGTCTTAGATGTACCCGCTCGTGTTGCAAGTTTAGTTTGAGTGCAACCCACCCTGTGGTTTGCTTTATATATATATATATATATCTACAGCTTTAGTGTTTTTGGCGCCACCTCATGGTCAAAAGGAATACAGCACGTGTAATGAATTTACAAATATAGGTTGGAACAGTTTATATGTCACAGTGTTTGAATCCAGCTACTGTTCACACAAAACAGGTGATATATCCCTTATAGCAGTTTCCCAAACCTGTCCTCAGGACCCTCCGCCTCGCCAGGTTTGACAGATATCTGCAGCACAGCACAGGTGATATGATTTGCTGCTCAGTGATTGCAGGATTCAGTCTGCATGTCCCCCAAGGTGATCTGCAAAATCTGGCCTGGTTGAGGGTCCTGATGACAGGTTTGGGAAACACTGCCTTATAGCTTCCACCAATACGATAGGGATCTTCAAAAAGGAAATGTGGACTAAGTGCTTCTTTCAATTAAGACCTAACAGAGTACCTCCTGAGAGAATAAAAATATATAAGTGTAAGTAATCATACCTCAGCTATATATAGTTATATATTTAGAATAGATAATCCCACTCATGTGATAGTGAGCCCCTCAGAATTTCAGATCAAATAATAACGCCTTTGGACCTGTAGAGGTATTGCTCCCTTCTTTATGGATCCTTCTTTCGGTTAATTCACCCACCGGCGACTGGATAGTAGGTGCCTGATAAATAATAATTTCCCTGTCATATATATATATACCACTTAGCTAATAAGCCCATTTCTTAACAAACATAACCGCAGACCAATTCGCTGTACAAAGTCTCAGGAATGTGGGATGATGACTTAGACAGGTCTACCCTTCCCTTTCTCTGACCATACTATGACACGTGATGCTGGGCGGAAAGAATGTATTTGTCCACTTCTAAAAGTTACATGATAAACGGACCTTTTACTATTTATGGTTAACCACAACTAAGTAAATGATCCCTGACGTGGAAAATGTATCTGCGCCTTTTTAACTCTGACGTGTTCTGTTTCATGATTGGCTATTTGTGTCACACCCTTGTGTTCTATATAAGAGCCTGATAAGTAAAAGAATGCTGAAACGGTTATTACTCTGCACCCTTGCGTACAGGGCCGGTCCAGAACATCATTCTGCCTAGAGCAAAGGATGAAATGCTGCCCCACCACCACGGCGCCCATCTGACCGACCTGGGGGTCTCCAGGTGACAGGCCGTCTCACTGAGCAATGTGAAAGGATTGCTCAATGAGACAGGCCTGTCACCTGGAGGCTGATAGGCTGTCACTCCCAGCCACATCCGAGGAGCCCGGTGTCCCTCACCTGCTCTCCGGTCTTCTCTAAAACAATCTACCATCCAATTACACTGTCCACATTTACAATTATTTATCAGATACAGTACCTGGTCCGGTCGTCTGGTTTGGTCCTGGGGGAGGCTGGTGCCACAGTCGCTCGGAAGGAGCCAGGAGGGACGAGGGCGAGCTGTTCCTCTGAGTCTAGTCACGCTCCCGGGAAATGAGCACTATTTTTTTATATGGGAACTGGCATCTCTTGGCGCGCTGGCCGGTCGCATGTGAGTGGGCATGGTTGGTGCTCACTGCACCGGCCCCGAAGAGATGCCGCGGCCCTGATAAAACAAATAGCGCAGAGGCTGGTTTTGGCGTCAAAAATTTGCTGCCCCCAAAAATTTGCTGCTTGGATCGTTTGCTTCAAACTGCTCCATGGTCAGGCCGGCCCTGTTTGTGTATGTGTCTTTAAAGCCTTCCCGCTAGCGAGCACTGCACTGCGCTTGCCACGCATTACATGAGGAAATACAGAAATCTTCTGGGTTGCTTGTCTTGGTAAATATAAATATATGACTATATATATATATATATTTCTTTTCAGGGCTTTTACAAGGCACCTAGAAATGCGAGTAGCCCTTACACATTTTTATAATTTATTCATGTATGGGGTCGCTGCACTATGGTTTACCATTTAAGTTTGGAGAATTGTTGAATTAACCCAAAATAGGGTCCATAAAGAATGGAGGATCCAAAGGTATTATTATTTGCGCCCATATTAGGCTCCCTACCATGTGAGTGGGATTATCTATATACCGGTATATTCAAATGGATGAGGTACAAACGTCACTTGCACCATATAGATTTCTATTCTCTTGGAGGTTCTCTGTTATGTCTTTATTGAAAGACGCGCGAGTTCTCATTTCGTTTTGGGAAATAAATGTAGGTTTCCAGCTAATGATGTGGAGGTGGATCAATCCAGATTGTGACAGGACACAGGGCACAATAAAGTGGGTTTGTTTGACCATACAGTGATCTACTGGAAATCTGCACGCCTGTCTCCATATTGTTATTTGTCATTATTTTGTAACGTGGGACAGAAATACAGGTTGACTGTCTCCTGACTGCCAATAACCCTAAGATCATCTGGTCCTCACAGGTTTAATTTGCCTCCCATGAATTATTCGGATGACACCGGAAGAAAGACAAATCTAGTTACGGCAAACCCAAGCATTGTGAGCAAAAGGTAAGAGCGAACAAACACATATCAACTATACACGTGAGTGAGGGAAGACAGTAAAAGCATGTGAACACAGAATATCGATTTTTCCGGTGGTGTCTCCTGGGATACAGGTTTGTCAGCATTCTAGATGGTAGCATACGCTACTACTGGAGCCACTATTATATAGAGGCACCAAATCATCTAAGTAGGTTTTTATACCCACATAACATACGTTACTGAATCATACCGCACTATGATAGGTTCTTTTTTTCTGAGATACACTTGTAAGCTGGAGCCGAGTAAAATGGAACAGGTCTCCCTAAAAACTACCTAAGCCTATAGGATATATGGTAGAGCCAGGATCAGTGTGACTTCAGAAAGTGTGAGTGTGTCATTCTACTGTGACATGTGTCATTCGGACTTGGGGTGCAGGCCTGATTTGCTTTATTATTTTCATTGCCCTCTTGTGTGCAGAAGATTTGTATAACTGTTATTTGTTGATAGGAGTAATCACCAAGTTTACCCTGTCAAGAATATGCTTATCTGTCTCTATTTGAGTAGGTGGTTAATCTGTTGACTGTAATCTGTTATCCAATTTCCATTGTCCTGCCACGTTAGAAATGTTAAGTAACGTTTGATTTAATTGTCTGTCCCTAATGTAATTATGTTCACCTTCCAAAAGGTAAATGTTTGTGTAATTGTCTGTTTCAGTGTTATTAGGTTCCCCAGCGGTTTCTGGGGGGGTTTGGATCTGCAAATGACCCCTTTTTGACCACATAAATATCTGTGCTTGTTCTCGGTTTTAAAGCAGTTCCATTTCTACCCTGAAAGACATCAGATCTACAGCCTTGTCTTATTTCTGAGGGATGCTAGCAGGCTCTATGTGTCCCTTTCCTTAAGCTTCGTCTAAGGACTGGAGGAAGGCACGAGAGTCTGGCTGGGTAGAACATGGGAGGTACTGCAAGGAAACGGCATTGGGTTCCCTACCAATACACAGTATTAAAGGGAAAATGTCACCCTTATATGACGACCCATTTCACTTTATTGAGCCTTTATTTGATGAACATATAAACAGTGTGCTTCACAATTTTTACTCAGTTTCTGATAACACAGTTTTTTCTTGTTTTTTCCAAGATTTAGAACGAAGAAAAGGTGCGGCGCTTCCCAGTGCAAATAGACTTAATGAATAATACTCATCATTTTAAGTAGAGAATGCAGTTGATGTAGCTCATAAAGTTGGATTGAAGAACAATGCTTTGAAAGAGAAATGAACAAACATAGCATAATATTGTTTTTCACAAATAAAGGAGAATTGCACAGTTGACAAACACTCCCACTTTTAAGAGCCTAGCCTGGCTCTAGTGATGATCGCCTGTGGTGTGAAATTCACATAGACATGGCCAGTGGGGGGGCCTATCAATTGAGACTCCAATATTTCAATGGGAAAAGGAAAAAAAGGACAACGTGGTGCAGATCAATATAGAATTGCCAATATGACATTATAAAGATAACTCAGACCACTCACATGTTCCAGAGCCAATTGGCTCTAATGCTTGAGCCCGAGGTTGTTTCAAGTAGGCACATCTCCTGAAAAAGCCCTGCGGATTCCTTATATTGAAATGCAGGAACAAGGATTAAGTAGTAAAAAAAGGTTTAATAAACCATAAAATCAATACATAAAATTGCAATAAAGGCCAAACGCGTTTCGCCTGAGTGTACCAACCCTATGACTTCCTCAGCGGCAATGATTCCTAGACTTTCTAGTCTCATTAAATGTCCTCCATTGTTAATTGGATATCCAATCAGGAGAGGTGCGTGCTCTCCTTACGTCAAATCTCATTTCCGGCATCGTCCTCTCTAGATGGGGCCATCACTTCCGCCTCCCGCAAAACAAAGAGAAAATGAAAGCGGAAGTTGCGCACACTCCTCTATGGCGCATGCGCGTCGAATACAGGAAACAATCAACAAATCTACGTGTCGAAAAATGAAAGTCACCAGAATTGAAGTCCTGAACGCGCCTGTGCAGCAAGGGCAGAGATCGTCCCATTGTTAATGATGATATATAAACTCATCTCCATATAGTCCACTTGATGCAGCCCAAATGCGAATATTACCTTAGATCACATAAAGAAAAAGACACTGTAGTATTGTAAAAACACGAAAAGCACTAAAAGAGCACTCAAAGGATTCTAATCCCATCACAAATTAAAAATTTAAAGGAAACCTCACAGAAAATGTGATAATTTGAAGTCTAAGTTAAGACCCTTTGGTTGAAGAGTGTCCAAATTATAAACCCATCGCATCTCATCTTTATTAATTTTTTGGTTAAAATCCTCTCCCCTCCAATACTTATGTACTATTTGGATTCCTATAAATGTAGAACCTAAGGAAATGCAATTATGGGATTTTTTAAAATGACTTGGGACAGAATGGTGTTCAACACCTTTACTGATATTGTAGATGTGCTCCCTAATACGTACGTACAGGGAACGCGTGGTGTGGCCAATGTAGTGTAGACCACACGGGCATGTAAATCTATAAATGATGTTCTTAGATCTACAAGTAATAATAGCCTTTATGCTTATATCTTTCCCATCTCCCTCCCTCTTGTTAAAGGTGGGAAAAAAGGCTCTGGATAAATGTAGATTTTTACATGCTGGGCATGTCCGGCACCTATAGAAACCTTGTTGGAAACCAAACCAGTCTTTTCTCTTTACCGGGTTGGTATGGCTACGAACTAGATGATTTTTAAGGTTTTTTTGCCCCTCTATTTATCATCACTGGGTTGGTGTCCAAAATATCGCTAAGGAAAGGGTCTTGTTTTAGAACAGACCAATGTTTTTTTATAATATTTTTAATCTTCCTTGCTTGTATATTGTAATTAAATATGAAAGCCAATACTTTCTTATCCTGTTGTTTTTCCTTTATACTTTAAAAGCCGTTTCCTCTCCATTTGTTCCACTTCCAATATGGCGTCATTAAGGGCTTCTTCCTCATAGCCCTTCCACAAAATCATTCTTTATTTTAAATTGAGATAGATCTGAACAATTTCTTCTCATACGTTGGATCTGATCCTTGGGAACACCATCAAGCCAATAAGGTGCATGACAACTAGACTGTTGTATAAAGCTATTTGGATCAAAACGTTTTCGTTTTAATAACGCCTTCCTCTATGTAAATGTTGAGATCCAAAAAAAATCGATTGATCTAGAATCGAATTGAGTGTCCAATATGATACCCCAATCGTTGAATGCACGTGGACTCAAAAACCAGTATAACAGACGGCAAAAGCCTGTCAACTGATGATCAGGGAGTGGCTAGCACAGAATAAACTTTATTAAACATGTAACACTCCCAGATCCTAGACTTAAAAAACATATAGAATAATAAATCACACATAGGGTGATACCCCTAACAATACAGCACAATACAGAATAAATTGGTGCAATGTATTCTTAGATATAACCACTCACAGGCTGCTGGTACTGGGAAGACACATAGCAGGTTCTTGAATGTCTCCAGGCCAAGATGATAGCCTTAAGGGAAGGATAATAACAATAGTGTAGATAGCCAAGCAACCATAAAAAACAACGTTTTTAATGCGCTTACAAAAATTTAAAACAAATGGAGCATAACATCACCAACTCCCATGACCCAATTCGTCTGAAGGTGTCTGAAGGTGTTGCTCGACGCGTTTCGTCACGTGGACTTCATCAGGAGCGTAAAAAACATATACACAACAGGCATCATAGGGTAAATTGGAGCACTCAAAGTGCATAAACTGGGCTCTGCTATGGACTGGATGGTGAGCACTAGACCGACTATTTTCTTGCTCCAGATGAAGCCGACGCGCAGCCGGCGAAACAAAAGTTGAGCTAATGTCCACCTTTTTATTTTAAGTTGTCCATGTGGTGTTAGCATCGTTAGGGTTCAGGACAGAATCTATGAGCATGAACTCAATTGGCATTGGGGTCAGCTCTGGTATGCATATTATAGGTGGTGCACTTATTTGAGCGCAAGGGATTTGCCCCTAACTTTCCCCTTCATGGGCGTCACGAATACATGTGATAAGCTCCTTTCTAGTGCTCACCATCCAGTCCATTGCATAGCCCAGTTTATGAACTTTGAGTGCTCCAATTTACCCCAGATCACAAATTTCATATTCATACGTCATCTCTCACACATGGTGAATTAAAACCTCTTATTAATCTATTGGTGGCATTATGTACCCATTCAGGGTTATTCAAAGTGAATCGAAAAGTCACCGCACGCTCAGTGACTTTTCGTTCTCTTCAATTCGGTGCGATTTGGCGATCCCATTTCGGCGACCCTGTGGTGTATTCAGCAAGCACCACAGGGCCGCTGTAATGCTGGGAAAAGTTGCCGCAAACCCGCCGAAAACTAACCGCAAAACGAGGGCGATCGCACACTGAAACGCACAAAAACATCTGGATTAACCCCGCCGAACACGCCGGAGAAACCCGAGCAGGAGCCGATCAGAGCGCAGAGCAGTCGCCAGAAAAAGCCGACACTGCAGACAAATGGAGTGAAAAAAAAAAAAACCAGTACGCTTGAATGTTTGAAAAGTGAAACGCTGTTTGCAAAGAAACTACTGAGCGATAATGTCTGGAATTTACATATAAGATCCAATGAATGATAATAAAAAGTTTTTTTTTTGAAAAAAAAAAAAACGATTTAAAAAAAAATGTTTGCAAAAAATCCCAAAGAATGCCTAAAAAGTCCTAAAATATCTAAATATAAAGAGACTTTTTACTGCAGAATATTATAATAAATGGTTTATTAGATATTGAATTAAAACGGGAATATTTTTTACATTGAAGCCTATGGGATTCGCCTGAATAAACCTGCCGAATGAAACCACTGAACAGCAGGGCAATTAGGCAACTTTTCTCAGTTGGGTTTTGCTCTCTGAATAGCCGAAGCAGTGCTTCTCTATGGGGATTCACTGCCCTCGAACGGGCACCGTATGTGCAGGCAATTCACCAGGATTTGGCGAATTGCCTGCTCTCTGGATAGCCGAATGGCCAGGAACGGTAACGGTACACTGAATTTCAGCGTACGGTTACCTTTCTCCAACAATTCGGAGCTCTTTGAATAACCTTGATTGTTAGCATGTTGTATTGCTACATGCACTGGGTGCTAAGTTCTAAGTGTCCACTTGTTGGCTTCTTCCACTCCATTAGTACACCAACGACAGCTGCATATTGTCGCTATAACATTGTTCACTATTTGTATACATAGTAATGAGGGCCAATATGCTTACGTCCTTATTGCCCGGTTTCTGTCAAGTTCATATCAGCCATGGCTATGGTAGGATAAAAACGAATACTAGTTGATTGTTGTTGGTGCGCCTGAGAGTATGTATTTAGCCATACCAATGATGGTGATACCATGAATGGTTATAGAACCAATTAAGAAGATCCTACTTTCTGTGTAACAGGATTTCTATTTCAGGTACTCAAGATTGCATGAGAGAAGAAGACCCTTCATGGACTTGGTAAAGACCTTTGAGCCAGCCCCGATCCTGATGGCAGCCTTCTCCTATCCAGGCACCACTGATGTGACCTTTAAGGTTTTCTATACTTTGGACGAGTTTGGATCACAGCAGAAGGTGGTTTACTATCACCCTAACTACTTGACCAATCTTGCAGTCTATTGGAAGGAGAATGGTATTGCTGTCCGTCGTCTCTCTTCTGGCTTCATGATTGTCAGCACGGCCCTGGAGATCTGCGACAAGGTCACACTCTATGGGTTCTGGCCATTTGATCAAGACACCAATGGAAAACCAATCCTACATCACTATTATGACAACATGCCCCCAAAACGTGGCGCACATTCCATGCCCGATGAGTTCTTCTACACCCAAATGCACAGCAAGGGAATCGTTAAGTTACAGGTTGAGAAATGCTTCTGAAATGTCAGTGCGAGGAGGCACAATGCCACGGCATCGAAACAATACGGGCCCTATCACCTCCTTAGCGCTAGTGCTCACATAAAAGAGCGTTAGTGTTAGCGTCACGGCCACATCACCTCTCAATTGCTATCAGGTTAAAAAGTCTGTAAGTGAATCAGTATTAGCGCTTTGTTTTAGCGCCATCTTACTGTACTTTGCTCTCCCTATGCTAATCATGGGGGAGCGCAAAGTGTAAGCAGAAAGGACTTTGTGATCCTAATGCTAATTACTAACGAAAAAAGATAGCTACAGTTTAGAACTTCTGCAGAATCAGTTAGCTACAGCTGTTACCCCCCCCCCAAATCAATTACTCACCTCATCCCGCGTTGAGACCGGTGGCCTGATCTGTTGCTTCTGGCCGCCGTGGGCAGACTGAGACTAGGGGAAAGTCTCCAGTCTCCCTGTCACAGGGACACCTGGCTGGAGCCATGGTGGGCCCTTTATACTGGGTGTTGTTAAGCCCTTTAGGCAGGTTTGTTGCTGGCTGCATGATGCAGAACACAGCACACAAAATATACACAGATGTTGGATGCGAATGACAGAACAGGATACACACACAAGAGGAATTCCTACACTGAGGAAAGGTCCTTACAGTGGCCTTCTGAATCTATGCAGGATACAGGGCAAGGAATAAACACTGCAATAACAACAGGGGTAGGCAAGAGACAACAATACGAAATGCCCAGCAGCAAACCCAGAACCCTAAACTTGAATAAGGTCCTTAAGCTGGCCTCTAACACAGACTATATAATATGCTTCTGGGTAAATACACAAAGCCAAGAAACAGGACACACAGAATAAAAACAGGAATAAGAGTAGTCAGAGAATGCCATAAGGTCTAAATAACAGAATAGTGTCAGCTGGATGCCAGAGATAGAGAGCCAGGAAAACAGAACAGACATGCCAAGGTCAGTACACAGGATTATCAATATACAGGTTACAGGGAGCAGACAAGAGAATAGTCAAAAACCAAGCCAAAATCATACATAGAGTGACATAGAATGCAGCAATACAGGGAACAAGACTCTCAGGAACGGGACCCATCCATGAGCAGGGAGCTAATGCCCTGCTAGTCATATTTATGGGAACTGGGCAGGCTGGGCAGGTCATGTGACCACATGCCAGATCAACCACAGGGAATCCACGAGCGGAGAGCCTGGACTGGCTAGCCCAGAACCCCTCAAGAGCTGGCCTGGAACACTCTCACCACCAAGGGGCCTGGCTGAAATGAGAAATGACACTACCTCTGCGATCACTCAGCAGACCTGCAGGATCTCATGAGAAGCGAAATCGGCCGGTTATGTGACCTGGCAGCAGAAGCCTCCACGGAGTCCTATGGACTCCATGGAGGGGATGCTCGGGACAGCGCTTTTGTACTGCCCCGAGCATCCTGGGCCCGAGTGGCCACTGCGGGGCAGGCTGCTGGACTCAGCACCTGCCCCATAATTTACAGGTAAAACAGGGACGCTAAGGGGAGATTAGTGAATGCTAATGTTTCCTCTTAGCGTCTCTGTTTGGGCTGTAGGCAGCCGATAGTGGCCTAAAAAATGTAGGGCACTATTTTAAAAATTGGTCCAGCCTCACCATGGAACTTCTGTGAGAACTACAGACCTGGAACATAGCACATGACAAATATCCACACATCTCCACTATGGGAGTAATTAAATGGCCAGTAGTCAGAAGGATTGTTATAAAGATCTGGGGCAATGTTACAAAGCTGGTGCTAACTGAACCAGAGCTATTGTAAACTTAGCAGCTCCTTAGGCTGGGGTCAGACGAACGCAGTGCGAACATGTGTTCAGCCGCGTTTTATTACAGCCGAAGTAGCAGCAAATGACGTCCAATGACGGCCAAAATATGAAGTACGGCCGCACGAAGGTTCGGCCGCGCAATGCAAGCGGTAAACGAAAGCATTTTTTCGAGAACGTCGAACCACTAGTACAGACGCACAGAGTGCGCTGCGTCGGCATAGCGGCGTGCATGCAAGACGTCAGGCGCTGCACCATGTCCGGCCAACATAACGTCCAGAGATGTAAACTTTGGTTACTCAGATTTCTCTTTTTTTCACTAGCTCTGTCAAAAATCACGGCCGTAATTGCGAACGGTATGACCGCTATCGCGTCTTCTGTGAAAAAGTGCGTCCGGACGCATGGGCACACTTTTTGACGGTAGACGAGAAAAATGCGTTCGTCTGACCCTAGCCTTAGACTATAATGGCTCTGATAAGTTTACAACAGCTCTGGTTAAGTTAGCACCAGCTTTGTAATACTGTCCCTGATGTTTTAGACAATTTGCAGAAAATATTGTGTCACCACTTCAATAGAGCAGATTTAGAGCTGATTGTATTTGGACTGGAAAAACCAGAAAGTCAGTTGACCTTAGCTGGGTCTTAGTGAGGTATGCTTAATGGCCTTGAAGAACCACTGGCGTGACTAACTGTGCAATATAATGTGTGTGAGCATGTGTCTAGGGATCTTAACCCCTTCGCTGCTGAGCCATTTCACCCCTCATTTTGACTGTTTTGTGCTCATCATGTTTAAACGCGATTTGAAGTCATCTTTTATTGTAGGACCCAGACATATTATATATCATTTTTTTACGGCAGACCCTGTAGATTAAAAATATATCATTAATATATATATACATCAGAATGCTTTAACAAAAAATTTAAAAAAAATGCAATTTCCATTTCGATCTTTTTAAAAAAAAATTTGAGAAAGTATTTTAGCAGGAAGGATACATTGAGATTTCTCTTGTTTTCAAGTATGTCCTGGGTGGCGAGTATGTACCGTTAGGTGTCTTGCCCAAGGACACTTACTGAAGAGGTGCTCTTGCTGGGATTCAAACCTGTGTCTCCACGGTTATAGAGAAGTGATGTTACCTCCACTCCACCCAGCCGTTTACAGCTCGTACAACAATTTTATTTTTCACATTTTATCATCCAAACCTTTGTGGTCATTTATTCTATGAGGTATTCTTGTTAAAAATATTAGAAGTGGGAGCCTCTTACAGCATTTTTCTGAGAAAATACACAATTTTAACTAAAACTGAAAAGAAGAATTCACTTGTCTTTTGGTGCATTGTGTTTTATGAATGATATGGGCATTTATTAAATACTGACCTTGCTCGCGGCTTGGTTAATGAGGGGAGTAATGGCCGCTCCCTTCACTCCCAATGATTCTCTTTTTCCAGGCTTCTCCACAGTGTAAGTGTGGTTTTGTGTCTTCATGTGATTTCCTCCATATATTGGGGGGGGGGTCATTTCTGGAGCTGCTCCACATATTCAGAGTGTGCTGGTATCTTTTTATGGGCTTCTTAATATATTTTTGGTTGTGTGGGTGCCATTTTACGGCCTCCTCCATATACTCAGGGTGTGCGGATGTCTTTCAGGAGCTCCTCGTTAAATTAGGGGTATGCAGGTGTGTAACAGTGCTGCAAAGCAATACAACGCCCATGGGGTAAATAATTTTCTCTTGTTTTTAAAATACTTTTTTAGTTATCTTTTATACTTTCATTAATGGCCCTGAGAAGTTGTGATTAAGTCATTTGAAAAGTCTGGAAATCTGGCCTGACTCTAGCAACAGTCCTTAAAATGCACGGGCCCCTCTTTGGCAGTATGAAACATTGGTGAGTATGTACAGCCCCCCTCCTCATTACACAAGTCAGTGGCATAAGTAGAAAACAGAGGGCCCCGGTGCAAGAATCCACGAAGGCCCCCCTAGCAATAAAATGTACGGTAATATGCAGTGTGTATGAGTGTATCACAGAGCTCCACAGCAATAAAACTCACAGTAATGTGCAGTGTGTATGAGCGTATCACAGAGCTCCACAGCAATAAAACTCACAGCAATGTGTGGTGTGTATGAGTGTATCACAGAGCTCCACAGCAATAAAACTCACAATAATGTATGGTGTTTATGAGTGTATCACAGAGCTCCACAGCAATAAAACTCACAATAATGTATGGTGTTTATGAGTGTATCACATAGCTCCACAGCAATAAAACGCACCCCTAAGTAAATTGCGCCCGGGGCTGCCACCCCTCTGCCCCCCCCACAGCCTGTGCTTTTCTGACATAAGACACAGGCCACCATAGTGGAAGGGCCACTGCAAAAATATTTCTCAAATCATGTCGGATTACCCAAAGTAAGAAACACTGTACACTGCATACACGGCGCCTCTTAGGGCTGGATCCCAGATTCTTTGTGCCAGCAGGGCCGCCATCACACATACCTGGCTGGTGCTGCATGCGGCCAGGAGACGAGGGGAAGAGTGGAAGCATCCGCCCACACGCACATTAATCCCACTCCTCCACTCCGTCTATGTCCTAGCTGACTGCGCCCACACCACACGCATGAGGTCACGCATGTAGGGGCAGCGATGTACAGTGCACAAGTAGTGCAGCAGCACCAAAATTTGCAGCTAAAAAATTACCAACCGGCGATGGGTTTGATGTCATGTGGCGGCCCTGCGAGGCCTTCGCTCCCTGTTTGATATGTGTGTCACGGTGGCAGTACCACCAGGCACGCACCACCCTATACTTGCCCTCCGATCCTTGGAAGTGGTCGGTCTGTATATATATCCCTATGAATATAACTCGCAGGAAGGTGAGGCCTTGGTTCCTGAGAGAAGCCCCTATATGCAGAGATGCAGGATAAACTGCAAGGACAGGTGAAAGCAACAAAGGGTTAACAAAAGACCTCTGTACGGCAATACCAAAGATTTCCTGCACTGAAAGACCGGTCTTTAGGATAGCCGGATCTAATCTAAAGGAAAGTGTTACCTTGAAGCCGTACAGAGTCTTTTGTTATATACAGATGACAGGGTTTCCTGGAAACAGTACAGTCAAGGAATATACAATAGAGTAGTCATAAAGAGGAAAGCCAAAGGTCACAACCAGAGAGAGTACGTCATACAGAATATAGGAATAGGAACCAGAAGGGAAGTCAGCCAAGCCAAAATCAGTAACCGGGGAATCTGAATGGAACATAAACAGCAAAACAAAATACAGCAATAGACAGAACTAAATACACAGAGAGAACTGACATAAACTGGAACAGAAATAATAGAGACAAAAACTGAACAAGGATGAACAAACGGAGGATATCAGGAACACAGCAAGGAGCTCTCAGGACACAAGTGGCAAGGAGACCAGGCAAAGAAAAATGACCCAGCAATGTCCTATAGGTACATTGCTCTAATATAGGCAGGGGAATCAAGGCAAGGGTAAACAGGTGAGCAGCACACAGAACACCAATTAACCCCTGGGAGGCCACCCAGGAATTGGCAGCAACAGAAACACAAGGGAAAAAACACAATATACAAATACAGAGGGCAGGAAGACAGGGTTGGAACTTGGGAACGTGACAGTAGCCCCCTCCAAAAAAGGTGACCTCAGGGCACCTAAAACAACAAACATGACAGACAAAAATCAGGAAAACAGATCACGAACACCAGTCACCAAAATCCATTGAGGACCCACTCAGTGTCGTCTTCCTCCTCCTCAAAACACATGAGCGCATTAGGGTCTTTCTTGATCATGGCCCAGTGTGCCTCACGGAACAACATCCCGCATGGGGATCGTATATAACCCTCGGGTACAGGGCTAGAATTAGGGATGTTGGTACCAGTCAGGCCACTACCCTGCTGGACCTTCACAAGATAAGCACGGAATACGGCATTATCAGACCCATCATGGAGCGTGGTATTCTCGGAACTAGATTGACTAGTGTTGGTCAGCTTCCCACGTCTCCTCCTGGATCGAGACTTGGAAGGGGTGACCACCGTACCTGACACGGCAACAGCGGGAGTAGGCTCGCCTACCTGTGCCTTACCACGAGGTTTGGAAACCTCGGACTCTCTGTGGGGCATGGGCACAGTGGGGTTGCAACGCAGCTTTGGCACTGCTGACACACAGCTTGCCATGGATCTGACTGGCAGCTTACCAGAATCAGACATCACTACTGTTACCGCTGGCATCGTGCCAGGAGCAGGCAACATTGGCAGCACATTCCCAGGCAGGGCTGGCTGCGCATTGCCAGACGGAGACAGGGCTGGCTGCGCATTGCCAGACGGAGACAGGGCTGGCTGCGCATTGCCAGACGGAGACAGGGCTGGCTTCTCATTGCCAGACGGAGACAGGACTGGCTTCTCATTGCCAGACGGAGACAGGACTGGCTTCTCATTGCCAGACGGAGACAGGACTGGCTTCTCATTGCCAGACGGAGACAGGACTGGCTTCTCATTGCCAGACGGAGACAGGACTGGCTTCTCATTGCCAGACGGAGACAGGACTGGCTTCTCATTGCCAGACGGAGACAGGACTGGCTTCTCATTGCCAGACGGAGACAGGACTGGCTTCTCATTGCCAGACGGAGACAGGACTGGCTTCTCATTGCCAGACGGAGACAGGACTGGCTTCTCATTGCCAGACGGAGACAGGACTGGCTTCTCATTGCCAGACGGAGACAGGACTGGCTTCTCATTGCCAGACGGAGACAGGACTGGCTTCTCATTGCCAGACGGAGACAGGACTGGCTTCTCATTGCCAGACGGAGACAGGACTGGCTTCTCATTGCCAGACGGAGACAGGACTGGCTTCTCATTGCCAGACGGAGACAGGACTGGCTTCTCATTGCCAGACGGAGACAGGACTGGCTTCTCATTGCCAGACGGAGACAGGACTGGCTTCTCATTGCCAGACGGAGACAGGACTGGCTTCTCATTGCCAGACGGAGACAGGACTGGCTTCTCATTGCCAGACGGAGACAGGACTGGCTTCTCATTGCCAGACGGAGACAGGACTGGCTTCTCATTGCCAGACGGAGACAGGACTGGCTTCTCATTGCCAGACGGAGACAGGACTGGCTTCTCATTGCCAGACGGAGACAGGACTGGCTTCTCATTGCCAGACGGAGACAGGACTGGCTTCTCATTGCCAGACGGAGACAGGACTGGCTTCTCATTGCCAGACGGAAACAGGACTGGCTTCTCATTGCCAGACGGAAACAGGACTGGCTTCTCATTGCCAGACGGAAACAGGACTGGCTTCTCATTGCCAGACGGAAACAGGACTGGCTTCTCATTGCCAGACGGAAACAGGACTGGCTTCTCATTGCCAGACGGAAACAGGACTGGCTTCTCATTGCCAGACGGAAACAGGACTGGCTTCTCATTGCCAGACGGAAACAGGACTGGCTTACTGCCAATGGGCACTGGGGTTGCGGCTCTACATGTAATACACTGTTGGATATAATCTCTGCACGTGAATACATCACGTTTGTATATATTGGATTTATCAGCCAAGCCTCCAATATGTCTATATTGGACTTACTGGACCTACCTCGGCAGTCGTCTCCAATATATCAGGGATTATTATTTCATAAGAAATTTATACGAGACACAAATATCAATCGTCTATATCTCTTAGAAATTATCCTGAATTCTTTTAATTGTCTGTGTTTTGCTTTAAAAAATACAATAATCAATAATCGGATAAAAATATATATATATCTATTACGTATACAAAAGAATTTCAAATCTCATATCATAAACAACAATTTATAACCCACAATCCAACAGCATATAAAAACTAGCTTCACAATATATGTATCTCCGGTTAGTAACTGCATATATGATTAATATCATTTATTTTCTCAGTTAGTAACTAATACACAAATGGTTAATAAACATTTCTGCTTAATACAACATGCATTTCCCAGCAAAACAATGTTTAACCAGCCAGCTCTTATAGATATATATATATCTCTATGCTACATGGATCAACAAAAGATGAGCTAATTTGATGATAAGTAATAAAAACTTATTTAGTGAATCCTCCCCTAATCTCGAGAATTAAACTTCTAATCTTTTGCTTTTTATTTTGTAGTTATATAATTCCTTGCTCATTAATGTTAATCACAGTAATTTCCAAATTCAATATATATATTGGTATCAATCTTGCAACATTTCTTTAGGAATAAATCCTTATATCCACTTCTTCATATTCCATCTGCAGATTAGAAATACTTAGAATTTGGATTTAACCTTTTATCCGAGAAGTCTCAGTCTACGTTGCAAAATCTCTACAAATATATTTTACATTAATTCCTTATTTCATACATTACCTGTCCAATTTGGATGTTGATGAGTCTGCCTTGGAATTTTCTATGTAATGCTTTGTTTTGGAATATGTGAAAATTATCGATATTAGATAATCAATGCATGTGAGTTAGAGATTTGGTGAGAATATTAATTGCCTCTTGTCTTGGGATCTGAGTGCATCGTGGTGTGAGTCTGCTCGGTTGCTCAGAGTGTCATATGTAATGGATGTCTGAGTGCATTGCGATGCGTCCCGATGGCTGGCAATCTCCGACTTCTCAGAGTGTCATATATAATGAATGTCTGAGTGCATGGCGATGTGAGCCTCTCTGCTGACATCTCTGACTGACTTACCAAAAACTTTTTCCCGCTATTATAGCCACACAGTTAATATTAATGATAATATAAATCATTATTTTTACTATCCTGTAGAGGGCAGTGTTGCACTTCTAATTTAATTCCAATTAATTCCCCAATTTTCTTTTTCTCGGTCTTTATCTAGGGTCACAAGGTCAGACTTAGCTTAACAAAGACTTGTCTCTTCTCAGTCTCTAGACTGTCTCTTGAGATTTATAGCTCTCCTCCCTTTTGGTTGCTAAGAGCCTTATCAGCTAAATTCTTTTCTGGTTACAGAATATTCTTCAGTAATTTTTATTATTTACCAATTATATACTTTCTACAATATTTTGGAGTATATATTTCAAACTGTAATTATAATAAAATATACCTTGATTATAAACATATATTTTGTGAATATAATTCTATATACAGAATGCTTAACTCTTATTCCTATACCAAAAAGAAACAAAATCTCTTTTGTTTTAAAAATTTAGAATAGACCAATAAATTTACTTATGACACGTCTTAACATTATCTCACATTCATTCTAGGTTCCTTCATGTCTGGGACTTCTTAACCTAGGAATGAACTTTGTAAAAAATTCTTGTTCATTTCTAAACCTAGAGAATATTTTGAAAGAAAAACTGTCTTTAAAACAAAATGGCTACAGGCATCCATTTTAAATTCTTTGTCTCTCTAATATACCCGACAACACCCAGTAACAATATGTAGGGACTGTCTTTTAGCTGCCCGTCGCTGCTCAGAACCAGCCAGTTGTGTCTTTTTCTCAGACCTGGATTTCTCAGGAGGTCTGAACTCAAAGTGGGGTCTGGTGCCATCTGACTCCCGCGGGTCTGGCACCATCAGATCCCCTACGTGGTTGGCACTATCCGACTTCCAGCTAGGTCTGGCACCGTCAGACCCCCTACGTGGTCTGGCACTCTCTGATTCCCAGCTGTAACTGGCACCAGTGGATCTCATGAGTGGTCTAGCTTTAGCGGCCTTACTGTGGGACATGGGCACAGTTGGCACTCGGCCAGTATCAGGGCGCACAGACTCACCACAAGTCTTGAGACGCACCGGCACTCCAGCCCCAGGACGCACCGGCACTCCAGCCCCAGGACGCACCGGCTTGAGGGGACATCCAGACAAAAAGTGCAACGAACTGGCACAATAGAAACAGAGATTGTACTCACGTCTTCTGTTCTTTTCATCAGGAGAAAGCGGACCACGAACCCTGCTTTCAAAGGAGACCTGATTGCCAGAGTCTAGACACAGGCTCAGTAACCCTTTGAGGTGAACCACAAATTCCTCAAACATGTGCAATATGGTTTTCAACACGGTACACATCTCTGCGGGCTTATGTAATGGCTGGGGTCATTTGTCACGGTGGCAGTACCACCAGGCACGCACCACCCTATACTTGCCCTCCGATCCTTGGAAGTGGTCGGTCTGTATATATATCCCTATGAATGTAACTCGCAGGAAGGTGAGGCCTTGGTTCCTGAGAGAAGCCCCTATATGCAGAGATGCAGGATAAACTGCAAGGACAGGTGAAAGCAACAAAGGGTTAACAAAAGACCTCTGTACGGCAATACCAAAGATTCCCTGCACTGAAAGACCGGTCTTTAGGATAGCCGGATCTAATCTAAAGGAAAGTGTTACCTTGAAGCCGTACAGAGTCTTTTGTTATATACAGATGACAGGGTTTCCTGGAAACAGTACAGTCAAGGAATATACAATAGAGTAGTCATAAAGAGGAAGCCAAAGGTCACAACCAGAGAGAGTAGTACGTCATACAAAGATATAGGAATAGGAACCAGAAGGGAAGTCAGCCAAGCCAAAATCAGTAACCGGGGAATCTGAATGGAACATAAACAGCAAAACAAAATACAGCAATAGACAGAACTAAATACACAGAGAGAACTGACATAAACTGGAACAGAAATAATAGAGACAAAAACTGAACAAGGATGAACAAACGGAGGATATCAGGAACACAGCAAGGAGCTCTCAGGACACAAGTGGCAAGGAGACCAGGCAAAGAAAAATGACCCAGCATGTCCTATAGGTACATTGCTCTAATATAGGCAGGGGAATCAAGGCAAGGTAAACAGGTGAGCAGCACACAGAACACCAATTAACCCCTGGGAGGCCACCCAGGAATTGGCAGCAACAGAAACACAAGGGAAAAAACACAATATACAAATACAGAGGGCAGGAAGACAGGGTTGGAACTTGGGAACGTGACAATGTGTCTGTCTATGCATAAACGGAAAATAAAGAATTTTCTTAAAAAAAGAAAGAGCCTTCTGCATGGAGATACTCATGATGGGGCCTGTTTTTTTCAAGTGCCCCCCCCCCTGGCAGAGCCAGGAGAGTGCCTTAAAGTGAGGGTGGTTCTTTCGACTCTCTCCCTCCTAATCTGTATCGAATTTAAGAAAAAGAGAGGCATCACTGGAAAGTGTGGTCACAGTGTGGTCTTATTTGGAGGTTGTAGATGCCGAGGGTCAAAGTTCGAAACAGTGCTTTTTTTAAAATGATTTTTACATATATTTCATACAAACATTTTTTATAGCAAATTATACGATATAATGAAAATAATGGTATCTTTTAAAGCAACTCATCCATGCTCTTGTAATCTCCCATCTTGACTATTGTAATAATCTTAAACTGGCCTCCCTCTCTCCCGCGTCCCCCCTACAATTCATTTTCAATGCCTCTGCCAGGCTTATCCACCTCACCTGCCGCTCTGTCTCCCGTCTGTGAGTCCCTTCACTGGCTCCCCATCCATTGCAGAATTAAATTCAAAATCCTTACCCTGACCTACAAAGCTCTCACTAACTCAGCTCCCACTACCTGTCCTCACTAATCACCAAATACACCCCAGCCCGCTCCCTCAGCATGGTTGACATTACACGGTTATATGAAAGAAATCTGTTCCTTTATTCATTTATCATTATCATAAAACTTAAGAGGTTAAAATTTTGTATAATAGAGTTAGGGCTCTATCAGTGGCGTCAATAGGGTTGGTGTCACCCGGTGCGGTAACTTATGGTGTCACCCCCCCCAGATTTTTACAGGGTTTTTTTTAACTACTTTTTCTCATAAATCAGTATTCCCATATAACACAGGATGCTCATAATACACGGCGCACATTACTGTGAGGTTTATTGCTGTGGAGGTCTCTCATATGCTCACACACAAATTTTGGCAAACTGACAGCAAGTACGGTGCCTGTTCGACGGCAGTGAAAGTCCCCATAGAGAAGTAATGGTTAATCTGTTCAGAGACACCGAACAGCAAAGAAATGTCCTGATGTCCGGTGTTTTCATTTGGCAGGTTTATTCAGGCGAACGAACACCATAGGTTTCAACGTTAAAAATATTCCTGTTTTTATCCAATATTTGGTAAACCATTTATTCCTTTAATCCATAGTAAAAAATATCTTTATTTATTTATTTTTAGTATCTTTTAGGCATTTTTTAAAAAAATCAATCTTTTTTCTAATAGCAATTTTCCTTTTTCTGTAACAGCCCTTTTTATTATCATTCATAGGATCTTATATGTTAATTCCAGACATTTTCGTTCAGTAGTTCTTTTTAAAACAGCAGGCGTCGGGTTTGCGGCAGCATTCGGTGGCTGATTCCCTGCACTTCAGGGACCCTGTGGTGAATTCACCGGGGAAATTTGATTCCCCAAAGTGCGGGGAACAACAGAACACTGAAACGTCTGCGTCATTTCGGTGCTGTGTGAATATCCTCTTTGGGGTGTGTTTTTTGCCACCCCTTGGAAAGTTCCAGCCTTGCCTATCCAGGACATACTTGAAAATGAGAGAATTCTCAATGTATCCTTCCTGGTAAAATATTTTTGTGTAAAAAAAAAATAATTTTTTTTAGGGTGTCACCCGGTGCGGACAGCACCCCCCGCCCCCTGGCGATGCTCCTGGGCTCTATTACATTCTTTGCGTAAAAATGCTCGCGCTGCACGGTAATTTTTGCGCGCAGCGTTAAACGTTAACACGTGTAGATTAACGCTGGTATTACAATTCGAGCGCATTTTTTCATCCGTCAAAAAATAAAGTGCAAAAACGCACGCGCATTAACACTGCAAGCAGAAATCGGTGTGCGGACTGTTCACACAATTCATCCAATCAGAATTAAGAACCACAATTGTCTAACATTAAGTTTTTGCGCCTGTCAAAATCAATCTGAGTATATATGCTGCAGCAATAATAAAAACACGCTCTCCACTAGGCTGCACCAGCGTCACATCCCCACTCCACCACGTGCTCTCACTCACTTTGCATGCTGGGAGAGGCAGGGCTGAGATGCAGCTGCTACTATGGGCCACAGGAAAAAAGTTTTCTCCTTCTGGTTAATCCCGGAGAAGTGAATCGAAGGGTTTATGGGCGCCTGCTATAAGTCCCTGTCTGCTATATTCCTGAGAGCCGGTTGTGGGCTCCCCAGAATGTGAGTTAAACATCGATACAAGTTATTCTCACTTCGGGTGCTCTCATACTGCGCAATTCTGGTTCTCTGTGTTTTTTCCTGCAGCATACACATCCCATCTGTATCCTTAAGAAGATCTGCTCCTGAAGATAAGGACTATTGTTTATGGACATATCAAGTATCTAACCCACTTTCTTGCTGACTCAGGTCTTTTAGCGCTGTGTTGTATTCCTTGTCCAATTGTCTTTTGGGTATTTAGAGGAACCCCCACACACAACATTCAGCGAGTGGGATAGATACTAATTTCCGGTGGGCGCTTCAACCCTTTCTCTCCCTTCTCAATTTTATTGTTTGGGTATGTGTAGAATGTGTAACTATACGTTGCTGCGTATTTTTTTCAGGCTGGTGTATTTAAGTGAGCCTAAATGTGAGTTGGATACCATTTTTTGGTATTTGTTATACACCTATTGCAATATACTGCGCAAAATGTGGTCTCCTCTCTTTGGCCGTTATATACACCCCTCCAGAGGATTAAAAGAGGTGTATTTTGAAAAAGAGAAGAGAGAAGGAAGGAAAGAAAAAGAAATCCAAGGACATGTATTGTGCATAATGTACTAACCATTGAATTTTCATTGGCGCTACGCTTGTTTCTATTTTGTGTTTAGTTATAGGTTTTAGAGGAACCTCCGTTTAAGGCGTTTCGCGAGCATATTGTACATGATTTTGTGGGCGCTTCTCTCCCTTACAATAGATATTATATTATACATAACTCCAAAGAAACATAAGTACGAGAAAAATTCGTATTAATCATTTTTATTAACACTTTTTTTAGCAGCATATTGAATTTTCCAACATTGTATCTTCATTAATAGGGTCATTCAAAGACAGCCGAATTGGCTCTGAAATTGCACCGAACGTGAATTTCCCCGTACAATGCCATTTCATGACCATTCGGCTGTTCAAAAAGCTGATAGTTCGCCAAATATAGTCGAATTGCCAATGGAATATGGTGTTTGTTCGACGGCAGTGAAATCCCCCATAGAGAAGCAATGGTTAATCTATTCACAGACAACAAACAGCAGTGAAATGCCCTGCTGTTCAGTGTTTTCATTCGGCAGGTTTAATCAGGCGAATCCCATAGGTTTCGATGTTAAAAAATACTCCCCGTTTTTATAAAATATATCTTTTTTTCTTTTCAACATTTTTATTTTGTGAAAGAAATAGGTCACATAAACGACCAACAGAATTGGCCCCGCAGGGCCAGACAGCAGGACACATACAGGGTTATTCAAAGATATCCGAATGGCTGCCGAAAGGTTACCGAACCATGAAAATCAGCTTTCGGTTACCTTTCTTGGCCATTTGGCTATCCAGGGGGGCCAGCAGGGCGCCAGGCCAAAGTGGCGTTCGTCGAGAAAACCCGAGGAGCCAACTAAAAAGGGGGGGGGGAGAGTAATAAGAACAAAATAAAAACCGAGGGGAACAAATCCAATCAAGAGAGCACGGCAGTGTAAAATGAAATAAAAGGTAGAAACAACAACGATAAGTCTCAGCTGGTTAGCGATGGGGGGGGGAGAAAACAGAAATCAGGGTATGCATTCTGTTCATCCGGCGTCAAAAAATAGCAGCAGCTGGGGGCCAGGCAGGGCATCAAAGGGCAGGCCAGGACATGTAGCCTCGTCCAATCTGTCGCCATAGTCCTGGACGCCGAGTACAGCCAAGGTTTGCATCATTCCAGGCAGCCCAGCGCCTCCAGCTCGGCTTAAAGCCGCTCGTGCTGCCATGGGGCATGGCCGTGCCATCTTCCTTACCCGGCGGGTGGGAAACCTCTGCTATAGGCCTCGAATAACACTTTTCATCATCGCAGGAAGCCGCCATCCCAACAGACGTCGCATTTTTCTGCTTGAGTGCAGCTTTTGCTGGTGCCTTCAGGGGGATAGTCATCTTAGTAACTTGCCTGGCCTGTTTTCCCTCCTCGGCAGCCCTAAATGCTTGGCCCCTCCGAACCTGCTGCACATCAGGCATCTGGTTCCCATCAGCCATTAAAGGTAGCCTCAGCAGAAGAGCAGGCTGCCGCGTCACCCAGTCCCATGACGACCGTTAACTCCTCTGTCCCTGGGGTCACCTCCACCCGGCAGCTCCTCAGAGCAGCAAGCATCCAGCGCCATACAGCCCTGTTGATTGGGCTATCAGCGTCCTCCACCGCCATCATTCTCAGACAGGCATCCATGCATGACACCAGGGCTCCCTCACCTCCAATGGAGGGGGGGGGGTCTGTCCACCCAACTCCTCGCATGTCCGTCCTCAGCTTCCACCTTACAGCCGTCTGTCAGGAGATGTGGGGTAGGGCTGACCGACGAGCAAGGCTGGTAGATAGCAGGAGCCGGAAGTCAGGTCACAAGATGGCCACCGCCGCCGCTCTGCAGCCACGAGGCAGCCGCTGCCAGCAAAGTCTCTGGTCCAGAGGGGGTGCTAAAGGGGCTCCGGACTGCACGATACTGAAGACCAGCTGCTCAGGGACTGTTCAAGAGCAAAAGTGTCGCGAAAGAGTCAGCTAGGAGTCCCTGTACGTAGAAGAATTGCAGAGCTCCACCGAGACACGTCCTCTGACATCAGCCGGCCACGCCCTCCTCTAAATATTTATTCAACTGTTTATTCTTTTCACTTGCAGCAAAAAGTCTATTTATGCTTTAGAATTTTTTTAAAAAAAATTTGGGACAGAGTTTTCAAATTTTTAACCCTTTCGCTGCTGAGGCTTTTCCCGCCCCTGTGCTGAGGTCATTTTTACCGGTTTTGCGCATCATGTTTAAACGTGTTTTGAAGGCTTATTTTAGTATATGACCCAGACATATTATATATCGTTCTTTCCGTCAGACTCGGTAGATTCATAATATGTCATTATTATATGTATACGTCATGACCTGTCTGTATATTATAACAAAAAATGCAATAAAATATGTATTTTCAATAATTTACAATGTGTAAAGTGTTTTTTTTCACATTTTAACATGCGAGCAATTGCGGTTATATTTTGTATGGGGTGCGCTTGTTAAAAAAATTAGAGATGGGGTCTCGTTACATTTTTTTTGGGGGAAAATTACACTATTTTTAACAAACGCACCGCATACAAAAATCGTTAGTGCAGCATCATTGTTCACATTATAATTGAAATGGGAACAATATTGCTGCATTAACAAACCAAAAAAAAGAAAAAAAAGTGTTTATTTTTTTTTATATTTTTTTTTAATTTTTTTTTTAATTTTTTTTTATTTTTAATTTTTTTTTTTTTTTACAAAATTGTTCACTTTCATGTTTGGTATCGTTGGAACGGCCATGCTCTGGCCGATCCAACCATACCAAAATTTAACCCCTAGCTGCCACGGATCGGGAGATAGGGAGTTCATTGAAACTCCCTATCTCCACAGTTGGTGGCAGTTAAGGGTTAAGTCCAGGACTGGCGTCATCGTGCTACGCACGATGACGCCAGTCCTCAGGGGGAGTTCCCGGAGGCTTGGCCGACATCCAAGATGTCGGCCAGCTCCGGGAAAGGATCGCAAACCGGCGCTTTTCAGCGCCGATTCGCGATCCAGCTCCCCAGGGGTTAATGCCAGGCATCATTTGGAAGGGCAGGCTGTGCCCTTCCAAATGATGCCTGGGTTAACCCCCGCAGAGCCGCCGATCGGGAGGGAGAGAGGTCCGAAGGACCTCCCCCCCTCCCTTTCAGGCGCCTCCTCCGCACATGCGGGGGGGGCGCCTGAATTTGGTGTCATCGCGCTGCCGCGATGACACCAAATTCCGGCGGCTGCTGTTCCGGATGCCGGGCTGACATCCAGGATGTCAGCCCGCACCGGAGGGGCCAGCGATCGGCCGGAACCCGGCCGAACGCTGACCCCAATGGGAGGACGCGCTCAGCGCGTCCTCCGCACAGCAGCGGGAATGCGGAGGACGCGCTCAGCGCGTCCTCCGCATTGAAAGGGTTAAAGATCAAGTGTTTTTTTTTCTGTAACAGACCTTTTTATTATTATTATTCACTAGTTGGAAAGCCTGCCGAGAGGGCAGTCTATTATTAATACTGCCCCAGCTCATGGATACTGCCCCAGCACGTGGATATACTGCCCCAGCTCGTGGATATTGCCACAGCTCGTGGATATTGCCACAGCTCGTGGATATACTGTCCCAGCGAGTGGATATTGCCCCAGCTCGTGGATATATTGCCCCAGCTCGTGGATATATTGCCCCAGCTCATGGATATATTGCCCCAGGTCGTGGATATATTGCCCCAGCTCGTGGATATTGCCCCAGCTCGTGGATATATTGCCCCAGCTCGTGGATATATTGCCCCAGCTCGTGGATATTGCCCCAGCTCGTGGATATTGCCCCAGCTCGTGGATATATTGCCCCAGCTCGTGGATATTACCCCAGCTCGTGGATATATTGCCCCAGCTCGTGGATATTGCCCCAGCTCGTGGATATATTGCCCCAGCACATGGATATACTGCCCCAGCTCGTGGATATTGCCCCAGCTCGTGGATACTGCCCCAGCTCGTGAATATACTGCCCCAGCGCATGGATATTTGCCCCCACGCTCTCATGGATATTTGCCCCCAAGCTCAGACCCCAGACCAGACATGGGGTGGCTGTTCAAAAGCTCTATCGGCATTCGGACAGCCGCCCCTGGAGCTCTCAGCCGCATACTTACGTTCCCGAGCGGCGAAGGGAAAGTTTCCCCGCTTCCGCTCGTTGAAGGACCCAAGCCGCGGTCACGTGGGACTCCCACGTGACCGCGGCTTGGGTCCTTCAAAGAGTGGAAGCGAGGGAACGTTCCCTTCGCCGCTCAGGGGTTGGATGCGCGCGCAGCCGGGTAGAGGCTGCGAGCGCAGCCTCTACCCGGCTGCTGTGTGCATCTTGTAACCGCTGCGGCGAGCGCACAGCCGGCTCGTGCCGCGGCGGTTGCATGCGCGCGCAGCCAACCGCCGCTGGTTGCGCGCGCTTGCGCAGAGTAGGCTTGGCGATGGACGCGCCAAGCCTTACTCTTTTACAGTATAGGATAGGACCTGATATATTATTTCCAGGCATTTTCGTGCAGTGGTTTTTTGCAAACAGCTTTTAAAACTTGAAGTTGTTTTCTTTTAGGCTGGTGTCAGACTAGCGCATTTTTAACGTGCGTTTAGGCGCACTTAATCACGGCCGCAGCAAATGACGCGCAATGATGACCAATATATGAAGTCCGGCCGCGCAACACAAGTGGAAAATGAACGCATTTTTTTGAGAATGCAGAACCGCTAGTACTGACATACAGAGTGCGCTGCGTCCGCTAGCGGCGTGTTTGCGTGATTAGGAGACGTCAGACGCTGCTAATTTCCAGCCTACATAACGTCCAGATGCAAAAAGTGTTTTATTGACGATCTGTAAAAAATCACGCACGAAATGCGCGTCATCTGACCGTTTTTGCGCATTCCGTGAAAAAATACGTCCATGCGTTCAGACGCACTTTTTGACAGTCACTGCCAATTATGCATTCGTTTGACCCTAGCCTGACCCGTTCATCGGCATATCGGCTTCTTCTGACAGCTGGTCGTCAGCTTTTTTCTAATTGATTCGGCAGTTTTGCGGTGGATCGTTGGACGCGTTCAATGGGTTTTCAGACGTTTTTCGGATCGATTCTGTATTTTGTTCGCCGGTTTTTCCGATCAATAAGGTGGGTTATCTGATCGATTCAGTGGTTTTGTGGTGGTTTTTCAGATGCAGTCGGCGGCTTGTTGAATGCTGAATTCAATGCAGGGTCGGCGAATCGGATTAGCAGAAGTGCGGGTAACAGGAGAGCACCGAAATAGACAAATGCTAGGTTGTCCTGGTGGTTTCTGAGCCTTCGGTCATTTACTTTTTCTCTGGAGCATAGGGCTGGTAAAGCTCAGGGTAATGCTGATGGTCTGTCCCGTGTACACTGCTTATTGATGAAGGCCGCTCACTCCCATGGGTCTGAGCTGGGGGGAAGGATATGCGACAGGGTGCATGGGTTGGGTAACAGGATGTCTGGGAGAGTAATTGAGGGAAGGTATTTAGGACCCAGAATCCTGCACGGCCTCTACCCTCTCGCACACTTGTTGCCAATTAATCAATTAAGCAGCAGGTAAATTCCCAGGCTGCTGACCTCTAGTCAAGTGTTTTCCCAGACTGCTCAGAGCAGGGCGGGAGCAGTAACACTTCTAAAGAAATGCTGTGTTTTTGTTCTTTTGTTTATTAGATTATGGTTTCTAGATAGTTAGGATCGCTGTATGTATAGTAAGAGCTCTCACTGAGCTAGGCTTTGATTTGTAGTCGTTTTGTTTAAATCACCTGCAGTTGTGATTCAAGCTAAGTGTGGCGTTCTCGTAATAGAACAAACGGATGCCATGCTGGGACTCCCAGCTCCACCACATAGCGAGGCGCAGTACATTTGGTACCAATTATAACCTATATAAGGACGCTTTATGGACACAGACCCTTTTGCTGACAGGAAGTTAGCGAAACCCGTATTTATTTTATAATACACATCTATTTGTTTTTTATGCTTGTGCTATTCTTAAATAAATTTGGATACTTTTCTGCGAGAATCAAGTGTTTTTAAGACCAACTTGGATTCGAGGCGATCCAGGATCTTAACCTACAAGGAGCAGAACACCTCGCCAGATAAAGGTGTTAGATGCACATTAACTAGAGCACAGTTCATTGGCTCTGGCCAAGGTGAGTGGGACATTATATAATTTTTGTGATAGTATTTCAATAGTGATATCCTGCCCTATGAATATCTCTTCCATTTTATTAAAGGATCTCGGAAATGCCATAAAGTAGACTGCGCACATCCGGAAGTTGGCACAAGGCAATCAATACAGAGCCGAAGTTGGTGGCTCTGGACAATGTGAGTGTCCGCTAGGGATGAGCTGCTTGGTTCGATCGATTCGGAGTTCGATTCGAATATCGCCTTTTTGCATGTTCGCGAACTACGAACATTTCTGCGTGTTCGCCGCATGTTCGCCGACAATGCACCACAATGGACCACAATGCACTTTTCCACTGGCCTGAAGCTTGTAATTGGCTACAGCCTTGCACCTGACCATAGGTCAGGTGCAGGACAGGTTCAAGACTATGCCAATCACGGCTCAGAGTCCTGATTGGGCAAATTTTGCCAATCATGGGCTCACAGAGCTAAGCCCCGCAGCACACTATATAAGGCTTCACAAAGTGCTTCAGCACGTGTTTGAGAGGAGATTTGAGAGGAGATTGTTCTTGTGTTAGTGTGTGTTCTCACTGCCAGTCTGCCACCAGCTACTGGGGGAGGGAGGGGTGTCTCATTTCTACCAAATATTTGGGAATTGTTCTAATCTTTGTGTTCTCACTCCCAACAACTATTTTGGGGGGTCAGTAATTTCTCCAAAATATCTGGGAAATGTGGTAATCTGTGTCTTGTCACTGCCAGCAAGTATTTTGGGGGGTCAGTAATTTCTACAAAATATTTGGGAATTGAGGTAATCTGTGTCTTGTCACTGTCACCAGCAACTATTTTGGGGGTTGTCAGAAATTTCTACAAAATATTTGGGAATTGAGGTAATCTATGTCTTGTACTGCCAAGTATTTTGGGGGTCCGTAATCAAAATATTTGGGAATTGATATCTACTGTATGTCTTCACTGCCACCAGAATTTTGGGGGGTCAGTAATTTCTACAAAATATTTGGGAATTGAGGTAATTTGTGTCTTGTCACTGCCACCAGCAACTATTTTAGGGGGTCAGTAATTTCTACAAAATATTTGGGAATTGAGGTAATCTGTGTCTTGTCACTGCCCCCAGAATTTTGGGGGGTCAGTAATTTCTACAATATTTGGGAATTGAGGTAATCTGTGTCTTGTCACTGCCACCAGCAACTATTTTGGGGGGTCAGTAATTTCTACAAAATATTTGGGAATTGAGATAATCTGTGTCTTGTCGCTGCCACCACCAACTATTTTGGGGGGTCAGTAATTTCTACAAAATATTTGGGAATTGAGGTAATCTGTGTCTTGTCACTGCCACCCTGAATTTGGGGGGTCAGTAATTTCTACAAAATATTTGGGAATTGAGGTATCTGTGTCTTGTCACTGCCACCCAGAATTTTGGGGGGTCAGTAATTTCTACAAAATATTTGGGAATCGAGGTAATCTGTGTCTTGTCACTGCCACCAACTATTTTGGGGGGGTCAGTAATTTCTACAAAATATTTGGGAATTCAGGTAATCTGTGTCTTGTCACTGCCACCCAGAATTTTGGGGGGTCAGTAATTTCTACAAAATATTTGGGAATTGAGGTAATCTGTGTCTTGTCACTGCCACCAGCAACTATTTTGGGGGGGTCAGTAATTTCTACAAAATATTTGGGAATTGAGGTAATCTGTGTCTTGTCACTGCCACCCAGAATTTTGGGGGTCAGTAATTTCTACAAAATATTTGGGAATCAAGGTAATCGTCTTGTCACTGCTACCCAGTCAATAATTGCTACAAAATATTTGGGAATTGAGATAATCTGTGTCTTGTCACTGTCACCAGCAACTATTTTGGGGGGTCAGTAATATCTACAAAATATTTGGGAATTGAGGTAATCTGTGTCTTGTCACTGCCACCCCGAATTTTGGGGGGTCAGTTATTTCTACAAAATATTTGGGAATTGAGGTAATCTGTGTCTTGTCACTGCCACCCAGGATTTTGTGGGGTCAGTCACTTATACAAAATATCTGGGAATTGTTCCAATCTGTGTCTTGTCACTGCCACCCATCAGGGGGTCTCACTGATTTATAGGAGGTTCCTGGAAATTGAAATCTGTGTCTTTTCACTGCCAGCTATCAGGGGGTCCCACATACTTCTAGCAGATTTCTGGGAATTGTAATCTGTGTCTTGTCACTGTTCCCAGCTATCAGGGGGTCCTATCAGGGGCTCTCACTGACTTGTAGCAGATTTATGCGAATTGTCATTTGTGTCTTGTCACTGGCACCCATCAGGGGGTCTCACTGATTTATAGGAGGTTTCTGGGAATTGTAAGCTGTGTCTTGTCACTGGCTGCCAGCTATCAGGGTGTCTCACTGAGTTATACCAGAGTTCTGGAAATCTTTATACCAGAGTTGAATCAGAGTTCTGTATATATTTAATCTATATATCACTTACCATGTCAGAAAGACCAAAAAGGACAGGCAGACACTCCCAGACACAGATAAGAGGTCAAGCAGCCTCTGTGTCGGGAGGCTGTGCCTCTGGTCATCCTGGACGTGGTGCATCCTCTGCAGGGGCACGCTTGTCCTTTCTAACTGGTGCTGGCCGTCTTAAGCAGCAGCAACATACAGAGGATTTGGTGGATTGGCTAACCAAGTCATCCTCATCCTCCGAGTCCTCTGCCAGCCAGGCTTGTAGTGCTTTACAGTCCACCTCAGCTGCCAAAACATCTAATGCAGCCTCCATGTCCACAGCTACTCCTGCTGTAGCCTCACTATCACAGACGGAGGAGTCAGCTGAATTGTTTGACTACAATGACAGTGACATGCTGCTTGAGGATGCACAGCAACTACATTGCCCTGATTCAATCTCTGAGGTTGAGGAAGGGAGTATAATCAACCTAGAGGAAGGGGGTGCCAGTGATGACACACAAATAACGGGCACTCATGTTCCATGTCCAGCAGCTGCAGCATACTGCCAAGTTGGCTCCAGTAACGAGGAGATAGGGGGTGATGACAATGATGATGAGGTCACTGACTCCACCTGGGTGCCTGATCGAACAGAGGAGTCAAGTGAAGAGGAGGAGGAGGCACAACAAACACTAGGCACAACATCCTCTATGACCAACCGTAGCACTAGCCAGTCCAAGGCATCAGATGTCAGAGCTGCTCAGGTGCAGAGCGCTGTTGTCTCCAAGCACACATCCAGGAACTCTGCTGTTTGGGAGTTCTTTAAGAAATGTGCAGCAGACACCACCGTTGCTATTTGTAATCTATGTCAGATGAGGCTCAAGCTTGGGAAAGACACCGGATGCTTGGGTACCACGTGTTTGAAGCGACATATGACCACCTGCCACGCATCCCGTTGGCGCAAAACTTTGCATAGGTCCTCCTCCTCCTCATCTGTCTCTACCCCCACTGTATGTCCTGCCATGTCATTGCCTACAACCTCCACTGACAGGGATGATGCTACTGTAATGGATGTACCAGGTCCTTCCTCACAATGTGACAGCATCCCATCAGCTGAAGATTTACTCAGTCAGATTATGCTGCCCCAGCTGCTGCAGCGTAAAAAAATATAGTCCCAACCATCCCCAAGCACAGTGTCTAAATGCCAGCTTATCAAAATTACTCGCATTGCAGCTGCTGCCTTTCCAGCTGGTGGACTCTGCTCCCTTCTGTGAATTTGCTGAATGTGCTGTACCACAGTGGCATGTTCCAAAACGCCATTACTTTTCACAGAAGGCCATTCCAGCACTATACGAGCACGTGGAAGACAATGTTATTGAGTCATTGGGAAAGGCAGTCAGCAGCAAAGTGCATGTGATTTTAGACACGTGATCCAGCAAGCATGGACAGGGTCGTTACATTTCCTTCAGGGCACACTGGGTAACTCTGATTGCAGCTGGGAGGGATCCAAGATGGGGCTCTGTGCTGGAGCTTGTTCATCCACCACACCTCCAGAAAGCTGCTTGTATGAGGTCTGTCTCCTCCACCACCACCTCTCCCTCTTCCTCCTCCTCCTGTGTCTCTGGCGAAGTGGCAGTTAAACCGACGCCTGACAGGGGCTACGCAATGGCTCAAGAAAAAAGATGCCATACTGTGCTTGAGCTGGTTTGTTTAGGGGACAGGAGCCACACCGGGCCAGAAATTCTGTCAGCTCTGCAGGGGCGGGTGCAGAGATGGTTAACACCATGCCAGCTTCAGCTGGGAATGGTCGTCTGTGATAATGGCAGCAACCTTCTCTCCGCCCTACGCCAGGGTAAGTTGACGCATGTACCATGCCTAGCACACGTCCTAAATCTGGTGGTACAGCGTTTCCTAACCAGGTACCCAGGGCTGGCAGAGCTTCTCAGCCAGGCCAAAAAAGTCTGCAGCCACTTCAGATGGTCATTCCCAGCAAGCGTTCGCCTGGCAGAAATTCAAAGAGAATTCTACCTTCCCACAAACCGTCTGATTTGTGACATGCCCACCAGGTGGAACTCGACATTAGCAATGCTGCAGCATCTGCACAAGCAGCAGAGGGCCATCAACGAGTACCTGTGTGTGTATGGCACAAGGACCGGTTCAGGTCAACTTGGTTCCCCCCGCAGTGGCTGATAATCAAGGATGCATGCACTGTACTGTCACCATTTGAGGAGGAAACGAGGATGGTGAGCAGGGACAGTGCATGCATCAGTGACACAATTCCTTTAGTGTTCCTGCTGGAGCACACTCTGAAGCGAATTATAGATGTGGCTCTAGAGGCAGAGCAGCAGGAGGAAGAGGAGGCCTTCCCTAGCTCTGAAGGCCCCAGTCTTTCCGCAGACAGCATTCCAGTGGATTCTCCTCAGATCAGACAGGAGGAGGATGAGGAATATTTAAGTAGTGGGGCATTGAAGGTGGGGATTCCTCAAGGGAGGGTTTTGTGTGCCCAGAAACACAAGAACTAGTACGTGGCTGGGAGGAGGAAGGGCACGATGGGGTCATCCTCCTCATTGACCAGGAAGACTCGGAAGCTAAAGCCACCTCCAACCTACGCTGCATGGGCTCCCTTATCCTGCAAAGCCTGCTAAAGGACCCCAGGATTCGTGCTATCAAGGAGAGGGATCATTATTGGTTGGCAACCCTTCTTGATCCACGATACAAGGGTAAAGTTGCAGAACTCATCCTGCCTGCACAGAGGGAGCAAAGGATGAAAAAACTTGAGGACGCTCTAAAGTGACACTTGTGTAACACCTTTCCAGGCACTGGTAGGTTACCAAGTGCTGACACAGGTGCTTCTGAGGCTGCGGATGATCAGGGGAATAGTGGTGAAGGCCAGGGCCGCTTGACTGATGCCTTTTTAAATTTGTTTTAGTCCACGACGCCTAATGACGTCAAAAACCCATTACCAGCAACTTCACCATATGGTGCAGGACTACCTAGGGGCAAGGGCAGACCTGGATACCTTTCCAACAGATGATCCACTGGCTTACTGGGTGTTGAGATTGGATCACTGGCCAGAACTTAGCCAATATGCTATGCAGCTACTAGGTTGCCCTTCATCTAGTGTGCTTTCTGAAAGGACGTTCAGTGCCGCAGGAGGTTTTGTCACAGTCAAAAGAGTGCGTCTGTCCACCGACTCTGTAGACCGGCTGACATTTATAAAAATGAATCAGTCCTGGATCAGCAGCTATCAATCCCCTGATGCTGACTTAACGGAATATATCGGGGATGTCTTCTGTATTCACAAAACCTCCAGCACTGAACTCTTACACAATACCACAAAAGGGTTACGGTGTGAAGGCACTTGCTGCCATGAAAGGCACAATATTTGGCTGCACTGACGCCTGTGCCACATTCATATCATTTTAATTTTTTGAACAGCAGGGTATTATTATTATTATTATTCTTTATTTATAAAGCGCCAGCATATTCCGCAGCGCTGTACAATAAGCACAGTATAGACAGGGTTACAATACATTGAACAACATTTGACAAACAGTACAGGAGGAGATGAGGGCCCTATTCCCGTAGGAACTCACAATCTGGGAGGGTCCAACCCTGCACTCTTCCACAATACCACCGAGGGGTTACTGTATGATGGCACTTGCTGGCCTGGCACCAGAGGCACAATATTTGGCTGCACTGACGTCTTTACCAGATTCATCTTTTTAATATAGGACCGCATGGTCCACCCCTGCACTCTTCCACAATACCACAGAGGGGTTACTGTATGATGGCACTTGCAGGGCTGGCACCAAAGGCACAATATTTGAGTGCACTGACACCTTTACCAGATTCATATCCTTTTAATATAGGACCGCATGGTCCACCCCTGCACTCTTCCACAATACCACAGAGGGGTTACGGTGTGATGGCACTGTTGCCGACGCTAAAAGCACAATTTTAAAGCAGCTATTGTTACTTTCATCCAAAGCCTGCATAAGTTTCACCATAATTTAGCCAAAAAATCACTAAACTTTTTCTGCGAGTCCTAAAATGTCTTTTCATACAGGCTGCCGCCCGAAGCAGTTGTTTATGAATAGATTAAAGGAAAAGCATTTACTGTCATTTGAAACGTCATTTTTTTTAAAAAAAAAATTCTATACATCCTAGAAATCCGCCACTTCACGGGCAGGTTATGGGGACCTCCTAGGCACGATATTTGAAGGAATTTTTCATTTTCATTTTTAACCTTTATTTCATGGAAAACTCACTGTCCCTTTAAAAACGTTTTTTTAAAACTTTTTGTCCTTGTTTCCTGTCCCCAGGGCTCTACCCGGACCCCCATACACCTTTTATGGTAAATATCTAGCATATATGCCCTCTTGGAGAGCACTCTAAAAATCGAACTTTGAGTCCCATTGACTTATATTGAGTTCGTTTTTAAGTTCGAACTTTTGAAAAGTTCGAGTTCGAATGCGAACTGAACTCGGGGGTGTTCAGCTCATCCCTGGTGTCTGCTATCACTATTGGCCACGATTTGTGTGACCTGTACTTGCTATACTGTACTATTAGTATTTCATGTTCCTGCTTTATTTGTGAGAAACATTTGGATCAAGTCCAGATTTGAATATAAGTATTAACTATGTGTTACTGTTGCACAAACACGTTTGTCACATTTTCTGCATGAATAATATCTTACACGTCACATATAACTGTGCGCTCTCGAGGACTATTTTCACTGTACCTATTACTCCTGGTACTTGGACTCTACACATTGTATGACTGTCTTCTACTCCAGAGGTTTCAGTGCGTCAGATATGCCCAATAAAACACTCTAGGTAGAATGGTTTAAGACCTTGTTCACACCGGGCACTGGCATGCGGGATGGAAGGGAGGAGAACAGCTTGTCAAGTCATTGAATAAAATCCCACACAATAACACCATGCACACACTATTCACCTCTGAATATACACACACCCTAAACCTACTTCATTTGCACCATATACAGCACAACACTCCATACAAAAACACTACAGCATTGACACACATAAACACAACACTCCATACAAAAACACTACAGCATTCACACACATAAACACAACACTGCACACAAATACACTCCAGCATTCACACACATAAACACAACACTGCACACAAATACACTAGTATTCAAGCACATAAACACAACACTCCATACAAACACACTCCAGCATTCACACAAACACAACACTGCACAAAAACACTTCAGCATTCACACACATAAACACAACACTGCACACAAACTCAACAGCATTCACACACATAAACACAACACTCCATACAAATACACTCCAGCATTTGAAAGCATAAACACAACACTGGACGTACACTCCAGCATTCACACATGTATACCCAACACTCACACAAATATACTGCAAGCATGCAAGATTTTTTTTTCAAGTTTTCCTTTCTTCCAGCGTAACACAAACAAAAACTTCTTGTTTTACTGCTTTTCCATCCTCTGTAAATTGCATGTCAGGGTCCGATTAACCTTTGCCATTCACACCTGACACATAGACACAACCAGAGTGCCCTCTTCTTCATTCTACCCAACAGGACGCTCCACCACCATGATCTGCAGACGAAGGAATCTTGAGTGGTTTCTGTATGTTCTATTCTTTTTTGTCTCGTGTGCCGTCGTTTACAACTCTTACACCAAAAAGCAGACACAAGCCCCTTACTGTCTCGGGTGAGTACGACTCCTTATTATAATTTATTGCTGGGAAAATAATAAAGGGCGTCATTAAAAATAGAATGAAATCAGAATCAGCCAATGACAGATAAACGCAGAAAAACGCATGGAGGAACCTGAGCTGTATTTACTATATGAGGTCATGGTGGATTTGTAGGCAGAGAAAGTTTTATATGGGGTTACGGTGGGATTTTATTAAATGGGTTTATATGGGTTACGGTGGGATTTTATTAAATGGGTTTATATGGGCTTATGGTGGGATTTTATTAAATGGGTTTATATGGGGTTATGGTGGGATTTTATTAAATGAGTTTATATGGGGTTACGGTGGGATTTTATTAAATGGGTTTATATGGGGTTATGGTGGGATTTTATTAAATGGGTTTATATGGGGTAATGGTGGGATTTTATTAAATGGGTTTATATGGGGTTACGGTGGGATTTTATTAAATGGGTTTATATGGGGTTACGGTGGGATTTTATTAAATGGGTTTATATGGGGGTTATGGTGGGATTTTATTAAATGGGTTTATAGGGGTTATGGTGGGATTTTATTAAATGGGTTTATAGGGGTTACGATGGGATTTTATTAAATGGGTTTATATGGGGTTACGTGGGATTTTATTAAATGGGTTTATATGGGGTTACGGTGGGATTTTATTAAATGGGTTTATATGGGGTTATGGTGGGATTTTATTAAATGGGTTTATATGGGGTTATGGTGGGATTTTATTAAATGGGTTTATATGGGGTTACGGTGGGATTTTATTAAATGGGTTTATATGGGGTTACGGTGGGATTTTATTAAATGGGTTTATATGGGGTTATGGTGGGATTTTATTAAATGGGTTTATATGGGTTACGGTGGGATTTTATTAAATGGGTTTATATGGGGTTATGGTGGGATTTTATTAAATGGGTTTATATGGGGTTACGGTGGGATTTTATTAAATGGGTTTATATGGGGTTACGGTGGGATTTTATTAAATGGGTTTATATGGGGGTTATGGTGGGATTTTATTAAATGGGTTTATATGGGGTTACGGTGGGATTTTATTAAATGGGTTTATATGGGGTTACGGTGGGATTTTATTAAATGGGTTTATATGGGTTATGGTGGGATTTTATTAAATGGGTTTATATGGGTTATGGTGGGATTTTATTAAATGGGTTTATATGGGGTTATGGTGGGATTTTATTAAATGGGTTTATATGGGGTTACGGTGGGATTTTATTAAATGGGTTTATATGGGGTTACGGTGGGATTTTATTAAATGGGTTTATATGGGGGTTATGGTGGGATTTTATTAAATGGGTTTATATGGGGTTACGGTGGGATTTTATTAAATGGGTTTATATGGGGTTACGATGGGATTTTATTAAATGGGTTTATATGGGGGTTATGGTGGGATTTTATTAAATGGGTTTATATGGGGGTTATGGTGGGATTTTATTAAATGGGTTTATATGGGGTTATGGTGGGATTTTATTAAATGGGTTTATATGGGGTTATGGTGGGATTTTTTGAGCAGAAGATTTTATATGGGGTTACGATGGGATTCTGTGATGAGTTGGGTTTATTTGAGTTACAGTGGAATTAAATCTGTCACAACTCTTTGATTGTATGAATTACAAGGAGTGGTGATATGCACTGTGTAGGTTGTGATTGGATAAAATAGGATCAGTATATGTGGGAAGGAGGAAACACAGAAATGATATTATAAAAAATATATATTAACCCCTTCACTGCTGAGGCATTTCACCGCTGTGTGCTGAGCTCATTTTTTACCAGTTTCACTCACCGGGCAGTATTACAATGTTGGTGCTAACTTAAGGCTGGGGTCAGACCAGCGCACTTTTAACGTGCGTCCTGGCGCACTTAATCACGGCCGCACTAGCAGCAAATGACGGGCAATGACAGCCAATATACGAAGTACGGTCGCACGAAAGTCCGGCCGCGCAACGCAAGTGGAAAATGAACGTATTTTTTCTAGAAAGCAGAACCGCTAGTACTGACGTACAGAGTGCGCTGCGCCCGCTAGCGGTGTGTGTGCGTGATTTGGAGACGTCAGACCCTGCTCGTGTCCGGCCAACATAACGTCCAGACGCAAAACGTTTCCTGGTTTGGATCCGTAATAAATTACGCACGAAAATGCGCATCGTATGACCGTTTTCGCATATTCCGTGAAAAAATACATCAATGCGTTCGGACGCACTTTTTTACGTTCGCGTGTAAAAATGCTTTCGTTTGACCCTAGCCTAACCGGAGCTGTTGTAAACTTAAAACCTCCATAGGCTATAATGGCTCTGGGAAGTTTACAACAGCTCTGGTTAAGTTAGCACCAACTATGTAATATGGCCGTGTTTAAACGGAATTTGAAGCCACGTTTTATTATATGACCCAGACATATTATCAGGGTTATCCAAAGAGATCCGAATTGCTTGAGAAAGGTAACCGAACGCTGAAAATCAGCGTTCGGTTACCTTTCCTGGCCATTCGGCTATCCAGAGAGCAGGCAATTCACCAAATCCAGGCGAATTGCCTGCACATACGGTGCCTGTTCGGTGCCTGTTTGAGGGCAGTGAAATCCCCATGAAAAGCACTGCTTCGTCTATTCAGAGAACACAAACCAGCAGTGAAAGGTTCCCTAATGCCCTGCCATTCGGTGGTTTAATTCGGCAAATTTATTCAGGAGAATCCCATAGACTTCAATGTTAAAAATATTCCCGTTTTAATTCAATATCTAATAAACCGTTCATTATAAAATTCTGCAGCAAAAAGTCTCTTTATTTATAGATTTTTTAGGATACTTTAAGCATTTTTCTGAATTTTTTAAAAAAAAAATTAAAAGTCCGATTTTTATTTTTTTTTAAGTTTACTTATTTTTTCTGTAACAGCCCTCTTTATTATCATTCCCTGGACCTCCTGTGAAAATTTCAGACATTTTCGCTCAGTAGTTTCTTTGCAAACAGCGTTTCATTTTCCCAGATTCATACAAACGGTTTTTCTAATTTATTCACTGCCTCCTCTGCGTCACAGCTGCTTCGGCTCTGTGTGATTCGGCTCCTTTTCGGCTCCTGTTCGGCTCCTGTTCGGCTTTTTCGAAGGTTAATCCAGATGTTTTTGCTTGTTTTCAGCGTGCATTCGATTATTTTTCGTCAGGTTTGCGGTAGCTTTTCCCTGCAATTCGGGGACCCTATGGTGCTTGCTGAATACACCGCAGGGTCACCGAAATGCAATCGGCAAAAGGAACCGAATTGAAGAGAACGAAAAGTCACCGAACGTGCGGTGACTTTTCGAATCTCTTTGGATAACCCTGAATACCCTTGGCTGGACACGCTGAGCGCATCCTTAGCAGCTAAGTGGTAAAATACACTATGCCAAAGTCTGAATGGCACGCTGACCACAGTCACTTCTCTCAAATATCTAGGTATGAGGTTAGACCCAAATCTATCCTTTGGCCCCCACATAGAAAAACTCTCATCCAAACTTTACCCCAAACTAGGTGCCTGCCCTGTACAGAAACAAATCCTGCCTGAGCCCCGCTGTAAGAAAGCAGATTGTACAACAAATGCTTATGCCGGCTATTGAATACGGAGATGTAGTGTATGCAGCCGCCCCACAAACGCACCTTCATAAACTTACTACATTGTATAACTCATTCTGCCGCTTTGTGCTACAATGTAACTACATGACCCACCATTGTGACATGTTAAAAGCGCTAAACTGGCCGTCACTGGAATCTAGACGCACCCTTCAACTTTCCAACCTGGTGTTTAAGACAGAGCTCTTCTGGGAAGCTGCCACCCTATCTGAATAGACTGCTTCCCCCAGCAGTTCCCTCATCCTATAACCTCCAATCCAGGACCTGCACCTTACTTACAATACCACAATACAAAAAGAAAGTGGCTCGATCCTCATTTTCCTACAGAGCACCACAATTATGGAATAACCTCCCAGACGCCATCAAATCTTCCCCCAGCCTAAAGTCCCTCAAGAGCTCCCTATTAACATACCTCAATACGGAATGCACCTGTAAACATGTAACATAGTGACTATATACAGAATGCACCTGTAAACATGTAACATAGTGACTATATACAGAATGCACCTGTAAACATGTAACATAGTGACTACATACAGAATGCACCTGTAAACATGTAACATAGTGACTATATACAGAATGCACCTGTAAACATGTAACATAGTAACTATATTACTTACATATTTATTTTCCATTTTAATCTGTATTTGTGTTGTTGTTCTTAATATCTTGCATTTATTACTTTGTATTTCTATAACGACTGTAAAACATCAATGTTCTTGAACCCAGGACATACTTGAAAACGAGAGAAATCTCAATGTATCCTTCCTGGTAAAATCCTTTATAAATAAATATACAGAAAGTGAATATATCATGTGTGAAAATAAAAAAAAATCTACTTGTCAAGTGGACTAACCTACTTTCCCTTAATGATAACCTACCTCTACTGCCACGCAAAAAGAACACTTAAAGGGTTATTCACCAACCTCAGAATCGGCTCCTACTTACACTGAATGGTGAATTTCACAGTTTGATGCAATTTCTGGTCAATTCGTCTATTTACAAAGCTGTCAATTCACCAATACATGAAAAATGACAGTGAAATACGGTGCACTTCGGCGATACCAAAATTGTCTCATTGAAGACTATAGTGTCTTCTATTCACAGAACGCCAAATTGAACCAAAATTGCGGCGAAATGCCCTGATTTTTAGTGTTTCGATTTGACAGCTTTAAACAGATGAATCCCATAGGTTTTAATGGAATAAATGGAATATCTTTCTACATTTTTTTAAATTCTTTTTATTTTTGAAAACACCCTTTTATATTTTAGACATCTTTTTATTTTATACATTTACATATTTTATAACGGACCAATTTATTATATTTTTAAAAGGACCTTTTATTATTTGGACACATTTTTTCTACATTTTTGTTGATTTAGGCTCCTATTAGTAGAAAAGAAGACCGTGTTCTCAATATGGTGGATATCACCATCACCAATCGGCAGTTTTCGCCAACATTTGATAACTGCTTTAGTGACTCTATTATTGGCAAAATTTGGTGTCAGTTCGCTAAATAGTGAATTCCGGTGCTTTGTGAATAGTAAACTAACATAAGATATGGTGTATGGAACAAAGGTACAAAGGGAAATCACTAACCTAAAGCAGAGGATCAGTGACGCCATCGCCACCATTGGGAGAAGCTACAGCCAACATGGCAAGAAATCCAATACCGTCTTGATGTGCTTCGTGCAACTAATTGTGCCCATATAGAGGTGTATTAAATGTGGCAAAAACCTTATTAAACACTTATCTGTCTTTTCATTTGCATTTGGAATAAATTAATGAAATTGTAAAAAGACTTTATGGACACCCTGTATATTTACCATAATTAGTAAGTGTAGTGGAGGGCATCAGGGAGGGATATTAGTTGAAAATGTGAGTTTCCATACATATATTAACCCCTTAACACCGCAGGACATACATTTACATCCTGCATTAGGTGGGCTTTGACGCCGCAGGACGTAAATGTACGTCCTCGGCGTTTACAGCCCCCCTCGCTAAATACTTACCTCCTCCGGTCGCACCCACGCTGCTCTGACTCCCGCGGAGTCAGATCAGTGTGATCCCTCCTCCGGCGCTGTGACGTCATCGCACCGGTGGCGCGATGACGTCAGTTTCAGGCGTCCCCCCCCGCCGGAGCAGGGGAAGCGCCTGGCGGGTAGGGGAGGGATCCTTCGGATCCCTCTATCTCCCGATCGCCTGGTCCCCGGCGGCTGTGGCCAGCATCGCTGGAAGGGTCACAGCCTGACCTTTCCAGCGATGTATGGGGGTTAACCCCTTAGTTGCCAGGTCGCGACCGGGCACTAATTTGTGCCCGATCGCGGCCTATTTCCGGTGGGGGCCGCCATCTTGGATGGCAGCCCCCACCTCTGGGTCACCCCGGTCAACTGACTCATCGTGCCATGCGCGATGATGTCAGTTAACCGGGAACCCCCTAGCTGCAAAGGGATTTCCTATGGAAATCCCTTGCAGGAGATAGGGGGGTTCTTTGAACCCCTTTATCTCCTGATCGGTGGCAGCTAGGGGGTCATGGCTGATATTGCTGGAAAGGCCAGAGCATGGCCTTTCCAATGATATCAAACATGACCATGGTAAAAGTACAATAAAAGTGCAAAAAAAAGTAAAAATAAAAATAATAAAAAAATAATAAATTAAATAATAAAAAAATAATAAATATAATAATAATAAAAAAGTTTTTTTTTTTAATGCAGCACTATTGTTCACATTTCAATTATAATGTGAACAATGATGCTTCACTAATGATTTTTTTTTTGGGGGGTTTAGCTAAAATCACGCAATTTCTCCCCAAAAAAAAATGGGTTCCCCGTTCTAATTTTTTTAACAAATCTACCCAATAGAATATGACCGCAGAGCCTCGGATAATAAAATTTTAAAAAAAAAACACTTTACACACTGTGGAAGATTGAAATTTTATTGAAAATTCTAATTTTTTTACATTTTTTGTTATAGCATTTTGGCAGGGCATGACATATACATATAATAATGATATATTATCAATTTGCCGAGTCTGACGGAAAGAACGATATATAATTTGTCTGGGTGGTATAAGAATACGTGACTCAAAAATGGTCAAAATGAGCTCAGCAAACTTCTACTTCCGAAACAGCGCCGAAGTTGTAAAATTACTCCCGTCCTTAAGGGGTTAAGATCAATTACTGTATGTATTTTATTGTTGTTTTTATTCCTACAGAGCTAAAAAGGTGCCGTGGTTACCGCCAGATGTCTGTCAGGATATTAAACATACAATCGCTATTTCCCAAGTAAAAAAGTAAGACGTTAAAAGTAAAAATAATGAATAATACTAAATAAAACTGATTGCACAGATAATTATCCCCCGTACTCACGTCTTTGGCACTGGCTTCGCTCATGTGGATTTTGGGATTTGCTACAACTGTTTTTAAAAGAAACGTGAGCTTTTTTTGTCCAAACTGTACGAAATATAATTTACAGGTTGATGTCTTAACGTAATAAGTAAAGTTTATTGCAGACGTTAGTCAGGGAGTATTGGATACAAAACAAAGTTGTGTTGTAAATACAAACCGCAAAAGAGAATAACAAAAGAATGTAATTTTGTTTTCTTTGGCATCTGGAACATAAAAAAAAAAACTACTTGAGTATTTCTTTGAAAACTACATTAGTGGCTCTTCTTTCAGATACTCAGATCACCAGAGAGTTAGCTGAGCTCACGCTGGAACAGGCAACATAAAACTGGCCATGTGAGAAGCAGGTCTTCCCTTAGGTTAGTCCCCGCCACCTTCAAAGTCTGCCACAGAGACTTATTGATGGCCATCGCAAAACAAACCTTTAGGCTGAACTGAAGCGTTTTGAACTGAAACGGATATTATGAAGGTATAAGAGGAATTTGTGGTATGAACACCAACTTCCCTGACCAGAACAGGTTTACACTGTAGCCTCAATCACATTTCTGTGGAGTGCTTTTACATCCAATCTGTTGCAATTACAGAGCTTGGGTGGGTTGAGATTCTGCAATAATATCACAGGCTCTCCCAAACTGGAGCAGTGAGGGAGTGCGCGAGGCCTGACTGTGAAAGGGAAGCAGACATGGTGGAGCAGTGAGGGAGTGTGCGTGCCCTGGCTGTGAGAAGAGCTGCATAGAGACTATGTTCTGTGTGAAGTAACAGCATCCCTCTGATCTGCTGATACAGTATACACTTGTGTTCAAAATTATTCAACCCCCAATGCTGTAAAGGGTTTTAGGGAATTTAGTGTACATTTGTAATTGTATTCAGAATGAAATCCTAAAAGGACTTTTTAAAGAACCGTATGCAACTAAAATGACATCAATTGGTTTTGTAATACAGTAGTAAATGTTTCTTTTGTGAATTCTTCATTGACACAATTATTCAACCCCTTAAAAACTACCACTCTGAAGAACAGAGGTTCATTCAAGTGTTTTCAATCAGGTATTGAAAACACCTGTGGATGTCACGGAGCAGCAATAAAGCATAATAAGCACACCAATTAGGCAGCTTTAAAATGACTGTGATACTCAGCTCCTTCTAGACATTTACTGGTGTGGTTACAAACATGGTGAAGTCAAGAGAATGGTCCAGGAAGACAAGAGAAGAGGTGATTACTCTTCACAGGAAGGGCAATGGCTATAAGAAGATTGCAAAGATGTTAAACATACCAAGAGAGACCATAGGAAGCATCATTTGCAAATTCAAGGCAAAGGGCACTGTTGAAAACGCTACCTGGTCGTGGCAGAAAGAAGATGCTGACTTCGACTGCTGTGCGCTACCTGAAGCGTAGAGTGGAGAAAAGTCCCCGTGTGACTGCTGAGGAACTGAGAAAAGATTTGTCAGATGTGGGTACTGAAGTTTCAGCTCAGACAATACGGCGCACACTGCGTAATGAAGGCCTCCATGCCAGAACTCCCAGGCGCACCCCTTGCTGTCTCCAAAGAATAAGAAGAGTCGACTGCAGGTATGCCAAAAGTCATGTGGACAAACCACAGAAGTTTTGGGATAGTGTTCTGTGGACTGATGAAACAAAATTAGAACGGTTTGGGCCCATGGATCAACGTTATGTTTGGAGGAGGAAGAACAAGGCCTATGAAGAAAAGAACACCTTGCTTACTGTGAAGCATGGCGGGGGGTCAATCATGCTTTGGGGCTGTTTTGCTTCTGCAGGTACAGGGAAGCTTCAGCGTGTGCAAGGTACCATGAATTCTCTTCAGTACCAGGAGATATTGGATGACAATGTGAGGCTTGGGAGACGTTGGACCTTTCAACAGGACAATGATCCCAAGCATACCTCCAAGTCCACTAGAGCATGGTTGCAGATTAAAGGCTGGAACATTTTGGAGTGGCCATCGCAGTCACCTGACTTAAATCCGATTGAGAACCTCTGGTGGGACTTAAAGAAAGCAGTTGCAGTGCGCAAGCCTAAGAATGTGACTGAACTGGAGGCTTTTGCCCATGACGAATGGGCAAAGATACCCGTAGATCGCTGCAAGACACTTGTGTCAAGCTATGCTTCACGTTTAAAAGCTGTTATAACTGTAAAAGGATGTTGTACTAAGTACTAAGATTGAATGTCACTTGGGGGTTGAATAAAACTGATAATGATGTGAGCACAGAAAAGACATTTGTGCTTATTTCATTATAAATGTTATGTTATATTATATTTGTCTGACCTACACGTGCCTCTTTGATTTAATTGTAAGCAAGATGACTGAATGATCAAAATCAATGTCAAACTGGCCAAAACACTCAATTTCAGTGGGGGTTGAATAATTTTGAACACAACTGTATTAACTGGATTTTTGGAAAATGGGAAAATGTGTTTTTTATTTTTCAAGAAGATTGTAAATACCAATTTTTACGCCTGTAACATCTATATTTTTTTGAAATATAGGTATACTGATAAAAGTAGTCACCCCCTTTTTCACCTCCCCATAACTGGATATTCGGAAAATGGTAAAATACGTGTTTTTTTAGTTTCACGGCAAATCTAAATACCAATTTTCATGTCTGTAACATCTTTGGCTTTTGAGATACAGGTATCCTGTTTAAAATATTCACACACACCTTTTTTATTTCCCCTTACTTAGATCTTTGGAAAATGGTAAAACACGTTTTTTTTTTTATTTTTCACGAAGATTGTAAATACCAATTTTCACGCCTGTAACACCCTTGGTTTTTGAAACATAGGTATACTGATAAAAGTAGTCACGTCCCTTTTTAACCTCCACCCCCTTAACTGGATTTTCAGAAAATGGGAAAGAACACATTTTTTTTTCCCCACAAAGATTGTTGATACCAATCTTCACGTCTGTAACATCTTCTGGTTTTGAAATGTAGGGAAACTGATAAAAGTATGTACACACCTTTTCACCCCCCTTTAACTGTATTTTCGGAAAATGGTAAAAAGTATGTTTTTTTTATTTTTCAAAAAACATCTAAATACCAATTTCACATCTCTAACATTCTCTGTTTTTGAGAGAGATATCCTGTTTATAATATTCACCCCCTTAGGGGTGGAATTTTCAAAAATCCTTCCATAGTGGGTGCCTACGTCATAAAAACAATGTACCTTCAACATTTCACGTTCCTAGGTTAAGCGGTTTGAGCTGTGTGTTGATGAGTCAGTCAGGACTTTTCCTTTTATATATATATAATCTAATCTATATATATATATATTTATTATTGCAGAAGCCACTTGCACATCACAGCAATTCAAAGAATTGCATCCCAGAGCCCCTGTGCTGCATTCCCCATATGCAGCAAGGAATTCTGGGTAGGATATGCAAATTACATCTGTCTCACTTTTATGCATCCTGGGTCTGTTATTACACAGAACCCTAAAATCAATGCTATGCCATACTACGGCTTTTTAGCAGAGATAAGGTTTATGCAGCTGGTCAAAGCCACTCCTAGGACAGCCCTGTTTCGGGTTTGTAAGCACTTGCCCTTGTAAGCACTGATTTACCCTACGGTCCAAGCATCCACTGCAACTGGTCATGCCTAGCTCCTAGCTGATGAGGGTCCAATAAACCCGAAACAGCGCTTTGTAGCACAGGGGCTCTGGGATGCAATTCTTTGAATTGCTGCGATGTGCAAGTGGCTTCTGCAATAATAAACACAGCTGACGTGCACTGCGAGTTATTGATGGCAGGGGTGGTTTCAGTGGGCGGCCAGTCACAGCCCATAGACTCTAACGTGGCGTGCTATGCCTTCCTGTGGCGTTGAGTCCTACCCACGTGGGCACAGCATAGTACGCCCCGTGCATAAAGGGTTTAAGCATCTCCTGTACTTAACACTTGGAATAAAATCGATTTCTTAGCATCTTTTTAGCAGAGATAAGGTTTATGCAACTGTTCAAAGCCACTCCTAGGACAAAAAGTTCCTAGTCTCCGTACTTGATCACACGGTGGGGCGTTCTCGCGGCTCACAAGCGCAAGTCTTCATGGAGTCCTACTTGTGGTGGTGCAGAAGTACTACTGCGAGGATCAGGAAAGTTAGAGCTGCATTCCGGTGCGAGGTGCTGAGATAACGCCTTCCCATGAATATAACGTTGACATAGAGTCAGTAAAGGAACATCTGCAGGGGCATATTATCCTGCTTACCGTCTCCATGTAGCGCTAAGTATGGGAAATGGCCCATCATACTTAACGCTTTTTCCAACAATCATTGCTAATCCTGGCAATGTGTGACATCACAGGTTTTGGTTGAGACTGTGGAAGATCCTGAACCTGGAGGTTCATAACGTTCCAGCTCCATCTTTTAGAAGTTTGTACATTCAGCGGCGTAGCGTGGGTTGTCAGCGCCCGAAGCAAGGAAAGAATTGTGCGCCCCCCAACCTGTGGACACGGTAACACACTCTGATTCTCTTTTTCCAGCAGAGTATTGTCCCCCTTACCCCACAAGCACATGTATTGTATATTAACAAAATACTGATATTAAAAAATGAAACACACCAGCCCCCCACTGTTACCAGTCACCCTGTCCCAGTATACCCTAGCATAGTTCCACTCTCACACTATACCCAGTCACTCTCTCCCAGACAATACCCCCAGTCACTATCTTCCAGACAGTACCCCCAGTCACTCTCTCCCTCTCTCAAAGGACCCCCAGTCACTCTCTTTCTCTCCAAAGGACCCCCCAGACACTCTCTCCTAGTACCTCCCAGACACTATCTCCTAGTACCTCCCAGACACTCTCCCAGTACCCCAAGTCACTCTCTCCCAGTATCCCAAATCACTCTCTCTCCAAGTACCCCCAGTCTCTCTCTCCCATTACCCCCTTTCTCTCAGTACCCCAGTCACTCTCTCTCCCCAATTACCTGTCACTCTTTCTCTCCCAGTATCCCTGAGTCACTCTCTCGCAGTACCCCCACTCTTTCTCTCTCCGAGTACCCCCACTTTCTCCCAGTCACTCTTTCTCTCTCTCTCTATCCAAGTACCCCAGTCATTCTCTCCCAGTATCCCGTCACTCTCTCCCTGAACCTCCAGTCACCCTCTCCCCATATCCCCTGTGCGTTGTTCATGCTGCTCTGTTGTCACACAGTGTCGGCTACCTGCGTGGAGTTGCTGGTGGCCCGAGGGGGGAGCTCTCAAGGGGACTTAGTGGAGACCGGATTTTAAATGTGCTGAAGGGCAGGCGCCTCCCTCCCTCCTGTTCAGTGGCTGCAGGGCTGCCAGCGGCGGGGGCTGGCACAGGGTTTCAAGTGTGGCTGACAAGCGTGGTACAGGGTATTCTGTTGAATAATGCTGCGCTGCTTCACGTGACTCATGACAGCATTAAGGAGGAGTCAGGACAGAATTTTCTGTCCTTGTCCTCCCTTCCGCTGGCACCATAAAACTGGCAGCTGCCCAGCAAGGGCCTCTAATGGACACCAGTGTCCGTGAGCAGACACCTTGCTGATCCCTGCTGGAAAATATTAGTGGTTGAAATCTCTTTTGAAATTTTGCGCCCGTAAGAAAATTGCGCCCGGGGCGACCGCCCCCGAGGCCTCCCCACGCTACGCCACTGTGTACATTCCCTGTTTGTAATAAAAGTCATAAATAAACACTGATTTCTAAGCTGATTTTTTTTAAAATTAATAGCTAATCATTATGGTTAGCTGATAAATGTAGCTTAACCTTAATCAAAGTCATCACAAAGTGTTTTATTGGATCATAATGTCACTCAAAATTACAGCCAAGTAATGGTCATGCAGGGTTATTTATGGTCATGAGAAGGTAGACCCAGGGAAAAAAATCTGAAGATTGAGGTTCTGAAGAGCCTGATTATATAGGATCATGCAAACATATATAGACAAGTGTGGTGACCTGTTCATCAACAGAACTGGTCAAAGGACAAGAGGTCATCCTCTCAGACTTTTAGGGCCACTATCACCAAAAAAACAGTATGTCCTTACTGTGTTTATATGATGCTGCTGATATCTTACATGTGCTTTGTTTTTCTCTTGTATGTTTAGTTAATATTTTCCTCTATATGTGTCACTTGGTGCATCCATTGTGTGATATTTTCCTCTGTATGTGTCACTGGGTGCATCCATTGTGTGATATTTTCCTCTATATGTGTCACTGGGCGCATCCATTGTGTGATATTTTCCTCTATGTGTCACTGGGTGCATCCATTGTGTGATATTTTCCTCTATATGTGTCACTGGGTGCATCCACTGTGTGATATTTTTCTCTATCTGTGTCACTGGGTGCATCCATTGTGTGATATTTTCCTCTATATGTGTCACTGGGTGCATCCATTGTGTGATATTTTCCTCTATATGTGTCACTGGCGCATCCATTGTGTGATATTTTCCTCTATGTGTCACTGGGTGCATCCATTGTGTGATATTTTCCTCTATATGTGTCACTGGGTGCATCCACTGTGTGATATTTTTCTCTATCTGTGTCACTGGGTGCATCCATTGTGTGATATTTTCCTCTATATGTGTCACTGGGTGCATCCATTGTGTGATATTTTCCTCTATATGTGTCACTGGGCGCATCCATTGTGTGATATTTTCCTCTATATGTGTCACTGGGTGCATCCATTGTGTGATATTTTCCTCTATATGTGTCACTGGACGCGTCCATTGTGTGATATTTTGTTTTGTAACCTGCACCCCCCCCCCCCCAGTATCTTTCCATCACTTGCTCCTCACTGTGTGGCTTTGGCCATAGAATGGAGTGAATGGGTCAGTCACCGACTCACACCATTGTATTGTGGTGGATGTATTTAAAGGACATCACCAGGGGTAGATTAGAAGGCTTTTAATTCAGCTGCCAGCTCTTACCTCAGGTACTGTAGCCTGGAGAACAATAGCCTCCTGCAGACTTATCTAAACATTCCTGTTCCTCCACCTCATCAACCGTTAAATACTGTATGAGATAAAGCACAGTCAAACAGCAAAATTCACCATTGGATGTATGTAAATGTTGCATCATGGGAAAATGCAAAAGATGGGGATAGGGGGTGAAAAACCTAACTCTATTTTTCCTTTTTTACATGCAATTATTTCAAAGAGAAAAAAACAGCAGCATGTGCTTTATAATGTGTGTTTCATAAGGTGTTTTATACATTGTTTTTTTCTGTAATGCACAAGTTATCTAGTTACAGCTTATGTTGGTGGTAGTGCCCCTTTAAGAAAGGAGATACTGTAGAGTTGAAATCCAGACGTCGCGCTGTACCTCTATATATAACAATGTGATTCATTACTTCTTGATAATGTTTTCATTTTAGGATCAAGCCAGACGAACTCAGGAAACATGTGAAAGATCTGCAGAGATGCCCGTGGTCTAGGAATGCCAGCGCCCTAATGGCCATAAGGTGGGTTTCATAATGGAACCACTTGGACTTTCCCTATTTTACTATGAGTTGTTGAAACGTTAATATTTTAAACATTTCCCTCTCCATGTGTCTGGAAGGCCCATATCGCTTCCCCTTTTGTCTCTTTGACCCATGCATAGTTGGCCTTTGGAAAGTACAAATGGTGTGGCTGCACAAATCGCCATGGCAACTCAGAAGCCTCGGAAGCCGTAAGGATACTCAGTGGTCTATTGCGGAGGCTCTGACTGCCTCACTCGCACAGAGCTCCATGAACCTGTTGCACAAGGTAAAGCAGAGGGCCCAATAAGCTTGTGCTTGCAAAAAAGGCAAACCTGGGTGCCGCACTTGGAGCTCTTCTTGCACCTGCCTGGATACTTGTTTCCCAGACACCAGAATGGTTACAAAACATCAAAAGGTTCACAGTCATCTGACTGGGTCACGTGTGCGAGGGGAGCATCTAACTGGTCTTACAAGACAGAGAAAAGAATGGGGGGTAGGCAAGGGGAGGTATGAGGCTGGGGGAGGGTCGCAGAGGATGAGGAATGGTGATAGCCACCACAAATCGAGGAGGCGGTAATATCTTAACGTCCTTGTCTGAATGCATGACTCAATCTATGGTGTATCAGAGCAAATTGATTGTGAGTAGGTCTATGGGTCACAAACGACCCCAACCTGGGTTGCATTACCTGTTCCTCATTGTACGGTTTGTGTAGCCGGCAGTGGTGGCTCGCAAAGCCGACATTACCAGGTCACAGACCCCCAGTAGCAGCGCAGAAGGTGGGCGACTTATGGTGATGTGCAGGCACCACCAGAGGCAGAAGAAAGAAAGAGAGAAAGGAAAGAAAAAAGAAAGAAAGAAAGGCAGATGAAAGAATAGGCAAAAGAGGCACAGAGGGCAGAGGAAAGAGGCAAAGGAAAGAAAGAGGCACAGAGGGCAGAGGAAAGAAGCAAAGGAAAGAAAGAGGGCAGAGGAAAGAAAGAGGCACAGAGGGCAGAGGAAAGAAGCAAAGGAAAGAAAGAGGCACAGAGGGCAGAGGAAAGAAGCAAAGGAAAGAAAGAGGGCAGAGGAATGAAAGAGGCACAGAGGGCAGAGGAAAGAGGCAAAGGAAAGAAAGAGGCACAGAGGGCAGAGGAAAGAAGCAAAGGAAAGAAAGAGGCACAGAGGGCAGAGGAAAGAAGCAAAGGAAAGAAAGAGGCACAGAGGGTAGAGGAAAGAAGCAAAGGAAAGAAAGAGGCACAGAGGGTAGAGGAAAGAAGCAAAGGAAAGAAAGAGGGCAGAGGAAATAAAGAGGCACAGAGGGCAGAGGAAAGAAGCAAAGGAAAGAAAGAGGCACAGAGGAATGAAAGAGGCACAGAGGGCAGAGGAAAGAAAGAAGCAATGGAAAGAAAGAGGCACAGATGAAAGAAAGAAGCAAAGGAAGGAAATAGGCACAGAGGGCAGTGGAAAGAAGCAAAGGAAAGAAAGAGGCACAGAGGGCAGAGGAAAGAAGCAAAGGAAAGAAAGAGGGCAGAGGAAAGAAAGAGGCACAGAGGGCAGAGGAAAGAAGCAAAGGAAAGAAAGAGGCACAGAGGGCAGAGGAAAGAAGCAAAGGAAAGAAAGAGGGCAGAGGAATGAAAGAGGCACAGAGGGCAGAGGAAAGAGGCAAAGGAAAGAAAGAGGCACAGAGGGCAGAGGAAAGAAGCAAAGGAAAGAAAGAGGCACAGAGGGTAGAGGAAAGAAGCAAAGGAAAGAAAGAGGGCAGAGTAAATAAAGAGGCACAGAGGGCAGAGGAAAGAAGCAAAGGAAAGAAAGAGGCACAGAGGGCAGAGGAAAGAAAGAAGCAATGGAAAGAAAGAGGCACAGATAAAAGAAAGAAGCAAAGGAAGGAAATAGGCACAGAGGGCAGTGGAAAGAAGCAAAGGAAAGAAAGGCACAGAGGGCAGAGGAAAGAAGCAAAGGAAAGACAGAGGCGCAGAGGAAAGAAAGAAGCAAAGGAAAGAAAGAGGCACAGAGGCAGAGGAAAGAAAGAAGCAAAGGAAGGAAAGAGGCACAGATGGCAGATAAAAGAAAGAAGTAAAGGCAAGAAAGAGGCACAGAGGGCATGGAAAGAAAGAAGCAAAGGAAAGAAAGAGGCACAGAGGGCAGAGGAAAGAAAGAAGCAAAGGAAAGAATGAGGCACAGATGAAAGAAAGAAGCAAAGGAAGGAAAGAGGCACAGAGGGCAGAGGAAAGAAGCAAAGGAAAGAAAGGCACAGAGGGCAGAGGAAAGAAGCAAAGGAAAGAAAGGCACAGACGGCAGAGGAAAGAAGCAAAGGAAAGACAGAGACACAGAGGGCAGAGGAAAGAAAGAAGCAAAGGAAAGAAAGAGGCACAGAGGACAGAGGAAAGAAAGAAGCAAAGGAAAGAAAGAGGCACAGAGGCAGAGGAAAGAAAGAAGCAAAGGAAGGAAAGAGGCACAGATGGCAGATAAAAGAAAGAAGCAAAGGCAAGAAAGAGGCACAGAGGGCATGGAAAGAAAGAAGCAAAGGAAAGAAAGAGGCACAGAGGGCAGAGGAAAGAATCAAAGGAAAGAAAGAGGCACAGAGGAAAGAAGCAAAGGAAAGAAAGAGGCACAGAGTGCAGAGGAACGAAAGAAGCAAAGGAAAGAAAGAGGCACAGAGGGCATGGAAAGACAGAAGCAAAGGAAAGAAAGAGGCAAAGAGGGCAGAGGAAAGAAGCAAAGGAAAGAAAGAGGCACAGAGGGCAGAGGAAAGAAGCAAATGAAAGAAAGAGGCAAGAGGGCAGAGGAAAGAAGCAAAGGAAAGAAAGAGGCACAGAGGGCAGAGGAAAGAAAGAAGCAAAGGAAAGAATGAGGCACAGAGGGCAGAGGAAAGAAAGAAGCAAAGGAAGGAAAGAGGCACAGAGTGCAGAGATTCTGGCTGATTGCTGACATCTATTTCAGGCGCCCCCCCCCCACGAGTGCGGAGGAGGTGCCTGAAAGGGAGGGGGGAGGTCCTTCAGACCTCTCTCCCTCCCGATCACCGGGGTCCAGCAGCTAAAGGCAGGCACGGTTTGAAAGGGCACAGCCTGCCCTTCCAAACCATGCCTGGCTTTAACCCCTTGAGTGCCGGAACACGATTCGGCGCCAAAAAGCACCGAAGCATGATCCTCTCCCGGAGCTGGCCGACATCTTGGATGTCGGCCAAGCTTACGGGAATGCCCCCTGACGACTGGGGTCATCGTGCATAGCACGATGACGTCAGTCCTGGAGTTAACCCCTAGTTGCCACCAATGGTGGAGATAGGGGTTCCAATGAATCTCCAATCCGTGGCAGCTAGGGATTAATGTTTGGTAGTGTTGGATCGGCCAGAGAATGGCCTTTCCAACGATACCAAACATGACCATGTAACAGTTAAAGAAAAAAAAAGAAAAAGAAAAAAATATTTAAAAATAATAATAATAGAAAAAAGTTTTTTTTGTTTGATTTGTTAGTGCAACATCATTGTTCACATTATAATTGAAATGGTAACAATATTGCTGCATTAACGATTTTTATATGCGGTGCGTTTGTTAAAAATAGCGAACTTTTCCCCCAAAAAAAAGTAACGAGTCCCCATTTCTAATTTTTCTAACAAGCGCACCACATATAAAATATAACCGCAAACAATCGCATGTTAAAATGTGAAAAAAACACTTTACACGTTGTACATTATTGAAAATTAAAATTTTATTGCATTTTTTGTTATAATATACAGACAGGTCATAAAGTATACATATAATAATGATATATTATGAATCTGCCGAGTCTGCCAGAAAGAACGATATATAATATGTCTGGGTCATATATTAAAATAAGGCTTCAAAACACGGTTAAACATGATGAGCGAAACCGGTAAAAATGAGCTCAGCAGAGGCGTGAAATGCCTCAGCAGCGAAACGGTTAAGGAACATTTCAAAAATAAAATTTCAACGCATTTCACTGTATCCATACTATTGTTGGGTCCCGACGCATTGTAAACACAAATTGATTATGGAGATAAAATATATATATATTACAAAAATCAAGATGAAAGTAGGCACTCAGTCCAGATTATTAAAGAAAAGGGTAAATTGCCCAAGTGCTACCCATAATTATAAATATTTATTTATAAAGGATTTTACCAGGAAGGATACATTGAGATTTCTCTCGTTTTCAAGGATGTCCTGGGTTCAAGAACATTGAATTGTTACAGAAATAAAAAGTAATAAAATGTAAGATATTAAAAACACAAATATACAGATTAACACAGAAAATAAATATGTAAGTAATATAGTCACTATGTTACGTGTTTACAGGTGCATTCTGTATATAGTCACTGTTACATGTTTACAGGTGCATTCTGTATATAGTCACTATGTTACATGTTTACAGGCGAATTCTGTATATAGTCACTGTTACATGTTTACAGGTGCATTCTGTATATAGAAAGGAATTGAGGGATAACCCTCAGATAGCGGGTAGAAGTGCTAATTTAAAACATAACTTTTATTACTTATAATTGTAACACACGCATATTGGACCAACAAATATAAAAACATAAACACAAAGTACGATGTGAAGTTAAGAGATAGATGTGTATATAATTAACACATTGCCAAATGGCAGCCCTAGGGTACAGATGACAGGTATATAAATATTCCTAAAATGTAGATTATTCCTAAAATGTAGACCAGTTGTTGCATATAACGTTGGAACATGCAACAAGATTTTGCGAGAGATGCACAAATTGGATTCACAATTTCAAACTAAACTGCTAATCACTGCAGATTTATGCGTTCAAAATGGCAAAAAATATATGTGTATATATGAAGCGCACAAGGTGCAAATTGCTGATTACAAATTAAAGCGTTAGAGAGACTGCAGATTGGAATTACCAAGGTTATAGGATACCAGAATATGGAACAATATTCAAAACGTTCTTTTGGCCTGGCTACCTTGTATTGAAAAATTAAAGACTGCTAATCAGCAGTGCCACGGCAACAAATGATTCCACTGCGCTTCAAAAAATGTATCTGCCATCTGAACAATTAGCCGCAAAGTGCTGAATAGTCTTTAAAGCCGAAGGCAAAGCATTTCACATTCAACTGTCCCTACAAAGGCAAAATAGATTCTACCATCTCCCTACCAAATCACATCGCATGACAATTTTAAAAGGACACAGGACTCGACACGTGTTTCGCCGGTGCTAGACCGGCTTCATCGGGAGTCAGACAAATTGTGAATGATAGCATTCTGTATATAGTCACTGTGTTACATGTTTACAGGCGCATTCTGTATATAGTCACTGCGTTACATGTTTACAGGTGCATTTTGTATATAGTCACTGTCACGAAAACTATGCGCGCACTACGAAAGATGCAGGGTTAAGCAACTCACTATCTGTCTATCCTAGACCCAAATAATGACTACGCAGACAACAATCCCCCGCGCGCACATGCCTAACCGTCCCAGCAATGCCTACGCTTGCAACAGGCACGTAGAACATGATAAAGTGGTCCCAGGATTGCAACGCAGTATCCGTTTTCTCCTGACCCAGGGTGCCGACTACGTTTCCCACAATCCCTGCACCCACTTTTCTTATTCTATTCTTTACACTGCCACCACAGACCAGGGCTTTCCCAGGATGCCCCCTGAATGAGAGCTGGTCTGACTCTCTGATTTATGCACCCTACAATAGGAGAACAGTACAGCAACTGCACCCCAACACACTGTTTAGTAGATAGACTCAAGTGTAAAACCAAAAGGCAACTCTCTATGATAATCCAGTCCCTCAGTTAGCGTGGATCGAATATCAGTCAGAAGCAGAACTTAATAAATGTTATATTTATTTATGATATAAATCACAATGCATTGGTTACAGAAAAATGGATATGATATATCAATTACACACAAAACAGCAGACAAAAGAAAAAGGTTAAAACACAGAGCCATACTTACACGTCAATAAGTAACCAGACCACCGTGACTCCTGGGGGCTGGAGATTGGAGCATGGACAGGTCATCACATAGAGTGAACCCCCTTTGACAAGCACAGCCACATGGAGTGCTCCAGAATATATAGGGTTTCCTGGTTATTCAAAAAAAAACCATAAATGGTACAGCCCCCTCCACTACATTTCCCAGCATTCCCCTTCCTGGGCACGCTCAGTGCGCTTCTTCATTAATTTTAATCCCCTGGTACATCAATCATCTCCAGAGATCACCTCTAGTGATCAAAGGATATGATTGCTTCTTTGATATGCACTTGTGGTGCCACTCAGTCTGCTCAGGGTAGGGGAAGAGTCCATTGCACCTTGAGCAGAACAAAAAAGGGTAATTTCTTTCATTCACATCTCAGATGACTTCACAGAGCCAACGGTCACTGACCTGTTAATTGCTTCCTTGAGCAGGCTAGAAACTCAGGCATTGATTTACTAGGGCAGCTGCGCAAAATGGCCACTGGCATCTATAGATATATAGATATACATCGATACAAACCTGTCTATCGATATCTAATCTACCACAGTCACTGTGTTACATGTGTACAGGTGCATTCTGTATATAGTCACTGTTAAATGTTTACAGGCGCATTCTGTATATAGTCACTATGTTACACGTTTACAGGTGCCTTTTGTATATAGTCACGGTGTTACATGTTTACAGGTGCATTCTGTATATAGTCACTGTGTTACATGTTTACAGGTGCATTCTGTAGTCACTGTGTTACATGTTTACAGGTGCATTCTGTATATAGTCACTGTTACATGTTTACAGGTGTATTCTGTATATAGTCACTATGTTACATGTTTACAGGAACATTCTGTATATAGTCACTGTTACATGTTTACAGGTGCCTTCTGTATCGAGGTATGTTAATAGAGATCTCTTAAGGGACTTTAGACTGGGGGAAGATTTGATGGCGTCTGGGAGATTATTCCATAATTGCGGTGCTCTGTAGGAAAATGAGGATCAAGCACTTTCTTTTTGTATTGTAAGTAAGGTGCTGGTCATGGATCGGAGATTATAAGATGAGGGAACTGCTGGGGGAAGCAGTCTATTCAGGTAGGGTGGTAGCTTCTCAGAAAAGCTCTTAACCCTTTCACTGCTGAGGACGCGTGGGGAACGTCCTCATTGACTCCTAAGGAAAGATAGGGGTTCCTTTGAACCCCGACTGATGGCTGCTAGCAGGCTCATGTTTGGTATCATTAGAAAGGCCAGAGCATGGCCTTTCCAATGATACCACATATGACCATGTTTAAAGTAAAGGAAAAACAAAAATAATAATAATAAAATAAAAACATGTTTTTTTAAAGATGTGAAATGGCTCAGCAGTGAAGGGGTTAAACACCAGGTGGGAAAGGTGAAGGGTGCATCTAGATTCCAGCGACGGCCAGTTTAGTTCTTTTATCATTTCACAATAGTGGGTCATGTAGTTACTTTGTAGCACAAAGTGGCAGAATGAGTTATACAATGTAGTAAGTTTATGAAGGTGAGCTTGCGGGGCAGCTGCATACACTTCATTTGTTGTACAATCTGCTTTCTTACCGCGGGGCTCAGGCAGGATTTGTTTCTTTACAGGGCACCTAGTAAGCGGTAAAGTTTAGATGAGAGTTTTTCGAGGTTTTTTTTTTGTGGGGGCCAAAGGATAGATTTTGGTCTAACCACATACCTAGATATTTTAAGAGAAGTGACTGTGGTCAGCGTGCCAGTTGATTTTGTCCAAACACATAGATGGGGCGTTTGCAATTTGTGTAGTTTAGGTTCTGTTCCAAAGAGCATCGTAACCATTTTGTCCTGTCGGAGATATTACAGGTAAGAAATTTATACGAGATATAAACATCAATCGTCTATATTTCTCAGTTCTCCTAAATTCTTTTATTGTACGTGTTTTGCTTTAAAAAATAAAACCAACCAGCTTAGATAAAAATCTATATATTTATTACGTATACAAAATTGATTTAATCTCACAACATAATCAAAGATTTATAAAACACCAAATCCATCAGCATACAGATTTCTAGCTTTTTAGCTTTCTAGCTTTTTAATTTACATATCCTGTTAGTAACTATACATAGATGGTTAGTTCACTTAATAACTTAAAGAAAACAATTAACATGTATTCCCAGCAAACCAATATTTAAAACAAGCTAGTATCTTATATATATATATACACCTCTCTCTTATGCTACTTGGATCAACAAAAGATGAGCTATCACTTACAGGGTTATCCAAAGAGATTCGAAAAGTCACTGCATGTTCGGTGACTTTTCGTTCTCTTCAATTCGGTTCCTTTTGCCGATCCCATTTCGGTGACCCTGCGGTGTATTCAGCAAACACCACAGGGTCCCCGAATTGCAGGGAAAAGCTGCCGCAAACCTGACGAAAACTAACCGAATGCACGCTGAAAACAAGCAAAAACATCTGGATTAACCTTCGAAAAACCCGAACAGGAGCCGAACAGGAGCCGAAAAGGAGCCGAATCACACAGAGCCGAAGCAGCTGTGACGTAGAGGAGGCAGTGAATAAATTAGAAAAACCATTTGTATGAATCTGGGAAAAAGAAACACTGTTTGCAAAGAAACTACTAAGCGAAAATGTCTGAAATTTTCACAGGAGGTCCAGGGATGATAATAAAGAGGGCTGTTACAAAAAAAATAAGCAAACTGAAAAAAAAAAAAAAAAAAAATCGACTTTTAATTTTTTTTTAAAAAATTCAGAAAAATGCTTAAACTATCCTAAAAAATCTATAATAAAGAGACTTTTTGCTGCAGAATTTTATAATGAACGGTTTATTAGATATTGAATTAAAACGGGAATATTTTTAACATTGAAGTCTATGGGATTCTCCTGAATAAATTTGCCGAATTAAACCACCGAATGGCAGGGCATTTCGGGAACCTTTCACTGCTGGTTTGTGTTCTCTGAATAGCCGAAGCAGTGCATTTTCATGGGGATTTCACTGCCCTCGAACAGGCACCGAACAGGCACCGTATGATCAGGCAATTCGCCAGGATTTGGCGAATTGCCTGCTCTCTGGATAGCCGAATGGCCAGGAAAGGTAACCGAACGCTGATTTTCAGCGTTCGGTTACCTTTCTCAAGCAATTCGGATCTCTTTGGATAACCCTGTTATTCTTCTAGAATGATAAGTAAGAAAACTTATTTAGTGAATCCTCCCCTAATATCGAGAATTAATCTTCTAATCTTCTGCTTGTTATATTTGGGTTATATAATTCCTTGCTTAATTACTTCAATCACAGTAACTTCCAAATTCAATATATATTTTTGTATATCATTGCAACAAATACTTTAGGATAAAATCCTTATACCAGATTCTTCTTTATATCTCTATCTACAGATTAGAAATATTTTTGAAGATTCCAGGTCTAACAGTACCTGAAATAAATTTCAGTCTATATCTATTGCGAGATACACACCCATATATATATATTACATTAATGCCACTATTTGCTTTCATACATTACCTGTCCAAAATCTGGATTCAGCGTTTCTGCAGTCTTCTTACAGCAACAATAACTTCTTTGTATTTAATATATTGTCTTGGAATATATGAGAGTATTTAGAAGATGTTATATCTTAGTTTCTATGTTTCTTTGTGAGAGTATCTTTCTTTTAGCATCTCCTTGGTATAAGGGAGAGATATAAGTCAATGCATAAGAATTAGGAATATGTGTATTCCCATGAGGGAGAATTTAGGTGTGGTCTTAATTGAAATGATATGTAATATCCTGGAATCAATGCATTGTGTGTCGTGTCCTGAAATGATCTGAATGAATGCTTGAACAGTACATGGCCAGTTATAGGGGATTTTTACGTCACTCATTTAACTACCTCCTAATTTAAATATAATATTGTCTTATAAGGGGTTCAAAACTGTTCACCTTTACTTACACCACAAGATGGCAGTGTTGCTTTTCAAATAAAAAATATTAAAAATTAATTTGAAACATGTGACGGGGTCGAAGATCAATCTCTCTCTTATCAATTAGAACAGAAGACCTCATATTCAATCCTAGACTTTGGGTCTCTCCTGTCATTTTTGATTTAATATTTTTCTCTCCTAGCCACTTCAAAATTGTCTTATCAGTTACACTTTACTTTTCCATTAATCGACAGAGAATATTTCTATTCTTCAGTTAAACAACTTATTTCTATCCTTCAGTAATTATACAGTTATATAGTTCTACACTCTTCAAAATATTTTTTAATACACCATTTTACTGTGCTCCTAATATAGAATATATATATTGATAAGAATATATTTTTGTGGATAGCATAGATATACTTGCATATATTTTAAACCTTAAATATGTTTCTATACCAAAAAGAAAAATATCTTTAATTCAAAGAAAACAGACCAATAAATTTAAATATGACATGTCTGGCACTTAGGCTCGGCATATATCATATAAAGACATTTCATAGTCTAGCAATTAGACATACATACATGTTTACCTTGATGAACTTATGTAAAAAAAATCCTGAGTTCATTCTAAAACTAGGCGAAAGTTGAGAAAGACTTTACATTAAACAAGATGGCTACAGGCATCCATTTTGTGAAAATACCTGACAGTCCATATTTAGAAAAAGTTTGTTATCTTTGATCCACTTTTCTACCTGTGAATTGTTCTTGCAGCACGGCCTCCAGCTGCGGGAGATTTGGTTTGGAAATATGGAAGATACAGGAAGTGAGATCACTTCAGGAGTAAATAAAAATCGGGTATGCATAAAATCTGACGTTTTGGCTCCTAAGAGCCTTTATCAAGGAATATGGAATTAAAAAACCCTTAGGAGCTGAAAGTCGGATTTTATGCATACCCTAAACTTTGCTTATTTTACAAGTCCTTGGGTGTTCCCACTTCCTGTACCTTCCATATACATTATTTTTTATTTCTTTTTTAAGGAATGCGTGAGGGGACGAAAACCCTCAAGCTGTAGTGTAACGGCTCGAGCGCGGTGCTTATTTTTTAAGCACCCTATTCCATCCAAGAAGCAAGCTCAGTTTGCGACTCTAATTTGCGCCAGGTTACTGTACATTAGTGTATCCTATACTTTGTACGGGAGATGCTAATGTAGCCCGAGCAGATGGAGAACGAGCTATACCAACCAACACATTCTCCATCTGCGTCTTACTTGTTTTTGAAAAGCCTGACGTGTTTCAGACCATGGCGTTGACATATAAATCTAACCCCACCTAAGAATGCCATATTCATCTCAGATCCTTCAGTGGTGAGAATAGAAACATAGAAAAATGTCGGCAGATAAGAACCTTTTGGCCCATCTAGTCTGCCCAATTACATGGATACTTTACCTGGATTTATCTTTTGTTTAGGATAGCCTTATGCCCAGTGGCGTCACTAGGGTTGGTGTCACCCGGTGCGGTAACTTATGGTGTCACCCCCCCCCCCCCGAGTTTTAAAGATTTTTTTTTTTAACTACTCTTACTCCTAAAATCAGTACTCCCATATAACACTGAATGCTCATACACACAGCGCACATTACTGTGAGGTTTATTGCTGTGGAGCTCTCTCATATGCTCACACAAATTTTTTCAACTGCCAGCAAGTACGTTGCCTGTTCGAAGGCAGTGAAAGCACACATGGATATATATTGCCCCCAGCAGCTCTGGATATATATTGTCCCCAGCTCACATATGGATATATTGCCCCAGTTCACAGTTATATATTGCCCCCAGCAGCTCACCCATGGATATATATTGCGCCTCAGCTCACATATGGATATATTGCGCCTCAGCTCACATATGGATATATTGCGCCTCAGCTCACACATGGATATACTGCCCCAGACCAGCTCACACATGGATATTGCCCCAGCTCTCATGGATACTGCCCCCAGCACACATGGATATACTGCCCCAGCTCCTCTCATGGATATACTGCCCCAGCTCCTCTCATGGATATACTGCCCCAGCTCCTCTCATGGATATACTGCCCCAGCTCCTCTCATGGATATACTGCCCCAGCTCCTCTCATGGATATACTGGGGCTATCCTAAACAAAAGATAAATCCAGGTAAAGTATCCATGTAATTGGGAGACTAGATCTTTTCCTTCCAAACGGACCCCTCTTTTCATCTCACCCCCACTCTCTTCATTTCATTCCAACCCCCACCTCTCCTTATTAAATTCCAACCCCCCACCCTCTTCGTTTCATTACAACCCCCACCCTCTTCGTTTCATTACAACCCCCACCCTCCCCTTATTAAATTCCAACCCCCCACCCTCTCCATTTCATTCCAACCTCCCACCCTCTCCATATTAAATTCAAAGCCCCCCACCCTCTCCATATTAAATTCAAAGCCCCCCACCCTCTCCATATTAAATTCCAACCCCCCACCCTCTCCATAATAAATGCAAAGCCCCCCACCCTCTCCATAATAAATGCAAAGCCCCCCACCCTCTCCATAATAAATGCAAAGCCCCCCACCCTCTCCATGTTAAATTCAAAGCCCCCACCCTCTCCATATTAAATTCAAAGCCCCCCACCCTCTCCATATTAAATTCAAAGCCCCCACCCTCTCCATTTCATTACAACCCCCACCCTCTCTATATTAAAAATTCAAAGCCCCCACCTATCTTTATTAAATTCCAACCCCCCCCCACTCTCTCCTGATTTCATTCAAACCCCCCACTCTTTTTGTTTCAACCCCCCTGTCAGTTTTTGGAGACAGGGGGGGGCTCAAGTAGAGCAAGCGGCCAGCAGGGGAAGGAGGGGCCCAGGGACTCCCAGCATACTCCTTCCGATGATGGGCAGAGAGGGACCGGGCCTGGCGGGTAACGAGGACAGGAGGCAGGGAATGGTCGGGTGTATGTGACATTCCCCGGAGCTCCCGGGGGAAGGGGTGCCGCTGCTTACCATCTGGGAGGGTTGCTGCTTGCTCCACGGTCATAGCCCAGCTCCTCCTCTTGCAAGCTCAGGCGTGTGAGGCGACAGGGCTGTCAGGGTGGCACGGAAGGATCAGTCACATCGCGCCACCTCTCTCCTCAGTGGCATCTGCGTGGTGGAGACGGAGTGCTTGGGGGGAAGTGACGTTATATCACTTCCTCCCAGCGCAGACAGTAATAGCTGCGCGTGAACGCTTGGCTGCGGGGTTTTTTCAGAACATGGGGGCGGCGGGTCCCACTAGATACCCCACTGGGTGTCACCCTAAAGGCGGGTGTCACCTGGTGCGGGCCGCACCCCCCGCCCCCACGTTACGACGCCACTGCTTATGCCTATCCCATGCTTGCTTAAATTCAATTACTGTTTTGGCCTCTACCACTTCTACTGGAAGACTGTTCCATGTATCCATCACCCTCTCAGTAAAATAATGCTTTCTGATGTTACTTTTAAACCTTTGCCCCTCTAATCTAAGACTATGTCCTCTTGTTTTGCTACTTTGTTTCCTTTTAAATATACTCCCTTCCTCTACCTTGTGGATTCCCTTTACGTATTTAAATGTTTCTATCATATCTCCTCTGTCTCGTCTTTTTTCCAAGCTGTACATGTTAAGATCATTAAGCCTTTCCTGGTAACTTTTCTCCTTCAAGCTGTACACCATTTTAGTAGCCCTTCTCTGAGCTCTCTCTAAGATGTCTATATCCTTCTGGAGAATGGCACGATCCACCCCTTCCTCACTCTTCAGGCAGAGGTACACTGCGAACAAATAGTTCCCAGTGTTCCTCTATACTGTATATCCCTCCGCAACCCCAGCTGGATCTCATTGCTCCTTCATCTTCATGGAGTCAGATGGACTCCTGGAGCAGATTAAAAGAATGTTAAATAATAATATAATGTTAATAATATGTCAAATTATATGATTTGCTCATGAATGATTCGTTTCATGTTTATCAGGTCGGAGCTCCAGGCATGCTGCGATGCTGCCAGATATTTCCTGGTCACGCAGGAAAACACTCAGATAGGAGACAACATCACCTACGAAACACAAAAGAGTCGACAAATTGTGGTGACCAAAACACTTCATAACATGCTTCCCAAGGTATGTCTAGCACACCCCTAAATGTTCCTGCACCTCCCTGTGTAATAAAGGTCTATAAACATCTGAGGGGTCTTCACGGCCAAGTTCTTCATGCTTGGCATCTGTGGTCATTTAATTGCATAGTTATGCAGGTCCTGAGAATCTCAGGGGTACAAAGTGCACCTTCTTCTCTGAGCTCATATCTCCTAGAATGAAGTCCTGCACTTTACATTATATGCAGGTATTTTCCAAGTACCTTCATTTTTCATGAATGAAGCTACTGGTGGTTGTGTTGCTTGATTCATAGGCTCTGTGATTACCAATCCCTTCAAGGCACTGGAATGGCGTTGTAGCTATATTATCTGTATTTGTTGTGTATTTTGTATTATTTTCATACTTCAAACTAGATAGAAGATTTAGAAAGTTTTTCGCGGCACCATAACATCTTCATGGTATCAGAGTGGTTATAGTGCAAGGACTCACCGAAACTATCTAGACTTCATATTATTATTATTTATTTATAAAGCGCCAGCATATTCCGCAGCGCTGTACAATAAGCACAGTATAGACAGGGTTACAATACATTGAACAACATTTGACAAACAGTACAGGAGGAGATGAGGGCCCTATTCCCGTAGGAACTCACAATCTGGGAGGGTTGGGGTTGGAAACAGGAGGAGAGGACTGTAAGGTGAGAGTGATTGATGGTTGCGTCAGTGAGTTGGGTGGTAGGCTTCCCTAAATAGGAATGTTTTCAGGGAGCGTTTGAAGGAAGAGAAGTTAGGGGAAAGTCTGACAGCACGAGGGAGAGCGTTCCAGAGAGTGGGGCAGAGAGGAGGAGAGAAAAGGGCAGCAAAGACAGAAGCAGGTGGTGATGTTTATAATTGGGGTATCTAGACTCCACCCACATCATGGACAAGCCACGCCCCTGAGCATTTTAACTCCTCAGAAAAAGAGGAAAGACGGGACATAGACAGAGCTAGTACGTGTCTGATGCTCAGAGACAGAGCAGAGAACCAGGCTTCGATCTGAGGATTCTGCTTTGAAGTTGCCATCTGCCAGGGATTGGGGAAAAAAAACACGCCTTAACAGTTTCTTTCTTTAACCCTTTCGCTGAAGATGACATGTGGGGGACGTCATGGAGTGTCTCGGCTGTATACGGAGGGTGTCCATTTCTGTCCGGAGACCCCCTCCTGGTGCACTGACGTCAGTTTCATACGCCCCCTTGGCAAAGCCAGAAGAGAGGCTGAAAGGGCGTGGTCTTTGGACCCCTCTCCCTCCCGATTGGGAGGATATACAGAAAAAAGAAAAGCATCACTGGAAAGGTTACAGTCTGGCCTTTCCAGTGATGCCTCTTTTTAACCCCTTAGGTGCCAGTTCGCGATCCAGTGCTGAATTAGAGATTTTTCTTACATATGTATTCTTTTTTTCACAAGTATATGTAACCACCCTAACCCTTGTGCGGCTACTCTCGTATTGTACTCTGGTTTGTGTATAAATGAGACCGGTCACATGGATCACAGCTATTGAAGGGTTTATTCTGGTGGATCAGCATAGACGTATAGCTGAATATAACAAATAAAGTACCTCAATGAGTGACGAGTAATATTCGCACTATGATGTTCCACCTTCCCCATTTGTTTTGTGATAATGAGAGGATTTTGAGCACTTGTGATAAAAATGTTTTGTTCTTTTGTTGTCCCTTTTTCTCTGCCCTGCCTCGTCACACCATAGTGTATCTCCAAGCCTTTGTGAATATCCAGCCTTGTTACCCCATAGTGTATCTGCTAGCCTTTGTGACTACTCCAACTTGAAAAAAGTCATGAGACTGAAACGTCACTGTTGTTCTGAAGTGTATACTCCAAAACCCCATGTACTTTATTTAATAAAAGTTCCAGGTATTTAATTAAAAGTGATAAAATTATAACAATTGATTTGTTCCCTCCACAGACCTCGTTCTTTAATAAGCCAATCAGAAGCTGCGCTGTGGTGGGGAATGGGGGCATTTTACGAAACAGCTGTTGTGGCGCTGAAATCGACCGAGCGGACTATGTATTCAGGTAACTGATCCGACGGGAGAAGAAAAACCACAAGGACTCATAGCCAAGTCATCCTGTGAAAGAAGGGGTGGGAAACCATTCGGCAAAACCTCAACCAAGAGAAATTAATTGGAATTTAAAAAACAACTTTATTAGTAAATACAATCACTAATCACAGCGACACAAAAACCGGTAGTTTAGTGATTTTATTGTATTTATGATGTTGTACATTTACTGATAAAGTTTCATTTTTTTATTTGTATTCCAATCATTGTTTTTTTTCTTTTTCCTTTATCGAGGTTCCTTTTGCTCAGTGGTTTCCCACTTGGTAATCTGTGTTTTTCTTCTCTTTTCTAGGTATTAGGCTAGGGTCAGACGAACGCATTTTTCGCATCGTCTGTAAAAAAAGTACGTCCGAACGCATGGATGTATTTTTTCACGGAATACGCGTTAGCAGTCATACGATGCGCTATTTCGGCCGTGATTTTTTACGGATCCAAACCAGCAAACTTTGGGTGTCTGGACGTTATGTTGGCCGGACATGAGCAGTGTCTGACGTCTCCTAATCACGCCGCACACAGGCCGCTACACGGACGCAGCGCACTCTGTACATCAGTACTAGCAGTTCAACATTCTTGCGAAAATGCGTTTGTTTCCGCGCCCGTACTTTCGTGCGCCCGTACTTCGTGTGTGGGCCTGTGTTGGACGTCATTTGCTGCTACCACGGCAGTAATAAAGTGCTGCTAAAGGCACGTTCGCACTGCGTTCGTCTGACCCCAGCCTTAGACATGTGCACAGCGGTATCTTTCATTTCGGTTCTTTTCAGGCCGTGGGGTTTCATTTCAAATCGATTCCCCTTTCGTTTTGGATCATTTTGGAACGTTAGCGATCCGTTCTTTCGGACCGATTCGAAATTTTGGATCGATTCGCTTCCATTTTATAATGATTAAAAACAATAAGTGTAAAAAAAAAAAAAAGAAAGATACAGGGTGAGATGTCCCCATTAACCCTTTGCTGGGACATACGCTGTGCCCTGTGAGATGTCCAATGCCCATTAACCCTTTGCTGGGACATACGCTGTGCCCTGTGAGATGTCCAATGCCCATTAACCCTTTGCTGGGACATACGTTGTGCCCTGTGAGATGTCCAATGCCCATTAACCCTTTGCTGGGACATACGCTGTGCCCTGTGAGATGTCCAATGCCCATTAACCCTTTGCTTGGGGGACACACACCGACACTGACAGAGCCACTCAGACAATGACAAAGACACAGAGGCACACAGACAATGACAAAGACACTGGGCACTCCAATTCACAATAACGTCATTTAATGGGGTATTAGCAAAGTTTCAACTGTGAACCAGCCTTTTTCAACACACACAGACAGACAATGGCAAAGACACCGACAGAAGCAAAGACACTAAGACAATGAGAGAGACACAGACATAATTACAAAGACACTGAAAGACATAGACATTAAGAAAGACACAAAGGGGGGGGCAGCGGCACATGGAAGACGTGTGCCGAGTCTGCTCCTGCATTACCCGGCGGATAACAGCGGATATCTGTAACCCACAACATTTATTCCAACCTCCGAGTGTACCCTGAGGTTGGGTGACACGATGGCGGCACCCAGAACGCGGAAGCCTTCTGAAAGGCAGGACTTTTTCATCCCGAAACCCGGGAAGCGAAAGGACGGCGCGGCGCGCCAAGATGGCGGCGACTCCCCTCCCTCGACGCCCGCAGCGGCAGCTACGGACCTGGAGGTCTTCTCAGCAAGGATGGAAGGACTGCTTAAAGACCTGTCCGCCAGCCTAACCTCCAGACTGGACACAGTGGCGGCCGAAAATAGCCGCGACATCAGAGACATCGGGGAACGAACAGCCAAACTGGAGGAGAAAATGGCCGAAACTACAGAGGCCCACAACGTCATGGCGGCAAGAGTGGAGGACCTCGAGGACACCCTGGACAGGTATGCCTGTAAATTGGCGGATCTTGAAGATAGGTCCAGACGTCACAACCTGAAGTTAAGGGGGGTCCCTGAGAATGTACACCCTAAGGACCTACAGTCATACGCCACAGACTTTTTCACACACATCTTCCCGGGGGTCACCGAGAAATCCTTACTCCTTGATAAGATCCACAGAATCCCTAAGCCACCGTCTGCACCCGCTAAAGCCCCGAGGGACGTCATTCTACGTCTACATTATTACAGGCCGAGGGAAAGCATTCTTCACACTTTACGGGACCCAGAGATCCTAGGCCCTACCTACCAACATCTTTCGGTGTTCCCCGATCTATCCCAAGCGACATTGCAACAACGCCGACTATTTCGCCCATTAACCGAGGCCTTGAGATCGGAAAAAATCCCTTATCGCTGGGGTTATCCGACCAAATTAATCGTGCACAGGAATGGGACACCTACGATTATATCGATATTAGCAGATGGCTGGCATACCCTGAAAGAGTGGGGTCTGAAAATACCCGATGGAAAAACCAAAGAGGTACCTCCCTCCACCAGATTGGCATCGTCGCTGAAGCCTACAGCCATAGATCCTTTTCAAAGATGATCCCGGGATGTGTCACCATTCGGGATGGGTTCTGGGTCAGGAAAATGTTGTTTCCTGCAGCGTAATCCGCTGGCACGCAGGGTGTCACGTTACCCCCGTCTCCCTCTTCGGCTGAAGAGTTTGGGGGTCTTTTCCTCACTTCCCTTCAGGAGTGATATGAAATTCCCCTCAGGAGAATTTGTTTTACTTTGGACCTTCTGGTACAAACGTACCATACACCGCACTTGGTCCACTCATTTCTGCTGCACCGAAATGTTGTGGTTTTGGTTATTTCAAGTTTTGTTTCCCTTGTTTTTTTTTTCTCTTTTTCTCTTTCTATTTTTATGTCAGGTTCTTTCTATCGTTGTTACATCCATCTCGCCATCAGCGGACCGAAGGTCCAGATTCATCTCTATTCTGTATGATTTGATAATACCTCATCAAGGTTGCATGTCATTTATCCATTTTGAAATTATTGTCGTATAACGTGAAAGGATTGAATTTACCTGTGAAACGTCACTCACTATATAGAGCCATACGCACTCACGACGCGGATATAATCTGCCTTCAGGAGACTCACTTCAGGCAATTAAATCACCCGACGCTATACACTCCCCAGTATCGCACCCAATATCACTCTACATTTACATCCAAATCCAGGGGCGTCTCTCTTCTAGTTCACAACCGTCTATCATTCCAAGCCCATAGAATATTAAAAGACCCAAAAGGCAGGTATATCATTATAGTATGCACGATTAATTCCGCCCAGTACACCTTGGTGTCGGTCTACGCCCCTAACACTTCTCAAGTTCAATTCCAAACCCAGATACTGCATAAAGTGGCGGACGTCCGTATGGGGACCCTTATTTTATGCGGTGATTTCAATATGGGACTAGACCCAAGTAGGGATAGGTCCACCCAAACCACACCTTCAATTTCCAAACTGTCGCTCCGTAAACTTCATCTCCTATTACAACAACATGACCTATATGACGCATGGCGATTGACTCGCCCTCTAGAGCGTGACTATACATTCCGGTCAGGAGTCCATAATAGCTACACCAGGATAGACTATTTTCTCGTTACGGGAGCGACTCTCCCTCGGACGGTAGACTGCGAGATTATGCCATTCGCCTGGTCTGACCATGCCCCAGTGCTCCTGACCCTAGAAGACGCGTACACATACTACACCAAACCACCTTGGAGACTCCGGGAAACATTGCTGCAACACGACCAAGCACAACAAGCTATACAAACCGCCCTGCACAATTATTTCACAGAGAACGTGAAACCAGGGATGTGCCCTCTCATAATCTGGCAAGCTCACAAGGCAGTAATTCGAGGCGTAGGCATACAATGGAACGCCCAACAGCGTAAAAGATACACATCCAAAAAACTTGCTATCCTCACCACCCTGCAGCAACTTGATAATCAAAATAAAGTATCTCCCACCCAAGCCATAGCAGAACAAATCGAATCGGCACTCAGCTATTTCCGCGCTATGACACGCCTTAAAAAGGAAATACTATGCCCTCCAAAACAAACCCGGTAGGCTTTTAGCTCGGAAACTCCAAAACGTCACTGCACTGCAGAAAATAACCACATTACACACCACTGAGACCGAATTGCATAACCCCAGAGATATAGCCAATGGCTTCGCGGAATACTATGAGAAGTTATATAATTTGGGCACGAACGACTCGATCTCTCAGCCCACCACGTCCACCGTGGTTGCCTACTTAAACAATTTACACCTTCCCTCACTCAATAGCATCCAGGCCGAACGCCTTTCTTCCCCAATCACCATTGAAGACATAATAACAGCAATTAAACACTTACCACCAGGAAAGGCGCCAGGCCCTGACGGCCTCCCGGGCCTATATTATTCCAAGTTTTCTTCCCAGCTACTGCCTCATCTCCAAGCAGCATTCGCTGCAGCAAGAGAAGGAGGATCATTCCCAGTGGACATGATGAGAGCGCATATAGTCACGCTACCTAAACCAGGGAAAGTACCGGACCGCTGCCCTAACTTGCGCCCTATCTCTTTACTTAACATAGATGTCAAGTAGGCTTGTGCACCGATTTTTTTTTCGGTTCGATTCGGTTCGATTTTTCAGATTTTTAAACTTTTCGATTCGGCTCGTTTCGACCGATTTCGGTTTCGATTCGATTCGGTTCGGCTCGATTCGTTTTTCGGGTACATTTTTTTTTCGGAATATCGACCATTTTTCGTATTTTCGTGTCACTGTGCTCGGTTTTTGTATCGACTTTTCGTAATTTCGGAAATTCTTGTTTTTCGGAATTGCACATTTTTCGGAATATCGACCATTTTTCGTATTTTTCGTGTCATTTTGGCCGTTTTTTGTATCGACTTTTTCAGAAAATTTTCGTTTTTCGGAACATCTGTTCTCCTCGTTTGACACATTTCAAGTCCATCCGAAAAATCCGAAAATATTTCGTTTCGGCTCGGAAAACATTTCGGATCTGAAATTTTCGGATCTAAAATGTTTCGGAAATTCGGCCGCATCCGAAAACACGAATCGGGAAATTTCGTGAAAATTCCGAAATTCCGAAACCCGAAACGCACATCCCTAATGTCAAGCTCTACGGCAAAATTCTGGCTACCCGCTTGCTACACCTATTACCTACCCTGATTGGACAAGATCAAGTGGGCTTCATATCCAAACGTCAGGGCCCAGATAGCACTAAGAAACTTTTAAATCTATTGGACGTTGTGAATCGCGAGGGCATACCCAGTTTGATCCTGTCGCTTGGCGCCGAAACAGCGTTCGACAGGGTCAACTGGCTATTTCTCACACAAGTTCTTTTAAAGTTCGATTTCCCAGCCCATTTTATAAGAGATGTTCAAGCATTATATGAGTCCCCATTGGCAAGGGTGCTAAATTCGGGTTTTCTCTCGGAGGAGTTTGTCATATCCAACGGTACACGTCAGGGATGCCCCCTTTCACCGCTCCTATATGCCTTGCTTTTAGAACCGCTAGCCCAAGCTATCCGACAAAATGATGATATCCAAGGTATCTCGGTGGGCCCTATCACGTTTAAATTAAATCTCTACGCGGATGACATATTACTAACTCTGACGGATCCAGACACATCGCTTCCAGCGTTACAACGGGAATTGGACTCTTATGGTCCTATCACTCTTATGGTCCTATCACTTAGTAAACGCACAGAAGACTCAAGCCCTACCACTAAATTTCCCTTACGATCGACTGACAACCCTACGGGCTCGATATAACTACGACTGGCGCTCAGACTATATAAAATATCTAGGACTCCGCATAGCGACAACCACAGAGAACCTAATCAAACGTAATTATGACAAATTACTGAAAGACGTGAAATCTTTACTTTATCAATGGCGCTTCAGAGATGTCTCATGGCTGGGCAGGATGGCGGCGGTGAAAATGATGGTCCTCCCAAAAATCTTATATCTTTTCAGAACCCTACCACTAAAACTGCCAAAAACGTATTTAGACCAATTGCAATCTATATTAATGTCCTATGTCTGGCGAAAAAAGACACCTCGGGTGCCACGAAGCTTACTGTACCTAAGACACAAGGAGGGAGGCCTTAAGATGGTCCACGTCCACAGATACTATTGGGTGACTTGTTTGGCATCTCTATCTGAAACAGTGCATCATTACCCCGCGCCTCAGTGGGTTGTAATAGCATCGGCTTATTCCAGCAGTCATAACTTGAATGACCTACTCTGGTCCCCAAGAAAACTTAGACCACGCCTCCCCTTCCTCCTTCCTCTCCCATTCTTACTATTGCAGGTCTGGGATCGCCATTCTAACGGATTTATGCACCATACCCCGTTATCCATGGCCACTCCCCTCTCCTCGTTAATTTACGTTCTACCGAATTTCCGTGCTACCCCATGGGCGCATCTAGGGGTCACACATCTCCACCACCTTTTTGTTCCGTCAGCCATCCTGTCCTTCCAGTCACTGCAACTGAAATATAAAGTACCATATATTGTTCTTATCGTATATGCAACTACATTCGTATTTACGGTCATGTAAAGTGTTAGAAAACCTGCGAGACACCTTGCCACTCTTATCGGAATTTGAACTGTTTTGGCTAGATCCGATATCAACCATCAAGCCCATCTCACTGTTTTATAAATTGCTCTTGACACCAAGGATGCCGGTTCGATGGTCTTTTCAAGCTACCTGGGAAAAGGACCTTAACATATCTTTCACTCCTTCTTAATGGGCGATGGCTCATAGGTTTGCAACGGGGGCGACCAGATGCGCCACAATGATTGAAACACAAAAAAAATTACTCTATTGCTGGTACTACACGCCATCTCGTATGAAACGCTTCGACCCCAGATCCTCAGATTTATGTTGGAGTTTGTACCTCGGCAGTGAGCACTATGGGTCACATTTGGTGGCACTGCCCGATGATCGCCCCTTTGTGGTCGGGAAGCTCTCAGCTAGCCACGGAGGTACTGAGCTGCGACATTCCTGCCTCCCCCGAAATCTTGTTGTTTGGAATGATCCATTTGCCGCGTCGGCACCTTAACATGCTGTTTATTATGGTTTCGGCAACAATGCTTCATATAGCACGAAACTGGAAGTCTACCGAGGTACCGTCACAACGGCAGATAGTAACCATGCTGGACCAATACCGTTCCTTTGACTCGAAAGCTAGACCGGCGAGGGGTGGCCCATCTCGAAAAGATCCATGGACAATATGGGACATACACAAAATTTATAAAGCTTGTGGTTTGTGAATTGATGGCCCCTATTAGGGTTTCTTCCCAAGAGGTATCATACGCACCGTAAGTGCAGGCCGCGGATGTGATAAAACTCATAACCATGCTGTCATGCAAAGTTATTCCTGACTCCCTCTCCCCCCCCTTTTTTTTTTTTCTTCTTCTCTCTCATCTCTCTTTTTCTTATTTCACAATTTCGGTATGTTTCTTTAATGTTTATTATCTTTGAAAAAGTAGAAGCCACAGTATATTATGTTTGATTGCAACTGGTATAGTGAACAGAGTAATCACTGGTAAAATGGTCAGCGGGCTCGCTGTCCATAGACTGTACTGTGTCCTTCTTAATAAAAATCTTTAAATCAAGAAAGACACAAAGACAATAACAGAGACACTCACACAATTATAAAGACACTAAAAGAGACACCAACGCAGGAAGAAGACTGGTCACGCGAGACTCCATATGTGAATGAGCTTCTATTGGGATCATTAGTGACGATTTGGTCCCAACATAGGACAATTCTCAAGCGGCAACATCACAAAAATAAAAAAACACACACATAAATATATAATAGTACAGAATCCAGGGAACCCGCAGCCAGGATTTATAAAACTTTTTGTGCTCCGGTGCAAACGGCTGCCGAAAAGGATAGTTCTCTAGGCAGGCGCGCACTCCAGGGAGTCATAAAATAAGCTTTAATTGTGTCTACAAAAGTGCTTTTGCAGGCACAATAAAAGATTTTATAAGACTCCCTGGAGCGCGTGCCTTCCGGATGAACTATATATTACAGTAAATATGGAAGCGCTCAGCGTCTGCATAAAAACTATCACTTTTATGCTGCTATAAGCACCAAGAGAAACACAAACTGCAAGAGAACGCAAACTAATGAAACGAAAAATTATCACAAACTGCAAAAGAACGCAAACTAACGAAACAATAAATGAACCCAAACTGCAAGAGAACGCAAACTAATGAAACAAAAATAAACACAAACTGCAAGAGAACGCAAACTAATGAAATAAAAATGAACACAAACTGCAAGAGAACGCAAACTAATGAAACAATAAATGAACCCAAACTGCAAGAGAACGCAAACTAATGAAACAATAAATGAACCCAAACTGCAAGAGAACGCAAACTAACGAAACAATAAATGAACACAAACTGCAAGAGAACGCAAACTAACGAAACAATAAATGAACCCAAACTGCAAGAGAACGCAAACTAACGAAACAATAAATGAACACAAACTGAAAGAGAACGCAAACTAACGAAACAATAAATGAACCCAAACTGCAAGAGAACGCAAACTACCGAAACAATAAATGAACACAAACTGAAAGAGAACGCAAACTAATGAAACAATAAATGAACACAAACTGCGAGAGAACGCAAACTAATGAAACAATAAATGAACACAAACTGCAAGAGAACGCAAACTAACGAAACAATAAATGAGCACAAACTGCAAGAGAACGCAAACTACCGAAACAATAAATGAACACAAACTGAAAGAGAACGCAAACTAATGAAACAATAAATGAACACAAACTGAAAGAGAACGCAAACTAATGAAACAATAAATGAACACAAACTGAAAGAGAACGCAAACTAATGAAACAATAAATGAACCCAAACTGCAAGAGAACGCAAACTAATGAAACAATAAATGAACACAAACTGCAAGAGAACGCAAAGTAACGAAACAATAAATGAACACAAACTGCAAGAGAACGCAAACTAATGAAACAATAAATGAACACAAACTGCAAGAGAACGCAAAGTAACGAAACAATAAATGAACACAAACTGCAAGAGAACGCAAAGTAACGAAACAATAAATGAACACAAACTGCAAGAGAACGCAAACTAACGAAACAATAAATGAACCCAAACTGCAAGAGAACGCAAACTAACGAAACAATAAATGAACCCAAACTGCAAGAGAACGCAAACTAACGAAACAATAAATGAACACAAACTGCAAGAGAACGCAAACTAACGAAACAATAAATGAACCAAACTGCAAGAGAACGCAAACTAATGAAACAATAAAATGAACCCAAACTGCAAGAGAACGCAAACTAATGAAACAATAAATGAACACAAACTGCAAGAGAACGCAAACTAACGAAACAATAAATGAACACAAACTGCAAGAGAACGCAAACTAACGAAACAATAAATGAACACAAACTGAAAGAGAACGCAAACTAACGAAACAATAAATGAACACAAACTGCAAGAGAACGCAAACTAATGAAACAATAAATGAACCCAAACTGCAAGAGAACGCAAACTAACGAAACAATAAATGAACACAAACTGCAAGAGAACGCAAAGTAACGAAACAATAAATGAACACAAACTGCAAGAGAACGCAAACTAACGAAACAATAAATGAACACAAACTGCAAGAGAACGCAAACTAACGAAACAATAAATGAACCCAAACTGCAAGAGAACGCAAACTAACGAAACAATAAATGAACCCAAACTGCAAGAGAACGCAAAGTAACGAAACAATAAATGAACACAAACTGCAAGAGAACGCAAACTAACGAAACAATAAATGAACACAAACTGCAAGAGAACGCAAAGTAACGAAACAATAAATGAACACAAACTGCAAGAGAACGCAAACTAACGAAACAATAAATGAACACAAACTGCAAGAGAACGCAAACTAACGAAACAATAAATGAACACAAACTGCAAGAGAAAGCAAACTAACGAAACAATAAATGAACACAAACTGCAAGAGAACGCAAACTAACGAAACAATAAATGAACACAAACTGCAAGAGAACGCAAACTAATGAAACAATAAATGAACCCAAACTGCAAGAGAACGCAAACTAACGAAACAATAAATGAACACAAACTGCAAGAGAACGCAAACTAACGAAACAATAAATGAACCCAAACTGCAAGAGAACGCAAACTAACGAAACAATAAATGAACACAAACTGCAAGAGAACGCAAACTAACGAAACAATAAATGAGCACAAACTGCAAGAGAACGCAAACTACCGAAACAATAAATGAACACAAACTGAAAGAGAACGCAAACTAATGAAACAATAAATGAACACAAACTGAAAGAGAACGCAAACTAATGAAACAATAAATGAACACAAACTGAAAGAGAACGCAAACTAATGAAACAATAAATGAACCCAAACTGCAAGAGAACGCAAACTAATGAAACAATAAATGAACACAAACTGCAAGAGAACGCAAAGTAACGAAACAATAAATGAACACAAACTGCAAGAGAACGCAAAGTAACGAAACAATAAATGAACACAAACTGCAAGAGAACGCAAACTAACGAAACAATAAATGAACCCAAACTGCAAGAGAACGCAAACTAACGAAACAATAAATGAACCCAAACTGCAAGAGAACGCAAACTAACGAAACAATAAATGAACACAAACTGCAAGAGAACGCAAACTAACGAAACAATAAATGAACCCAAACTGCAAGAGAACGCAAACTAATGAAACAATAAATGAACCCAAACTGCAAGAGAACGCAAACTAATGAAACAATAAATGAACACAAACTGCAAGAGAACGCAAACTAACGAAACAATAAATGAACACAAACTGCAAGAGAACGCAAACTAACGAAACAATAAATGAACACAAACTGAAAGAGAACGCAAACTAACGAAACAATAAATGAACACAAACTGCAAGAGAACGCAACTAATGAAACAATAAATGAACCAAACTGCAAGAGAACGCAAACTAACGAAACAATAAATGAACACAAACTGCAAGAGAACGCAAAGTAACGAAACAATAAATGAACACAAACTGCAAGAGAACGCAAACTAACGAAACAATAAATGAACACAAACTGCAAGAGAACGCAAACTAACGAAACAATAAATGAACCCAAACTGCAAGAGAACGCAAACTAACGAAACAATAAATGAACCCAAACTGCAAGAGAACGCAAAGTACGAAACAATAAATGAACACAAACTGCAAGAGAACGCAAACTAACGAAACAATAAATGAACCCAAACTGCAAGAGAACGCAAACTAACGAAACAATAAATGAACACAAACTGCAAGAGAACGCAAAGTAACGAAACAATAAATGAACACAAACTGCAAGAGAACGCAAACTAACGAAACAATAAATGAACACAAACTGCAAGAGAACGCAAACTAACGAAACAATAAATGAACACAAACTGCAAGAGAAAGCAAACTAACGAAACAATAAATGAACACAAACTGCAAGAGAACGCAAACTAACGAAACAATAAATGAACACAAACTGCAAGAGAACGCAAACTAACGAAACAATAAATGAACACAAACTGCAAGAGAACGCAAACTAACGAAACAATAAATGAACACAAACTGCAAGAGAACGCAAAGTAACGAAACAATAAATGAACACAAACTGCAAGAGAACGCAAAGTAACGAAACAATAAATGAACACAAACTGCAAGAGAACGCAAACTAACGAAACAATAAATGAACACAAACTGCAAGAGAACGCAAACTAACGAAACAATAAATGAACCCAAACTGCAAGAGAACGCAAACTAACGAAACAATAAATGAACACAAACTGCAAGAGAACGCAAACTAACGAAACAATAAATGAACACAAACTGCAAGAGAACGCAAACTAATGAAACAATAAATGAACCCAAACTGCAAGAGAACGCAAACTAATGAAACAATAAATGAACACAAACTGCAAGAGAACGCAAACTAACGAAACAATAAATGAACACAAACTGCAGAGAACGCAAACTAACGAAACAATAAATGAACACAAACTGAAGAGAACGCAAACTAACGAAACAATAAATGAACACAAACTGCAAGAGAACGCAAACTAATGAACAATAAATGAACCCAAACTGCAAGAGAACGCAAACTAACGAAACAATAAATGAACACAAACTGCAAGAGAACGCAAAGTAACGAAACAATAAATGAACACAAACTGCAAGAGAACGCAAACTAACGAAACAATAAATGAACAAAACTGCAAGAGAACGCAAACTAACGAAACAATAAATGAACCCAAACTGCAAGAGAAAGCAAACTAACGAAACAATAAATGAACCCAAACTGCAAGAGAACGCAAAGTAACGAAACAATAAATGAACACAAACTGCAAGAGAACGCAAACTAACGAAACAATAAATGAACCCAAACTGCAAGAGAACGCAAACTAACGAAACAATAAATGAACACAAACTGCAAGAGAACGCAAAGTAACGAAACAATAAATGAACACAAACTGCAAGAGAACGCAAACTAACGAAACAATAAATGAACACAAACTGCAAGAGAACGCAAACTAACGAAACAATAAATGAACACAAACTGCAAGAGAACACTAACGAAACAATAAATGAACACAAACTGCAAGAGAACGCAAACTAACGAAACAATAAATGAACACAAACTGCAAGAGAACGCAAACTAACGAAACAATAAATGAACACAAACTGCAAGAGAACGCAAACTAACGAAACAATAAATGAACACAAACTGCAAGAGAACGCAAACTAACAAAACAATAAATGAACACAATCTGAAAGAGAACGCAAACTAATGAAACAAAAATGAACACAAAATGCAAGAGAACGCAAACTAATGAAACAAAAATGAACACAAACTGAAAGAGAACGCAAACTAATGAAACAATAAATGAACACAATCTGAAAGAGAACGCAAACTAATGAAACAAAAATGAACACAAAATGCAAGAGAACGCAAACTAATGAAACAAAAATGAACACAAACTGCAAGAGAACGCAAACTAATGAAACAAAAATGAACACAAACTGCAAGAGAACGCAAACTAACGAAACAATAAATGAACACAAACTGCAAGAGAACGCAAACTAACGAAACAATAAATGAACACAAACTGCAAGAGAACGCAAACTAACGAAACAATAAATGAACACAAACTGCAAGAGAACGCAAACTAACGAAACAATAAATGAACACAAACTGCAAGAGAACGCAAACTAATGAAACAATAAATGAACACAAACCAAAAATACTGGATTTCGGGGATAACCCGTAAAGATAATAATAAAGTGGAAATACAAGAAAGGAGGGCACCCAGGAGTTCCCATAGGTAGGGAAACCTACCAGCCAGTGTAATAAGAAATAAAAGGAAGAAAGGAGAATGCTTTCAACCCGCTGCTGTTAAATAAGAAGTACGCGATGATATGACCACATACCTATTGCATATTATATCATTAATATTAAAAATCCTTTAATAGCAGGAAAAAACAGACTAAACATCAATAAGACAACTGTTTATATTTGGAGAATTGCTGAATTAACCCAAAGGAGGATCGCCTCTACAGGTCCAAAGAAGGATCGCCTCTACGGGTCCAAAGGAGGATCGCCTCTACAGGTCCAAAAGAGGATCGCCTCTACAGGTCCAAAGGAGGATCGCCTCTACAGGTTCAAAAGAGGATCGCCTCTACAGGTCCAAAGGAGGATCGCCTCTACAGGTCCAAAGGAGGATCGCCTCTACGGGTCCAAAGGAGGATCGCCTCTACGGGTCCAAAGGCATTATTATTTGAGCCGATATTATGAAGGGCTCCCTACCACGTGAGTGGGATAAAGATAATATATTTTTAATTGGATGAGGTAGTACCGGCTGGGTGGAGTAGAGGTAACATCACTGCTCTGCATGGAGAGAGCCTGTGGAGTCATGGGTTCGATCCCAGCGAGCAACCTCTCCAGTAAGTGTCCTTGGGCAAGACACCTAACGGTACATACTCGCCACCCAGGACATACTTGAAAACGAGAGAAATCTCAATGTATCCTTCCTGGTAAAATCCTTTCTCAAAAAAAAATGTTACTTGCACCATATACAGGGTGTCCATAAAGTCTCTATAAAATTTCAAACATTTATTCCAAAGGCAAATGAAAAGTCAGATAAGTGAAAATTATTACAAAATGAGACGTATAGATTCAAGGTTTTTTTTTGCCTCCTTTAATGCACCTCTATATGGGCACCATTAATTGCATGAAGCACTGATGCCATTGCCACCATTGATGAGGGGAAGCTACAGCCAGCATGGCAAGAAATCCAGTACCGTCTTGATGTGCTTCGTGCAACTAATGGTGCCCATATAGAGGTGTATTAAATGAGGCGAAAAAAAACCTTAAACATACACGTCTCATTTTGTAATGATTTTCACTTATCTGTCTTTATATTTGCCTTTGGAATAAATTTTGGAAATTGTAAAGAGACTTTACAGACACCCTGTGTATTTCTATTCTCTTGGAGGTTCTCCGTTATGTCTTTATTGAAAGACGCGCTTGTCCACATTTCCTTTTGTGGATATAAATGTATGTTTCCAGCTAATGCTGTGGAGGTGGATCAGTGCAGATTGTGGCAGGACACAGGGCACAAGAAAGTGGGTTTGTATGACCATACAGCGATCTACTGGAAATCTGCACGCCAATCTCCATGTTGTTATTTTTCAGTATTTTGTAACGTGGGACACAAAGATTTGCAACAGGGTTGACGTTCCTGGAGGTATCAGCCAAATGACAAATGATTTAGATAAACTAAAAAAATGGTGGGAGCTGTGGCAATTGAGTTTTAATGTGGATAAGTGCAAGATAATGCACCTGGGACGTAAAAACCCAAGGGCTGAATATAGAATATTTGATACATCTGAGGGTTTGGATTTAGGTGTTATTATTTCAGAGGATCTAAGGGTAAGTAGTCAATGTAATAGAGCAGCAGGAAATGCTGGCAGAATGATTGGAAATGCTGGCAGAATGCTTGGTTGTGTAGGGAGAGGTATTAGCAGTAGGAAAAGGGAAGTGCTCATGCCACTGTACAGAGCACTGGTGAGACCTCACTTGGAGTACTGTGTGCAGTACTGGAGACCGTATCTCCAGAAGGATATAGACATCTTAGAGAGAGTTCAGAGAAGGGCTACTAAAATGGTGTACGGCTTGAAGGAGAAAAGTTACCAGGAAAGGCTTAATGATCTTAACATGTACAGCTTGGAAAAAAGACGAGACAGAGGAGATATGATAGAAACATTTAAATACGTAAAGGGAATCCACAAGGTAGAGGAAGGGAGTATATTTAAAAGGAAACAAAGTAGCAAAACAAGAGGACATAGTCTTAGATTAGAGGGGCAAAGGTTTAAAAGTAACATCAGGAAGCATTATTTTACTGAGAGGGTGGTGGATACATGGAACAGCCTTCCAGTAGACGTGGAAGAGGCCAAAACAGTAATTGAATTTAAGCAAGCATGGGATAGGCATAAGGCTATCCTAAACAAAAGATAAATCCAGGTAAAGTATCCATGTAATTGGGCAGAATAGATGGGCCGAAAGGTTCTTATCTGCCGACATTTTCTATGTTTCTATAATACAGATTTACTGTCTCCTGACTGCCAATAACCCTAAGATCATCTGGTCTTCACAGATTTAATTTGCCGCCCATGAATTATTCGAATGACACTGGAAGAAAGACAAATCTAGTTACGGCAAACCCAAGCATTGTGACCGAAAGGTAAGAGTGAACAAACACATATCAACCATACTCACGAGCAAGGGAAGGCCGTGGAAGCATGTGAACACCGAATTTCGAATTTTCCATTGGTGTCTCCTGGGATATAGGTTTGTCAGCAGTCTCTCCTTTCTTCCCCTCATCCTCCTCCTCTCCTTCCTTCCCCTCCTCTCTTTCTTCCCCTCCTCCTCCACCTCTCCTTCCTTCCCCTCCTCCTCCACCTCTCTAATCTCCTTCCCCCCTCTCTCTCCTTTCCTTCCCTCTCTCTCGTTTATTACCTTTCCTTTACCTCCCCATTTCTTTCTTCCTCCCTCTCTCCCATTTCTTTCTTCCTCCCTCTCTTCCCCCATTTCTTTCTTCCTCCCTCTCCCCCCCCCATTTCTTCCCCCTTCTGCAGTGATAGCTATATATATTAGGGCTGTGTAGGCATATGTACACTGGTTTGAGTCCAATTAAACAAATTGCAGGGTTGGCACTTTGAGCCACATAAGTTGGTTTAGCGATCCAGTTTGGGCACTCAGGCTCAAAAAGGTTCGCCATCCCTGATATAGAGGCACCAAATCATCTAAGTAGGTTTTTATACCCACATAACATACCATATTGACTCATACCTAACTATGATATGTTCTTTTTTTTCTGGGATACCCTTGTAAGCTGGAGCTGAGTAAAAGGTAACAGGTCTCCCTAAAAATAACCAAAGCCTATAGGATATATGGTAGAGCCAGGATCAGTGTAGCTCCAGAAAGTGTGAGTGTCATTCTGCTATTTGTCACAGAGATTTGAGTTTCCCTCCAGTGCCTCACTATTATTTTGTTTCTCTTCTATTCTGGGTTCCCTATCAATACACAGTATTAAAGGGAACATGTCACCCTTAAATGACGACCCATTTCACTTTATTGAGCCTTTATTTGATGAACATATGAGCGGACCAATCTGCTGTACAATTTTAGACGTAATACTCACTTTCTGATAAGTTTTTTCTTGTTTTATTCAAAGATTTGCTTTGTACCAAGTACACCGGATGACAAATTTCATATTCATACGTCATCTCTCACACATGGTGAATTAAAACCTCTTATTATTCGATTGGTGGCTTTATGTACACATTGATAGCATGTTGTATTGCTACATGCGCTGGGTGCTAAGTTCTAAGTGTCCACTTGTTGGCTTCTTCCACTCCATTTGTACACCAACGACAGCTGCATATTGTCACTATATCATTGTTCGCTAATGGTATACATAGTATTGAGGGCCAATATGCTTACGTCCCCATTGCCCGGTTTTTTACAGTTCATATCAGCCAATATGACCGATCTACTAATACTAGTTGATTGTCGTTGGTGCGCCCGAGAGTATGTATTTAACCATACCAACGATGGAGATACCAAGAATGGTTACAGAACCAATTAAGAAGATCATACCTTCTGTGTAACAGGATTTCTATTTCAGGTACTCAAGATTGCATGAGAGAAGAAGACCTTTCATGGACTTGGTAAAGAACTTTGAGCCAGCCCCGATTCTGATGGCAGCCTTCTCCTTTCCAAGCACCACTGATGTGATCCTTAAGGTTATCTATACTTTGGATGAGTTTGGATCGCAGCAGAAGGTGGTTTACCACCATCCTAACTACTTGACCTATCTTGCAGTCTATTGGAAGAAGAAAGGTCTTGTCGTCCGTCGTCTCTCTTCTGGCTTCCTGATTGTCAGCACGGCCCTGGAGATCTGTGATGAGGTCACACTCTATGGGTTCTGGCCATTTGACCAAGACACCAATGGAAAACCGATCCTACATCACTATTATGACAACAGGCCCCCAAAACGTGGCGTACATTCCATGCCCGATGAGTTCTTCTTCTACACCAAATGCACAGCAAGGGAATCGTTAAGTTACAGGTTGGGAAATGCTTCTGAAATGTCAGTGCGAGGAAGCACAATGCCACGGCAACGAAACAATACAGACGCTATCAGCTCCTTAGCACTAGTAGTGATAGTGAATTCACCGCAGGTTGGGCAAATTTGATTCCCCGAAGTGTAGGGAACGATATAGCACCGAAATGTAGCCGACATTTCAGTGCTCTGTAAATAACCCGGATTATTTTCACATTTTAACATCCAAACCCTGGTGGTTATTTTTTTCTATGGTGTATTCTTGTTGTTAGAAATGGGAACCTGTTACTGTATTTTTCTGAGAAAACACACAATTTAAATAAAACAAAGAAAAAAAACTAATTTGGCTTGAATTTTGGCGCATTGTGTTTTATGAATAATATGACTGTGTAATACACTGAACTTGCTTGCGACGTGGGAAATGAGGTGAGTAATGGCCGTTGTATTGCTCATTTTATATGTGACAAATGGACAATACATTACTTAGAAAGAAAAAAAATAAAAATTTAAAGAAATATATTTTAGGATTCTATGTGTGTTATATCTTTACATGACGTTTTACATGGTCGTGATTGGTATCACTAAAAAGGCCAGACTGTAACCTGTCCATTGACACCTAAACATGAGTTTGTGTGGTGTAAATAATGGAGATACAGGAGTCCAAAGTACCCCATTCTCCTCGCAGCGATGAAGCGGCTTGTGTTTTAGATCGCCCAATGTGGAATAACGCTTCCCATATTTATTCCCAATGTGGAATTTTTGGAAAGGCCGGCTCTGATTTTTACACCATATGAGATCAATTGAGGTGTCATTGAAAAAGTTAGAGACGAAGGGTTCCAAAGTGCCCCTGTGCCCCTACAACAGTGCACCGGTTTACGTTTTCGATGAACCAATGCGTAATAATGCATTGTGCAATCACCTTCTAACTTGCTGGCATCATGGGAAATGAGAAGGCGAGTTAGTGCAGCATCATTGTTCACTTTATAATTGAAAACTGAACAATAGTGCTGCATTAGGGGGAAAAAAATGTATATTATTATTTTTACAAATAACCTGGACATGCTTGATATCACTGGAATGGACGTGCTCTGGCCTTTCCAATGATTTATTGATTTATAAAGGATTTTACCAGGAAGGATACATTGAGGTTTCTCTCGTTTTCAGTATATCCTGGGTTCAAGAACATTGAAATGTTACAGAAGTACAAAGTAATAAAATGCAAGATATTAAAAACAAAACACAAATATACAGATTAACAGAAAATAAATATATTCACTGTCACATGTTTACAGGTGCATTCTGTATATAGTCATTATGTTACATGTTTACAGGTGCATTCTGTATATAGTCATTATGTTACATGTTTACAGGTGCATTCTGTATACAGTCACTAGGTTACATGTTTACAGGCGCATTCTGTATATAGTCACTAGGTTACATGTTTACAGGTGCATTCTGTATATAGTCATTATGTTACATGTTTACAGGTGCATTCTGTATATAGTCATTATGTTACATGTTTACAGGTTCATTCTGTATACAGTCACTAGGTTACATGTTTACAGGCGCATTCTGTATATAGTCACTAGGTTACATGTTTACAGGTGCATTCTGTATATAGTCACTATGTTACATGTTTACAGGAGCATTCTGTATATAGTCACTGTGTGTCATGTTTCACTCGTAATGCGGGTACTTTTGGAGTCCGGTATGCGGTTCGTGGTACAAGAGGAGTATAGAAAAGGATGGTCGAAATCAGGCAAGTGGTCGGTCCAGGCGGAGTATGTTCATAAACGAGAGTGGGAAGCCAGTGTCGGAAACCGGAGATCGATAGGGTCAAAGCAAGGTACCAGGGGATATCCGGAAGACGTGGTCAAATGGAAGTCAAAGGTTCGGTATAGTAGCTAAGAGCTTGGGAGACAATATATCAGGGAACTTAGATATTCAACGGGGAGTTGACGACTGAGCACTCTCTCCTAGCTTTTGGGTTTTTATGAGGTATGGGTAACGAGCTCAGCTCTCTCCTGTGTGTGGGACTCCTCCCCTGCCCCTCCTGTTTGCCGGGTCTTCCCAGGTCTGTCCGGAACTCGCGAAGGTCACGCCCCTGCAGGCGAGCCGGAGGGCGCCGCCCCCCGCACGCCCAGGAGATCCAAGGATCCTCCCACGCGTGCACGATGGGGAACCGCACCCACCGCGCCCGCAAGCGACGCCGAACCACGCGGGAGGCCGACAGGAAAGGATGGAGGCAGCGGGGGCCCGAACGCCGCACCGAGAGGACATCGCGACCAGCGGTATGGGGCCTCCCAATACCCGACCTCCCCATCGTGGGAGACGCCGACGGTCGCCATGACGCCACGGCCGCGCTATGGAGGTGAGGCATGACACTGTGTTACATGTTTACAGGTGCATTCTGTATATAATCACTGTGTTACATGTTTACAGGTGCATTCTGTATATAATCACTGTGTTACATGTTTACAGGAGCATTCTGTATATAGTCACTATGTTACATGTTTACAGGTGCATTCTGTATATAGTCACTAGGTTACATGTTTACAGGCGCATTCTGTATATAGTCACTGTGTTACATGTTTACAGGTGCATTCTGTATATAGTCACTAGGTTACATGTTTACAGGCGCATTCTGTATATAGTCATTATGTTACATGTTTACAGGCGCATTCTGTATATATGACAAGAATAGATGTCTGTGGAGGAGCTAAATAAATACTATGGTTATCGGGGTTGCTGCCTACAAGGTGTTGCACAAAAATCTCAACTTAAATGTGCAAATGAAATATGTGGAGATCTTGGTGGCCTAGTCTCGCAGTGAATACTTCCCAGAATGGAAGATTCTTATTTTGTGGTTTGCTAGAGGTTTAGCTATAGGTCAGTTGTTATCGGGTGTTTAACAGAGGAGAATGCTGCAATGGATCAATTTTCAAAAGTACCCTTTACCCTATATGCCATACTGTTTGAGAAAGGCACAGGCAAAGTGCCGAAACGCGTTACAGTAACCCCCCCCCTAATTTTTATGGAATAAAACTTTTTTGTTATTTTATCCAGTTCTCATCCTTTTTGATTTATTCTGAAAAGAGATTTTGCCATCCTATCCCTCTGGATTGAAGGTGACAGTCCAAAGGTCGAAACAGTAAGTTTCTTTACCCCTCCTCCACGTCCCTTCACCCCTTCCCCCACCGGGAGGTCGACTCAGGACTGGAGACAGAAACGAGAAGACACTGTAAGAGAAAGGGGTTAGGTGCTCACCTGACTGAGAAGCACCACTCGCCCTTACGCTGAGCCTGAGACAACAGAGGCTCCAACATCGGTGAGTTGAACGACAACTGTAATCATTTAGATATATATACTGTGTTATGCTATGGGAGCATTGTCTCTCCATATGTGTTTCATTTGAGGACAACTGAAGACTCCAGGAAAAGGGGGGAACGTCACCCTGTATTTGGCGTGAGGCATTCTAACCCAGAGCGGGACCCATTAGGCTCTCTAATTTGTGAGTGTATTATATATATATCCCACCCAAACCAATTCCAGCAGTCTGCACTATTATCCTTCTTCTCTCTTCCCTATGTAATGGAATCTGCCAATTGAGGGAAGGAAGTACAACGCTGGGACATCTGACCACGATCTATAAACTATACGGCGACCAATAACCCTGGATTTGGTTTATTTACCCATTGGGTAACTTTTTTGCACATGCACTTTTTTGTGACGATAGACTATTTAGAGACTGGCAATACCACCGGACATATTTACGGACTCCTTAGAACTCACATCAACACTTTTTGTGTTTGCACTTTACAAATAGAAAAGTAATACGAGCATATGCACTTTATATGAATTTTGCACTTACGTTCTAATACACACTCTGCATTGTGAGATGGATTCACACGTATGATAATAGGAGGTAGCACTATTATTGTCATATCCGATTTGCACTTTAATGTTGTGATTTGCACATTATATGCATTTCTGCACATGTTTTTATACACCCTACATTGTGAGATGGACTCACATGTATGATACAAGGGGATATCACTAACATTACTGTAATTTATTGGCACTTTATTGCGAATTTGCACAAGACTGTTGTTTGTACAATTACCAGTGGAAAATTGATCCATTGCAGCATTCTCCTCTGTTAAACACCCGATAACAACTGACCTATAGCTAAACCTCTAGCAAACCACAAAATAAGAATCTTCCATTCTGGGAAGTATTCACTGCGCCACTAGGACCCCAAGATTTCTGCATTCTGTATATAGTCACTAGGTTACATGTTTACAGGTGCATTCTGTATATAGTCATTATGTTACATGTTTACAGGTGCATTCTGTATATAGTCACTGTTACATGTTTACAGGCGCATTCTGTATATAGTCACTATGTTACATGTTTACAGGTGCATTCTGTATATAGTCACTATATTACATGTTTACAGGCGCATTCTGTATATAGTCACTATGTTACATGTTTACAGGTGCATTCTGTATATAGTCACTAGGTTACATGTTTACAGGTGCATTCTGTATATTGTCACTATGTTACATGTTTACAGGTGCATTCTGTATATAGTCACTGTTACATGTTTACAGGTGCATTCTGTATATAGTCATTATGTTACATGTTTACAGGTGCATTCTGTATATAGTCATTATGTTACATGTTTACAGGTGCATTCTGTATATAGTCACTGTTACATGTTTACAGGCGCATTCTGTATATAGTCACTATGTTACATGTTTACAGGTGCATTCTGTATATAGTCACTATGTTACATGTTTACAGGCGCATTCTGTATATAGTCACTAGGTTACATGTTTACAGGTGCATTCTGTATAAAGTCACTATGTTACATGTTTACAGGCGCATTCTGTATATAGTCACTAGGTTACATGTTTACAGGTGCATTCTGTATAAAGTCACTATGTTACATGTTTACAGGTGCATTCTGTATATAGTCACTGTTACATGTTTACAGGCGCATTCTGTATATAGTCACTATGTTAAATGTTTACAGGTGCATTCTATATATAGTCACTGTTACATTTTTACAGGCGCATTCTGTATATAGTCACTATGTTACATGTTTACAGGTGCATTCTGTATATAGTCACTATGTTACATGTTTACAGGTGCATTCTGTATATAGTCACTAGGTTACATGTTTACAGGTGCATTCTGTATATAGTCACTATGTTACATGTTTACAGGTGCATTCTGTATATAGTCACTAGGTTACATGTTACAGGTGCATTCTGTATATAGTCACTATGTTACATGTTTACAGGTGCATTTGTTATATAGTCACTGTTACATGTTTACAGGCGCATTCTGTATATAGTCACTATGTTACATGTTTACAGGTGCATTCTATATATAGTCACTATGTTACATGTTTACAGGTGCATTCTGTATATAGTCACTGTGTTACATGTTTACAGGTGCATTCTGTATATAGTCACTAGGTTACATGTTTACAGGTGCATTCTGTATATAGTCACTATGTTACATGTTTACAGGTGCATTCTGTATATAGGCACTGTGTTACATGTTTACAGGTGCATTCTGTATATAAGTCACTATGTTACATGTTTACAGGTGCATTCTGTATATAGTCACTGTTACATGTTTACAGGCGCATTCTGTATATAGTCACTATGTTACATGTTTACAGGCGCATTCTGTATATAGTCACTATGTTACATGTTTACAGGTGCATTCTGTATATAGTCACTATGTTACATGTTTACAGGTGCATTCTGTATATAGTCACTATGTTACATGTTTACAGGCGCATTCTGTATATAGTCACTGTGTTACATGTTTACAGGCACATTCTGAATATAGTCACTAGGTTACATGTTTACAGGTGCATTCTGTATATAGTCACTATGTTACATGTTTACAGGTGCATTCTGTATATAGTCACTGTTACATGTTTACAGGCGCATTCTGTATAGTCACTATGTTACATGTTTACAGGTGCATTCTGTATATAGTCACTATGTTACATGTTTACAGGCGCATTCTGTATATAGTCACTAGGTTACATGTTTAGAGGTGCATTCTGTATATAGTCATTATGTTACATGTTTACAGGCGCATTCTGTATATAGTCATTATGTTACATGTTTACAGGCGCATTCTGTATATAGTCACTAGGTTACATGTTTACAGGTGCATTCTGTATATAGTCACTATGTTACATGTTTACAGGTGCATTCTGTATATAGTCACTAGGTTACATGTTTACAGGTGCATTCTGTATATAGTCACTATGTTACATGTTTACAGGTGCATTCTGTATATAGTCACTGTTACATGTTTACAGATGCATTCTGTATATAGTCACTATGTTACATGTTTACAGGTGCATTCTGTATTATGCACTGTTACATGTTTACAGGTGCATTCTGTATATAGTCACTATGTTACATGTTTACAGGTGCATTCTGTATATAGTCACTGTTACATGTTTACAGGCGCATTCTGTATATAGTCACTATGTTACATGTTTACAGGTGCATTCTATATATAGTCACTATGTTACATGTTTACAGGTGCATTCTGTATATAGTCACTGTGTTACATGTTTACAGGTGCATTCTGTATATAGTCACTAGGTTACATGTTTACAGGTGCATTCTGTATATAGTCACTATGTTACATGTTTACAGGTGCATTCTGTATATAGGCACTGTGTTACATGTTTACAGGTGCATTCTGTATATAGTCACTATGTTACATGTTTACAGGTGCATTCTGTATATAGTCACTGTTACATGTTTACAGGCGCATTCTGTATATAGTCACTATGTTACATGTTTACAGGCGCATTCTGTATATAGTCACTATGTTACATGTTTACAGGTGCATTCTGTATATAGTCACTATGTTACATGTTTACAGGTGCATTCTGTTATATAGTCACTATGTTACATGTTTACAGGCGCATTCTGTATATAGTCACTGTGTTACATGTTTACAGGCACATTCTGAATATAGTCACTAGGTTACATGTTTACAGGTGCATTCTGTATATAGTCACTATGTTACATGTTTACAGGTGCATTCTGTATATAGTCACTGTTACATGTTTACAGGTGCATTCTGTATAGGTCACTGTGTTACATGTTTACAGGTGCATTCTGTATATAGTCACTATGTTACATGTTTACAGGCGCATTCTGTATATAGTCACTAGGTTACATGTTTAGAGGTGCATTCTGTATATAGTCATTATGTTACATGTTTACAGGCGCATTCTGTATATAGTCATTATGTTACATGTTTACAGGCGCATTCTGTATATAGTCACTAGTTAACATGTTTACAGGCACATTCTGTATATAGTCACTATGTTACATGTTTTCAGGTGCATTCTGTATATAGTCACTATGTTACATGTTTACAGGCGCATTCTGTATATAGTCACTAGGTTACATGTTTACAGGTGCATTCTGTATATAGTCACGGTTACTTGTTTACAGGCGCATTCTGTATATAGTCACTATGTTACATGTTTACAGGTGCATTCTGTATATAGTCACTATGTTACATGTTTACAGGTGCATTCTGTATATAGTCACGGTTACATGTTTACAGGCGCATTCTGTATATAGTCACTATGTTACATGTTTACAGGTGCATTCTGTATATAGTCACTATGTTACATGTTTACAGGTGCATTCTGTTTTGAGGCATGTTAATACAGAGCTCTTAAGTTATTTTAGACTGGGGGAAGATTTGATGGTGTCTGGGCGGTTATTCCATAACTGCGGTGCTCTGAAGGAAAATGAGGATCGAGCAACGTTCTTCTTGTATTGTGGTATTGCAAGTAAGGTTCTGGTCCTGGATCGGAGGTTATAGGAGGAGGAAACTGCTGGGGGAAGCAGCCTATTCAGGTATGGTGGTAGTTTCCCAGAAAAGGTCTTAAACACCAGCTTGGAAAGGTGAAGGGTGCGTCTAGATTCCAGTGACGACCAGTTATAACATGTCATAATGGTGGGTCATGTAGTTACATTGTAGCACAAAGCAACAGAATGAGTTATACAATGTAGTAAGATTATGAAGGCACATTTGCAGGGCAGCTGCATACACTACATCTCCGTATTCAATAGCCATGGGCCGGAAGTGATGTCATCAACTCTTAGGGCTATTTAAACGCAAATAATCGACTGTTCCTTGCCCTGGCATGGTTTCCTGGTACCAGATGTCTGTGAAAGGAAACTGGATATTTTACTTTGCTGTCCAGGATGGTTTTTATCAGTTCTTCCTGGGTTCTGTCTTGGAAAAGGAGTCTAAAGGAAAATAGAAAATGGAATTAAAACATGATTATTAGATGCAGGAACTAGGTTTTATGTGATGAACACATTTGTTAGATTGTGGCTGGACATATATTAATAGATTCCTCTCACCCTCCTGACCAGCAATGGTTGAAGCTCCAAAATCTCACTGCCCTGGTGTAAGGGGGAAACATTCAGGACCCTCAGAGCAACACGGGTCAGGGATACGTGCAGACTGCTGGTTTTGACTCCAGATCCCAGTCCTATAAAAAAAAAAAAAGACTAGAAAAATTTATTTGGCTAAAAAATAGCGTGTTATTTCTGTAGTCCATGAACCTGTTACCAAAACCAAAACCAGTGAGCTCCACGTATCCATCCAGACCTAGTACAATGTTTTCCATGTTTGACTTTGAAGATAGAGAACAGACATTCCATTCGTTATTCTGGATTACCGGAGGATTAAATATACAGATTGTTGAATATTCTATTTTGGTTTTCGTAATAAGGATACATTTTGAAAGCTAAAAACGTCATACTATGGTGAGGAGACTTCTTATCGAAACGCCCTAAACACCTGACGCACCCAGCTATTGACACGCCTGCTTAAACACCTCTGTTGTCTTTTGCATACGTTGCCCTTCTTCGTCAGTGCTTTCGCTGAACCTGTACCTGCCCCACCCTTGATTTTATAGCTTTATATTTTTTTTCCGTATGTTCTATTTTTTTCTTCTGGTTATTATTATTGCAGTGTTGGACTTTTGCCGCTCTCTCTCTCGCACTATGTATACATTACCCTTATGTCACGGTTTAAACTGCATTAATGGTGTGTGCTTATGTCATGTGTACCACGTGAACACTGCTTATTTCATGCGATGTATATGCCTAATTACCACAATAAACATATATTGTTTAACCCTTTCGCTGCTGAGCAGTGGCGTAACTAGAAACCTGAGGGCCCCGGTGCAAGAATCCATGAAGGGCCCCCCCAACCCCCCCCCCCCCAAAAAAGATCCAGATTTTTACTTTTTTTTTTCCTGCAATATAAAAAAGATAGTATTGCCCCCAGCTCACATGGACATATATATTGCCCCCAGACCACACATGGATATATTGCCCCAGCTCATGGATATACTGCCCCAACACATGGATATACTGCCCCAACACATGGATACTGCCCCAGCACATGAATATACTGCCCCAGCACATGAATATACTGCCCCAGCACATGAATATACTGCCCCAGCACATGAATATACTGCCCCAGCACATGAATATACTGCCCCAGCACATGGATATACTGCCCCAGCACATGTATATACTGCCCCAGCTCATGGATATACTACCCCAGCTCTGCCCCAGCTCATGGATATACTGCCCCAGCTCATGGATATACTGCCCCAGCTCTGCCCCAGCTCATGGATATACTGCCCCAGCTCATGGATATACTGCCCCAGCTCATGGATATACTGCCCCAGCTCATGGATATACTGCCCCAGCTCTGCCCCAGCTCATGGATATACTGCCCCAGCTCATGGATATACTGCCCCAGCTCTGCCCCAGCTCATGGATATACTGCCCCAGCTCTGCCCCAGCTCATGGATATACTACCCCAGCTCTGCCCCAGCTCATGGATATATTGCCCCAGCTCTGCCCCAGCTCATGGATATACTGCCCCAGCTCATGGATATACTGCCCCAGCTCTGCCCCAGCTCATGGATATACTGCCCCAGCTCATGGATATACTGCCCCAGCTCATGGATATACTGCCCCAGCTCATGGATATACTGCCCCCAGCTCATGGATATACTGCCCCAGCTCATGAATATACTGCCCCAGCTCATGGATATACTCACCTCCTCTGCTGCCGCCGTTGTTCCTCTGAGGTGAGCGGCCGCTGAAAGCATGCAGCCTGGCCGCTCACCGGAAACCACCTGACCAGCGCAGCCGAGTTCTCGCGAGATCTCGTGCGCTGGTCAGCTAGTTCCCATCCCACGCGAGCGGCCAAGCTGCAAGCCAGCGGGCCGCTCGCAGGGAGGGGAACAGCCAGCGGCGCTGCTCCCAGATTCCGTCGTTTTTTCCTGGAATCTGGCGGTGGCGCTGGGTCCCCCTCCAGTGGTGGAATGCCAGGGCCCGGTCGCAACCGCGACCGCTGCGACCCTGGTACTTCCGCCACTGCTGCTGAGCCATTTCACCCGTGTGTGACTGCTGAGCTCGTTTTTACGGCTTTCGCTCATCATGTTTAAACGCGGTTTGAAGCCACGTTTTATTATATGACCCAGACATATTATATATCGTTCTTTCTGACAGACTCTGCAGATTCATAATACATCATTTTTCTATGTATACGTCATGACCTGTCTGAATATTATAACAAAAAAATGCAATACAATTTGAGTTTTTAATCATCTACAGCGTGTAAAATCCCCCCCCCCACATTTTATCATCTGAGCCTTCGCGGTAAAAAACGCGGAAGACAGAGAGGGGAGTATAGGGAGGGAGGTGCATAGTACGTCTGGCGGTCGTTAAGGGGTTTTCCACCCAGGATGTACCACGTACGTCAGCGGTCAGGAAGGGGTTAAGTCTCAGCCTGGTTCTTACACCTCTTGCTTTTATTGGATTTAGTGTCACGTTACTCCGCAATAACTAACAAACTGATCCGTATACGCAGCTATCCTACTCTTCCAATCCTTGAGATGTCGGCACAGTGACCTATTACCCAAACCCAGAGGAGACACCTTAGAGGAGCATATACACACAGGTTTAGTAGTAAAGGTGAACGTAGACCTCAGTCTTGAACCAGAAAAACAGAGGAAATAACACGAATATCCAGGAAGGGTTAATAACAATATATCACCGGAATATCAGGGTTAGTAATGGAGAGTATTGCGTCAGCCATTTGCCAGGGCCATATGCCAGAATGTGTGTCAACTGTGTGCCAGGGTCGGTACTCAGATCCGCTAGTCAGAAGGGAGGTCAAAGGGTTAAATGCCAGAAGGGTAGTTGGACAAGCAATGGTAATACACAATAATGAAAATATGGATGAGCAGTGAGAGGATGTGAAAACCACGTCAGGGCAACGAGCCTGTTTTGGCCTACTGGTTTTAAAGCTGGCGGGCGCCGCATCATCAAGCTGCACCACGCCCCCCGGCTGCACCATGTGATCGTGGCCAGACCCTTCATCACTCGGCGGTCGGCCTGTGAGCCTTGTGGAAGAGGCTGCTGGTCACTGAGCACCACAAATGCCGTGGGACGTGACATTTAGGTATTTTTTTTCATCTGCTGTGACGGTGCTCAAAACAGGTAGTCACTTGTAACAAGGAATATGTGCATGTGGTCACACTGCAAGCATGTATAGATACAACAAGCAGATGTAGGGCTTCATATATGTGCATTATTTAAGCATAATTTGAAGCTAAGTCTCAAAACAACAGAGGGGGAATGCATGCACATAGACCTACCAATTTACAGATGCATAATAATGTATTATACCAACTAGGAGATGCTCAGAAATAGTAGAGACAGTGTCGTGTTTCTTCAAAAGGTGCACTAGTGATACCGGTGTTTAATACAGGAGATGAGCATCAAAAACAAAGGTCTCTGGCGTGGAACCCTTCTTCAGTGCAATGCCCACAAACAACCTCAGAAGAATCCTGCGAATCCTCTGGCCCAAAACCCATCAGCAACCAACAACTCCTCATTCAGTATAGACAATAATGTATGGAGACTAACATCCCAAGAAGACGATGGAGATGATTGGGCATGTCATCAGGAAAGAGCATGGGATCACCAGAACTGCCCTTCATTGGACACCAGAAGGAAAACGCAAGAGAGGAAGACCAAAGAGCACCTGGCATCGAATGGTGGACAGAGAACTCAAGACTAAGGGTACAATACAAAAGCTGGCCTAGAACGAACAGGCGTGGCAAACCTTTGTTGCTGCCCTACATCCCAATAGGCATAATGGGCAATAAGTGTAAGTAAGCTGATCTGCAGCCCAAAATTAATTTCCACTGGTTTCGGACAGTGTTTTTTTTGGAAAATCACTTTGTAATGAAGGGGTTAAGTATCCATAGGTTTGTAAGTTCGCATAAGAGGAAGAGCTACAACTTTTACCGGCAAACGGATGAGAAGTTTCTGCATTTTCCTGATGGAGAGACCAGCAGTATCCTCCCATCATGTTTACATCCCAACGGCTTTGATATGGTTTTTTACATCTTTTTAAAAACGCTCACCTTGCTCTTCACTAACTGATCCAAGATTTTCAGGAAATTAAATTCAGGTGTGAAAGTCCCAGCATCCTTCTCTTTTGAGTTCCTCATTGTCTTGATCTGATTTGAAAAGTGTTTGATTTAAGTAAATTGTTAAGTACCTAGAGGCTTTCTTTAAATTTTTACTCTTACACCACTTACAGTATGTATCGGAAATGTTTGTTTTGTGAGAAAACACAGTACGTCCCATGACAATTTAATGGTCCTTTTCGAATTCAGCATGCAAAAAAACATACAGGAGAGCCAAAATTATGAAAAGGTTTTTTTTTATGGTCGGCCTGAGTTATAAAACCAGTTCAGTGATGTGCATGAGATGAGTATTTTACAGTAATAAAACGGTGACGACAAAGAGCATAGAATAATATTCCAGACAAGCGTCATGAAGACTCTTATAGTGCAAAGGTTTCCAGTACATTCAAACTCTGTTACTTTGCAGACACCTAAAGTCCATAAAAAGGTGAAATACCAGTGGGTGTATGGTGTAAGATTAACCGCACTTCGCGCTTTAACCGCAAGATTACCCGGGTAATCCTGACATTACACAAAACCGCTGGGTAAAGCTGCAAAAGAATGAAAAATTTGGACTTTAGCCAGGTAATCTTAGTCTGGAAGAGCTGGAAAAAAAAATCACACTTTACCCGGATGATCCGCAGATTATCCAACCTTGTGTGGTTAAAACCAAATTTTGTTATTGTTCAGATAAAAGTCTGAAACTTCGCCCGGGTAATCCGAGGACTATCAGCAGCTTCACTCGGGTAATCCGAGGACTATCAGCAGCTTCGCCTGGGTAATCCGAGGACTAGCAGCAGCTTCGCCCGGGTAATCCGAGGACTATCAGCAGCTTTGCCTGGGTAATCCGAGGACTAGCAGCAGCTTCACCCGGGTAATCCGAGGACTATTCGCAGCTTCACCCGGGTAATCCGAGGACTATTCGCAGCTTCACCCGGGTAATCCGAGGACTGATAGTCCTTGGATTACCCAAGTGAAGCTGCGAATAGACCTCGGATTACCCGGGTGAAGCTGCAGATAGCAGCTTCACCCAGGTAATCTGAGGACTATCCGCAGCTTCACCTGGGTAATCCGAGGACTATCCTCAGCTTCACCTGGGTAATCTGAGGACTATCCGCAGCTTCACCTGGGTATTCTGCAGAGCATCCAACCCCGCTTGTGTAAAAGGGAATTTTGCTATTATCTATGGATATTATCAATGAAAATTACAAACATTAAAATGTATTGCGGATATAATGAATACAGAGTAACAGGATATGGTTCTTCTATTAATGCAAAAGAGTTACATGATCTTTATTACGTGTCATATATGCTTATATATCATTTATAAAACATAATGACCATGGTCAGGTTATGTCACGACAACTACGCGCACTACGAAAGGCGCAGGGTTAAGCAACTCACTATCCGTCTATCCTAGACCCAAATGACTACGCAGACAACAATCCCCCGCGCGCACGTGCCTAACTATCCCGACAAAGTGTGAGGAAGTGGTCCCAGGATAGCAATGTCGTACCAGTCTTCTCTCAACCTGGGGTAGCAACTGCGTTTCCCACAATCCTTACTCCCACTTTCTTACTCTATTCGTTATGCTCCTCTCCTCCTGTTTCCAACCCCAACCCTCCTAGATTGTGAGTTCCTACGGGAATAGGGCCTCATCTCCTCCTGTACTGTTTGTCAAATGTTGTTCAATGTATTGTAACCCTGTCTATACTGTGCCTATTGTACAGCGCTGCGGAATATGCTGGCGCTTTATAAATAAAGAATAATAATAATAAATGCTGCCACCAGTTCTCATGAACACTATGCGCGCCGCACCGAAAGAACCAGAGTTAAGCAATTCACTGTCTATCCTAGACCCAAATAATGACTACACGGACAACAATCCCCACGCACTTACCTCACCATCCCCAGCGACCGCAACTCACAATTTAGTAGATACCGAGCTTAAAACCAAAATCAATAATCCAGTCCCTTCAGTTAGCGTGGATTGAATCAGTCAGAGCAGAACTTAAGTTGTATTTATTATGATAACCAAAATTATATATATCACAGTGCATTTAGGGTTACAGAAAAAATATGGATATAATATTCATTAATTACACACAAACAGCAAATAAAAGAAACATGATTAAAACCACAGACCCTTACTCATGTCAGTAAACTAACAGGAGCATCCATGTACCCCTGGGGCTGGAGATTTGAAGACTGGCACAGTTTCTCACGTTCTTAGGTGACCCCACAGAAACAAGCCCTGAGCCCATGCTTGGCTCAGGTATTTATAGGCTGCCTTGTCCCTCTGGAGGACAGCCCCTATTTTCTACCACCGTGCACTACATTTCCCAGACTTCCCTTTACCTGGGCACGCTCAGTGCTCTTAGCCGTTAACTTGATTCCCAAAGTTTGTCTCCAGTGATCAAAGGAGATGATTGCTTCTTTGAAATGAATGACCAAGTATACCTTGGTGCCGCAGTGTCTGCAGCCAGGACTCCAAGGTGTGAACAGAGGATACGGGACTTTTCAGTGCCCCAAATGGGTTATTTCCACCCTGGCCCTGTATCAAAAGAAATCCCATTTTGCAGCCACGTGTTATATCCCTCCCAGGGGCAAGAAGATAACCACTTAATTACTTTCTAGCACCTACTCAGAGCTGAGGTTTTCACCAGGCAGCTGTGGAAAATGGACACTTCGGCTATATCTTTATCCTGGAGGGATCAGCCAAATGACAAATGATTTAGGTAAACTAAAAAAATGGTCGGAGTTGTGGCAATTGAGTTTTAATGTGGATAAGTGCAAGATAATGCACCTGGGACGTAAAAACCCAAGGGCTGAATATAGAATATTTGATACAGTCCTAACCTCAACATCTGAGGAAAGGGATTTAGGGATCATTATTTCAGAGGATCTAAGGGTAAGTAGTCAATGTAATAGAGCAGCAGGAAATGCTAGCAGAATGCTTGGTTGTGTAGGGAGAGGTATTAGCAGTAGGAAAAGGGAAGTGCTCATGCCACTGTACAGAGCACTGGTGAGACCTCACTTGGAGTACTGTGTGCAGTACTGGAGACCGTATCTCCAGAAGGATATAGACCTCTTAGAGAGAGTTCAGAGAAGGGCTACTAAAATGGTGTACGGCTTGAAGGAGAAAAGTTACCAGGAAAGGCTTAATGATCTTAACATGTACAGCTTGGAAAAAAGACGAGACAGAGGAGATATGATAGAAACATTTAAATACGTAAAGGGAATCCACAAGGTAGAGGAAGGGGGTATTTTAAAAGGAAACAAAATAGCAAAACAAGAGGACATAGTCTTAGATTAGAGGGGCAAAGGTTTAAAAGTAACATCAGGAAGCATTATTTTACTGAGCGGGTGGTGGATACATGGAACAGTCTTCCAGTAGAAGGTAGAGGCCAAAACAGTAATTGAATTTAAGCAGGCATGGGATAGGCATAAGGCTATCCTAAACAAAAGATAAATCCAGGTAAAGTATCCATGTAATTGGGCAGACTAGATGGGCCGAAAGGTTCTTATCTGCCGACATTTTTCTATGTTTCTATGTTTCTATGTTTCTATATAAATAGCCATAGATAGATATATATATATATATATGTATATACTGTGAGCTGGGAAACAGGTAGCGGGTGCAATTGCTCTCTGGGGTGAGCACTCTTGAAAGGTTCAAAGACCAGACCAGTGACTTTTCTTCAAACGGGGGTACATTTATTGCAGCAACCCACAGGTTATACACCACGCTGTATATTGCTCAAAATAAACAGTTCAAAAGCAAAGAAAATTCCTAGCCGTGTCCCGGCACTAACTAAACATACAATAGCCCTGACTAACAACCTTTGCAAACCTAGTGTTTGTCAGGCTTCAGCAAACTAGCATGACCAACCTTGTGCTCCAGCAGATAGAGACCGTCTGCTCCCCACACTCCAGAGCGATGTCTGTTTGCCTCACCTGCACTAAATTGCCACTGAGGCAAAGTGCAAAACCAGGTGCTTAGAGGTTCCGGAAGGTGTAAGAGAGAAATCTGGGTGACACATAAACCCCGGACAGGACCTTTCCTTGCTCTCTACATGACGCCCTGTTACAATACATAGATATATATATATAGATATACAGATAGATACTTATATATATATATATTCCGATAGATATACAGATCTAATCTGTCACAGGTTACTCTTTATGTAATATCTTTATCTTCATAAATTAATTTTCAGACAATTAACGCACAGAGTTACATGACAGTTATTTAGTGGGTATGTGACTGGATACAATTTGGTTAAAAACAAAAACCACTATTTTTTTAAAGGTTTGCAGCTTTATCCGGGTAATCCTTGGAATTCAGTGAACTGTAACCCGCTGAAAACCCAAGAAAAGCCCAGAGGCGTTCGGACTTTATCCGGGTAATCTGCAAAGTATCCAGAGGCCTCTGGGTTCTCCGGTTTTCTGTTGTGTTTTACCGGGGTAAAAAACGCACATTACCCTAGTGTTGCTGGATAAAGTGCGATGTGCAATGAAACATCGAACTTTATCGACGTCAGACTTTCCCCTAAATTTCTCTTCCTTCGACGCTCCCTTAAAACATTCCTATTTAGGGAAGCCTACCACCCAACTCACTGACGCAACCATCAATCACTCTCACCTTACAGTCCTCTCCTCCTGTTTCCAACCCCAACCCTCCCAGATTGTGAGTTCCTACGGGAATAGGGCCCTCATCTCCTCCTGTACTGTTTGTCAAATGTTGTTCAATGTATTGTAACCCTGTCTATACTTTGCCTATTGTACAGCGCTGCGGAAAATGCTGGCGCTTTATAAATAAAGAATAATAATAATAGCCGGGTAAAATGCAAAGTATCCAATGTTTCATTGCACATCACACTAGGGTAATGTGCATTTTACCTGGGTAAAACAGCAGAAAACCGGAGAACCCAGATAAAGTCCGAAATTTCATTTCACTTCGGACTTTTGCTAATGACGCCTCGGTAATGTCAGGATAACCCGGGTAATACTAAGATTAACCACACTTCGGACTTTAACCGTAACATATATATATATATATCAGATTAATATGCACTGCTCCTTGGAGTGCACAACACTGCACACAAATATACCCCGGCATTCCCACACATAAACAATTCTGCACAAAAATACACTCCATTCACACACACAGGGCCGCCATCAGGGCATTACGCCCAATACTGCCGTAAGGGGCCCGGGCCCGGTGGGGGCCCGGGCCGCCGGGGCCTGGGGGGAGGATCCCGGGCCCCCGACGGCAGCGGCGTCGCCCTTTAACAGCTCCGGTATCGGACTCGATGAGTCCGAATCCGGAGCTGTGTCCCTGCTGCTGCTGCAGGAGCCGGAGGAGACTGAGACACTGTGTCTCCTCCGGCTCCTGGCAGCTTCACTTCCTGGCTGGGCGGGGCCAAGCAGCGTGTGAGGGGCCTCCCAAGCACGTTGCTTTGGCTCCGCCCCTCCACTCAGTGAAGCTGCGCGCCGGAGCTGGAGGGACCGGGAAGAAGACAGAAGAAAAGAAGAGAAGAAAATTAAAGAAAAGGTGAAGAAAAGAAGAGCTGAAGACAGAAGAAAAGAAGATAGAAGACAGCGAGTGGTGAGCCAGGGCCCAGACCCCTAGGCCCAGACCCCTAGGCCCAGACCTCTAGGCTCAGACCCAGGGCCCAGACCCAGGACCCAGACCTCTAGGCCCAGACCCAGGGCCCAGACCCCAAGGCCCAGACCCCAAGGCCCAGACCCAGGGCCCAGACCCTAGGGCCCAGACCCAGGGCCCAGACCCAGGGCAAATGCCCAGGGCCCAGACCCCAAACCCAGGGCCCAGACCCAGGGCCCAGACCCTATGGCCCAGACCCAGGGCAAAGGCCCAGGGCCCAGACCCAGGGCCCAGACCCCTAGGCCCAAACCCATGGCCCAGACCCTAGGGCCCAGACCCTTAGGCCCAGGGCCCAGACCCCAAGGCCCAGACCCCTAGGCCCAAACCCAGGGCCCAGACCCCCTGGACCCAAACCCAAGGCCCAGACCCAGGGCCCAGACCCCTAAGCCCAAACCCAGGGCCCAGACCCAAGGCCCAGACACTAGGGCCAGACCCCAAGGCCAGACCCTGGCCCAGACCCCCTAGGCCCAAACCCAGGGCCCAGACCCAAGGCCCAGGGCCAAGACCCAAGGCCCAGACCCTGGGCCCAGACCCCCTAGGCCCAAACCCAGGGCCCAGACCCTAAGGCCCAGACCCAAGGCCCAAACCCAGGGCCCAGACCCTAAGGCCCAGACCCAGGGCTCAGACCCAAGGGCCCAGACCCTAAGACCCAGGGCCCAGACCCCTAGGCCCAAACCCAGGACCCAAGAACCAGACCCCAAGGCCCAGACCCCCTAGGCCCAAACCCAGGGCCCAGACCCTAAGGCCCAGACCCCCTAGGCCCAGACCCTAGGGCCCAGACCCCTAGGCCCAAACCCAGGGCCCAGACCCAGGCACTAGGGCCCAGACCCCAAGGCCCAGACCCTGGGCCCAGACCCCCTAGGCCCAAACCTAGGGCCCAGACCCTAAGGCCCAGACCCAGGGCCCAGACCCCTAGGCCCAAACCCAGGACCCAAGGCCCAGACCCCAAGGCCCAGACCCTGGGCCCAGACCCTAAGGCCCAGACCCCCTAGGCCCAAACCCAGGGCCCAGATCCTAAGGCCAGACCCTAGGGCCCAGACCCCCTAGGCCCAAACCCAGGGCCCAGACCCTAGGGCCCAGACCCTAAGACCCAGGGCCCAGACCCCTAGGCCCAAACCCAGGGCCCAGACCCTGGGCCCAGACCCCTAGGCCAAACCCAGGGCCCAGACCAAGGGCCCAGACCCCAAAGCCCAAATACAGACCCAGGGCCCAGAGCCTAGGGTCCAGACCCCATACCCAGGGCCCAGACCCCAAGGCCCAGACCCAGGACCCAGACCCTAGGGCCCAGACCCCAAGGCCCAGACCCAGGGCCCAGACCCTAGGACCCAGACCCCAGGGACCAGACCCAGAGACCAGGGCCCAGGCTAGACCCCAGGGACCAGACCTCAGGGCCCAGACCTCAGGGCCCAGACCTCAGGGACCAGACCCCAAGGCCCAGTCCCAGGGACCAGACCCAGGGCCCAGACCCAGACCCAAAGGCCATCATACACAGCCCGTTTCTGTGAGGTTTATTGCTGTGGATTCTGTGATATGTTCAGACACACCGCTCATTACTGTGAGTTTTATTGCTGTGGATACTGTGATAAGCTAATACACACTGCACATTACTGGGAGTTTTATTGCTGTGATGCTATGTTATGTCCTTTTTTTTTTTGAAGGGGGAGAAAAGCTGTTAGAGGTTGAGGGGGGCCCTGGGGGGCCCCATCGTGAGGTTTAGTAAGGGGCCCCATCATTTCTGATGGCTGCCCTGCACACACATAAATAAAACACTCCATACAAATACACAGTTACAGTTAGTTATATATCGCCAACAGGTTCCATAGTGCTCTACAATGGGAAACCATGAGCAGGAGACATAATAAAACATAAGGAACAGACGGCCTGCCTGTAGGAGAACTGAAAAAACTGGGGAAAATAATAGGCCAGTGTCTACAAGGGCATAACCCAGAAAGAGTGAAATGGTAAGAAAAAAATGGTAGACACCAACTACCAAACATTAAATTTTATTGGGTGTACATATAGACCACATAATCACGACCGCATAAAAAACATAGTATAAACCACAAAAATTAATCCACCCAAATTAGGGATATATTGCCTCACTGGGAATTGTTATTGGTGTTTTGCGCGCTCAAAAATAGAGATACTTGGTATGACAATGTTTAGGTGTTAATATATGCTAGGCTTGCATAGAAAGCAATGTATCCGGGCACTTAGTACTGGTTAATATTCCATTGTATGATACATGCAAGTTAATATTGTATTCTTCTGTGCGTACTTCTATTGATATGGCCAGGATATCGGTACTGATAGCCGGTCCTGCATCTTATTGATATCTAACATGTATTCACTGAATTACCAAAATTACAATGGTCAGACTGATTGCATAGGCGAGACAGATCCGAGACCGTCGTGCAGCACAAAAAGCCATGTACCGGATCTGTCTTGTCTATGCAATCAGTGCTCAGCCAGACACCCCGTGAGTTTACAATCTAAGGGACTAAGGCAAGAGAAACAAAAGGGAGCAGGGGGAGTGTGAAGAGAATATAGCAGACACTGCATGATGATAGACCAAGAACTTGGGCATGATGAGGTAATACAGAGAAGTGAAGCAGCTGAAAAAAAGAGGCTATATAATTAGGATAGGGGCTGGGTGGGTGTTTGGATGGGGTGGGCAAGCGAGACAGCAGAGGGGAGGTGGATTGTGGCGGTGGGTAAGAAACCAAAGAGTTTAGAGAGATGGCCAATGCACAAAAAGAATTTACAACAGGAAGGAGCAGAACAGACAAAAAAAAAAAAGAGGGAAATGTCATGTGTCCCACCGCTGGCTGTACCATGACTGCCATTTGTGTCCGGGCAGCACGTGAAGAGTGGTGCTCAGAATCCCCACTGATATCCTGACCAGGAAACCGTTAACCACAGTGTACACACACACACACCCCTACCTCAATACAGGTTGACTCCTCCTTCCATCAATGCTTCTACATTGTCGTTTCCTGACTCCTAGAAGCAAGTTATACTCAGAACTGCTCCTGAACTCCCGTGTACCAGACCCTGTCTTGCCCACCGACTACCGTACTCTGCCAGCCCTTTGACACTTGGATAGCCTCCTGGATATTTTCTCCCGTGTCATGTCTGCGGTCCCTGGACCCCCCCCCCCCCAGCACCAGGCAGCGCCACTGTCCTCGCTGCTAGGGTGCCGAGTGATATGCCGGCTCTGAACGATCACGTAACTGGCCCGGGGCAGGGCATAATAAAAAGGAGCTACATGGTATAAGAGCCAGATTGCCTGTGCCCCCCAGGCGCTGCACCTGACAGGAAAGGGGGGGGGGGTACACAGTCTAGCAGGCAAGATAAAATATAGAGTCAAAGATAAAAAAAATACAGTAATATTATTGGAGCAGTAACAATGTGAAAAATTGTGTTGCTTGTGTGGTACCTTGCTGGCTGGTTTCAGAGGGGAGAATGGAGGTGGATTGTGGCACCTCTGCATTCACACACAATTACTGCACACAAATACACTCTAGCATTTACACACACACACAATACTGCACACATACATTCCAGCATTCACACACGTAAATAATACTGCACACAAATTGTTATGATCTCTGCTTGTTCAGATATGAGGCTGGGCTGTCAGGTTCACCATTGCTTTATTGCAGGAGACTTACTGTTATATACAGGCTTGGATAACTGCAGGAACACAGGATCATGCATCTGCCTTCATAACTGCATCACACTAACTGACCCTGAAGATGGCTGCCGTGCCCTCTGACCTGTGTCATCCTGGGCGGAGCCACTAGTTAAAGTGATAGCACAGGTTTAGTATAGTCAGCTATAACACCTTCCTCCCCACCCCAAAAACAAAACCAGAACAACATAACAAAAACCTAGTAACAAATCAACAACCAGAATAATCGAACACAGTTCATCTGAGGAACTTGGAGAGTGTCACTGAAAAACTGATGACTAGTCTTCTGAAGAAAATTGCGGGGCCAAATCATCATCCACATCTTTCTGGGCCCTACGCGAGGACCGACGGAAGTCTCTTATCCGTTCTTGAAGAAGTAAGCAGTCAGGAGGGCGTCGGTGACGTTGGAGACGTCCACCAGCAGGCGGGGTGTTGGAGGCAGTAGGATTGGATGAAAGATCAACTGGTGGGGTCAAGGAGGGTACAGAGGGGTCAGGGGGAACCTCTGAACCAGAGTCACAAATACCCACAGGAGACGAGTCCAAAGTTTCCGAGTCAACCCAGACACCATTCCAGATGTCCTCCGACGCATTAGATGTGGACACCGGACCCCGTAGGGTTGGGGACGTTAAGGGTTCAGGCACCCGTAAACGAGACCGTAGCTGGTCTACATGTCGTCTGGTAATGGAACCATCTTCCAGGTGGACTCTGTACATCTTGGGTCCCAAAGATTCTGCAACGGTAGCAGGTAGCCACCGACTGTTGGCAGATCCATACGATCGAGTCCAGACCTCCTGGTGGGTTGCAAAAACAGGAGACTCTTTGGACTTCACCATCTTTTCTTGGGATTGTAATACATGTTCATGAACGGTCTGAGGGCGAAGCATGTCAAAAGCAGTCCATGGCTGTCTTCCCAACATAAGCTCAGCTGGTGTTGTACCAGTGGTGGCATGTGGTGTAGTTCTGTAAGTAAACAGGAAAGAGTCTAACTGCTGAGGCGATATGGACCTCTGGCTAGTCACAGCCACTGAGGCCTTGAAATAGTTCTTGAAAGTTTGTACAAACCGCTCTGCTTGACCATTGGTGGCTGGGTGATAGGGGGCGGTTAATTTGTGCTTGATATTATGCACCGTAACAAAACTCTGGAACTCCTGACTTGTGAATTGGGCACCATTATCTGTGACAATCTCCCTGGGATACCCAAACGAAGCAAAAAGATGCAATAATATGGCAACTGTTGCCTTTGTAGTCAGCTGGTAACTGGAATGACCTCTGGCCATTTTGAGTGGGCATCAATTATAATCAAGGTTTGTCCCCTTATGGGACCCGCAAAATCCAAGTGAAGGTGAAACCAGGGAACCGTGGGCCAAGTCCAGGGTTGAATGCATCCTCGAGGAGGGTCTCTGGCAGTTTGTGCACATCCTACACAAGCATTGACATATGCCGTGATATCTGCATCTATGTTCGGCCACCACACATAGCCCCGTGCTTTCTGTTTCATCCGCGTGGTTCCAGGGTGACCAGTATGTAGCAAGTCCAAGATGTGTCTCTGGAGGGTTTTTGGAATGACCACTCGGTCTCCCCATAAGACACAATTATCCTTCACAAACAATTCCATTCGCTTCCTGTAGTAAGGTTCATGTTCCTGTGATACCGTCGCAGGCCAGCCGTCTCGTATAAAGGTAAGCACGCTTGTCAGAAGGGTATCCTTCACAGTATGGGCTGCTATCTCTCTGGAAGTAAGGAGGTGTGAGGTGGTGTACATACAACTCTTGACTGATGGTGTCGACTCTAGAGGCAGTTCTGTGAGACGGGACATTGCATCTGCATTTGCATTGTCATCATGACTTCGATACTGTATGCGGTAGCTGTATGCTCCAAGAACAGGGCGTAGCGCTGGAGACGGGCTGCAGTTGTCTGAGAGATTCCTTTGTCAGGGCTAAAAATTTGAAGAAGCGGTTTATGATCCGTTAAAATGGTAAACTCTCTACCATACAGGTAAAGGTGAAACTTCCGAATTGCCCATATCAATGCAAGTGCCTCTTTATCAATTTGAGAGCAATTGCTCTCTGTCTTCGTCAAGGATCTGGAGGCGAAGGCCACCGGTTTCTCAGAGCCATCCGGTAGGATGTGGGAAAGAACAGCGCCCAGACCATAAGGAGAGGCATCACAAGCCAGGATGAGAGGCTTCTGGAGGTCGTAGTGCACAAGCATACGTGACGCTAACAGTTTCCGTTTAGAGGACTCAAAAGCATGTTGACATTTAGCTGACCAGTCCCACCTGGAGTGTTTCTCCAGGAGCTTATGCAGTGGAAACAATGTATGAGCAAGGTCTGGAAGAAATTTATTATAGTAGTTAAGCAGGCCAAGGTAGGATCGTAGTTGATGGACACTTGTTGGGGCTGGAGCTTTGACTAAAGCATCGACCTTGTCTTCAACAGTATGAATGCCCTCTGCATCTACTAAGTGGCCACAAAACTCCAATTTAGGCACCATGAATTTACATTTTGTCAAATTTACCTTGAGACCTTGGTCCTGAAGTCTTTGTAAAACGAGCTCTACATTCTGCTTGTGTTCTTGGTCCGTGCGACCAGTGATGAGCATGTCGTCTAATAGACACTGAGTGAAGGGAATGTCTGCTAAAATTTCATCCATCTTTTTTTGCCAGATGGCTGGTGCAGATGCAATGCCAAACACCATTCGATTGTATTCGTACAAACCCCTGTGAGTGTTAATGGTGAGGTATTTTCGAGAAGAGGGGTGGACCTCAAACTGTAAGTAAGCTTGTCGTAGATCAATCTTGGTGAACTTCTGTCCCCCAGCAAGTGAAGCGAAGATGTCATCTACTCTGGGTAGAGGATACTGGTCAACCTCCAGTTGGCTATTCAGCACCATGCGAAAATCCCCAGATGCGCAATTCACCATTTGATTTCTTTACTGGAACAATAGGTGATGCCCAAGCACTGCGCTCTACCTTGGAAATGACACCCTGTTCTTCTAGCCGGATTAGTTCAGCGTCCACTCCCGCTCTAAGGGCAAACGGTACTGTCCGAGCCTTGAAGAATTTGGGATGAGCATCCGGTTTCAGCTTGAGCCTCACACAGTCATTTTTGATTTTCCCTAACTCGTCAACGAAAACCTCAGGGAAACGCTGTTTTAAGGATTCCACCCATCCATCATCATGTCCTGACGGAACTGTCAGGGTGTTGCAAGGATTCTTGATGATATCTGGCATTCCCAGATGAGTGATCCAATCTCTGCCAAAGAGAGGCGGTCCTCCGTTTCTCAGGATATATAGTGGTAGTCTCTTTGTCTGGCCCTGTATGATACCTTTACCTTTGCACAACCTAGTGGATGGAGTACTTGCATTGAGTAGGTCTGCAGCTTTATTGGAGTGGGGCGGACAGTTGCCTGGATCTGAAGATGTTTCCACTGTTTTTGTGTGATAACTGACACTGCAGCTCCTGTATCAACGTCCATCTTTAGTCTCTTCCCTTCAATGGTTACTTGTACTGTCATTGCAGGGTGTGACGAGTGTATACGATGTATAGATAAACTATGTAATGCCTCATCGTTGTCTGAGTCAGATGAAGATGATGTCAATTTCTGTACCTTGTAAGTCTTCTTCTTAGGGTACTGCGGCTTTTGTCCTGGTACATTCCTATTACGGCAAACCCGTTGGAGATGGCCCATTTTTCCACATTGATGACAAGGTTGATCCTTAAACCGACAGTTTTGGAGTCGTGGTCTGTATTACCGCACCGGTAACAAGCTGGCGTGGGTTTGGGTCTGTAGCTCCAGTTGGCTGTAGCAACTGCGGTTCTGAAGACGTCCCTTTTCACCCCTTCTTTGTGGATCTGAGGGTGCAATTCCTCCGTATCCCTGACAGCCATCTCCATGACTGATGCTATCTCAACTGCGCTTGTAAGGGTGAGTCCCTTTGCTGTCAGAAGTTTCCTTTGAATCGTTTCACTATTCAGTCCCAGGACAAACTTGTCTCTCAAAGCTGTCGGTAGGTACTCCCCAAATGAACAGGTGGAGGCCAATTTGCGAAGGGCCACCACATAGGCTTTAATATCTTCGCCCGGCTGCTGCTGCCGTTGATAAAAACGAAATCTTTCTGCAATTTCCAGCGGTTTTGGCTGAAAGTGATCCTCTAACAGTTTCAGGAGTTCCTGTAGAGCCTTGCTTGCTGGTTTCTCAGGGAACAGAAGGTCTCTTAGAGTGTCATATGTGTTAGCCCCCACGGCTGTGAGAAACACTGCAACCTGTCTCTCAGGGGGTATGGTATTAGCACTGAAGTACTGCTCTAATCTCTCAGCCCAGGAGCTCCAGGAAGTTTTCTCTCCATCAAACTCAGTTAGTGTGCCTATCAGTGCCATGATCTTGCTGCTGGATGGCTGTGTGTGCTTTATCTGGCTTTCAATCCCTGTTTTTTTTTTTTTCTTTTCTTCAGGCTGAGCAGCCTTTACAAATCTCATTCTCGTCGCCACTGTTATGATCTCTGCTTGTTCAGATATGAGGCTGTCAGGTTCACCATTGCTTTATTGCAGGACACTTACTGTTATATACAGGCTTGGATAACTACAGGAACACTGCATCTGCCTTCATAACTGCATCACACTAACTGACCCTGAAGATGGCTGCCGTGCCCTCTGACCTGTGTCATCCTGGGCGGAGCCACTAGTTAAAGTGATAGCACAGGTTTAGTATAGTCAGCTATAACACAAATATTCTCCCGCATTCACACGCATAAACACAATACTGCACACAAATATTCTCCGGCATTCACACGCATAAACACAATACTGCACACAAATATTCTCCCGAATTCACACGCATAAACACAATACTGCACACAAATATTCTCCCGCATTTACAAGCATAAACACAATACTGCACACAAATATTCTCCCGCATTCACACGCATAAACACAATACTGAACACAAATATTCTCCCACATTCATACGCATAAACACAATACTGAACACAAATATTCTCCCACATTCACACGCATAAACACAATACTGCACACAAATATTCTCCTGCATTCACAAGCATAAACACAATACTGCACACGAATATTCTCCCGCATAAACACAATACTGCACACAAATATTCTCCGGCATTCACACGCATAAACACAATACTGCACACAAATATTCTCCGGCATTCACACGCATAAACACAATACTGCACACAAATATTCTCCCGCATTCACACGCATAAACACAATACTGAACACAAATATTCTCCCACATTCATACGCATAAACACAATACTGAACACAAATATTCTCCGGCATTCATACGCATAAACACAATACTGAACACAAATATTCTCCCGCATTCACACGCATAAACACAATACTGCACACAAATATTCTCCCGCATTCACAAGCATAAACACAATACTGCACACGAATATTCTCCCGCATAAACACAATACTGCACACGAATATTCTCCCGCATAAACACAATACTGCACACAAATATTCTCCGGCATTCACACGCATAAACACAATACTGCACACAAATATTCTCCTGCATTCACACGCATAAACACAATACTGCACACGAATATTCTCCCGCATAAACACAATACTGCACACAAATATTCTCCGGCATTCACACGCATAAACACAATACTGCACACAAATATTCTCCTGCATTCACACTGCACAAAAATAGACTCCAGCATTCACACACATAACCACATATAAACTCCACCATTCACAGACTACTGTCTCTCAAGAGAGTTGTATGCGGCTTCTCTCAAAAGTGAACTTTACTGGGTTATAATTCTTGCGTAACGAGAGGCCTCACTAATCCTAGAGCCGCGTATGCAAGATTTTCTATGTATTCCTTTCTTCCAGCAAACCAGAAACATTACAGATAAGATTTCTAGGTTTTACAGCTTTTCCAACCTCTGTAAATAAAAACGTCAGGGTCCAATTAACCTGCCGCATTCACACAACATGTAGACACACCCAGAGTGCCCTCTTCTTCATTCTCTGCCTGGCAGGACGCTCCACCACCATGATCTGCAGACGAAGGATACTTAAACTGCTGTATGTTCTGTTCTTTTTTGTCTCGTGTGCCGTCGTTTACAACTCTTACACCAAAAAGCAGACACAAGCCCCTTACTGTCTCGGGTGAGTACGACTCCTTATTATAATTTATTGCTGGGAAAATAATAAAGGGCGTCATTAAAAATAGAATGAAATCAGAATCAGCCAATGACAGATAAACGCAGAAAAACGCATGGAGGAACCTGAGCTGTATTTACTATATGAGGTCATGGTGGATTTGTAGGCAGAGAAAGTTTTATATGGGGTTACGGTGGGATTTTATTAAATGGGTTTATATGGGTTACGGTGGGATTTTATTAAATGGGTTTATATGGGGTTATGGTGGGATTTTATTAAATGGGTTTATATGGGTTATGGTGGGATTTTATTAAATGAGTTTATATGGGTTACGGTGGGATTTTATTAAATGGGTTTATATGGGGGTTACGGTGGGATTTTATTAAATGGGTTTATATGGAGTTATGGTGGGATTTTATTAAATGGGTTTATATGGGTTATGGTGGGATTTTATTAAATGGGTTTATATGGGGGTTACGGTGGGATTTTATTAAATGGGTTTATATGGGGTTACGGTGGGATTTTATTAAATGGGTTTATATGGGTTACGGTGGGATTTTATTAAATGGGTTTATATGGGTTATGGTGGGATTTTATTAAATGGGTTTATATGGGTTACGGTGGGATTTTATTAAATGGGTTTATATGGAGTTATGGTGGGATTTTATTAAATGGGTTTATAGGGGGTTACGGTGGGATTTTATTAAATGGGTTTATATGGGGTTATGGTGGGATTTTATTAAATGGGTTTATATGGGGTTATGCTGGGATATTATTAAATGGGTTTATATGGGGTTTACGAAGGGATTCTGTGATGAGTTGGGTTTATATGAAGTGCAGTGGAATGACCTCGCGGAGCTGCGTCAGATGCAGGGAGGGCACACCGCACAGTTCTCAACAAGGCCAAAGAATCTATAGTCACAGCCAAAGACTTGAAGGAATCATTGGAACCGGTTAAAAACTGTTTGAGTCTGCTATATGGAAAACATTGAAGTGGGTTCCGTGGCAAGAAGAAAGCTACGGCTTTCCAGAAAAGAAACCATTGCTGCGTGCTTAAAGGTGACTAAAATCCACCTTGACGGTCAACAACGCTACTGGGAAAATGCATTGTAGACTGATGAAACCCAAGAACACGCAGTACTTTGTACGGCATAAAAAGGACACTGCATACAAACAGAAAAACATCATCCCATTGGCTGAGTTCAGGGGGCTAGCATCATTATTTGGGGCTTCTTTGAAGCTTCAGGGCCTGTGTCACTTGATCAAGATCTCCTCTTAGAGCAGCTCTGTAAGAAAGAGCCATCCAAAATTCCTCTTGAAAGCAGCTACAGGAATCACTTGTTTGAGGTTATTGCCGCCAAAGGAGGATCAACTAGACCACTTTATTAGGTACACCTGACAAATTGCTAATCAGCCAATCACACGGCAGCAACTCAACGCATTTAAGCATATAGACGCTGTGAAGTTCAATCTGAGCATCAGAATGGGGAAGAAAGGGGATTTAAGTGACTTTGAACGTGGCATGGGTTGTTGGTACCAGATGGGCTGGTCTGAGTATTTCATAAATTGCTGATCTACTGGGATTTTCACGCACAGCCATCTCTAGGGTTTACAGAGAATGGGACGAAAAAGAGAAAATATCCAGTGAGCGGCAGCTGTGGGATCGAGATGATAGAATGGCAACAGTAACTCAAATAACCACTCGGTACAAGCAAGGTCTGCAGATAAACCATCTCTGAACACACAACACATCCAACCTCGAAGCAGATGGGCTACAGCAGCAGCACTCCTGTCAGCTAAGAACAGGAAACAATGTTGCAGCTGAAATATAGACTCAGACCAGGCAACGTTTCTCCAACCTTTTATTGTACAGTTTTGTGGAGTCTGCGAATTGTAGCCTCAAATAGTAGGGTCAGAATTTGGCATAAACAACATGATACAAGGCATGATGGATCCATGCTTTCAACATTTAGGCTGGTGGTTGTAGTAGTGTAATGGTGTGGGGATATTATCTTGGCACACTTTGGGCCCTTTAGTACCAATTGAGCATCGTTTAAACACCAAGGCCTGAGTATTGTTGCTGACCATGTCCATCCCTTTATGATCACAGTGTACCCTGTATCTTCTGGCGGCTACTTCCAGCAGGATAATGGACCATATCACAAAGCTCAAATCATCTCAAACTGGTTTCTTGAACATGACAATGAGGTCACTGTGCTCCAATGGCCTCCACAGTCACCAGATCTCAATCCAATAGAACACCTTTGAGATGTGGTGGAACGGGAGATTCACATTATGAATGTGCAGCCGACAAACCTGCAGCAACTGCGTGACGCTATCATGTCACTATGGACCAAAACCTCTGAGGAATGTTTCCACCACCTTGAGGAATCTATGCCGACAAGAATTAAGGCAGTTCTGATGGCAAAAGGGGGTCCAAACTGATACTAGCAAGGTGTACCTAATAAAGTGGCCATTGAGTGTATATATTAGTCATAAGATATGCACATATGTTGCTTAAACCTGTCACAGCATCAATGTGTACCCCATCACAGCAGGTCCTATCCTGGGCTACACAGTGATCTTGGCTGTTTAGGCTTCAGTAACATATGATCATATCCTGTGACCAGATCCCAATCATTAATCCATCCCTACATTATGTGGTTTAAATTCTTCAAAGAATATATTTAAATGCGCTTTTTGCTGTGTGATATATACAGCATCTATCTATATTATAACCATAATTACCCTGTGACCATTTTTGTAAGATGTGGCTTATAAGTGTAGAGGAGGGCATCAGGGAGGGATATTAGTTGAAAATGGGAGTGTATATATATATATCTCAAATATTTATTTTATTGTTTTTATTCCTACAGAACTAGAAAGCAGCCGTGGTTACCGCCAGACGTCTGTCAGGATATTAAAAATACAATCGCTATTTCCGAAGTAAAAAAGTAAGACATAAGTAAAAATAATGAATAATACTAAATAAAATTGATTGCACAGAAAATTATCCTCATAATCACATCTTTAGTCATTAAATAAACTGAATTTTTAATATTAAAGTCTGTGCCTCACAGTAATGTGCAGTGTGTATGAGTGTATCACAGAGCTCCACAGCAATAAAACTCACAGTAATGTGTGCTGTGTATGAGCGTATCAGAGCGCCACAGCAATAAACCTCACAGTATTGTGCAGTGTGTATAAGCGTATCATAGAGCTCCACAGCAATAAACCACACAGTATTGTGCAGTGTGTATGAGTGTATCAGAGCTCCACAGCAATAAACCTCACAGTAATGTGTTTTTGTGTATGAGTGTATCAGAGCTCCACAGCAATAAACCTCACAGTAATGTGCAGTGTGTATGAGCGTATCACAGAACTCCACAGCAATAAAACTCACAGTAATGTGTGCTGTGTATGAGCGTATCAGAGCTCCACAGCAATAAACCTCAGTGTGTATGAGCGTATCATAGAGCTCCACAGCAATAAACCTCACAGTAATGTGCAGTGTGTATGAGCGTATCGGAGCTCCACAGCAATAAATCGCACACTAATGTGCGGTATGTATTAGCATATCACAGAGCACAACAGCAATAAAACTCAATAATGCAATAACTCCGTAATACAGATGTTAATATAAGGGAATGTCTAGTGGGGTAACGTAGGTGTAATGGGGAAACAAAATGAAAACGAGGAGAGCAGATATACTGCCGAATTAAGTTCAAAATCCTTATCCTTACCTACAAAACCCTCACTAACTCAGCTCCCCACTACCTGTCCTCACTAATCACCAAATACACCCCAGCCCGCTCCCTAAGGTCAAACAGTGACCTGCGCCTAGCTTCTCCCCGCATCACCTCTTCCCATGATAGACTGCAGGATTTCTCACGCGCAGCCCCCACTCTCTGGAACGCTCTCCCTCGTACTGTCAGACTTTCCCCTAACTTCTCTTCCTTCAAACGCTCCCTTAAAACATTCCTATTTAGGGAAGCCTACCACCCAACTCACTGACGCAATCATCAATCACTCTCACCTTGCAGTCCTCTCCTCCTGTTTCCAACCCCAACCCTCCCAGATTGTGAGTTCCTACGGGAATAGGGCCCTCATCTCCTCCTGTACTGTTTGTCAAATGTTGTTCAATGTATTGTAACCCGTCTATACTGTGCCTATTGTACAGCGCTGCGGAATATGCTGGCGCTTTATAAATAAAGAATAATAACAATAATAACGTTTTTAAGAAAGGATGCATGGGGGGGCAGAAGAATATTTATGAATTTAATGATTTAAGTCCTTGTGTAATTAATGGAATGGGTGAAAGCACTTTGTGTAATGAATATCTGTGCTATTTCTCATTCATACAGACTTTGTGATATGTTGCAGGAGGATTCACTGTATTCAGCTGTATAGTGAGTGAGGTAAAACTCTAACCACACACTGTAACCTGATAAGGAAACGTGCGTAATAACAGCAATCGAGAAGTGCATTATCTCTCCTTACCACCCCTTATCCCAATCTGCCAGCAATAAAAAACATTATAGCTAAAGCCTTTTCCCACAATCATTGCTAATCAAGGCAATGTGTGACGTCATGGGTCTTGGGCGAGCCTGTGGAAGGATAAGAACGTCCTAGGTCCATGCTTTTAGTGTGACCTTTTCCTATTTGTAACGAAAGCCATACATAAACCTTGATTCGGGGCCATGTCAGATGAGCACACTATGTAACACTGTAAGGTCATGAAGACGTAGCACGCGCCATGTGATCACGATATTCGCCAACTAATAAATTTATACCAATAGATTTACGTTTCAACCCCTTTCCGCTGAACCTCGTGTTCAGTCTTGTTACACCCATATTCACAGAGAATTTTACGCGTGAGACTACAACAATATTATAATCAGTGGCGTCACTAGGGTTGGTGTCACCCGGTGCGGTAACTTATGGTGTCACCCCCCCCCGAGTTTTACGGGGTTTTTTAACTACTTTTTCTCATAAATCAGTACTCCCATATAATACTGTATGCTCATAATACACGGCGCACATTACTCTGAGGTTTATTGCTGTGCAGCTCTGTAATATGCTCATACACAAATTTTGGCAAATTGACAGCAAGTACGGTGCCTGTTCGGCAGCAGTGAAAGTCCCCATAGAGAAGTAATGGTTAATCTGTTCAGAGACAGCAAACAGCAAAGAAATGTCCTGATGTCCGGTGTTTTCATTTGGCAGGTTTATTCAGGCGAACGAACACCATAGGTTTCAATGTTAAAAATATTCCTGTTTTACCCAATATCTAATAAACCGTTTATTCCTTTAATCCATAGTAAAAAATCTCTTTATTTATTGAATTATTTTTTTTTGTATCTTTTAGGGCATTTTTCATTTTTTTTCTGTAACAGACATTTTTATTATCATTCATAGGATCTTATATGTTAATTCCAGACATTTTCGTTCAGTAGTTCTTTTTAAAACAGCAGGCGACGGGTTTGCGGCAGCATTCGGTGGCTGATTCCCTGTGGTGAATTCACTGGGGATATTTGATTCCTCAAAGTGTGGGGAACAACAGAACACTGAAATGTCTGCGTCATTTCGGTGCTCTTTGAATATCCTCTTTGTGGTGTTTTTTTTTCCCACCCCCTGGAAAGTGCCAGCCTAGGACTTGCCTAGCCAGGACATACTTGAAAATGCGAGTATTCTCAATGTATCCTTTCTGGTAAAATATTTTTGTGTTAAAAAAATAAATAAAATATATATACATTTCTTTAGGGTGTCACCCTAGGGGGTGTGTCACCCGGTGCGGGCCGCACCCCCACCCCCCCTTGCGACGGCCCTGATTACAATACAAACGCCCAGCTCATGCTGTCCTTAAGTTATTCTATAATATCTCCCTTATTAGCATCATATATTAAAACAGTTCCAAATATAAGCAAGGTCACCGTTCTGTAAAGCATTTTTGCCGTTTTTATTTATATACTGTAATAGGCGAGTACCTATAGACAGGCATTTTATTGTGCCCAAAAGCCGCTCATATATACAAGAAATTGTCTTAAATTGGCTAGAACCCGCTTCTACATTGTAATAGGTAGGAGCCCAGTCAGTTTTGGTCCCAATTTACCCCTCAATCAACTAGTATTGCCTGGTTTTTAAACCACCGCTAAATTCAGGCTATAGAAATCACCGATAATCCAGTGGAACTCAAGCAGAAAGCCCCAGAACGCATATCCAAGATGACCGCGGCGCGAATTGATGAAGCGGCATGTACCATGTGATCGCGGCACTCGCGAAACCCGGAAGTGACTTACAAACTATGTCTACACCTCAATATGGACAATCTATATAAGAGACTTGTGCGTGGAGTGTCTCAGATGCCCCCCTTTTCTGTTGACAGACCTGCATTGGACTGAAGAAGGCAGAGGACGTGCTGAAACGCGTAACCATAACCAAACCTTCCCCCCTCCCCCTCTTTTTTTAAGTATACCTTGTTTTAACTTTTTGTATTTTATCTAATAAACCCATTTTTATTCAACCGTCAGTTGCCCTATTTACGATCATTTTAGAATACCATAATCAACTGTCTTATATTAGGCGCAATATAAGCCACAACGTGGCTCTATGTGCGTCATCTACTGTCGGTACCAATTAAGGAGACCGACTGGCAGGTAAAGAGGTGAAGGTACCCACCGAATAAGGAGTCCTTACTATATACCCAACACATTTTTGCCGAGGTTTTGTGTTTTTACTCCTAGCCGGCTGCACAACATAAATACACACCCTTATCTAGCATTAGCGCCTCCACTGTATACCCATTCTTAAAAAAAGCTTGTCTGACCTCAGCCGCAGAGTTGCCAGATCAGCCATGATTTTGTGGACACATAATTTATTCATGTTGATTGGTAGTGCATGAAGCATGCCACCCCGCAGCATGTATAATCCATATGCTGCAGGCAAGAAATCAAATCAATCACTGATGACTTGCCTTGATTTTCTTCCTGCAGCACATGAATTATACATGTTGCAGGGTAGCACTTTTCCCTGTACTCCCCCCTCTGCATGAAATTTTAATATATGTCCATGAAAACATGGCCGACCTTGATTCCATAGCTGATTTGTTTTCAAGTAACAGCTAATCTTTATGTTCAGGCGACACCTGTAACCTAACCTTAATCAAAGTCCATTTCAGTGGATTCTATCAGATCAGAACGTCAGCCAAGATATGGACATACAGGATTATTTTGTTTTAGATACAGTGCACGCAGGCATACCCCCAGCGTACATGTGTGCCTTCTATGACTTTCCGTGAAGAACCTAGAGCAGTGTTTCCCAAACCTGTCCTCATTTAAGACAGGCCAGGTTTGCAGGACACAGGTGATTGTATTGTAACCGGCAATCTGTTGATCTATTGGGAAAGGTCGACGTAGTGCGGACAATGACGCTCCGGACACGAGTCAATTGCAGGAAAGGTGTTCTTTATTATGGTACCAGACTTGAGCTGGAGTAAATCCAAAATCTCAAGTGCCCGTCTTGGGCAGAAACACAATTCTTATACATTGAAAATGAAAAAGGTACAACCCAGGTACACCCCCTGGGCAAATGCCCCCTTCCTCCATCTCCGAGACAAAGACCACATTGCAATTACACATATAAAAAACAATTCGGACACAAACTTGATTTAGAAGGGAGGCAGGAGATCTGGTATACCTTCTCACAGTCATGGTGGTACTCCTTTCTAGATAAGGGTGCAGCTGTAAAGACAGAATCCTTTGTTCACTACTCGTCCAGGCTCGAGGCCTGAGTGACCTTGCCTGTTTAAATCTGGTTTTGTGGCACCTCTATTTACACGAACTAGATTCTACATTTTAATTGCTACAACAGAAATCTGTGGAATGTTAGAGTCTATGCAAACTAATTAAAGAGGTAGTTCGTATTTCTTGGAATAAAAACCATACAAGATGGCTGCCGGTATACAAGATGGCGGCCATTTCCAGCTATTACCCTTTCAATATGATACAGACAGCACAGGTGATACGATTTGTTGCTCAGTGATTGCAGGATCCAGTCTGTATTTCCCCAAGGGAATCCTGAAAACCTGCCTGTTTTACTCCTTCCACCCACAGTAAGCACCCTAAATCCCCCCTCCCACTGAGAGGGTCATGAATACCGCTCTCTCCATCCCATTGATAGGGCACAAAACTCTCTCCCCTCCCTCTGAGTACCCAAATGCTCTCTTCCCCCTTCCACAGTTAAGGCCACTAATCCGTCTTTTAGAGTGCGACCCAAAATTCTACCCCCATTCACAAGAAGGTCCCATTCTATTACCATGCTGGCTGCACAGAAACTGCATGCTGAAGGGGCGGGGCCTCGGCTCAATGCAGCCTGCTACTCCGGCCTGTAGATGCCGGTAGTGGCAGGCAGGGGGCAGCAGTCTGTACTTTCTTCCTCCAGCCTGGGATTTGAGCTCAGGCAGAGATTCAAATACCGCAGCTGCGAGCACAGGGGAGGACACCAGTGGCAGTGGAGGGCCCCTGAACAAGACATAGCCTGTCACAGCCCTGTTAAGAATAACATTGAAACATATAAAACTTACCGTAACATACCGTACCGTAGAAGTGAAGGGTAGGTGTCGTGTGCAGGGAGGCAAAGTGATGGGCAGGTGTAGGGTGCAGGGAGGCACAGGGGTAAATATTAAGGGAGACAGATAAAGTGGAGGGTGGGCAAGGGACACAGCCTGGCAGAGGGGTAGATAATAAACGGGTAGGTTTTAGGAAGAAAAAAATAAGTAAATGAATAAAAAAAAAAAAAAATTTTTTGTGCTATTTCTAATTTTAGTTTTATAGAGAATGGTGTCCACCACAAGAAATGCCTTGCTCTGTTAAAAAAAAACAATAGGTTTGTTTTGTTTTTTTCCAGTTTTTACTCTTATAGAGAAAGGTATCTACAACAGAGGAAAGGTTGCGGTGTAAAACTAAAACATAAATTTATTTTTTTCCTTTTGCCTGTAGGCACATGCCTATTTTCCAATCTGTTCCCACTCTTTTATGTATTAGTTGGCATAATACGTCCGGGGGCAGCAAGGGGTTAATTATTTTGTTTTTATTAGTTAACGGAATGTGAAACTGACTAATTAATTACTTAGATGGGGGGGAGTAATCAATCCCCCGGCTCCGGAGCCATAGGTTTCAGCACCATGGATAGCCCCCACGAAACACAGCCAGACTTAAGAAAGAAAAAAACACTGTGTGCGGCAAAGAAAAAAAGCCTGGTTTTAAAATAAATTAGGAATTCAAAATTTTTCCCATAAAGCAAAAACCTGAAAAATGCCTATACAATAGAGACTTTTTGCTGTAAGTGAAAAGAAGAAACTGTAGAATAAATATTTTATGAAATCATGGAATATTTTTACGTTGAAACCTATGGGATTCGCCTGATTAAACCTGTCGAATAAAACCACAAAAAATCAGAGTTAGACGTTAGGGTTAGAATTGCTACCCCTAAATTCTAACCCCAGCATCTAACCCCGATTGTCGGTGTTTCGTTCGACAGGTTTAAATCAGGTGAATCCTAAAAGTTTCAATGAAAAAAAATATCCCTATTTTCATTCATTTCGGATCATTGCTCTCAGGTTTTTTTTTCGGTTTTGGGTCATTTTCGTTCCGGTTTGTTTCCTCATGTTACTGCAATTCGTATTTTCGGACCGATTCATTAATTCTGACGGTGGGTTTTCGTATTTCGGGAAATGCTTCCAAAATACGAAATCGGGTGATTTTCGTCCTAATATGGATTCGGAACGAATAGAAATGCACGCGTCCAATGCATGTTTTGCCTAATTGTAAATATAACCCTGCAAACATATGAGTGACAAATTCAGTATGGTGACCTGCTTGTCAGCAGGACTGGTCAAAGGACAACACGACATCCTTAGACACCAAGAATGGAGATCCTAAAAGAGCTGGAATCTAGACGTTGATGCTATAGATCTCCATGTATAACAATGCGATTCATTACTTTTTGTTGATTTCAATGGTTTTATTTTAGGTTCAATCCAGATGAACTAATAGAACAGGTGGAGGATCTGCAAAGTTGCCAATGGACAGGGAATGCAACTGCCCTAAGAGCTGTACGGTGGGTTTCAAAATAGAACCACTTGGACTTTCTCTATTTTTGTTTCATACTAGGAGTCATACAAAGACATTGGCCACCAAGACACATGGAGAGGGTGATGTTAATGTCCCTTCCAATTGGTCTCTGTGGCCCATGCAGAAACAGCCTCTGTCCGGGTCTGTATTAGTGTGTGTGGGGGGGGGGGGTGCAAACCGTCTGGCAGTGTGTGTATGGGAATGTCAGTGTCTATTTTTGTGTTTGTGTCCTTGTCATTATCGGTGCGTCTCTGGCAATGTCTTTTTCCTGGTTTGTGTCTCAATGTGTGTCACTGCATTCGCCATTGTCTCTAACTTTGCATTACTGTTAAGATTCCTCTTGGTATCTTTGTTAGTGTTTCAGCCATTGTCTGTGCATTTGTCATCCAGTGTTTCTGTCATTCAGTTTGCCAGTGTCTAGGTCTGTATGCATCAGTGTCTCTGCGTCTTTGCCATCCTGTTTGCCTCTGTCACTATCTTTGTGTGTGTCTGTCAGTGTCTATGTATTTGTCAGTGTTTGTATCATTGTTTAGGTGTCTTTGTGTGTTAGAGTTGTCCAATCTTTGTCAGTGCTCTATGCACAGGAAGACGACCAATCACATGAGGCTGAGTATTGATATTAGGAGCCGCTTGAAAAAGGTCCTGCGCCAGGACCGAAAACTTGCTACCACTCCTGACAGAGCTCTGTCAGGTACTCAGCCGCGTGTAATGGTCTTCTTCCTGTGTTTGCATCTACTTTTGTGTTGCTGACCCTGGGCTGTTGGAACCTTGACTGTTTGAAGTGTTTGCGCCTCTGTTTTCTGCGTCTTTGCCGGTGTCACTGGTAATGTCTTTGTACCTCTAGTGGTAATTCAGTGTCTATTGTGGTTGTATATTAGTTTGACATAGATTTTTATCATATTGGCTGGCTGCTAATCAATTGATAGGGTATTATCACGTTTACACCGGTTCCCGCCACGCCTCCTGGTGATAAGAGCGATCCAGGCCAGCTCTTCCCTACCTGGGTTTAGCCATTCCACCCTGTGCCGCTCCTGGATTCCCCTGTGGCTGTTAGGCCTGGGGGTCACATGTCCCAATTGCCCAGTCCTGTTCATTATTTAAATGCAAGCAGCAGAGAGGTCAATTGCTCTTGCATGGATTCCTGTGGGGTTTATGAGTTCTGGCTCCTGAGTATCTTGTTCCTGAGGGTTCATGCTCCTGAGATGCTGCATTCCTGTATCGTGTCTTGGTTTTTCTGGTTTATGATCTCAGCTTGTATCATGATTATTCTCTTGTCTGCTCCCTGTACTCTGTATATTTGATTTCTTGTGTACCGACCTCTGCCTGTCTTACATACTATCCTGGCTCTTGATCCTTTGGTTCTGGTTTAGACTATTCCACTGTATGTTACTTGTGTCATGTATTCTTGTTCTGTGTATTCACAGTAGCTATTTATCTGTCAGCGAGGCCAGTCCAAGGACCTCGTTCTTGTTCAGGGATCTGTCATGCAGTTTCTTGTTTAAACCTTGTCCTTCCTGTTCTGTTCAAGTTATTTCCTGTTAGGTTTCCTTTCTAGTCAGCGAGGCCACCAAGGACCTTACCCAGTGTTAGGGATCCCTTTAGAGTTCTCCTGCCTGTTAACAGCCTTGTTATACAGCTGGTCCTGTATTCCTGATCTATACATAGCTTGATCTTGCGGTTTCCGGTCTAGTATTGTTGTGCGGTGGTCTGTCCATGCAGCCGACAGCTACCCTGCCTCAAGGGCTAAATATCCTGAACAAAGGGCCCTCCTTGTCTCACATCAGGGGCCCTCGTGACAGTTATACTTATCTGCACTTAGAAGTTTAATATCTGAATGAAATTTTTTCATTAAGCCTTATCACTTTTTTTGGTGTTCGAGAAAGGTTTTACATGATCAGGGGTGTGGTGAGGAAGCATTGCTGGGAAGATTGTTCACACATGTTTCGAGGTCGGTGCCACTACTTTTCCTCTCCTGTGCATTTCATTGCCACATTTTGTCTCTTTCGTGTGATATACTGATTTTAAAACGTGACTCCGAGGCTCCTATTTTGTTTTTCTTTCTTTACCGATTTCTCCTCGCGTCTGAGTCTTTATTAAAATCCTGACTTTCCATCACTATGCTAGGAAAATCTGGGATTACTGAAGCGGCCATTTTGAAGGAATAATCCAGAATGGAAAGTCTATTTACATATTGTTAAATAATGTGATTTCATTGCAAATGAGTAACTTTGTCCCTGTAATCTCAGGTCAGAGCTCCACAAGTGCTGTGATGCTGTCAGGAATCTCCTGGTCACGCAGGAAAACACTCACATAGGAGATAACATCACCTATGAAACGCAAAAGCATAAACACATCGAGGTGACCGAAGAAATTCATAAAATGTTTCCCAAGGTATGTCTAGGACACCCCTAGATATCTGTGTACCTCCTTATACACTGTGTCATCAATAACTAAACATCTGAAGCGTCTTCACAGCCAAACTCTTCCGGCTTCACTTCTGTGGTCATTGCCCCTTCTTCTCGGATCCCCAGTCAGAGACATAGCATGCCCCTTCGCATCCAGGCTCATTGCTACAAGAACGAAGACCTGCAGATTGCACTAAAATACGGATATATTCTAAGCAACTTCATTATTCAAGAATAAATCTACTGGTGGCTGGGTTTCTGTTTCTATCATAATGAACAATGTAGAAGACTCGCAGGTGCCACATAACCCAAGGTGGCTATACCGCATCAATGTGATAGAATGGACCAGGCACACTGGTTGGATAATTCAGGAGCTTTATTCCATGGGCACCACCCCATTATTTCATCTCAGGCCAGAGCGTTTCTCAAGTCAGAAAAAGGCCAAAGTATGTTAGAGTGTAGATATGCTCCAATTCGAGTGACAAATCACCTTCAGGTTATGTCCCCAACAATATATGATGTGGTGGGAGGCGGTCATTAATGGTTTCCAAATTCTGAATCTATCCAGATTGGTGGGCGAAGGATCCTTAAATGCATGTAGTTCCTGCTGTTAGAACAGCTTGAAGAATAGCTTCTCTGGTTGCATGATAGGGTAGCCTAAGGACCACAGCCCTCAGAGCTGCAGGAGGTGATTTGCAATCAACAAGGGCACAGTGAATCCTGTCTGTTAACAGAAGGTCAGTAGTATAATCTGGCAGAAGCACCTACAGCAGAAACAGGGCTGTGTCCTTCAGGGCTGCAGGAAGTCAGAGGCAAATTTTTTCATGCGGCTGGACAAATCTTCAACCTGTAATTATAGCTGGACAATTCTGTCCAGGAGTGCATGAGAGTGAGCCTCCAACTTGTAGTTCAAGGGCCAAGATATGCAGGCACACTGTCTGAATCATGGCCTCTACTGCGCGGGTCATCTTCCCAGCTGTGAGTTGTTGGATATGGAGTGGGTGGGCTCCGCTGTGGCCTACCTGCTCTACATGCATAGGGTAGTTATGACCGTCTTGCTGCCACGGATCGGAAGATAGGGGGGCCAAAGGACCCCCCTATCTCCACCATATAGGCAGCTTGGGGTTAATTCCCTGGGGCCCATGCTCAATGACGTCAGTGGGCAGAAGGAGGCACCGGAGGCTGGGCGTCGGCCACCTCAGGGAGAGGTCCGCGATCTGGCGCCAAATTGCGGACTGACACCTAAAAGGTTAAAAAGAGTAATCGCTGGAAAGGTCAGACTGACCTTTCCAGCGATGCCTCTTTTCTCTGACTCTTACAGATGGGGAGAGAGAGGGGTTCAAAAGGACCTCCCCTCCCCTTCAGGCACTCTCCCAGCTCTGCCGGGGGTGCGCCTGACACGGTCATAATCGTGACCCGGCGTGATTACGTCAGTGAGCCGGGATGAGTCATATGGGACAGTGACTTCAAAGAAGTCAGACCGCCCTGGGACTTGGTCCCGAGCAGATGGGGTCTAAACCCTGTTGCTGGACACCTGACGACGTTTGGGCAACATCCTCTGCACACAGCATGTACACCTGAAGACATCAACCACACGTTGTCCGCAGCAAAAGAGTTACGTTTCTGCACCCGAAAGACGCAGCTGATGTTAGGGGGGGATGTTTGCTTTAATAATTTAATATTTATATAGCGGGGAAAAATATTTTAACAGTAATAAAATGGTAACAATTAAATCATTCTCTCCACAGACCTCGCTGTTCTCTAATAAGCCAATCAGAAGCTGTGTTGTGGTGGGGAACGGGGGCATTTTACTAAACAGCTGCTGTGGCTCTGAAATCGACCAAGCGGACTATGTATTCAGGTAAGTGCTCCAAATCAAACTTTTCAAGGGTCTGTGGGGTCTAAAACACACCTTGTGGACTAACATGTACATGTGACCAGTTACACTGGACTCTGCTCTTTCCTTCATCCCCCACATCAAGTCTCTTTCCTCCTCCTGCCGATACCAACTGCGTAATATTTCCAGAATTCGGCCATTTCTTACCACTGTCACCACAAAACAACTCATACACGCCCTGGTAATCTCCCGACTCGACTATTGCAATAATCTCTTATCTGGCCTCCCTCTGTCCCGCCTCTCCCCCCTACAATCCATCCTGAACTCCTCCGCCAGGCTAATTCACCTCACCCGCCGCTCTGTCTCTGCCGCTCCCCTCTGCGAGTCCCTTCACTGGCTCCCCATCCACTGCAGAATTAAGTTCAAAATCCTTATCCTTACCTACAAAACCCTCACTAACTCAGCGCCCCACTACCTGTCCTCACTAATCACCAAATACACCCCAGCCCGCTCCCTAAGGTCAAACAGTGACCTGCACCTAGCTTCTCCCCGCATCACCTCTTCCCATGATAGACTGCAGGATTTCTCACGCGCAGCCCCCACTCTCTGGAACGCTCTCCCTCGTACTGTCAGACTTTCCCCTAACTTCTCTTCCTTCAAACGCTCCCTTAAAACGTTCCTATTTAGGGAAGCCTACCACCCAACTCACTGACGCAACCATCAATCACTCTCACCTTACAGTCCTCTCCTCCTGTTTCCAACCCCAACCCTCCCAGATTGTGAGTTCCTACGGGAATAGGGCCCTCATCTCCTCCTGTACTGTTTGTCAAATGTTGTTCAATGTATTGTAACCCTGTCTATACTGTGCCTATTGTACAGCGCTGCGGAATATGCTGGCGCTTTATAAATAAAGAATAATAATAATAATAATGGCACCCTGAAGTCTTAGGAGATACCCCTATATCGTCTTTATCCCCTTCACTGCCATGCTTGTGTATATACAATCAGCGGTAGGAGACACAGCAAACCGAAACCGTGTTAATACGATCTGGGGCGCTGCTGTATTAAAATTTGTTGCAAATTAAATTAATTTGCTTTTGGGTTTACAAGGTGCCCCCACATTGTTTAGCCCTGTGACCATAATGCATAAGGCGTTAAAACTACTTATAATCTGCTAAGGAATGTCCTGATATATCAGGCTTCACCCAGCTGACCGTGTGGAACCACGAGCTGCTGTTCTAGCTGCAGTAACTCCATTTGGCCAGTAGATCTCCCTGTCAAATAGGTTATTACAGCGAGGAATACACTGGGAAATATACCCAAATATTTCTTACTGTATAATTCGAAAAAAGAGAAAAAAGCAAAAAGCCCTCCGATTTTTTTGGAAATCGTGTGGTAGTGAAGGGGTTAAACTGGAACTACAAATTAGAGGTGCGTATACAAGTCTACAAACTTTTTTTAGAGGTGGCGAAGGTGGCTAGAAGAACATTGTCTAGGACAGTGATTCCCAAAGGTTATGGATGACACTGCACCCCGGGGTATGGGAATAACGGGGGGGTTGGGTTGCTTATAAAGTTGATAGGATAGGGGCAAGGCCTGCCTATGATCTCCTTCTCTGTGTCCACACCCATCTGTGGGCAACTCCTCACCCAATGCAGCTCAGAATATAAAACCCCTAATTGCTATATTAACTTCAAAAGAGATTAAAGAGTCTGAGTAATAAGTATAGGAAATACCATTAACCCCTTCCCAACCTCTGGCGTAGCATGTACGTCCTGCCCACGGGTCTCCCTTAGACTCGCGGACATATTACGTCAGCGAGCTCCTAACGTCCCTCCCACCGATACTTACCTCCCTCACCGGCTCCCATGGCAAGCTGGAAGCTTGCCTTGCCATTTCCTGGGGGCCGGCTGATCCAATGATGACGTCATCACGCTGCGTGATGACATCATCGGCCGGCGCTGGTGGGCAGAATTCAGGAAGGGGAGGCTATTTGGAGCCCTCCATTTCCCCAACTGTTTAAGCTAGAGCGATGCAAGTTGCACTGCTGGAAAGGGGAGAGTCTCCCCTTTTCAGTGCTGTACAGCATTAACTGTTTCGCTGCCGTATCACGATTCGGCGCAAATTTGGGCCGAATCGCGATTCAAACCTGGAGGGGGCTGACATCTTGGATGTCAGCCAAGCCTCCAGGTCACCCCCTACCATATGTGTGAGTATGTCTGTGGGCCAGTTAACCCCCTAGCTGCCATGTGGAAATAGGGGGATCCAAAGTATCCCCCTATCCGTGGCTAGAGGGTCATAGTTGACATTATTGAAAAGGCCTGATCATGGCCTTAACAATGACACCAAACATGATCAGGTTTGGTGTAAAAATACAATTTAAAAAAATTTATTAATTAAAAAAAAAAAAAAAAAATTCTTTTAAAAAAAATTGTACCTAGGCTGGCATCTAAAAATAATTAGCATAAAACAGTCAGAATGAGCTCAGCGCACATAGGTGAACTGTCTCAGCAGTGAAGGGTTTAAAAAGCAAAAATTGGGTATTTCTATTCTGGGGACAAAATTTTGAAACTATTTAGCCGGGGTCTTTTTTGGTGGTTTTAGATTTTGGGGATTAAATTACGAAAAAGTGTGTTTTTACAATTTTTCATCATATTTCATATTTTTTTTATAGTAACTTATACGATATGATGGACATAAATGGTATTTTTAGAAAGTCCATTTAACGGCGGGAAAAACAGTATATAATATGTGTGGGTTGAATAAATGAGTAAGAGGAAGATTTGACCTAAACACGAACAGCGCAGAAACGTAAAAAACAGCAGCTGGCACTAAAGGGCAGATTTGTGTAAAACCGCCCGGTCACTAAGGGGTTAACCCTCTAATATGGTAAAAATTATAATCCAATAAAATAACACATTAGACATTGAAACACACAAATTGCAATTGTTTAGAAAACAACAAATTCCACAGGGCTGTACAAACGTAAACTTAGCAAATATGTGTGACGCACAGAAAAATACAAAAGCTTACACTCTAAAAGGAGTGGGGTGAAACTCAAGGTGAGAAGATACTGACAGACACACAAACCTAGGCAGACACAAAGACATTGACACACAAAAACCTAGGCAGACACAGACAAGACAACCGCTGCCTTGCTAAAGAAGCTGAGGGTAAAGGTGATGGAGTGGCCGAGCATGTCTCCAGACCAAAACCCATTGAGCATCTGTGGGGCATCCTCAAACGGAAGGTGGAGAAGCACAAGGTCTCTAACATCCACCAGCTCCATGATGTCGTCATGGAGGAGTGGAAGAGGACTCCAGTGGCAACCTGTGAAGCTCTGGTGACTCCATGCCCAAGAGAGTTAAGGCAGTACTGGAAAATAATGGTGGCCACACAAGATATTGACACTTTGGGCCAAATTTGGACATTGTCACTTAGGAGTGTAGTCACTTTTGTTGGCAGCGGTTTAGACATTAATGGCTGTGTGTGTTGAGTTATTTTGAGGGACAGTAAATTCACACTGTTACACAAGCTGTACATTCACTACTTTACATTGTAACAAAGTGTCATTTCTTCAGTGTTGTCACATGAAAAGATAAAAGATCTACAAAAATGTGAGGGTGCACTCACTTCTGAGATACTGCATGTTCCCAGATAATGATGTGGAGGAGGGTCAATGCAGATTCTGGCAAGACAAAGCGCACAAGACAGCTTGCCTGACCATAGAGCGATCAATTGGAAATCTGCAACTCCAGTGTTTCTACAGTATTTTATAACGTGGGACAGAAATACAGGTTTACTGTCTCCTGACTGCCAATAACCCTAAGATCATCTGGTCCTCACAGGTTTAATTTACCGCCCATGAATTTTGCAAATGACACTGGAACAAAGACAAATCTGGTCACCGCAAACCCAAGCATCGTAACCGAAAGGTAAGAGCAAACAAAGACATAGCAACCATATACGTGAGCGAGAGAAGGCCGTAGAACCATCTGAACACTGAAGTTTCCTTTGGTGCTGTCAGAAAGTCGGCCGTGTTCAGGCTGGCACCACTGGGATGTTCATCTGTTCCGAATTTTCACTTTCGTAACCCTGTGTGGGAGCCATTCCCTAAGTGATCCACAGGTGGAGCCTCTCCTGCCCTGCAGATTATCCTGGTCCTCCTGAAAGTAACCCACTTCCTGGCCTTGTATGCTGTAATCACTATTTGTTGTAAAAAGGAAAAGCGAAGGAAACCGGGGCTGAATGAACTACTCCACAGGGCATAACCCAAATGAATTCTATAATAAACAATTATGCACAGAAAGTGCACCAAGAGTGGCCGGAAGGGGTTAATTTTATTAATACTAAAATAGTCACAAACCAACCAAAAAGTGAAGAGGATCTAAATAGACATGGTCACAAATCAATTGCATAAGGCGAAGGGTTAACCGTCAGCAAACAGTTGCCCACAGGGCATACGCAGGTAGGGGGTTAAGCACTACCTATACCTCGGTGGTTCAAGCCACCTATATAACCAATAGGGAGAAAGCTAAGGGAGAACCCAACATGTAGCGCCATACAAAAGACCAATATCAGAAGAGACAAAAAATGTGACTGTTAAAAACAATAACAGGGCATAACTCAACGCGTTTCGCCCATACCGGGCTTAGTCTAGAGCTGAGTCCTGTGTCCAAAGTCTGCAGTGTCCTATCCTGTTTTCTGGCTGTGTATCCAAGCTCCTTCCTGCTCCCGAGACCCTTGCCTTGCCCGATCGACAGATATTCTTGCCAAGAGACTGACCCCCCCAGTGTCCCTGTTCCAAGACGCAGCCTTGCATAAATCCCTTGCTACCTAGCTGCTGTGGACTTGTCCTACTCTAGTTCCTGTCCCGTCCATCTGTCTGTTGCCCAGGCCCAGTTTCCTGCCCCTTCCAGCTGTCTGCTGTCCATTTCTGAGAACACTAATAAATCACACGGATCTATCCCCTCCAGTTGGTAGTGCAGTCATTCCAGCATCCAGGGCTCACACCTGCTATTCAGTAACTGGAATCCTGAAAGTTGCCAACTGGGTTACTGGTTCACTAGTTCCCTGGATGATACCATGCGCTAATACTAGAACCTCTATTATATAACGGCTCCAAATCATCATTTTATACATTTATAACATCGGATACTGAATTCTACAAAAATAGATTTTCTTTTTATGGGATACACTTGAGAGCCGAATAAAAATTATAAGGTCATCCTATAAAAAAAGACCAAAGCCTTTATGGTAGAGCCAGGACCAGTGTGGCTCCAGAAAGTGTGAGTGTGTCATTCTGCTGTTCAGAAGATTTGATTTAGTCTCCAGAACTGCGCTATTTTTTTTGTTTTTCATCCATTCCAAGATCCCTTCCAGAACACAGTTTTAAAGGGAAACGGTCACCCTTGAAAGACGACACGTGCTGACTTTATTGAGCCTATATTTGCTGAAGGCTCTGTAACAAGTGAGTGCACCGTTCTGCTGTACAATTTGAGATACGATTCTTACTTTCTGATATTGCGCCATTGTTTTTTATTCCAAGATTTGCTTTGAAAGAAGTTCCACAATTTAGTATTTGTTATTTCTCATATGGCGAATTAATTCTAGCTGATAATCTTTGGTGAGCCTTAGTGTAGGCACTGTGTTCATCCATACCTTGGATGGAGATACTATGAATGGTCACACAGCTCAGTATAAAGATCATAGCTACTGTATAACAGGAGTTTTGTTTCAGGTACGCAAGATTGCATGAGAGAAGAAGACCCTTCATGGACTTGGTAAAGACCTTTGAGCCAGCCCCGATCCTGATGGCAGCCTTCTCCTATCCAAGCACCACTGACGTGATCTTTAAGGTTTTCTATACTTTGGAGGAATTTGGGTCAAAGCAGGCGGTGATTTACTTCCACCCTAACTACTTGACCAATCTTGGACTTTATTGGAAGACGAAAGGTCTTGCTGGCCAGCATATCTCTTCTGGCTTCATTATTGTCAGCATGGCGTTGGAGATCTGCGACAAGGTCACGCTTTATGGGTTCTGGCCATTTGATGAAGACACAGATGGAAACCCAATCCCACATCACTATTATGATAACAGGCTCCCAAAACTTGGCATACATTCCATGCCCAGTGAATTCTTTTTCTACAGCCAAATGCACAGCAAAGGGATCCTTAAATTAAAGGTTGGGAGATGCTTCTAAAATGTCACTGTGAGGAAGCATAACGTCATGCCAACTGGACAATGCATGTATTGGACATTACGTGAACAACTGGTCCAGCCTCACATTGGGCCTTCTCTGAGACATTCAGAACATATCAGGTGGCCAATGGCCAGAAGGATTATGTTAAGAGCTGCCGTTTTAGGCAGTTTGCGGAAAATAATGTATGCCACCACTGTCAATATACTCAACACCTACAGAGCTGTTTGTACTTGGACTGGAAAAGCACAGTCACTTAACCTGGGCTGGATTTTACAGAGGTATCCGTAATGACCATGACGTACCACTGTTGTAACTGTGATATGATTTGTGTGAGCTTGTGTCTAGGTATCTCAAGAAACTCAGCGTACGGTTACCTTTCCTGGCCATTCGGCTATCCAGAGAGCAGGTAATTCACCAAATCCTGGCGAATTGCCTGCACATACGGTGCCTGTTCGGTGCCTGTTCGAGGGCAGTGAAATCCCCATAAAAAAAGCACTGCTTCAGCTATTCAGAGAACACAAACCAGCAGTGAAAAGTTGCCGAAATGCGAAATGGTGGTTTCATTCGGCAGGTTTATTCAGGCGAATCCCATAGGCTTCAATGTTAAAAATATTCCCGTTTTAATTCAACATATAATAAACCAATGATTAGAATATTCTGCACTAAAAAGTCTCTTTATTTATAGATTTTGTAGGATCTTTTAGGCATTTTTTGGGATTTTTTTGCAAAAAGTTTTTTCCTGTTATTTTTTAAATCGTTTTTTCTGTAACAGCCCTTTTTATTATCATTCATTTGATTTTATACGGAAATTTCAGACATTTTCGCTCAGTTTGTTTGCAAATAGCATTTCACTTTTCAAACATTCAAGCGTACGTTTTTTTTTTTCTCTTCACCTCCTTTATCTGCGGTGTCGGCTTTTTCTGGCAGCTGCTCTGCGCTCTGATCGGCTCCTGCCCGGGTTTCTCCGGCGGGTTAATCCAGATGTTTTTGCGGGTTTCGGTGTGCGTTCGCCCTCGTTTTGCGATGAGTTTTCGGCGACTTTTCCCTGCATTACGGCGGCCCGGTGGTGCTTGCTGAATACACTGCAGGGTCGCCGAAATGGGAATCGCCAAATCGCACTGAATTGAAGAGAACGAAAAGTCACCGAACGTGCGGTGACGTTTCGATTCTCTTTGAAAGACAAGCAGGGTTATTCAATTAATTTTTTTAAAAAGAAAATAAAAAAATTGAAAATAATCGGAACCCAAAATTCCACCTACAAAAAAATTTATAAAAAAAATCCAGAAAAATACCTAAAAAAAATTAATAGATAAGGCTTCTTGCTGCCGACTAAAAAAATAAATGGTTGAATAAAAATATATATTTTTTTACATGGAATCCTATGGGCTTTGAATTGAATCACAGCGACATGTCAGTTTAACTATACAATTCATCTTTTATATATGCTAGAGAGGTTATGGCCAAAATAACTTGTTAAAGACCACTGCGGTGGCAGGGTGACTAACTAGTATTTAGCCATTAGTCTTTTAACCCATTAAGAGCTTTTGGGAGCCGGCAAGAAAAATGAACACAAGACCAGCTCAGTGGACTTCCCTCTAGCCAACGCAAAGTTCTTTACTGCGTATCAGGATATCAATTCGCGCGTTAGAGGCGTTCTACGAAAAGCAACCAATTACAACAGATGATTACCCCTCTCTATACCTAAACTATGATCATTTTGTACATTACGTACCAGGATGAAAGTCATGGGAAGAATACAATTTCAAGTGAATCTGCAGGAGTCAGATTGTCCTCTGTACACCAGCATTATTGCGGAAAGAAACATTGGCCAAGCATGGTCTATTTGGTGAGAATCAAGGACATAGGATGCTCTCTGTAAAAGCATTTAGTTGTAGAGCGGATCATGAAAGACAAACGCACAAATGTAACTATTAATATTCTCACTACATACTGTATATTACACATTATTATTGATTAGTATGTTATAGAGCGATCTGGCCTTTATTATCCTTCAATATGGATACATAAGTTGGATACGTTAAGGCCAAATGGACTCAACAGGGAATTCGATCTACAGGTTTGGTTTTAAACATTGGCGTTTGTTCCTTTTGTCCTTTTTGTTTCCAGATTTCTTTCTTCTGTACTTAGAACCACATTCTGCTCCTTCATCCTTATCCTATTGATATAGGTCCGTTGTTCTAGAGGTTCAATTCTAACCAAGGGACTATACAAAAGACAATCTGAGAACCAAAAGACAACACTACAAACAATTAAAACCAATACTGGACAGAATAGGAAAACGTATCGATACAGAAAAGGGGACAAATACTTGTCTTCGTCAAGGACACCACACCAAGTGCCAAAGTTTGTAGCTCATATATCCAAAATATCTCTCGTCTGTTTAACCTCCCTGGCGGTCTAATTTTTTCAAAATTTTGTGTCTAAAAGTGTTTCAATTTTTTTTTTAAAGGAAACGTGTTTTTGTACATAGTTAGCCTGTAATAATTAGGAATCAAGCACTGAAATCCATGCAAGCAAGAGTCCTTACTGGTAAAATCCTTTATAAATTAATAAAAAATAGTAAATACACGGAGTCCGATAAAGTTTGAAACCCGACATAATAATTTATTATCCCAAAAATAATTATCCAAAATAATGCAAATAAATGATATTCAATAAAATACAACAAAACACACTGAAATCTGTCTGAAAACAAGGGTTAGACTATGTATGGTCTGTTTCTTATCCTGTAGTGCCACCTAGTGGTCGTTCATAAACATTGTACATTGGAAAACAGTGTATCATTTTTTTTAAGTTTGCTGCCTGGTCCCGCCCCCTGCATCGTGTGACTCGCAGGGAGCCTAACCAGGAAGCAACTCGCCACGATCACACTATGGGGGACAGCAAGGGAGCGCAGGAGGAGGTGAGTATGCATCCAGCCCGAGTGTGGCTCGGGGTTACCGTTCGCGGTAGTGAAACTTAACCCGAGTCACACTCAGGAATACCACCAGGGAGGTTAACAATATGTACCTACTGCCCCCCTTCTCTATGATGGTGTATCGTAACTGGACAGTATTGTGACCAGCCTTCAAGAAGTGCCTAGCTACAGGGTAGTGTAGTTTGCGGGTCCGAATACTGCTCTTGTGTTCCCTTAGTCTAACCGTAAATGCCCCGCATCCCACGTACCTCAGACCACAAGGACACTTCAGTAAATATACCACATTGTCTGATTGACAATCACCACTGGTATTAACCCAATATTCCTTTCCTGAGCGGGGCGAGGGGGGATGTAAATTTTGGTCCACTGATGTCCACAGAGCAAACATTTAAACATACCTGGCCGTGGCTCCCCAAATAGTGACATTTCACATGTGTTCCATTGTGCAATATCTAAATTCTTCACCAATCTGAATTACTTACAGATATTCCATTTTGCAGGACGTCGTTGTACAAGTCGTTTCCCATATAGATATAGCATCTTGACGCTTTAAGGTGTCTTTATCTTGTTCATTGCTTGCTCTTTTAGACAAAGTGTTCTGGGGATTGACTGTCTCACCACACTTGCAATGAAAGCTGCACAATACCATTTACATATACTCTACCTTATACCCCTATCACCTGAGCTCCAGGATCTAGGTTCTGCCCATCTTTCTGTGCCCAAGTCCGAAGGATAACCTCGAGCGGAAAAATCCTTCATCAGTTGATCAGAGCACCAATCGTAATCTTCAAGACTGCTTGTATTCCGTCTGTTACGAAGGAATTACCCATAGGTCAAATTTCTCAAATGTCCTGTATGAAAGGATTCTGCATGTAAATATGCTGGCTTGGATCCCTTATCTCCCAATCTGTGGCAGCTAGAGAATCATGTTTGATATCATTGGAAACGCCTGATCATGGCCTTTCCAATGATACAAAACATGACTAGGATTGGTGTAAAATTAATTTTTTATAGAAAGTGGACGTTTGGGGCATAATAAAATAGGACTTCAATTGGCGTTTAAACATAAGCATAAAAAACGGTCAAAATGAGCTTGGCGCACAGAGGTGAAATGCTTAGCAGCATGGCCGGATTTATTATTAGGCATGTGCCTACAGGCGTCTGCAAACAAGGGACGCCTTGCACGATGTATAAGAATTTTTTTAACAATCATTTAGACCACTGTATCTCTGGAGCCCTAATGGCTACAGGGACATGAGGTATCATTGGTTTGGTCAGACTATGGCCTTTCCAGTGATACCAAACATATCCAGAATAGATTTATGTAAAAATAAAATCATATTTTTCGCTTTCTAACGCAGCACTATTATTCAGTTTACAATTATAAAGTGAACAGTGATGCTGCGCTCACCTTTTCATTTCCCAACTGCCAGCAAGTGTGGAGCTGATACAACACATTGTTTTATCGACAACTTAGACCGTGGGCACTGCAGTGAGGCGAGTCAGGTGGACTTTGGAACCTACATGTATGAATTGTACACCGCACAAGGTTAATTGAATTTCATGGGAGAAGCCAGTCTGGTCTTTACAATGATACCAAATAGGGATGCACCGATACTAGTTTTGTTGCCAATACCGCCATTTACACGAGTACTTTGTCTGCAAGTATATGTATCTGAGTGGGCATATCTGTTCTGAGGTCTGTATACATGTATCCGAGTGGGCGTATCTGGTCTGAGGTCTGTATGCATGTATCTGAGTGGGCGTATCTGGTCCGAGGTCTGTATGTATGTATCTGAGTGGGCGTATCTGGTCTGAGGTCTGTATATGTTACGGTTAAAGTCCGAAGTGCGGTTAAACTTAACTGTAAGATTACCCGGGTAATCCTGACATTACCCAAAACCCCCAGGTAAAGCTGCAAAAGAATGAAAAATTCGGAATTTACCCGGGTAATTTTAGGACTAACCAACTGCCCTTAGGTAACAGTCTGGAAGAGCTGGAAAATCTGCACTTTACCTGGATGATCTGCAGACTATCCAACCCTGTTTGGTTAAAATTTAATTTTGTTACTGTTCAGATAAAAGTCTGAAGCTTTACCCGGGTAATCTGCAGAGCATCCAACCCCACTTGGGTAAAAGTGAATTTTGCTATTAGCAAAAGACAAACATTAAATCGTATTACGGATAGAATGAATATACAGAGTAACAGGATATGTTTCTTATATGAATGTGAAAGCATTACATGATCTTTATTATGTGTCATATGTGCTTATATATCATTTATAAAACATAATAACCAGGTAGAGTAATTACGTGACTGGAGGGCCGCCCAGGATCCCAGGAAGCCAGTACAGCTCCGGATTCGGACTCCTAGAGTCCGTTCCCAGAGCTGATGGGCCTCCCCGATCAAAATAAATTTAATCGATCAAACATTTTAACGATTAATAGATAATTTTCACAGCCCTCAATGAGATATATATATATATCAAATTGGGATTTATCTCTGGTTGGGTGCTGCCTACATAGGCAGGATGGTTAGATCCCTTTAACTGAAATACATTCAATATTTATTCGACGTCAAAATTTCCTGAATGATTATATTAAATTGATTTATACAGTTCTGTCTAATGTGTTCCTTACACTTAGAATACAAAGTATGCACAGAGTGTATCCAAATAAATATTGTTTATATATATTGATACAGAGTACACATGATATAGGATATATTGTATATGGTATGCAAAAAATGTGTTCACTGAGCTGTCTCTTTCAAGGTATATCAGCTCCTTGTATATTATCGCCCACTTATGGTCAAGGATTGGAGTGCGGTGTGCAGGAAGCCATACAAGAAGGGTTTGCTGCTGTTTCTTTCATTCACCTGCAGCAGGTCTAGACCTCATGGGAATGAACAGAGAAAACAGAATACATAGGGCTCACTGTAACATAAATGAGGTTTGACGCAGAGTACAACAATTTCCAACTCACATGGACAAGAGCCAATAATGTTATCAGGTTCACTCTTTTGCGCCTCTCTGGCCCATGTAGGTGGCCAGAATCCCTTCACCTCCTCTTTCCTTATCTGCTGCAGTGGGTCAGTCAGCTGGGCTGAAGTCCTCCTGGTGCGTGCGCTGGAAGCTTCCCAGTGGCGGTATACACTGCGCAGTAACCACAGGATGCGGGAATGTAAAGTAAAAAAGGGGGTCTTATTTTTACATATATAAAACAGTAAATAGGGTAAAATCAAGTGGGGGGATATCCAGAACGCGTTTCGCCGATAAGGCCTCTTTACAAGCATTACCTTTGTGAGTGAATGTATGTTTTTATACACTATCCGGTAGTCCTGTTCGAGGATTGGTTCCTGCTAGTTTCACTTTGCTTTTCGCGCGGATCTATTGCGCATGCTGTTCCGTGCGCCATCTTTGATCATGAGGCGCTTCTTTACCAATCGGTTGAATCTTTCATTACTGATCAGGGAATCGTGCCTGCGGTGCATATTACCAATAGAGGGTAGCGCGCAATACATAACCATTCATTTGCGGGTGACATGTTAGCATAGTTACTGCTCATAGAAGTTGTAGAGGGTGTTTTTATTCTACGGCTACAAATAAGAGCATAATCCGCACAGAGTTACATGAGTGACGTTAATGGAGCAGAGGTAATATGCCATATCTGATTACAATGCACCAGAGGGTTTTTATGAGAAAGCGAGGTAGTGCTGTGGAGGGGAATCGGAGCGGGGATAGCGAGATAGGTAATTACAAGAAATGTCACAGTTCAAAGTCCATATTAAGGCCTTTTGGGTGCAGTGTCTCTATACAAGTATCACCTCCAGCCATCTACCAGAATTTACACGGACTTAGTCCGTTTTATTCCTTGAGTATATTAATATCCATAATCAGTAAACGTTTTATGGGGACCATAGGTCTCAAAAAGCCTCTGATGCATTGACACAAAAAAAATCATTAACCCTTTCACTGCAGAGGACGTGTGGGGAACGTCCTCATTGATTCACTATATGCGGGGGGACGTTCCCCACACGTCCTCCGCAAGAGGGAGCCCCCACAGGAGGTACTCACCTCTCTGTCCGGGGTCCGGCCGCGTTCTGACTTCAGCGAAGTCAGATGCTGAATTTAAACCCCTCACGATATCATCGTGCCATGCGTGATGACGTCATTTCCAGGCGACCCCCCCGGCAATGACAGGAGATCACCTAAAAGGGAGGGGGGGTCAGTTCGGATCCCTCTCCCTGATCGGGAGGGACCAGCGCCGCAAGCCAGGCACCGCTTAAAAGATTTGGCGCCAAATTGCAGCCTAGCTCTGGTGGGGGCCATCATCTTGGTGATTAAGTGACTACAGGGTTGCAACGCAGTATCTGTCTACACTCAACCTGGAGTACTGACTATGTTGCCCACAATCCCTGTACCCACTTTCCTTATGCTGTTAGTCACACTGCCATCACAAACTGACTTTTTACCCAAGATGCTTACTGTCTGAACCAGAGCCGGTTTGAGACTCTGGTTATGCACCCCAAAATAGAAAACAGTGAGTTGGGGTGAAGTCAGTCATTCGGACTGATTAGTAGATCGGCTCGAGCTTCAACAAAGGCAAATCTCTATGATAATCCAGTCCTTCAGTTAGCGTGGATTGAATATCAGGGAGAAGCAGATTTTAGTAAGTTTTATATTTATTATGATATACAAAAAAGTATATATCACAGTGCATTTGGTTACAGAAAAAATAGATATGATAGTTAATTACACACACAAGCAGAAAAAATAAAAAGGATTAAAACACAGACCCTTACTCACACGTCAGCAAGCTGGAAGGACATCTGTGACCCCCTGGGGCTGGAGAATGGGAGAACCGGCAAATTCCCACTTTCTTGTGTGACCCCAAAGAATAAAGCCAAAGGACATGGCGTGCATCAGAATATATATATTTTCCAAGTTCTTCCCGGGTACAGCCCCTAGATGGTACAGCCCACCCATTACATTTCCCAGAATCCCCCCTCCTGTTAATTTGTGGGCATGCTCAGTTCACTTCTTATTTAATTTAATTCACAGATATAATAACAATTATCCAAAAATCGTCTCTAGCGATCAAAGGATAAGCCCACTTCTTTGAAATGCACTTTTGGTCACAGTGGTACCGCTCCAACTGGCTTTCCCCGGACATGAGCAAGTGCACCTTCCTCCCCCCTGCTGAGAAGAACAAAGGGGCAATTTCCTCCATTCACACCTTCTATGGCTTCAAAGGACTTTGCTGGAGACAGGACAGAAAGGGTATTTTTAATTCATATACACAAAATATTACCAGTCCTTTATGGCGATTATATATGTAGATAGATATATACTGTATATATATATATCCATCTAATCGTGACAATGTATACATATAAAAATGATATATTATGGAGTCTGCCGAAAAAAAAATTAAAAAAAAATTCTGGGTCATAATAAAATGTGGCTTCTAATCGCGTTTAAACATGATGCGCAAAAGCGGTACAAATGAGCTCAGCACACAGACGTGAAATAGCTCAGCAGTGGAGGGGTTAAAGAGGATACGAGACTACATAACAGTGAAACAAATCAAATAAAGATTTATTCACACGTCAAGTCCCATACAATCATATGTTGTCAACTGATCAGCCAGATACTGGTTTAAAATTAAATATAGGTAGTGATTAGTAGCAATTCTGCGACACGCAATAATCTAATGGACGTACAGTTTAGATTTATACGCCACACATCAATTCTTAAGACCCACGCTCTATTCTACCCACTTAAGCTTCTCCCATTATAAAGCAACCCTCAACCTGACGAAAACATTCAGTTACTAGGGCGTCACCTGCCGCACAATTTAGTATTGTGGGGGGCCGATTCACTAAATGAAACTTTCTTCAGGGAGACACAACACACTCGATAGGTAAACTAGCTCTTCCACAGATTAATTTCGGCATCAATACTCGGCTTACAATATTATTCACTGCAGTTACTCTGTAACACATATGATGGACCAAGCAAGGTAACCCGTATATTTAATCACTTGCAATCAGGACTCAATTTATTCAGCATGAGTTAACAAAAAACAAACTTCCTATTGACTCTGTATACTATTACGTGTATTTTTCATGGAAACACATTCAAAAGCAGCGGTTGCAAGGTGTAGAATTGGGTTTTGTTCATTTACTCTAATGGAGCTGGGGGTAACTTGATATATAAAAGTTATTTCTCCGTTCCAGCTTATCTCACTATGGGGACAAGAATTATCCTTAGATGTCCAGACACCGCATTCTTGGAATATAAATAAATTCACTAAATAATGGACAGCAACACGGCTGCCCGTCAATAGTTTTCTTCCATACAGGGTTATCCAAAGAGATCCGAATTGCTTGAGAAAGGTAACCGAACGCTGAAAATCAGTGTTCGGTTACCTTTCCTGGCCATTCGGCTATCCAGAGAGCAGGCAATTCGCCAAATCCTGGCGAATTGCCTGCACACACGGTGCCTGTTCGAGGGCAGTGAAATCCCCATGAAAAGCACTGCTTCGGCTATTCAGAGAACACAAACCAGCAGTGAAAGGTTCCCCTAATGTCCTGCCATTCGGTGGTTTCATGCGGCAAATTTATTCAGGAGAATCCCATAGACTTCAATGTTAAAAATATTCCCGTTTTAATTCAATATCTAATAAACCATTCATTATAAAATTCTGCAGCAAAAAGACTCTTTATTTATAGATTTATAGATAACAGCCCTCTTTATTATTATTCCCTGGACCTTCTGTGTAAATTTCAGACATTTTTGCTCAGTAGTTTCTTTGCAAACAGCGTTTCATTTTCACAGATTCATACAAATGGTTTTGCTAATTTATTCACTGACTCCTCTGCGTCTCAGCTGCTTCGGCTCTGTGTGATTCGGCTCCTGTTCGGCTGCTTCGCTGCATGTGATCGGCTCCTGCTCTTCGAAGGTTAATCCAGATGTTTTTGGGGGGTTTTCTGCATGCATTCGGTGGGTTTTGCAGTGAGTTTTCGTCAGGTTTGCAGTTGCTTTTCCCTGCAATTCGGGGACCCTGTGGTGTTTGCTGAATACACCGCAGGGTCACCGAAATGGGATCGGCAAAAGGAACCGAATTGAAGAGAATGAAAAGTCACCGAAAGTGCGGTGACTTTTCGAATCTCTTTGGATAACCCTGATAGAGATTTCTCCTTGGATCAAGAAGCTTTTACTCACATATTAAATATTATAACCCTTAATATTCTGTGTCTGCAGGAAGTCATCCAGTCGTTTTTTAAAAGTCTGTACAGACTCTGACCCAACCACCTCAACAGGCAGAGAATTCCACAGCTTTATTGTTCTCACCGTAAAATAACCCTTCCTATGCTTTAAGCTAAATTTTCTTTCTTCCAGTCTAAATGGATGACCCCTTGTTCTGTGTATAGTCCTGTTAATGAACAGGTTATCAGACAATGGTTGATAATGGCCCGTATATATTTATATAAGGTTATCAGATCCCCTCTAAGGCTCCGTTTCTCTAAACTAAACAGGTTTAAGCTTGTTAGTCTTTCCTCATAACTTAACCCTTCCATTCCCCTTATTAATTTAGTTGCCCGTCTCTGCACTTTTTCTAACGCTATAATATCTTTTTTTAAGACAGGTGCCCAAAATTGCACGGCATATTCAAGGTGCGCCTGACCATTGATTTATACAGAGGCAAAATTATGTTTTCATCCCGTGAGTGAACTCCCCTTTTAATGCATGCCAATACTTTGCTGGCCTTGGCGGCTGCTGTTTGACATTGCACATTGTTACTTAGTTTGAAGTCTATGATTATTCCCAAATCCTTCTCCTGCTTGGATTTCCCTAACTCCGTACCATTTAGGGTATAAATTACTTGTGTGTTCTTCACTCCAAAGTGCATAACTTTGCATTTATCTAATCATCAATGGTATCTCCTGTGTCTGTGTGGGTGTCAAGACCTTCTTACATAATGGCCATAGGCACAATCCAATGCGATATAACAACATCCCTACTACCAGGATCACAATCGTCATCATTATCATGGATCCAATCCGTGAGATAAATCCCAGCATGGATCCAAACCAATCTCCGAATGACCCGAACCCCCGGAAAGGGTTCCAGCCTTCCGCCACAATCTGTCTAGCCTTGCTCTGTAACTGAAAAACTTTTTCTTGGTGACCCTGGAGTACCTGGTAATAATCAGGAACTTCTTCAGTTGAATTTCAGATAAAAATACAACATTCATAATACATTGTCATTTCACGTAAACCATTTAAAACAGCATTAATTTGTTTAGAAATCATCATTTTACAACTTTTGATGCTTACACACTTCAATATTACAATAACAATAATGGGTTCACGGGCTACCCTCTGGGTTTCCCGGTTTTCCATCGTTGGCAGGTGGTCAAGCATTATTATGGCCATCAAAACACCTACTTGCTGGTCTGGGCAAGTATTTGGATTTGAATGAAAAATACCTTGAACAAATCAGAGTCACTGGCAATTAGTCCCCACTAGGACTCTGTGGCTACTGTCACTAGTCTGAGTCTGGAGCAGTGTATCCATGAAACCCCCCTCGGCCACCTTCACTGCTGTGGGGGTGGATAATAGAGCAAGGTAAAGACCCCTCCATTTTGGGCCTAGTGGGCCGATCTTCCACTCCTTCATCTATAACGAATTACCTGGACAACACTTATACAATAACGGATACAAAAAATGAGATAAATTATCACCGACCCAGGTATTCAATTTCTGCATTGCTTGACCCAACAACAATACGTATACATTCAATTTAGTTTCACCTATTGCCTGAAGTTTCCCCCTTGGCTCATTAATCAGAGGAGTAGGCCGCCCGAACACGAGTTCATACGGACTTAGTTTCAATTGGGGGGTTGGCCTGCATCTAATATGCAATAGGACTATCGGCAGCACTTCCAACCAGCCCAGTGACGTTTTTTGGCACAGTTTCGACATCAAAGTCTTTAACGTTCTGTTCATGCGTTCAATTTTTCCCGAACTTTGGGGCCTGTAGGCTTTATTCCAGGTTATGCCCAGCAGGCGAGCAAGCTGTTGCATACAGTTCTGAACAAAAGCTGAGTCGTTATCTGACCCTATTTTGAGTGGAAGTCCATAGCGCGGCATGATTTCTCTCATTAGGCTTCTCACTACTTCTGCAGTCTTTTCAGTCCTGGTTGGGAAGGCCTCAACCCACCCCGTTAGGGTGCACACCATCACGAGTAGATACTTGTATCCTTTGCAGGGTGGCAGCACCGTAAAGTCTATTTGTAGTGATGCCATTGGGGATAATCCGACAGGCTGCTTTCCTGGAGGCTGTTCTTGGCACAAGTCACACACTGCTGGGCTACTGATTTGCAGATGACCGACAGTCCAGGAACATAAAAATGCGGTTCCAACTGTTGTGCCATCATTTCTCTTCCTCCGTGAGTGCTGGCATGGAGTGCTCTGACAATTTCGGGAGCTAATGTTGCAGGGAGGACTATTTGGTTGCTTGCCAACTGGAGCCATCCGTCTTCTCCATACTTTCCTGGTTCTTCTGACAGCCATTTCTTCTCCTTTTCTGAATACACAGGTGTCCATTCGCTCAAGGGAGCTGGCAGTAACGGGGCTAACATTGAAGGTGAGACCTTGTATCTTTCAAGTTCCTCCTGTCTTCCCCACATGAATTCTTTCTTTACCAGTGGGGCTTGGTATTCTTCATCTCCAAATTCTCCCAGACTCAACAGGACACGAGTAATTCTCAAATTATTATAAATATTGATTGTCAAAACGCTCAGCGAAATTTTCTGCTCGTTCACCTTCAGTTACTTTCGTGTCTTCTCCATCCTCCCCCACTAATTTTACGCCGAAGAAATTCAGCATCATCTTGTAAACTCGGAGGAGTCGTTGCTGAATTTCTGAGGTGTTACACATGAGATTCTTTTCTTGAGGAGTCAGTGGTCTGGAGTAGAAATTTTGACCGTGTTCCAGAGTAGGGAAGAGCCACTGAATGCAGTAGTGATTGTCCTACCCTAAACAGCTCTGTTTCACCTTCAACACCCTCCTCTACCCACCCGCACCTCCCCCCTCAGCTGCCTTCAGCGCTCAAGACCTGGCAGATTTCTTCCTCAGTAAAACTCTAACTATCAGAAGCAACATCCCAACACAAGATAGTTATCTGCCACCTCCACTCCCAGAAGCCCCCTCTGCCACCCTCTGCCGCTTCCTCCCAGCCGCTGATGAGGAAGTCAATTCCTTATTGTCCTCCTCACTGTCACGTTCCCACGTTCCAACCCTGTCTTCCTGCCCTCTGTATTTGTATATTGTGTTTTTTCCATTGTGTTTCTGTTGCTGCCAATTCCTGGGTGGCCTCCCAGGGGTTAATTGGTGTTCTGTGTGCTGCTCACCTGTTGACCCTTGCCTTGATTCCCCTGCCTATATTAGAGCAATGTACCTATAGTACATTGCTGGGTCATTTTACTTTGCCTGGTCTCCTTGCATCCTGTATCCAGAGAGCTCCTTGCTGTGTTCCTGATATCCTCCGTTTGTTCATCCTTGTTCAGTTTTTGCCTCTGTTATTTCTGTTCCAGTTTATGTCAGTTCCTTCTGAGTATTTAGTTCTGTCATTTTCTGTATTTTGGTTTGCTGTTTATGTTCCATTCTGATTCCCCGGTTACCGATTTTTGGCTTGGCTGACTTCCCTTCTGGTTCCTATTCCTATATGCTGTATGACGTACTCTCTCTGGTTATGACCTTTGGCTTTCCTCTATATGACTACTCTATATAGTATATTCCTTGTCTGTACTGTTTCCAGGAAACCCTGTCATCTGTATACAACAAAAGAATCTGTACGGCTTCAAGGTAATACTTTCCTTTAGATTAGATCCGGCTATCCTAAAGACCGGCCTTTCAGTGCAGGGAATCTTTGGTATTGCCGTACAGAGGTCTTTTGTTAACCTTGTGTTACTTTCATCTGTCCTTGCCATTTACAGTGCATCTCTGCCCATAGGGGCTTCTCTCAGGAACCTGGTCCTCACCTTGCTGCGAGTTATATTCTTAGGGATATATATACAGTCCGACCACTTCCAAGGATCGGAGGGCAAGGATAGGGTGGTGCGTGCCTGGTGGTACTGCCACCGTGACATAATGACCCAGCCTTTACATAAGCCCGCAGAGATGTGTACCGTGTTGGAAACCTTATTGCACATGTTTGAGGAATTTGTGGTTCACCTCAAAGGGTTACTGAGCCTGTGTCTAGACTCTGGCAATCAGGTCTCATTTGAGAGCAGGGTTCGTGGTCCGCTTTCTCCTTATGAAAAGAACAGAAGACGTGAGTACAATCTCTGTTTCTATTGTGCCAGTTCGTTGCACTTTTTGTCTGGCTGTCCCCTCAAGCCGGTGCGTCCTGGGGCTGGAGTGCCGGTGCACCTCAAGACTTGTGGAAGGTCAGTGCGCCCTGATACTGGCCAAGTGCCAACTGTGCCCATGTCCCACAGTAAGGCTGCTAAAGCCAGACCACGTAGGGGATCTGATGGTGCCAAACCCTGCGGGGAGTCAGATGGCACCAGATCCCACTTTGAGTTCAGACCTCCTGAGAAATCCAGGTCTGAGAAAGAGGCACTTGAGTCTATGAAGGATGAATCCTTTTTGGCCACAAGGCCAGAGGATGAAGTACCCATGGAGGTTATGTCGCTCTGGGCATCCGATAATAAACCTCAGACTTATGTGAATACCTCTGATGGCTGTAGGGGTTTAAAGACACAACTGGCTGGTTCTGAGCAGCGACTGGCAGCCAAAAGACAGTCCCTATGTATTGTTACTGGGTGTATTACATGTAGAGCTGCAACCCCAGTGCCCATTGGTGGTAAGCCAGTCCTGTCTCCATCTGGCAATGCGCAGCCAGTCCAGCCTGGCAATGCGCAGCCAGTCCAGCCTGGCAATGTGCAGCCAGTCCAGCCTGGCAATGTGCAGCCAGTCCAGCCTGGCAATGTGCAGCCAGTCCAGCTTGGCAATGTGCAGCCAGTCCAGCCTGGCAATGAGAAGCCAGTCCTGTTTCCGTCTGGCAATGAGAAGCCAGTCCTGTTTCCGTCTGGCAATGAGAAGCCAGTCCTGTTTCCGTCTGGCAATGAGAAGCCAGTCCTGTCTCCGTCTGGCAATGCGCAGCCAGTCCTGTCTCCGTCTGGCAATGCGCAGCCAGTCCTGTCTCCGTCTGGCAATGCGCAGCCAGTCCTGTCTCCGTCTGGCAATGCGCAGCCAGTCCTGTCTCCGTCTGGCAATGCGCAGCCAGTCCTGTCTCCGTCTGGCAATGCGCAGCCAGCCCAGCCTGGCACAAAGCCACGGGTGCTGCCTGATCCTGGCACGAAGCCAGCAGTGACAGTGATGTCTGATTCTGGTAAGCTGCCAGTCAGATCCATGGCAAGCTGTGTGTCAGCAGTGCCAAAGCTGCGTTGCAGCACCACTGTGCCCATGCCCCACAGAGAGTCCGAGGTTTCCAAACCTCATGGTAAGGCACAGGTGGGCGAGCCTACTCCCACTTTTGCCGTGTCGTGTGGGCTGGTCACCAGTTTGAGATCTCGTTCTAGGAGAAGACATGTAAAGGTGTCTAACCCTGGTCCAGCTGGTTCTATGCCCGGTCTGACTTATGCCGAGGTCCCCCTACCCCGTCATGTCCCTGAGGGCTCTGTGCAGTCGCCCTCTGGACTGGTGTTCAGGAGGGACCACTGGGTTGCCCTTCAAAGGAACCCTCATAGACGGGGGCGTCTTGTGGAGGAGGATGACGACTCTGAGTGGGACCTCAGGGGACTTTGGTGACTGGTGTTCGTGGTCTGGTTTCCTGATTTTTGTCTGTCATGTTTGTTGTTTTAGGTGCCCTGAGGTCACCTTTTTTGGAGGGGGCTACTGTCACGTTCCCATGTTCCAACCCTGTCTTCCTGCCCTCTGTATTTGTATATTGTGTTTTTTCCATTGTGTTTCTGTTGCTGCCAATTCCTGGGTGGCCTCCCAGGGGTTAATTGGTGTTCTGTGTGCTGCTCACCTGTTGACCCTTGCCTTGATTCCCCTGCCTATATTAGAGCAATGTACCTATAGTACATTGCTGGGTCATTTTACTTTGCCTGGTCTCCTTGCATCCTGTAACCTGAGAGCTCCTTGCTGTGTTCCTGATATCCTCCGTTTGTTCATCCTTGTTCAGTTTTTGCCTCTGTTATTTCTGTTCCAGTTTATGTCAGTTCCTTCTGAGTATTTAGTTCTGTCATTTTCTGTATTTTGGTTTGCTGTTTATGTTCCATTCTGATTCCCCGGTTACCGATTTTTGGCTTGGCTGACTTCCCTTCTGGTTCCTATTCCTATATGCTGTATGACGTACTCTCTCTGGTTATGACCTTTGGCTTTCCTCTATATGACTACTCTATATAGTATATTCCTTGTCTGTACCGTTTCCAGGAAACCCTGTCATCTGTATACAACAAAAGACTCTGTACGGCTTCAAGGTAATACTTTCCTTTAGATTAGATCCGGCTATCCTAAAGACCGGTCTTTCAGTGCAGGGAATCTTTGGTATTGCCGTACAGAGGTCTTTTGTAGACATGTGCATTCGTTTTAGTACTAAAACGATTTAGTCCGAATTTTGGGATAATTTAGTTTTCGTATGATTCAAGAGATACGAAACTGCTCAGTACAAAAAACAAAAGAAACTAAAATAAAATGCACTACATTTTAGTTTCAGTCCTTTTTGTGATATTATACTGATGAGTGAAGGAGACCAGCAATGAAGAGCGCAACATCGTAAACCTACAGAAAAGGTTTGTATGCGTAATCCTTCCCGACCCCTACCCGAAAATCTGACAGTGATAGAGCTCCAGAATACTCACTCGCAGCACAGACAGCCAGCACAGGAGAGGAAACCTTTACTTAACCCTTGCATGTCTATGAGGCAGACAAAATGATAAAAGCAGCTGGAGAAGGAAAACATTCAAATAAATCACACTGAAAGCTAATGACAGAGGAGGGCTGGATAGTAAAAACCTCTTTATAACAAGCAGCGATGGGAAAAGAGAGGGACTTTATAAAACGTGTGTTATCTCCCCTCCCGTTCTGCATAATAGGGGCTTAGGTCTGATGCATTTTATATTATCCAGGAGCACTATCCCACTTTCCTCATCTATAATACGCGTTTTATATAAAGTCCCTCTCCTCTCCCAGTACTGGTTATTATAAAGTGTTTTTTTTATGTCTGATACATTTAGTATCCAGCTCTCACAGTTACTCTGTCGTTATGAGCCTTCAGTGTGATTTGAATGTTTTCCCTGGATTTAAAGTGCTTTATTTTATTATAAAAATAAATTTGCACCAGTCATCTCTTCTCTGAGCTTTCAGACTGATTTACGTTAATATTTTCCCTCTCCCCTGCTTTTATATTCCTATGTCTCCCCCACAGAGATACAAAGTTTAATTAAAAGTTCCCTCTCCTGTGCTGGATAAGCATTGCATTCCGAAGTTCTACACCCTCCACATGCCAATGCAGTAGAATGTTCTATACAGAGAGGGGCATTTATCAATACAGGAGGATGTTCTATACATTATACAGAGAGGGGTATTAATGCAGGAGGATGTTGTATACATTATACAGAGAAAGGTATAAATTGAGGAGGATGTTCTATACAGAGAGGGACTACTACAATAGTAATTGTATCCACTGGTTTTCGGATGAATGAAATTAGTTTTCATACTAAAGAACTGAAAACGAATTTCCTTAGCAACTAAATAAATTGCATTTTAGGACTAATCCATTAGTTCAAAACATAATTTTGTGCTGTGCACATGTCTAGTCTTTTGTTAACCCCGTGTTGCTTTCATCTGTCCTTGCCATTTACAGTGCATCTCTGCCCATAGGGGCTTCTCTCAGGAACCTGGTCCTCACCTTGCTGCGAGTTATATTCTTAGGGATATATATACAGACCGACCACTTCCAAGGATCGGAGGGCAAGGATAGGGTGGTGCGTGCCTGGTGGTACTGCCACCGTGACACTCACATCTCACCACGTGCCCGCTCGACCCCATTCCCTCACATCTAATTCCTCCCCTCTCCTCCTCCCTCACCCCTGCTCTCACACACAACTTCAACCTATCTCCACTGGCTCCTTCCCATCCGCCTTCAAACACGCACTAGTTACCCCTTTACTAAAAAAAACATCCCTCAATCCCAACTCTCCATCCAACTAGTGCCCTGTATCCCTGCTTCCCTTCACATCTAAGCTCTTAGAAAAACTAGTCTTCAACCGCCTCTCCCTCTTCCTGTCATCCAATTTACTTGACCCCTGCAGGCTGACTTCCGTCCCCTACACTCAACTGAAACTGCCCTCACCAAAGTCACCAACGACCTCCTATCTGCAAAAAAACACGGCCACTATTCTATTCTCATCCTGCTTGACCTCTCGGCTGCTTTTGACACTGTTGACCACCCCCTCCTTTTACAGACCCTCAACTCTCTTGGTCTTGGTGACACTGCACTCGCTTGGGTTGACTCCTATTTATCCAACAGGTCCTTCTCTGTGTCCTTTGCTGGTAACTCCTCTTCATTGCCTCTTTCTGTTGGTGTACCTCAAGGCTCTGTCCTTGGTCCTCTGCTCATTTCCATCTACACCTCCTCCCTGGGAAAAATCATTAACAGCTTTGGCTTTAATTACCACCTCTACGCTGATGACACTCAGATCTACCTCTCTACCCCTGATCTCTCTCCCCCTGTCCTTTCCAAAGTCAGCGACTGTTTATCTGGCATCTCCACCTGGATGGCCTCCTACCACCTAAAGCTCAACATGTCCAAGACGGAGCTCCTACTTATTCCTGCCTCTAATGCCTCCCCACCTCCTGACTTCTCTATCACGGTGGAGGGTATCACCATCTCCCCATCAAACCAAGTTCGCTGTCTTGGAGTTACACTTGACTCTGCTCTTTCCTTCATCCCCCACATCCAGTCTCTTTCCTCCTCCTGCCGATACCAACTGCGTAATATTTCCAGAATTCGGCCATTTCTTACTGGTGTCACCACAAAACAGCTCATACACACCCTGGTAATCTCCCGACTTGACTATTGCTATAATCTCTTATCTGGCCTACCTCTCTCCCGCCTCTCCCCCCTACAATCCATCCTGAACGCCTCCGCCAGGCTAATCCACCTCACCCGCCGCTCTGTCTCTGCCGCTCCCCTCTGCGAGTCCTTTCACTGGCTCCCCATCCACTGCAGAATCAAATTTAAAATCCTTACCCTGACCTACAAAACCCTCACTAACTCAGCTCCCCACTACCTGTCCTCAGTAATCACCAAATACACCCCAGCCCGCTCCCTAAGGTCAAACAGCGACCTGCGCCTAGCGTCTCCCTGCATCACATCATCCCATGATAGACTGCAGGACTTCTCACGAGCAGTCCCCATTCTCTGGAACACTCTCCCTCATACGGTAAGACTTTCCCCTAATTTCTCTTCCTTCAAGCGCTCCCTTAAAACATTCCTATTTAGGAAAGCTTACCACCCAACTCACTGACGCAACCATCAATCACTCTCACCTTGCAGTCCTCTCCTCCTGTTTCCAACCCCAACCCTTCTAGATTGTGAGTTCTTACGGGAATAGGGCCCTCATGTCCTCCTGTACGGTTTGTCAAATGTTGTACAATGTATTGTAATCCTGTCTATACTGTGCCTATTGTACAGCGCTGCTGAATATGCTGGCGTTTTATAAATAAAGAATCTATACTATAAAAGAATAAGCCTTCAAGTGTCCGTCGCCAAAAGCGGTCTGCGCATGCGCGACGGACATTTGAAAGTGGCCGTTAAAACAAGCAGGTAGCTGCGCGTGCCGGCCGCCTGCGAAAAAAAAAAAAAAAAAAATCGGCACGAGCCGCGCGCAGCTACCCGTTTGTTTACACGGCGCAGGCCCCGATCCTCCAGCGGTGACCGTCCTCCGGCTGTCGCGGCCTGCTCGGCGGGCATCCAGGCTCAAGCGAGCCCCCGGCTTGGTTTGGGCCTACAGGCCCAGCCGAGCCGGGGACTCGCCTAAGCTAGAGGCCGGCCGAGCAGCCAGCGACAGCCAGAGGACGGTCACCGCTGGAGCTCGGGCCGAAGTTCCCAAAATACTCCTCCCTAAATCGGCCCTGAGCTCCAGCGTGACCTCCTCCGGCCGAGCAGGCTGCTAGGCCGGCCTCCAGGCTCAGGCGAGCCCCGGCTTGGCTACAGGCCCAGCCGAGCCGGGGACTCGCCTAAGCCTAGAGGCCGGCCGAGCAGCCAGCGACAGCCAGAGGACGGTCACCGCTGGAGCTCAGGGCCGAAGTTCCCAAAACATACTCCCCTAAATCGGCCCTGAGCTCCAGTGGTGACCTCCTCCGGCCGAGCAGGCTGCTAGGCCGGCCTCCAGGCTCAGGCGAGCCCCCGGCTTGGGCCTACAGGCCCAGCCGAGCCGGGGACTCGCCTAAGCCTAGAGGCCGGCCGAGCAGCCAGCGACAGCCAGAGGACGGTCACCGCTGGAGCTCAGGGCCGAAGTTCCAAAACATACTCCCCTAAATCGGCCCTGAGCTCCAGCGGTGACCTCCTCCGGCCGAGCAGGCTGCAAGGCCGGCCTCCAGGCTCAGGCGAGCCCCGGCTTGGCTTGGGCCTACAGGCCCAGCCGAGCCGGGGACTCGCCTAAGCCTAGAGGCAGCCAGCGACAGCCAGAGGACGGTCACCGCTGGAGCTCAGGGCCGAAGTTCCAAAACATACTCCCCTAAATCGGCCTGAGCTCCAGCGGTGACCTCCTCCGGCCGAGCAGGCTGCTAGGCCGGCCTCCAGGCTCAGGCGAGCCCCGGCTTGGCTTGGCCTACAGGCCCAGCCGAGCCGGGGACTCGCCTAAGCCTAGAGGCCGGCCGAGCAGCCAGCGACAGCCAGAGGACGGTCACCGCTGGAGCTCAGGACCGAAGTTCCCAAAACATACTCCCCTAAATCGGCCCTGAGCTCCAGCGGTGACCTCCTCCGGCCGAGCAGGCTGCAAGGCCGGCCTCCAGGCTCAGGCGAGCCCCCGGCTTGGCTTGGGCCTACAGGCCCAGCCGAGCCGGGGACTCGCCTAAGCCTAGAGGCAGCCAGCGACAGCCAGAGGACGGTCACCGCTGGAGCTCAGGGCCGAAGTCCCAAAACATACTCCCCTAAATCGGCCCTGAGCTCCAGCGGTGACCTCCTCCGCCGAGCAGGCTGCTAGGCCGGCCTCCAGGCTCAGGCGAGCCCCCGGCTTGGGCCTACAGGCCCAGCCGAGCGGGGACTCGCCTAAGCCTAGAGGCCGGCCGAGCAGCCACGCGACAGCCAGAGGACGGTCACCGCTGGAGCTCAGGGCCGAAGTTCCAAAACTACTCCCCTAAATCGGCCCTGAGCTCCAGCGGTGACCTCCTCCGGCCGAGCAGGCTGCAAGGCCGGCCTCCAGGCTCAGGCGAGCCCCGGCTTGGCTTGGGCCTACAGGCCCAGCCGAGCCGGGGACTCGCTAAGCCTAGAGGCAGCCAGCGACAGCCAGAGGACGGTCACCGCTGGAGCTCAGGGCCGAAGTTCCAAAACATACTCCCCTAAATCGGCCTGAGCTCCAGCGGTGCCTCCTCCGGCCGAGCAGGCTGCTAGGCCGGCCTCCAGGCTCAGGCGAGCCCCCGGCTTGGCTTGGCCTACAGGCCCAGCCGAGCCGGGGACTCGCCTAAGCCTAGAGGCCGGCCGAGCAGCCAGCGACAGCCAGAGGACGGTCACCGCTGGAGCTCAGGACCGAAGTTCCCAAAACATACTCCCCTAAATCGGCCCTGAGCTCCAGCGGTGACCTCCTCCGGCCGAGCAGGCTGCAAGGCCGGCCTCCAGGCTCAGGCGAGCCCCCGGCTTGGCTTGGGCCTACAGGCCCAGCCGAGCGGGGACTCGCCTAAGCCTAGAGGCAGCCAGCGACAGCCAGAGGACGGTCACCGCTGGAGCTCAGGGCCGAAGTTCAAAACATACTCCCCTAAATCGGCCCTGAGCTCCAGCGGTGACCTCCTCCGGCCGAGCAGGCTGCTAGGCCGGCCTCCAGGCTCAGGCGAGCCCCCGGCTTGGCTTGGGCCTACAGGCCAGCCGAGCCGGGGACTCGCCTAAGCCTAGAGGCCGGCCGAGCAGCCAGCGACAGCCAGAGGACGGTCACCGCTGGAGCTCAGGACCGAAGTTCCCAAAACATACTCTCCTAAATCGGCCCTGAGCTCCAGCGGTGACCTCCTCCGGCCGAGCAGGCTGCAAGGCCGCCTCCAGGCTCAGGCGAGCCCCCGGCTTGGCTTGGGCCTACAGGCCCAGCCGAGCCGGGGACTCGCCTAAGCCTGGAGGGCGGCCTAGCAGCCTGCGACAGCCAGAGGACAGCCACCGGTGGAAGCTCCGGGCCAATGTAAGAGGATGTTGCCTAAACATACTCACCTACATCGGCCCTTAGCTCCTCCAGCGATGGCGGTCCCGCTTCCAGCGTCCTCTCTGTCTCCTTTGGTCGCCGGTATGACGTCACGAAAGCCTTTGACCCGGGTCAAAATGCCGGGGTCAAAGGCTTTCGTTACATCATGCCGGCGACCAACGAAGAGAGAGGACGCTGGAAGCGGGACCGCCATCGCTGGAGGAGCTAAGGGCCGATGTAGGTGAGTATGTGTAGGCAACATCCCCCTACATTGGCCCGGAGCTCTAGCGGTGGCTGTCGCAGGCTGCTCGGCCGGCCTCCAGGCTTAGGCGAGCCCCGGCTCGGCTGGGCCTGTAGGCCCAAGCTAAGTCGGGGGCTCGCCTGAGCCTGAGGCCGGCCGAGCAGCCTGCGACAGCCACCGCTGGAGCTCAGGGCTAATGTAGGTGAGTATGTACTCTCCACACCCACCCTGCTTGCTCGGCCGGTATCCAAGCTTAGGCGAGCCCCCGGCTTGGCGTTGGCCTAGAGGCCCAGCCGACCTGGGGACTCGCTTGAGCCTGGAGGACGCCCGAGCATGCAACTCGACCGGCCTCCATGCTCAGGCGAGTCCCCGGCTCGACAGGTCCTCTAGGCCCAAGCCAAGCCGGGGGCTCACCTAAGCTTGGTAACCGGCCGAGCAAGCAGGGTGGGTGTGGAGAGCATATACTCACCTACCTCGGCCTCGAGTCCTCCACCGGTTCCACACATACTCACCGACATCGGCCCTTAGCTCCTCCGGCGATGGCGGTCCCGCTTCCAGCGTCCTCTCTGTCTCCGTTGGTCGCCGGTATGACGTCACGAAAGCCTTTGACCCCGGGTCAAAATGCCGGGGTCAAAGGCTTTCGTTACATCATGCCGGCGACCAACGAAGAGAGAGGACGCTGGAAGCGGGACCGCCATCGCTGGAGGAGCTAAGGCCGATGTCGTGAGTATGTGTAGGCAACATCCCCCTACATTGGCCCAGAGCTCCAGCGGTGGCTGTCGCAGGCAACTCGGCCTGCCTCCAGGCTTAGGCGAGCCCCGGCTCGCTGGGCCTGTAGGCCCAAGCCAAGCCGGGGGCTCGCCTGAGCCTGGAGGCCGGCCGAGCAGCCTGCGACAGCCGGATGACAGTCACCGCTGGAACTCAGGGCTAATGTAGGGGAGTATGTGCTCTCCACACCCACCCTGCTTGCTCGGCCGGTATCCAAGCTTAGGCGAGCCCCCGGCTTGGCGTTGACCTAGAGGCCCAGCCAAGCCGGGGACTCGCTTGAGCCTGGAGGCCGGCCGAGCAAGCAGGGTGGGTGTGCACCAAACGCAGAGCCCAGCACAGCACAGAGCCCAGCACAACACAGAGCATAGAGCCCAGCACAGCACCGAGCACAGAGCCCAGCACAGCACCGAGCACAGAGCCCAGCACAGCACCGAGCACAGAGCCCAGCACAGCACCGAGCACAGAGCCCAGCACAGCACCGAGCACAGAGCCCAGCACAGCACCGAGCACAGAGCCCAGCACAGCACAGAGCCCAGCACAGCACAGAGCCCAGCACAGCACCGAGCACAGAGCCCAGCACAGCACCAAACGCCCAGCACCGAGCGCAGAGCCCAACACATCACAGTGCACAGCACCGAGTGCAGAGCCCTGCACAGCACAGCACAGAGCCCAGCACAGCACCGAGCGCAGAGCCCTGCACAGCACCAAATGCAGAGCCCTGCACCGAGCGCAGAGCCCAACACAGCACCGAGCACAGAGCCCAACACAGCACCGAGCGCAGAGCCCAACACAGCACGAGCGCAGAGCCCAAACACAGGACCGAGAGCAGAGCACAGCACCGAGCACAGAGCCCAGCACAGTACCCAGCGCAGAGCCAGCACAGCACCGAGCGCAGAGCCCAGCACAGCACCGAGCGCAGAGCCCAGCACAGCACCGAGCGCAGAGCCCAGCACAGCACCGAGCGCAGAGCCCTGCACAGCACCAAACGCAGAGCCCAGCACCGAGCGCAGAGCCCAACACAGCACCGAGCGCAGAGCCCAACACAGCACCGAGCGCAGAGCCCAACACAGCACCGAGCGCAGAGCCCAAACACAGGACCGAGAGCAGAGCACAGCACCGAGCACAGAGCCCAGCACAGAGCACAGAGCCCAGCACAGAGCACAGAGCCCAGCACAGCACAGAGCACAGCACAGAGCCCAGCACAGCACAGAGCCCAGCACAGCACAGAGCCCAGCACCGAGCGCAGAGCCCTGCACCGAGCGCAGAGCCCTGCACAGCACCGAGCGCAGAGCCCTGCACAGCACCGAGCGCAGAGCCCAACACAGCACGAGCGCAGAGCCCAACACAGCACCGAGCGCAGAGCCCAAGCACAGGACCGAGAGCAGAGCACAGCACCGAGCACAGAGCCCAAGCACAGGACCGAGAGCAGAGCACAGCACCAAGCGCATAGCCCAAGCACAGCACCAAGCGCAGAGCCCAGCACAGCACCGAGCCCAGAGCACAGCACCGAGCCCAGAGCCCAGCACCTGAGCCCAGAGCCCAGCACCGAGCAGAGCGCCAAGCAGAGCACAAAAGACGGTACAGAGCAGAGCACAACCCATTAAAAGCGCAGAGCTGAGCACAACCCATTAAAGGCGCAGAGCTGAGCAAAAACCATTAAACGTGCAGAACAGAATAAACGCCACAGAGCCGAGCACAATAAATGCCGCAGAGCCGAGCACAATAAACGTCACAGAGCCAAGCACATTAAACGGCACAGCGCCGAGCACAATAAACGCCACAGAGCCGAGCACAATAAACGCCACAGAGCCAAGCACAATAAACGTCACAGAGCCGAGCACAATAAACGCCACAGAGCCGAGACACAATAAACGCCACAGAGCCAAGCACAATAAACGTCACAGAGCCGAGCACAATAAACGCCACAGAGCCGAGCACAATAAACGCCACAGAGCCGAGCACAATAAACGTCACAGAGCCGAGCACAATAAACGCCACAGAGCCGAGCACAATAAACGCCACAGAGCCGAGCACAATAAACGCCACAGAGCCGAGCACAATAAACGTCACAGAGCCAAGCACATTAAACGGCACAGCGCCGAGCACAGCACAATATATGGCACAGAGTCATCACAATAAACGACGCCGAGCACAGAACCAAGAACAACACAATAAACAGCAGAGCACAATATTCGGCACAAAGCGAAGCACAGAACCAAGCACAACACCCAAAAACGGCACAGAGCACAATAAACAAAGCAGAGCACAATATAAGGCAAAGAGCCGAGCCCAAGACAGCCGAGCAAAAAGGAATAAACGCCACAGAGCCAAGCACAATAAACGCCGCCAAGCACAGTACAAAAGACGGCACAGAGCCGAGCACAACAGAATAAACGGCACAGAGCCAAACGCTGCACAATAAACGGCACCGAGCACAGAACAAACCACAACACAAACTGCGCAGAGCACAAAAAACGGCGCAGAGCACAATATACGGCATTGAGCCGAGCACAGAGCCAAGCACTTAACCAAGCACAACAGAATAAACGCCACAGAGCCAAACACATCACAATAGACGACACAGAGCTAAGCACAATAAATGTCACAGAGCCGAGCACAACACAAAACGCCACAGAGCCGAGTACAATAAACGCCACAGAGCCACGCACAATAAACGCCACAGAGTCGAGCACAGCACAGTAGACGGCACAGAGCCCAGCACATTTAACGTCACTGACCCACGCACGGAGCCAAGCACAACAGAATAAACGCCACAGAGCCAAGCACAATAAAAGGCACAGAGCCAAGCACAGTACAATAAGCAGCTCAGACCACAGAGCAAGACCACAATAAACGCTACAACAACGAGCACGGCACTGAGCAGAGCACAATAAACAACACAGAGCACAGCACCAAGCAGAGCACGGAGCAGAGCACAAGAGCAACGATCAAAGCACGGAGCAGAACACAAGAGCACATCACCATAAACGGCAAGAGCACAGAGCAAACCACAATAAACTGCACAGAGCCGAACACAGCAAAATGAACGACACAGAGCCATAAACAACACAGAGCAGAGCACAATAAACGACGCAGAGCAGAGCACAATAAATAGCGCAAAGCATAGTACAATATCCCTGAACAGAGCGCAAGAACAGAGCACCGACGAGCACATAGCGGAGCTATGACGCTGCTGTGTATTCCTTTCCACAAACATTCATATGCACGACACTTATCAATAGACTGCCCTCTGGGCAGGCTTTACACCTAGTAACAATAATAATAAAATAATAATCCTCTAGTAAGTCAAAGTCTTTATTCCATCTGCGAAGAATAATTTTGATAAATTCACCATCAGGTTTGAATCCTCTCCAATTCATGTAGAATTCATAGTTTGGCCTAGAGATATCTTCATCTTGCCTGCAGAGGAGGATTTTGGAGACTTGACAGTCATATATTGGCGGCTATGCTGCCACTTTTGCAGCTTGGTCTGCTAAGCTATTTCCTTTGGGTATTTCATCATGACCTTTCTGGTGACCTCGGCAGTGCATGATACTGACAGCACTGGGCTTCCATACAGCCTCCAGAAGCGCTGAGATCTCTGCAGCATACTTGACTTGTTTTCCTGATGAAGAGAGAAGGCTTCTTTCTTTGTAGAGTGCACCAGGTGCATGGACAGTCATAAAGGAATACTTGGAGTCAGTGTAGATATTCACTCTCTTGCCTTCGGAAATTTCTAGAGCTCTTGTCAAAGCCAGTATTTCTGCTAGTTGTTCTGACGTGTGGCCTGGTAAGGAGACCGCTTCTAGAACTCCATCTATCGTGACAACTGCATAGCTGGACAATTTCTTTCCATCCATCAATAAAAAATTGTAGATCGTATATGTCTAGGGGTACGTCTTTCAAATCTGGTCTGCTACTGAATACTTCTTCCATGACTTGAAGGCATTCATGATTTGGATCTTCTTCAGGGTCAGGTAGTAACGTAGCAGGATTCAAGGTAGCGATGAGGTCCAAATGAACCCGTGGATTCTCACACATCATTTCTTGATATTTCGTCATCCGGCTATTGCTGAATCAGTAACTGCCTTTAACAACCAGCAGGGTTTGGACTGCATGTGGCACCTTGACATGAAGAACCTGTCCCAGGGTCAACTTGTCAGCAGCATTGTTGTAGTGGCCATGGCTCTTAGTCAAGGGGGGTAGGCCACAGGCCTTGGCCATGACCCCAGATTCTGCATCAGAACTCTTGTTGCTGTCTGGTTGTGTTCATGCACGTAGAGCTGGAAGTGCTTGCTATGATCTGGCAGGCCCAACGCCGGGGCTTCCATTAAGAGGGTCTTCAGTTTCAAGACCGCCATGTTCTGTTCTTCCCAGAGGAATGGATCATACTCTCCCCCCTTGGTAGCTCGATAGAGGGGCTTGGCGATTTCGGCAAAGTTGGGGATCCACAGATGGCAGAATCCCGCAATCCTAGGAACTCGCGGGTCTGCCTTTGTGTCTTTGGTTGGGGTATACGGCAGACTGCTTCCTTCCGTTCAACTCATAGTGCACACTTAGCACCTGTTAATTGAAAACCTAGATACTTTACACTTTATTTACATATTTGTGCTTTCTTTCTGGAAACCTTGTAGCCTGCTTGGCATAGTAAATGCAAAAGTGCTTTGGTTGCGGTTAGACAGTCTTTTTCTGTGGGGGAAGCAAGCAATAAATCATAAACATATTGCAATAAGACAACTTTGTCTGGCTGAGCGTTGAAAGAGAGGAGGTCCTATCTGAGCGCGCAACCAAAAATCGTGGGCGAGTTCTTGAAGCCTTGAGGAAGGCGTATCCACGTCATCTTATGATGCGCTCCTGACTTGGAATCTTTCCACTGAAATGCAAAAAAAGATTGGCTTGCGGGAGCAAAGCGGATGCAAAGGAAAGCATCTTTTAAATCAAGCACCGTGTAGTATTTTGTATCTCCGGGGATTAATGCCAATAAAATATATGGATTGGGGACAACAGGGTGTAAGGTTCACAGTAGCTTCGTTAACCGCCATTAAATCTTGGACTGGGCGGTAGTCCTGAGTCCCTTCTTTCTGTAATGGCAATAACGGTGTATTCCATGGTGACACACAAAATTTCAATATCCCGTGATCTTTCAGTCTCTGTAAATGTGTCTGGATATTTTGTTTGGCTTTCTGTGGAATGTGATACTGTCTTAGAGCCACAGGCGTTGCGCCAGGTTTCAGATCAACGTATACTGGGGGAATATTCACTGCGACGGGTTGTCCTCCGCCCATACTCCAGGACTGCCCAGTAGTAGTGCGTACGGGTCTGGTGCAACCGGCGCGGTTGGTGCTGTGCGCAATTCTTCTTCTCTGGGCAGAATTACTGCAATTTTAATTGGGTGGGTATCGAGGCTGGCCAGGTTATGCTGCTGAACAGAGCCGCCACTCTCAGGCAGGTCTAATCTAGCGTGACCCCCGGGAAGAAATGTAATTTGGGTTTGTAGTTTGTCAGAGAATCTCGTTTCAAATACTGGATGGGACTTTCAGACATAGACATATAAAAAAGGACCGTCTATATAGATACACAATATCTACAAAGGTCCTTCTCCCGTAGCCAAAACGGACTCTTAATAACACTTCAAAAATAAAATTAGTAATCATTTAAAATATTATTATAACAATAGAATAACCATTTCATCAGAAATTGCATAGAAATATAGTTTAATTTATCTATTCCTTCTCTAACATTCCTGTAATATTTTAATTGCATTTTTTAATCACAATTTTGATATACTTTAACTATATGGGAAACTGCTCTTTTCACTCTTCTCATCTTCTGACCGCAATATATTAATAAAATTTCTCAATATTCCTGCATTCTGTCTATACTACGATAAACACAATACACGTTACACCAGACACACAGATTCTAGTTAATTAACAAACTTAATATTTGTATTCTGTTTCATATATTTCTATTTATTTGGTTATTTTATTATATATTGGTGGACAATAATCTTCTGGATCTAAAAGAAATACGCCGGAAATACACTGGATCTAATAGCATATATTATATACTTTAAATTTACTTCATGAGATACATAAATACACATCATTGGTCTATTCTTTTATAAATATAAAAATACCAGGACACCTTTTATTTAATTACTAGCTTTTGCCCGCGGCTTCGCTCGCGTAGATTTTAGGATTTGTTAAAAAAAAATTATAATTCTTTATTTTGGGAAAGCTTTAAACACAGAAAACAGGTAAACAGCCACCCGTGACATCGCCTCGCAGGGCAAGGAGGGCAAGCCGAGTAAAGCCTGACCTAGCTCAACTTTCAGAATTAAGGTGTAAGGAACAAAACATAACAGTCGAGTTCGGATAACATGTAGCAGATAAGCCCATATGCCCAGTGCTTGGCATGCCCCGCAGCCGGCTAAGACAGGACAAACATTAAACCACGTAAGACGAAAGAGGGTAAAGAAAAGGAAAGAAAAGGACAGGGAAAAAAGAAAGGGGGAACCTCACTCATCTAACCCACTTCAGGTATTACTCGGTTTTTAATTGGTTTCCTCCCAACGACTCCAGGTTTTGTAAAATGAGGGAAGCGAACTGTGGTTTACCGCTGACAGTTTATCCATGTGATATGCCTCGGCTATATAAGCCCGGGCCACCTCAACGGAAGGCACATCCCCATCTCGCCAGTGCTTAGCGAGAGCTCTCCTAGCACCCAACACTATCTTGTGAAAGAGTTTGCAATCTGGCCCTTGAAGGGATGCCGCTGACCTATGGAGCAGGAAGGCCCAAGGATCAAGTGGGAAAGGCTGTTGAAACACCTCCTCTAATAAGTCACCTATCTGGTCCCAGAAAGTACGCACCTTCGGGCAAAGCCACCACATGTGAAACAAAGTACCCCGAGCCCCACAACCCCTCCAACAAACATCAGGGGTACCCGGTTGCAGATGCGACAGCAAGACCGGGGTAGTATACCATCGGTACATCGTTTTATATGCTTGTTCTTTCAGCATAACACATATAGACACTTTTGCAACATTTTCCCACATATCTTGGCATTCCTCCCCCTCCAACTCCTCCCCAATATCCGCCTCCCAACGGGCAATGAATCCTGGGGTCAGCCAGGAGACATCCTCGCATGAAAAGTGGCTTTATAAAGTGGAAATCAGGGCTTTCGGAGCCCTTCCGGAATCGCACATGAATTCAAAAAACTTAAGTTTCCGTCTCGCTGCCTGTGAAATGTTATGTTGAGATAGAAAGTCCCGGATCTGTAAAAATCTGAAATGGTCAAAGGTCCGAAGGTCTCCCTTCGATTGTAGGTCCGAGAAAGAGAGCCAGTCATCTCCTGAAGATCTGAAATGCTTTACCCTCTGCAGGTCGATATTTTCAAAAGCTGCAAAAGCAGAGGGGGACAATCCCGGAGTAAAAGCTCTGTTGCGTAGATATGGCATTAGAGGTGAGTAACAAGAGCAGAGGTGGAATTTGTCCCGGACGGAGTCCCATACCCTCAATGAGGTCAGAGTCGCTGTACAAGTGGACCGTAATAACAGGCAGAACTCCTTGGGTAGCCAAAAATAAAATTGCGGAGGTCTGGTGCAAATAGGTCGGATTCCAAATCGGCCCAACGTTGGGAGTGTTGGGGCAGATGAAACATCACAAACTGTGCAACCTGAGTCGCTTGAAAATATTTATTCAAGTGTGGAAGGCCCAAACCCCCTCGTTCTTTAGGACGGTATAGGACATATTTAGAAACCCTTTTCCTGGCCCCCGCCCACACAAAACCTTCAATTTGGGACTGCAGCTTTCGAAGAGATCGGGGGCACACCCAGACTGGCAGGGCTTGAAATAGATATAGTAATCTAGGGAATAGGTTCATCTTTATACAATTGATCCTGCCAATCCAGGAGACCCCCTCTCTCCCCCACCTCTCCAGGTCCTCCCCCAAAAGATTAAACATAGCCTCATAGTTTAAGGAGTGCAATCCATTCACATCGGGTGTAAGCCACACTTCCAGATATTTCAAAGAGGAGCGAGTAAGACGGAATCCCTAAGACCGTTCAATCTCCTGACAGGTCTCTTTATTGCAGCAGGAAATTGCCTGTTTGAAGTCTGAGATTTGTAAATTATCTGTTAGAGAAACTCAGGCTATGACTGTTACTAAGCCACTGCCACAGAGGCCTCCTAGGAGCGGCAGATGGACTACTGTAGGATCTGGTAGACTTAGAGTTGTGGATAGAAGGCATGTCCCACAATCTGTGGCTCTTCTTAATTCTTTTGAGGCACTTTCAGAGTGTAGTGGTAAGATGGATGTAGGCTCAGACACCATAGTTGAGGAACCACCATCCACTATGCCTAAGGTATGCAGCACTGCAACCAAGGACAAAAATGAATAGGTGGGACTTGATAAAAGGCAATTGTTGCTGGGTGATTCTATCATAAGAGGTGTTGAGCTGGAGAGTAGTGGTTTGGTGAGATGTCTTCCTGGGGCTACTGCTCATAGAGACAAGAGACATATTCTCAATATTGTCAAACAAGCAAAGCAACAAGGGGAAGTGGACGTTCTAGTCCATCTAGGGACAAATGACTTGGCTAGCAATGAGGTTTCTGAGAGTAAGGAAGATTTTTGTGTTCTTGGAGGTGAAATACAGCAGATTGCGTCCACTGTGTCATTCTCTGAAGTTTTGCCTGTGCATAACATTCAAGATAGGCAGATGCGCAATAGGGAATTCAATTTGTGGCTTCGGGAATGGTGTCGGGAGCAAGGATTTGGCTTTGTGTCCCATGATAGCTCTAATTGGAGCAGAAAGGAACGGTATAAAAAAGATGGTTTGCATCTTACTCATAGGGGAACATATGTTCTCAGTGAGAAGTTCAAAGGTTTCGCAAAGAAATATTTAAACTAGGAGGGGGGGACAAAAGTGTAAAAAACAATCTGCCCGATTGTCCCCCAAAACTAAATCGGAGGGTGCAAGCAACATGCGAGGTAAAAAATGACAAGCTCAGAGTCGTGTCTACAAATGCTCTCAGTTTAGTCAATAAAATCAATGAACTAGAGGCAATGATGGCAGCTGAAAAAGTAGATTTAGTGGCGGTTACTGAGACATGGTTCAGTGAGAAAAATAACTGGGACATAACAATACCGGGGTACTCTTTATATAGAAAAGACAGAGAAGGTAGGAAAGGAGGAGGAGTGGCCCTGTATGTGAAAAACAACATAAAAACGAACCAAATAAAAGTGAGCGAGGTGAACATAGAGTCAGTTTGGGTTACGCTAACATTTGGCAATCATACAGTAGCTCGTGTAGGTGTGATCTATAGACCCCCTGGACAAGCAGAAGAACTAGATAATCTGCTGGTTGAGGAAATAGCCAAAATGGCAATGAGGGGGAGGTTATTATCATGGGGGACTTTAATCTTCCTGATGTGAACTGGAAAACCAAAACAGCTGGGTGCACCAGGAGTACAAATATTCTAAACTCCCTACTGGGATTATCTCTAACACAAGTAGTTTATTTATCTATTTATTTATTTATAAAGGATTTTACCAGGAAGGATACATTGAGATTTCTCTCGTTTTCAAGTATGTCCTGGGTTGAGGAGCCGACCCGTAAAGAGGCCATATTGGATTTAATACTCACAAATGGAGGTTTGGTATCGGACGTTGTTGTAGGTGAAAATTTGGGATCTAGTGATCACCAGTCAGTATGGTTTAATATAACAACAGGGATGGAGCCGCACCACACAAGAACGAAAGTTTTAGACTTTAAAAAAACAGATTTTTCTAAAATGGGATTTTGTGTGAAGGAGTCATTATCAGACTGGAGGAGTTTAAAGGGAGTCCAGAAGAAATGGGATTATTTAAAGGAAGCATTATTGAAGGCCACAGGAAATTGCATTCAGCTTGTTAGCAAAAACAAAAAAGGGAAGAAACCACTGTGGTACTCTGCAGAAGTGGCCAAAATAGTGAAGAACAAAAAGATAGCATTCAATAATTATAAAAAAACTCAGAGTGAAGAAGATAGGCAAACCTATAAAATTAGGCAGAAAGAGGCAAAGCAATTTATAAGAGCTTCCAAAGCACACGCAGAAGAGAAAATAGCTCAGTCAGTAAAAAAGGGGACAAAACATTTTTTAGATACATAAACGAGAAAAGAAAAGTAAAACAAGGTTTAGTTAGATTAAAAACAAAGGAAGGAAGGTATGTAGAAGAGGATAAAAGTCTCGCTGACTGCCTCAATGAATATTTTTGTTCAGTCTTTGCAGAAGAAAAGGAAGGAAAGGGACCTCAGGTAGGAGAGAACACTAAAGAGACATTTACATATCCGTTTACAGAGGAGGAGGTTCTACAGCAGCTGTCTAAAGTAAAGACAAATAAGTCAATGGGGCCTGATGGGATCCACCCTAAATTATTAAAAGAGCTCAGTGATGTAATAGCAAAACCAATCCTTGTTAACGGGAGTCGTCCAGAAGACTGAAATTAGCAAATGTTGTGCCCATTTACAAGAAGGGTAGTAGGGAGGAATCGGGGAACTATAGGCCAGTTAGTCTTACGTCAGTAGTGGGGAAATTAATGGAAACCATGTTAAAGGAAAGGATTGTTGAACATCTAAAAACACATAGATTACAGGATAAGAAACAACATGGGTTTACCTCAGGGAGATCATGCCAAACTAATCTTATTGATTTTTTTGATTGGGTAACAAAAATAGTAGACACAGGTGGTGCAGTAGACATTGCTTATTTAGATTTCAGTAAGGCTTTTGATACTGTTCCGCATAGAAGGCTTATCAATAAATTGCAATCTTTGAGCTTGGATTCCAATATTGTTGACTGGATTAGGCAGTGGCTGAGTGACAGACAACAGAGGGTTGTGGTAAATGGAGTTTATTCGGCGCAAGGTCTTGTTACCAGTGGGGTACCTCAGGGGTCAGTACTTGGACCCATTCTCTTTAATATTTTTATTAGTGATATTGCAGAAGGTATTAATGGAAAAGTATGTCTTTTTGCTGATGACACAAAGATTTGCAACAGGGTTGACGTTCCTGGAGGGATCAGCCAAATGACAAATGATTTAGGTAAACTAAAAAAATGGTCGGAGTTGTGGCAATTGAGTTTTAATGTGGATAAGTGCAAGATAATGCACCTGGGACGTAAAAACCCAAGGGCTGAATATAGAATATTTGATACAGTCCTAACCTCAATATCTGAGGAAAGGATTTAGGGGTCATTATTTCAGAGGATCTAAGGGTAAGTAGTCAATGTAATAGAGCAGCAGGAAATGCTAGCAGAATGCTTGGTTGTGTAGGGAGAGGTATTAGCAGTAGGAAAAGGGAAGTGCTCATGCCACTGTACAGAGCACTGGTGAGACCTCACTTGGAGTACTGTGTGCAGTACTGGAGACCGTATCTCCAAAAGGATATAGACATCTTAGAGAGAGTTCAGAGAAGGGCTACTAAAATGGTGTATGGCTTGAAGGAGAAAAGTTACCAGGAAAGGCTTAATGATCTTAACATGTACAGCTTGGAAAAAAGACGAGACAGAGGAGATATGATAGAAACATTTAAATACGTAAAGGGAATCCACAAGGTAGAGGAAGGGAGTATATTTAAAGGAAACAAAATAGCAAAACAAGAGGACATAGTCTTAGATTAGAGGGGCAAAGGTTTTAAAGTAACATCAGGAAGCATTATTTTACTGAGAGGGTGGTGGATACATGGAACAGTCTTCCAGTAGAAGTGGTAGAGGCCAAAACAGTAATTGAATTTAAGCAAGCATGGGATAGGCATAAGGCTATCCTAAACAAAAGATAAATCCAGGTAAAGTATCCATGTAATTGGGCAGACTAGATGGGCCGAAAGGTTCTTATCTGCCGACATTTTTCTATGTTTCTATGTTTCTAGGTCGTGTCCGAGAGAGAAAAAGGCATAGCTACTGACTTTTCTAGGTTAACCTTATAACCCGAGACTGCTGAGAAGTCGCGCAAGAGGGAGAGCAGGTGAGGAATGGAGGCGGAGGGATGACTGAGAGTAAGCAAGACATCATCGGCGTACGCCGATACCTTATATTCCTCTTTTCCAACCGTCACTCCTGTAATGTGAGGGGAGTGACGAATGGCCGATAAAAGGGGTTTGAGAGATAGGGCAAAAAGGAGAGGAGATAAGGGGCATCCCTGTCGTGTCCCATTTCCGATAGAGAAACCCGTGGGAACAGTACCTGGGGTAATGATAGCAGAGGTAGGGGAATTATATAGGGATCGGAGGACCGAAAGAAAAGACATTGGGAAGCCCCACGTGGTCAGAAGTCGAAACAAAAAAGGCCATTCTAGTCGATCAAACACCTTCTCCGCATCCAAAGAAATGAGCAGAGAAGGCAGTCGGGTGTCAGTCATACGCTCCATCAGCTCCACAGCACATCTGGTATTAGCAAATGCATGTCTGCCCGGGATAAACCCTACTTGATCCGGGTGGATTATAGAGGCTAAGAAGGAGTTCAGTCTATTTGCAAGGATTTTCGTAAATATTTTATAATCAACATTCAAAAGGGAAATAGGCCTATTATTTTGTGGATAGGACGGGTCCTTTCCTTCCTTTGGAATTAAAATAATGTCGGAGCGGAGAAAATCAGCTGGAGCTGGGGCACCCTCCCACAGAGACACATAAAATTTGTGTAAATGCGGAGACAAAGTTTGTGCAAAGGTTTTATAATAGAAGGCAGAGAACCCATCCGGGCCAGGGGCCTTGTGAGGTTTGAATGCTTTAAGAACCTCAGCAATCTCCTCCTCAGATCGAGGGTGTCTAAGCGTCTGTCTCTGTGCGGAGGATAGCCGGGGGAGAGGAGCATTCAACAGGAAACGGTCAATAGATTTGCCCAATGGTACAGAGTCAGAAACGTGGGTCGGGGAATGGTTGTATAATGTCCGGAAGTATGAGGTAAACAATTTATTAACTGTAGCTGGGGACGTGTGCAGGACTCCTTCCCCATCTCTGGCTCCCGTTATATGTTTGGACCTAGTTTTATTGCGAAGTTTAGACGCTAAAAGGGTGTGAGATTTGTTGGCAAATTCAAAATAGGTCAGCATGGACCAGGCCAATGAGTGGGCCGCGTCCTCCCAGAGCAGTTGATGGATTGCGGTCCTGATTGTTTTAATCTGGGCGGTCATGACTTCTGAGGGCGAAAGTTTGTTCAGAGCTTCCCATTTAGACAGGTCCGTGGTCAAAGAGACCAGGGAGGCTAGCTTTTGTTTTTTAAGTCTACTACCTAATTGTATAAGATGGCCCCGTATCACCGCTTTATGGGCCAGCCACAGGGTGGTGGGAGAAAGGGTGGGTGTGTCATTTTCCAGAAAATACTCTCTAAGCTGTTGCCGCAATTCTATGATATGTTCGGGTTTGTGTAGCAATGAGGAATTCAGTCGCCACGACCACGCCGGTTTGTAGGACGGTATGGACAATGTCATGGAGATCGGAGCGTGGTCCGACCACGTGATGTCACCTATGCTTGAGGTCGGAATTAAAGGCATCGTCGACAGGGACACCAAGAAAAGATCTATTCGGGAGTAAGAGCGGTGGGGGTTGGAAAAAAAGGTAAAGTCCCTGTCACCTGGGTGGTGGAGGCGCCATGCGTCCACCAGGGAATGGTCAAGCATGAAGGACTCAAGGGAAGCATCCTGGGGGTATCCCGAAGGCGTCCCCGAAGAGTCCCCCGACGCCTTTCTGTCCAGAGAGGGCTGGGGGGCGGCATTAAAATCCCCACCAAGAATAACTCGACCGTCAGCTTTAGTTGTCAATAAAGATGATATTTCTGTCCAGAAGTCAGGGTCATAACCATTAGGGGCATGTATGTTAAATAGGGTTAGGGTAGTGGAAGCTATCTGACCCACTAGCATCAAATAACGTCCAGCCGGATCCGAAACTTGAAGGTGAATTTTAAAGGGACAGGAGGAGTGGATCAGGGTAGCTACCCCCTTTTTCTTTTGTGGAGATGACGCCATGTAGGCAACCGGGAAGGTTTTGTCTCTCAGTGAAAATTGGCGGGATGAAGCAAAATGGGTCTCCTGAATCATTGCTATATGACACGCGGATCTTTTAAGCTCCCTTAACAACAGACGCCTTTTTTGGGGGGGTTTAATCCCTTAACATTAAGGGACAAAATCTTTAGGCCCCTATCCCCATACAGAGTCAACAAGGGGGAGGTGAAAAGGGAGTAGGGCACCAAAGATGCTCCCCCTATCCCTGTCTGATGGCAGGAGAGGGAAACTGGAGTCAGGGGCAAGAGAGGAGGTGGAGAAAGAGAGGTGAAGGAAGTCAGAGAAGAGAAGGGAAAAGCATAGGAGCGGGTGGCACTCCCGAGAAACAAAGAACCACCGACAACAGAAGACAAAAACACAACATAACACAAAAAGCGCCTGGACTTATGGAGTGCCAGGCCGACCTTGGAGGGGAGGACAAGGGAGACCAAAACTCCCCAAACCCCAACCAACCACACCTCCACACCCGACCCAAGTTGAGAAACACGGGCAAAACCTGGATATGACATTATAACCAATGGGGGAATTCCGGGAGGGAGGGTCCCCCGACCCGTCCCGAATAGAACCGTCAGGACGAACCTCCCCCAGGGAGCCCCTGCTAGACAGTAAAAACTCAATTTAGGCATATCAGAAGCTTTAGATCTAATAACATATAAACATTATTGACATCATTAAATGGCCCTGAGCCAAGGGCAATTAAAGCAAAAGAAAAAGAAAAAACTGGAGAGCAACAGCACTCAGACCTCCCGTATGGTTCACATGGTGGTCCACCACCAGCAGGTCTCCTGAGAGATAACCCTCCAATGAGGGAAGATTAGAGAGAGAAGAGAAGAAACGGGCCTCCAGGCCCCAAAATCATCAGCCCTCCCCGCTCGTGGTACCAACTCGAATCCAGCGCTGCTGTAGACGAGGGAAGGAAGAAGGCGGGAGCACGGGGGCGACGAAATCCTCCAGAGTTGGGCACTTCACTGCGGCCCAGAAGGCGGCAAGATCGGAGGAGGGGGTGAGGGTCACCTGTCGGCCTGCCACCGACACCTGCAGGCAAAAGGGAAATCCCCACGTGTAGGGGATGTCGTGAGCAGACAGGTGTTCTGTAATGGGGCGCCAAGCCCTACGTCGACGGAGGGTCGCGGGATCCAAATCCTGGAACAGCTGCAGAGGTTTATCCTCAAAATCCAATTGGAAGGTGCGTGCGGCTTGAAGGATCTGATGTTTCGCCGTGAAATAATGCATGTGGAATATCACGTCCCGCGGGATAAGAGACGAAAGATTCGGGGGTCTTTGGGCCCTGTGAATCTGATCCAATAACAGATGGGCCTCCGTTATGTCCGGTGCAAGACGACGCAGTATACCCTGCACTGTCCCATTGAGATCTTTAGGCGACACAGATTCCGGGAGACCTCTCAACCGTATATTATTCCTTCTGGAACGATTGGACAGGTCCTCCATCTTGGACTCCAAAAAGGAGACTCTTTTGGCTAGGTCCCCGGTTCCCTCCGCCAATTCGTTATGGGCCTGCGTTATCTCTGCGGCCTGGTCCTCTAGTTCAGCCGTGCATGCTCCCAGCGAATCAATCTCCCCCCGCAGTTCTGTCCCCAATTTCGCCACCTCACCCGCCAGAAAGGTCTGCATCTGGGACATCTTGGTAAAGAGGCGCTCCACATCTCCCCTGGAGGCCGGAACCGCTAAGTCAGCTGAAGTGGGTAACTCTTCCTCCGGGTACAGCATATCACAGTGGACGCCATCTTGGGAGGCTTCGGCCTGTCGTTTGGCCGGGACGAAATGATGGGCTACGGATGGGTCCTGCGGCCGCGTTTTCTGTAGCGGTTTTGAGGCTGGCATGTTGCTGGAGCTATAGGATACTCGAGGTGAAGAAAAAATGGCTCAGGGGTGCTCAGAACAAAGGTCTTGGTGCTAGGTGTGCGGGAGCCTCGGGATCACGCGGCCATCTTGGTTGGGCGCTAGCTCCGCCCTCGTTAAAATTGTTTTTTAAAAGAGACTTGAGTTTTTTTTGGTAGAACCCCCCTTTCCCCTCCCACTTGGGATTTTTGGAAAATTGCAAAACACGTGTTTTTTTATTTTTCAAGAAGAATGTAAGTGCCAAATTTCACACCTGTAACAACTTTGGTTTTTGAAATATAGGTATACTGATAAAAGTATTCACATCCCTTTCCCCCAACCCCCTTAACTGGATTTTTGGAAAATGGTAAAACATGGGGGTTTTTTGCACAAAGATTGTAAATATCGAGTTTCACACCTGTAATATCATTGTTTTTTGAAATATAGGTATAGTGATAAAGGTATTCATCCCCCTTTCTCAAGACAAATCTAAATACCAATTTTCACGTATGTAACATCTTCTGTTTTTGAGATATAGGTATCCTGTTGTAAAGTATTCACCGCCTTTTGTCACCCACCACGTGGGATTCTTGGAAAATGGTAAAACATGTGTTTTTTTATTTTTCAAGAAGATTGTAAGTGCCAGATTTCACACCTGTAACATCTTTGGTTTTTGGAAATATAGGTATACTGATAAAAGTATTCAACCTCCCCTTTTTGCCCCCCTCTCACTGAATTTTTGGAAAATGGTAAAATAGGTGTTTTTTTGTTTCTCAAGACAAATCTAAATACCAATTTTCACGTATGTAACATCTTCTGTTTTTGAGATATAGGTATCCTGTTTAAAAGTATTCAGCCCCCCTTTTTTTCATCCCCCCCTTGGGATTTTTGGAAAATGGCAAAACACCTGTTTTTATTTTTCAAGAAGATTGTAAATACCAAATTTCACGTCTGTATCATCTTTGGTTTTTGAAATATAGGTATAATGATAAAAATATTCAGACCCCTTTCCCCCGACCCCCCATATTGGATTTGTGGAAAATGGCAAAAAACATGTTTGTTTTTTTTCACGAAGATTGTAAATACCAAATTTCACACCCGTAACATCTTCGGTTTTTGAAATATAGGTATACTGATAAAGGTACTTCAACCGCCGTTTTTGCCCCCCCAACGAATTTTCAGAACACAGTAAAATACGTGTACTTTTATTTTTCAAGACGAATCTAAATACCAATTTTCAGGACTGTAACTGTATTTAAAATATTCAACCCCCTTTTTTTGCTCCCCACTTGGATTTTTGAAAAACAGTAAAATATGTGTTTTTTTATTTTTCAAGACAAAACTAAATACCGATTTTCACATCTGTAGCATCTTCTGTTTTTGAGCTATAGGTATCCTGTTTAAAATATTCAACCCCCTTTTTCACCCCCTTATGGGTGGATGTTCCAAAAATCCTTCCTTCCTTAGTGGGCGCCTAAATCATAAAAACAGTGCACCTTCAAAATTTCACGTTCCTAGGTTAAACGGTTTCAGATGGGCATTGATGAGTCAGTCAGTCAGTCAGGACTTTTGCATTTTTGATAAAATAAAAGTATTCAACCACCCATTTTGCCCCCCCAAAGAATTTTCAGAAAATGGTAAAATACGTGTTTTTATTATTTGTCAAGATGAATCTAAATACCGATTTTCACGTCTGTACCATCTTCTCTTTGTAAGATATAGGTATCTTGTTTAAAATATTTAAAATATTCAACGCCCTTTTTCCCCTCCCCCCAGTCGAATTTTTGAAAAACGGTAAAATACCGTTTTTTTTATTTTTCAAGACGAATCTAAATACCGATTTTCACGTCTGTAACATCGTCTGTTTTTAAGATATAGGTATCCTGTTTAAAATATTCAACCCCCTTTTTCACCCCCTTAGGGGCAGAGTTTCCAAAAATCCTTCCTTAGTGGGTGCCCACATCATAAAAATTTCAAAATTTCACATTCCTAGGTTAAACGGTTTCAGCTGGGCGTTGATGAGTCACTCAGTCAGTCAGGACTTTCGCGTTTATGATAAAAGTATTCAACCCCCTTTTTGCCCCCCAAGAATTTTCTGAAAATGGTAAAATACGTGTTTTTATTATTTGTCAAGATGAATCTAAATACCGATTTTCACGTCTGTACCATCTTCTCTTTTTAAGATATAGGTATCTTGTTTAAAATATTCAACGCCCTTTTTCCCCTCCCCCCAGTCGAATTTTTGAAAAACGGTAAAATACCGTTTTTTTTATTTTTCAAGACGAATCTAAATACCGATTTTCACGTCTGTAACATCGTCTGTTTTTAAGATATAGGTATCCTGTTTAAAATATTCAACCCCCTTTTTCACCCCCTTAGGGGCAGAGTTTCCAAAAATCCTTCCTTAGTGGGTGCCCACATCATAAAAATTTCAAAATTTCACATTCCTAGGTTAAACGGTTTCAGCTGGGCGTTGATGAGTCAGTCAGTCAGTCAGGACTTTCGCGTTTATGATAAAAGTATTCAACCCCCCATTTTGCCCCCCAAAGAATTTTCTGAAAATGGTAAAATACGTGTTTTTATTATTTGTCAAGATGAATCTAAATACCGATTTTCACGTCTGTACCATCTTCTCTTTTTAAGATATAGGTATCTTGTTTAAAATATTTAAAATATTCAACGCCCTTTTTCCCCTCCCCCCAGTCGAATTTTTGAAAAACGGTAAAATACGTGTTTTTTTATTTTTCAAGACGAATCTAAATACCGATTTTCACATCTGTAACATCTTCTGTTTTTGAGCTATAGGTATCCTGTTTAAAATATTCAACCCCCTTTTTCACCCCCTTATGGGTGGATGTTCCAAAAATCCTTCCTTCCTTAGTGGGCGCCTAAATCATAAAAACAGTGCACCTTCAAAATTTCACATTCCTAGGTTAAACGGTTTCAGCTGGGCGTTGATGAGTCAGTCAGTCAGTCAGGACTTTTGCATTTTTGATAAAATAAAAGTATTCAACCCCCCATTTTGCCCCCCAAAGAATTTTCAGAAAATGGTAAAATACGTGTTTTTATTATTTGTCAAGATGAATCTAAATACCGATTTTCACGTCTGTACCATCTTCTCTTTTTAAGATATAGGTATCTTGTTTAAAATATTCAACGCCCTTTTTCCCCTCCCCCCAGTCGAATTTTTGAAAAACGGTAAAATACCGTTTTTTTTATTTTTCAAGACGAATCTAAATACCGATTTTCACGTCTGTAACATCGTCTGTTTTTAAGATATACAGTTGTGTTCAAAATTATTCAACCCCCACTGAAATTGAGTGTTTTGGCCAGTTTGACATTGATTTTGATCATTCAGTCATCTTGCTTACAATTAAATCAAAGAGGCACGTGTAGGTCAGACAAATATAACATGACATTTATAATGAAATAACCACAAATGTCTTTTCTGTGCTCACATCATTATCAGTTTTATTCAACCCCCAAGTGACATTCAATCTTAGTACTTAGTACAACATCCTTTTACAGTTATAACAGCTTTTTAAACGTGAAGCATAGCTTGACACAAGTGTCTTGCAGCGATCTACGGGTATCTTCGCCCATTCGTCATGGGCAAAAGCCTCCAGTTCAGTCACATTCTTAGGCTTGCGCACTGCAACTGCATTCTTTAAGTCCCACCAGAGGTTCTCAATCGGATTTAAGTCAGGTGACTGCGATGGCCACTCCAAAATGTTCCAGCCTTTAATCTGCAACCATGCTCTAGTGGACTTGGAGGTATGCTGGGATCATTGTCCTGTTGAAAGGTCCAACGTCTCCCAAGCCTCAGGTTTGTGACGGACTGCATCACATTGTCATCCAATATCTCCTGGTACTGAAGAGAATTCATGGTACCTTGCACACGCTGAAGCTTCCTTGTACCTGCAGAAGCAAAACAGCCCCAAAGCATGATTGACCCCCCGCCATGCTTCACAGTAGGCAAGGTGTTCTTTTCTTCATAGGCCTTGTTCTTCCTCCTCCAAACATAGCGTTGATCCATGGGCCCAAACAGTTCTAATTTTGTTTCATCAGTCCACAGAACACTATCCCAAAACTTCTGTGGTTTGTCCACATGACTTTTGGCATACTGCAGTCGACTCTTCTTATTCTTTGGAGACAGCAAGGGGGTGCGCCTGGGAGTTCTGGCATGGAGGCCTTCATTACGCAGTGTGCGCCGTATTGTCTGAGCTGAAACTTCAGTACCCACATCTGACAAATCTTTTCTCAGTTCCTCAGCAGTCACACGGGGACTTTTCTCCACTCTACGCTTCAGGTAGCGCACAGCAGTCGAGTCAACATCTTCTTTCTGCCACGACCAGGTAGCGTTTCAACAGTGCCCTGTGCCTTGAATTTGCGAATGATGCTTCCTATGGTCTCTCTTGGTATGTTTAACATCTTTGCAATCTTCTTATAAGCCATTGCCCTTCCTGTGAAGAGTAATCACCTCTTCTCTTGTCTTCCTGGACCATTCTCTTGACTTCACCATGTTTGTAACCACACCAGTAAATGTCTAGAAGGAGCTGAGTATCACAGTCATTTTAAAGCTGCCTAATTGGTGCTTATTATGCTTTATTGCTGCTCCGTGACATCCACAGGTGTTTTCAATACCTGATTGAAAACACTTGACTGAACCTCTGTTCTTCAGAGTGGTAGTCTTTAAGGGGTTGAATAATTGTGTCAATGAAGAATTCACAAAAGAAACATTTACTACTGTATTACAAAACTAATTGATGTCATTTTAGTTGCATATGGTTCTTTAAAAAGTCCTTGTAGGATTTCATTCTGAATACAATTACAAATGAACACTAAATTCCCTAAAACCCTTTACAGCATTGGGGGTTGAATCATTTTGAACACAACTGTAGGTATCCTGTTTAAAATATTCAACCCCCTTTTTCACCCCCTTAGGGGCAGAGTTTCCAAAAATCCTTCCTTAGTGGGTGCCCACATCATAAAAATTTCAAAATTTCACATTCCTAGGTTAAACGGTTTCAGCTGGGCGTTGATGAGTCAGTCAGTCAGTCAGGACTTTCGCGTTTATGATAAAAGTATTCAACCCCCCTTTTTGCCCCCCCAAGGAATTTTCAGAAAATGGTAAAATACGTGTTTTTTTATTTGTCAAGATGAATCTAAATACCGATTTTCACGTCTGTACCATCTTCTATTTTTAAGATATAGGTATCCTGTTAAAAATATTTAAAGTATTCAACCCCCCTTTTTTGCCACCCCAGTTGAATTTTTTGAAAAACGGTAAAATAAGTGTTTTTTTTTTGTCAAGATGAATCTAAATACCGATTTTCACGTCTGTACCATCTTCTCTTTTTAAGATATAGGTAACTTGTTTAAAATATTTAAAATATTCAACGCCCTTTTTCCCCTCCCCCCAGTCGAATTTTTGAAAAACGGTAAAATACCGTTTTTTTTATTTTTCAAGACGAATCTAAATACCGATTTTCACGTCTGTAACATCTTCTGTTTTTAAGATATAGGTATCCTGTTTAAAATATTCAACCCCCTTTTTCACCCCCTTAGGGGCAGAGTTTCCAAAAATCCTTCCTTAGTGGGTGCCACATCATAAAAATTTCAAAATTTCACATTCCTAGGTAAACGGTTCAGCTGGGCGTTGATGAGTCAGTCAGTCAGTCAGGACTTTCGCGTTTAATGATAAAAGTATTCAACCCCCTTTTTGCCCCCCCAGGAATTTTCAGAAAATGGTAAAATACCGTGTTTTTTTATTTGTCAAGATGAATCTAATACCGATTTTCACGTCTGTACCATCTTCTATTTTTAAGATATAGGTATCCTGTTTAAAATATTTAAAGTATTCAACCCCCTTTTTTTGCCCCCAGAGTTGAATTTTTGAAAAACGGTAAAATAAGTGTTTTTTTTATTTGTCAAGATGAATCTAAATACCGATTTTCACGTCTGTACCATCTTCTCTTTTTAAGATATAGGTAACTTGTTTAAAATATTTAAAATATTCAACGCCCTTTTTCCCCTCCCCCCAGTCGAATTTTTGAAAAACGGTAAAATACCGTTTTTTTTATTTTTCAAGACGAATCTAAATACCGATTTTCACGTCTGTAACATCTTCTGTTTTTAAGATATAGGTATCCTGTTTAAAATATTCAACCCCCTTTTTCACCCCCTTAGGGGCAGAGTTTCCAAAAATCCTTCCTTAGTGGGTGCCCACATCATAAAAATTTCAAAATTTCACATTCCTAGGTTAAACGGTTTCAGCTGGGCGTTGATGAGTCAGTCAGTCAGTCAGGACTTTCGCGTTTATGATAAAAGTATTCAACCCCCCTTTTTGCCCCCCAAGGAATTTTCAGAAAATGGTAAAATACGTGTTTTTTTATTTGTCAAGATGAATCTAAATACCGATTTTCACGTCTGTACCATCTTCTATTTTTAAGATATAGGTATCCTGTTTAAAATATTTAAAGTATTCAACCCCCCTTTTTTTGCCACCCCAGTTGAATTTTTGAAAAACGGTAAAATAAGTGTTTTTTTATTTGTCAAGATGAATCTAAATACCGATTTTCACGTCTGTACCATCTTCTCTTTTTAAAATATAGGTAACTTGTTTAAAATATTTAAAATATTCAACGCCCTTTTTCCCCTCCCCCCAGTCGAATTTTTGAAAAACGGTAAAATACGTGTTTTTTTATTTTTCAAGACGAATCTAAATACCGATTTTCACATCTGTAACATCTTCTGTTTTTGAGCTATAGGTATCCTGTTTAAAATATTCAACCCCCTTTTTCACCCCCATAGGGGCGGAGTTTCCAAAAATCCTTCCTTAGTGGGTGCCTACATCATAAAAACAGTGCACCTTCAAAAGTTCACGTTCCTAGGTTAAACGGTTTCAGCTGGGCGTTGATGAGTCAGTCAGTCAGTCAGGACTTTCACGTTTATATATATATAGAAACATAGAAACATAGAAAGATGTCGGCAGATAAGAACCTTTCGGCCCATCTAGTCTGCCCAATTACATGGATACTTTACCTGGATTTATCTTTTGTTTAGGATAGCCTTATGCCTATCCCATGCTTGCTTAAATTCAATTACTGTTTTGGCCTCTACCACTTCAACTGGAAGACTGTTCCATGTATCCACCACCCTCTCAGTAAAATAATGCTTCCTGATGTTACTTTTAAACCTTTGCCCCTCTAATCTAAGACTATGTCCTCTTGTTTTGCTACTTTGTTTCCTTTTAAATATACTCCCTTCCTCTACCTTGTGGATTCCCTTTACGTATTTAAATGTTTCTATCATATCTCCTCTGTCTCGTCTTTTTTCCAAGCTGTACATGTTAAGATCATTAAGCCTTTCCTGGTAACTTTTCTCCTTCAAGCCGAACACCATTTTAGTAGCCCTTCTCTGAACTCTCTCTAAGATGTCTATATCCTTCTGGAGATACGGTCTCCAGTACTGCACACACTGGTGTATTTTGGCCTAGGCCAACAAGGCCCAGGCCTAGGGCGGCACTTTCCAGGGGGTTACTTTTGCAAACTATTTTACCAGGAAGGAAACATTGAGATGTCACTAATTTAGATTATTATACCAGATCTAAATCCCTGCTGACTCTGCACACATCCCTACCGCGGACAGAGGCCGGTAAATGTAGAATAAATAATTGCTGTGTGCTCATATACACTCGGTTTGCTGGGAGTTTTATTGCAGTGGATTCTGATGCACTCATACACACCGCACATTGCATTGCTGGGAGTTTTATTGCTGTGGATTCAGTGATACACACTGCATATTACTGTGAGTTTTATTGCCCTGGAGCTCTGGGATACGCTCATACACACTGCACATTACTGTGAGTTTTATTGCTGTGCAGTTCTGTGATATGCTCACACACTGCACATTTCTGTGGGTTTTATTGCTTTGCAGCTCTGATATGCTCATACACAGTGCCCATTTCTGTGGGTTTTATTGCTATGCAGTTCTGTGATACGCTCATATGCAGTGCACGTTTCTGTGGATTTTATTGTTCCACCAATTAGAGCGGCTGTGATCCCGTTTAATTGACATGCGTGGCTGTTCTTTGTAAAAATACTTGAATTTAAAACATTTCATAATTTTCTTATCTCAATAGATACATTTGAAATGGTATACAAAATATACAAGTAGGCACTTGGTATCCACTTTTAATATAAAGAGAGGAAAAGGCGGAGCTCTAAGAGGAAAAGGTGGAGCTTAAAGAGGAAGGGTGGGGATTAACCAGGAAGAGGTGTGCCCCTGACAGGAAGGTGTGCGTCAAATTTAAATTAGGGGTGCACGAGTTTAGTCAGGCCTAGGGCAGCACAAAACCTAAATACACCACTGACTGCACACAGTACTCCAAGTGAGGTCTCACCAGTGCTCTGTACAGTGGCATGAGCACTTCCCTTTTCCTACTGCTAATACCTCTCCCTACACAACCAAGCATTCTGCTAGCATTTCCTGCTGCTCTATTACATTGACTACTTACCATTAGATCCTCTGAAATATTAACACCTAAATCCCTTTCCTCAGATGTTGAGGTTAGGACTGTATCAAATATTCTATATTCAGCCCTTGGGTTTTTACGTCCCAGGTGCATTATCTTGCACTTATCCACATTAAAACTCAATTGCCACAGCTCCGACCATTTTTTTAGTTTACCTAAATCATTTGTCATTTGGCTGATCCCTCCAGGAACGTCAACCCTGTTGCAAATCTTTGTGTCATCAGCAAAAAGACATACTTTTCCATTAATACCTTCTGCAATATCACTAATAAAAATATTAAATAGAATGGGTCCAAGTACTGACCCCTGAGGTACCCCACTGGTAACAAGACCTTGCGCTGAATAAACTCCATTTACCACAACCCTCTGTTGCCTGTCACTCAGCCACTGCCTAATCCATTCAACAATATTGGAATCCAAGCTCAAAGATTGCAATTTATTGATAAGCCTTCTATGCGGAACAGTATCAAAAGCCTTACTGAAATCTAAATAAGCAATGTCTACTGCACCACCTGTGTCTATTATTTTTGTTACCCAATCAAAAAAATCAATAAGATTAGTTTGGCATGATCTCCCTGAGGTAAACCCATGTTGTTTCTGATCCTGTAATCTATGTGTTTTTAGATGTTCAACAATCCTTTCCTTTAACATGGTTTCCATTAATTTCCCCACTACTGACGTAAGACTAACTGGCCTATAGTTTCCAGATTCCTCCCTACTACCCATCTTGTGAATGGGCACAACATTTGCTAATTTCCAGTCTTCTGGGACGACTCCCGTTAGCAAGGATTGGTTAAATAAATCTGTTAACGGTTTTGCTATTACATCACTGAGCTCTTTTAATAATTTAGGGTGGATCCCATCAGGCCCCATTGACTTATTTGTCTTTACTTTAGACAGCTGCTGTAGAACCTCCTCCTCTGTAAACTGATATGTAATTGTCTCGTTAGTGTTTCCTCCTAACTGAGGTCCCTTTCCTTCCTTTTCTTCTCCAAAGACTGAACAAAAATATTCATTGAGGCAGTCAGCGAGACTTTTATCCTCTTCTACATACCTTCCTTCCTTTGTTTTTAATCTAACTAATCCTTGTTTTACTTTTCTTTTCTCGTTTATGTATCTAAAAAATGTTTTGTCCCCCTTTTTTACTGACTGAGCTATTTTCTCTTCTGCGTGTGCTTGGGAAGCTCTTATAAATTGCTTTGCCTCTTTCTGCCTAATCTTATAGGTTTGCCTATCTTCTTCACTCTGAGTTGTTTTATAATTATTGAATGCTGTCTTTTTGTTCTTCACTATTTTGGCCACTTCTGCAGAGTACCACAGTGGTTTCTTCCCTTTTTTGTTTTTGCTAACAAGTCGAATGCAATTGCCTGTGGCCTTCAATAATGCTTCTTTTAAATAACCCCATTTCTCCTGGACTCCTTTAAACTCCTCCAGTCTGATAATGACTCCTTCACACAAAGTCTCATTTTAGAAAAATCAGTTTTTTTAAAGTCTAAAACTTTTGTTTTTGTGTGGTGCGGCTCCATCTCTGTTCTTATATTAAACCATACTGACTGGTGATCACTAGATCCCAAATTTTCACCTACAACAACGTCCGATACCAAACCTCCATTTGTGAGTATTAAATCCAATATGGTCTCTTTACGGGTCGGCTCCTCAACTACTTGTGTTAGAGATAATCCCAGTAGGGAGTTTAGAATAGTTGTACTCCTGGTGCACCCAGCTGTTTTGGTTTTCCAGTTCACATCAGTAAGATTAAAGTCCCCCATGATAATAACTTCCCCCTTCATTGCCATTTTGGCTATTTCCTCAAGCAGCAGATTATCTAGCTCTTCTACTTGTCCAGGGGGTCTATAGATCACACCTACACGAGCTACTGTATGATTGCCAAATGTTAGCGTTACCCAAACTGACTCTATGTTCACCTCGCTCACTTTTATTTGGTTCATTTTTATGTTGTTTTTCACATACAGGGCCACTCCTCCTCCTTTGCTACCTTCTCTGTCTTTTCTATATAAAGAGTACCCCGGTATTGTTATGAACCATGTCTCAGTAACCGCAACTAAATCTACTTTTTCAGCTGCCATCATTGCCTCTAGTTCATTGATTTTATTGACTAAACTGCGAGCATTTATAGACACGACTCTGAGCTTGTCATTTTTTTCCCCGCATGTTGCTTGCACCCGCCGATTTAGTTTTGGGGGACAATCAGGCAGATTGTTTTTTACCCTTTTGTCCCCGCCTCCTAGTTTAAATATTTCTTTGCGAAACCTTTGAACTTCTCACTGAGAACATATGTTCCCCTATGAGTAAGATGCAAACCATCTTTTTTATACAGTTCCTTTCTGCTCCATTTAGAGCTATCATGGGACACAAAGCCAAATCCTTGCTCTCGACACCATTCCCGAAGCCACAAATTAAATTCCCTATTGCGCATCTGCCTATCCTGAATGTTATGCACAGGCAAAACTTCAGAGAATGACACAGTGGACGCAATCTGCTGTATTTCACCTCCAAGAACACAAAAATCCTCCTTAATCTCAGAAACCTCATTGCTAGCCAAGTCATTTGTCCCTAGATGGACTAGAACATCCACTTCCCCTTGCTGCTTTGCTTGTTTGTCAATATTGAGAATACGTCTCTTATCTCTACGAGCAGTAGCCCCAGGAAGACATCTCACCAAACCACTACTCTCCAGCTCAACACCTCTTATGATAGAATCACCCAGCAACAATTGCCTTCTATCATGTCCCACCTTTTCCTTATTGTTCTTGGTTGCAGTCCTGCATACCTTAGGCATAGGGGATGGTGGCATATATATAGATAGTTATATGAACAAAACTAGAGCTTCAGGAATAATACCAACACATTGCGCAACGTTGCCAGAGACAACCAGACAAAAATACTAGATAATATAACTTTCTTACATATAGCCTAGATTATATAAAACTATTTTTATATTTAGTCTGTCAAGACAGACCTAACCAAATATATCAACGCAAAATATAAACCTACATCTCGCACTCAACAGACTTCATTCATTCTATTGTAGCACACATAAAAATTAGCTATCTTTATAAACTCTTATTTAAACTAATTAGCAATTTAATTTTTTTTTATTTCTTTGGTAAACCTAAGTTCGTTGCAATATCATAAAAGGGTTAATTTCTTTGTTTATCAGAGAGCATATTCTCTCCCTCCCCTCAGTGCAGATAGTGTGGGCTAAAGAAGGGGAGGTGAATACGGAGAAAACTGTTAGTGGAGGAAAATCTCATTACTTCTCAGCCATCACATGTCACGGTTCCCGAATCCCACCACGCAGTACTTACTGAGAATGATACTACTGGAATCGGGAATGTTCTAGTGGTTACAGATCATTTTACCAGATACGCTCAGTCCTTTCCTACTAAAGACCAGAAGGCTGTGACCGTAGCTAAAGTCCTGTGGCAGAAGTATTTCATGCACTACGGTCTACCCAATCGAATACATTCTGATCAAGGTAGAGACTTTGAGAGCAAGTTGATCAAAGAGCTGCTGGATATGTTGCAGGTTCAGAAGTCCAGAACAACACCCTACCACCCAGAGGGTGATGCTCAGCCTGAGCATTTTAATAGGACCCTCTTAGATATGCTTGGGACTCTGAAAAAAGTGGAGAAGCGGTCTTGGAGTAAGCACGTGGAAACCATGGTCCACGCATATAATTGCACAAGAAATGAGTCTACAGGATTTTCACCCTACTTTCTGATGTTTGGAAGGGAAGCTAGACTACCAATAGATGTCCGGATGGGGGTGTCCCCTGATGGGACAACTTCAAGCTCACACTCCCATTATGTGAGGACCCTCAAGCAAAACCTCCACAGGGCCTATGAGTTGGCTACTCAAGCTACGACAAGAATGGAGGAGCGGAACAAGAGAAGATACGATACCAAAGTCAAGTATCGGGAAATCCAAGCAGGAGATAGGTTTCTACTGCGGAATCTAGGGGTGCTTGGAAAACACAAATTAGCAGACAGATGGAAGGATACCCTGTTCGAAGTTGTGTCTAAGCTAAAAGGATTGCCAGTGTACAACATTAAAGGGCCTGAAGGACGGATAAAGGCTGGCATAGGAACCATCTACTACCGGTAGCCTATACAGATGATGAGGAAGAGCGTAGTAGTGAATTGGAGGAAAGCACAGCAGTGAGTCCTGAAAATGGGACAGAGGAGACCTCAGAGACTCCCACAGCTGATGATCAATGGTGGTCTCCCCATACTGAGAGAACACAGAATTTGTCTCCTACCCCTGTGGCACCTCAGAGAGTTAAAACCCCTCTTATGTCAAACAGTCCTCCATCTTTGAACCCAGAAAGCCCGTGCTTTGTGCCTGGGACCACCGTCAGAGACTCTCGATCTATGGGAGAGCCAGGGCCTCAAGCCACTGGTGACCTCCCCAACTACAGGGCAGGAGCTGAAGCTTCCCAGGCACAGTCAGAAAGTGCTCTTTCCCAGCGACTTCCAAGACACAGCACCAGGGTACGGCAGTCTCCTACAGCCTTGGTTTATGATCATATAGGAGAACCTAGCTATGCTCCAGTGACACAGGCATCATGTAAAATGACCTCCTTTCTCCATGCGCTAGCTGCAATCGTAAATGAAAATCATTCTCTGTTTTAGAGTAGTTGGCCAGCTAGGATGTCATTGTATTAACTAGCACTGTTATTGTAGGCTTTTATAAATGTTTTATATGGTTTTTTTATTTTTTTTTATTTTTTATTTTCAAAATTTTTATTTTGCAATAAACCAAGAACCACAGACCGACCAGTCAGGTGGCCTTGGAGGGCCAAATAAAATATTCACAAAAAAAACCAAAAAAAACACAGAAAACATAAGGGGGGGGGGGGTTCTCATAGGAAGCAACAGGAAACCGAAAATTTAGGGGAGGGGGGGATACAAACAGGGGGGGTGCAGAAACTCGTCAGAAGGGTAGATCCAGCAAAAACAAAAGAGAGCGATAGTGTTCGCCGAGGGGGCACCAGGGAAGAAGAAAAAAAAAAAAAAAAAAATAAAAGAGGGGGGAGGAAGTGGTAGTGAGGGACTGCCAAACATATCATGGCATTCCTGGCTCACCCCGGTAACCTAAAGGGAACCGAGGGCCATGAAAGAGGCCACGTGGCCGGGAGACCTGGGGCCAAAAGGGCAGACAGAGCCTAGGTAGCCACCCTAGTGGCTCGCCCAGGCTACTTCCCAATGTCCCACACAAAAAAAAAGGGGGGATAGGGGAGTCCCAGTGCTCCAACAGACGAGCAACCTTGAGCCCAAAAAGTCAGCAAGTAGGACCATAAAAACTTAAAAAGGGGGAAACAAATAAATTAAAAGGGTAGGAACACAGAACAAGCATGTACAAAAATCACATCTAGTCCCGAAAATCAAAACATGTCCTCAGGTTGCAACAAAATACAGCAAAAGACCTCAGAACAACAATGGTATCCCAGAATAGGGGGTGGGGGGGAGATCTCATACATAAGTTTGCCGAAAAAATAGAAAGTCCTCAGCAAAAGAAAAAATAAAATTAAAATTAGGGGTGGTCTCGGAAAAAACTCTGCATGTGAGGGGGTGAATGACATTGGGGGTGAAAAAACACAGCAATGGGGACCGAAAGTGTCTCATCAAATAGCAGAGGGGGTGTCTTCATGGAGGGGATCATTTCTCAGAGAACAGATGAATAAACCTAACAGGGTACAGAAAGGTAACTGGGCAAGGAGGGTCAGAGGACTCCACCTAAGAGATGAAGTCTCCTCACCCCGAGTCCAGAGCAGCCACAGCCGATGAGCCTCCTCCATTCCCGCCTGGCGGCGAATCAGCAGGCATGAGGGGCAAATGAGTGTTCAGAAAAGTTCGGGCCTCCTCAGGTGTATGTACATGGGACGTACGACCAGCGTGCAATATCACCAGGGAGCCCGATGGCCCCCACCGATAACGGATACCCCGTTCTCTCATGATAGTCGTCTCCGCACGGAAACGTCGCCGTGCCATCAGCGTGAGAAACGGCAGGTCCCGATAAATGGAAATCCGCATATCCTCACACGTCACCAACGGTGCACTCCCAGCCTCCAGAAGGATCCTTGCGTGAGTGGAGACGTCCCAGACCGTGATAATAACATCTCGGGGGGCTGGGAGCTGCAGCTGCCTTACGAATCCTAAAGGCAGAAGTAAGTGGAGCCAGACCGTCTTGGGACAGGTGCAGTAACTTCACCACTACACTGGTCACACAGGTCAGAAGGCTCTCATCATTAACGGTCTCGGAGATCCCCCGCAGACGGAGATTACGACGTCTGTGCCAGGCTTCCATAGTCATCACCGCCGAAGTCAAGGACAGCACCTGTGACTGTAGCTCTTCCATTGTCGTTGAGTGCTCCCGGTGCCCCTCCTCTAAGACGTCCAGGCGCTTTCCCAAGGTTGCCGAACTCGTAGAGATCGCCGAGATATCAGCCCGCACCTGGGCGAGATCGGAGTGCCATAGTGCCCCAAGGTCCACGTACAACTGACGGAGGTCTTCCTTGGTGGAGAGCTGCGCAATCGGGGTCGGAGTGGCTACCGAGCACATCGGCTGCGGGGTCAGTGATTCCGGGCACTCCACACTCTGAGCAGCAGGGCGGGTTTGGGATGGGATGCCTAGCGACACTCTGATGTCTGGGAGCCCCGGGGTGGCAGGGTGCTCTGTTGCTTTGCCATGTTTGCCCATGGTAATGTGCAGGGACGGCCACGAGGTAGGCCGCAATCAAAGATGGCCGCCGGCCGGGAAAAAAGTTTCCTCCGAAAGTCGTCTTGGAGGGGTCGGAAACAGCGCTTGGGCGGCAGGAAACTTAGCTGAACAACTCCGGAGCCAGACCAGGCCGCGGGCAGAGAGCAGAGTCTGCAAACTACCAGGTTATAATAAGATCGGCACGGGAGCTCCGCTACCACACGTCCTCTCAGTCCGGCTTCCGGGCACGCCCCCATGGTTTGGTTTTTGATCACTTCCTGTCCAGGACTTGCCAGTGGAAGGCAAGTTTTTTTCAAAGGGGAACATGTAACCCCTGGAGTACAGTAATTCTACTACCCTGCAGTTTCTATGTAGTAACCAGCAGATGGCGACCTTCTGTTTGCTCTAAGATTCAAGACTGTGTGGCTCTATGGTTTTGTGTGTGGAGGCAAGGCTGCAAGAGAGGAAGCAAGAGAGAGGAAGCTGGAAGATGATGGTGGCTGAGATTTGTGGTATTGTGTCCAGTGCTGATGCATCCTGCATAAAGGCTCCCAGCAGACTGTATCCAGATCAAAGCACAGAACTGTTCCTGGCAGTGATTGTTCTGCAGAGGGAAGGAATCCCAGTGGAGCAGCTTCTCCCCTTCCTGGACAAAATCTGATTACAGACTGGAGTGGTAAGCTGAGACCTCTCCTCTTGGTTTTACAACAAGGCATTCTGACACTGGTTACTAAAGCAGCAGTCTATGACTTCTCTGATCCCTGGAACATCCCAGCATATTACAAACAAAGTGGATTACAATTATTCTGGGCCCCAACAATGTGCACCACCTACATATGATACCATTAGGGAAAAGACTAGAGTGGGCCGCAGTATTGTTTGTGGGTAAACTCATACTGACTCTTGCGTTATTTACTTATTCCACTGCATTATATTTATTTAGACCGTTACATTTATTTTTGCATAGAGTTATGCTGTGCAATACAAAGTTCTAAAAAAGACAGCTCTATGTTGATTTATTGCTTGTTTAAATATGTTCCCAACTAGATCTCACACCCAAAGCCTGGATGTCCAGTTGGGTGGAGGCACTGCCGCAGTCATGTACCCCAACTCCCAGGTAGCGGAGGCTCAGGATCGGCTTGCAGAGTGCTTGAAGGTAACTGAGGTAAAGGACCACAGGGGTTTTTGTGGGACTACGCAAAAACCCGTTACATATATAATATTAAATGGTGTGTGGTTACACATGGGTTAATATGCTAGTTATATATTAAATGGTGTGCGGTTACCCATGGGTTAATATGGTAATTATATAATATTAAATGGTGTGCGGTTACCCATGGGTTAATATACTAATTATATAATATTAAATGGTGTGCAGTTACACATGGGTTAATATGCTAATTATATAATATTAAATGGTGTGCGGTCACCCATGGGTTAACATGCTAATTATATAATATTAATTGGTGTGCGGTTACCCATGGGTTAATATGCTAATTATATAATATTAAATGGTGTGTGGTTACCCATGGGTTAATATGCTAATTATATCATATTAAATGGTGTGTGGTTACCCATGGGTTAATATGCTGATTATATAATATTAAATGGTGTGCGGTTACCCATGGGTTAATATGCTAATTATATAATATTAAATGGTGTGTGGTTACCCATGGGTTAATATGCTAATTATATCATATTAAATGGTGTGTGGTTACCCATGGGTTAATATGCTGATTGTATAATATTAAATGGTGTGCGGTTACCCATGGGTTAATATGCTAATTATATAATATTAAATGGTGTGTGGTCACCCATGGGTTAACATGCTAATTATGTAATATTAAATGGTGTGTGTTCCCCCATGGGTTAATATGCTAATTATATAATATTAAATGGTGTTCGGTCACCCATGGGTTAATATGGTAATTATGTAATATTAAATAGTGTGCGGATACCCATGGGTTAATATGGTAATTATATAATATTAAATGATGTGCGGTTACCCATGGGTTAATATGGTAATTAGATAATATTAAATGGTGTTCGGTCACCCATGGGTTAATATGCTAATTATATAATATTAAATGGTGTGCGGTCACCCATGGGTTAATATGCTAATTATATAAAATTAAATGGCGTGCGGTCACCCATGGGTTAATATGCTAGTTATGCAATATTAAATGGTGTGCGGTTACCCATGGGTTTTATATAATATTAAATGGTGTGCGGTCACCCATGGGTTAATATGCTAATTATATAATATTAAATGGTGTGCGGTCACCCATGGGTTAATATACTAATTATATAAAATTAAATGGTGTGCGGTCACCCATGGGTTAATATGCTAACTATATCATTTTAAATGGTGTGCGGTTACCCATGGGTTAATATGCAAATTTTATATTAAATGGTGTGCGGTCACCCATGGGTTAATATGCTAATTATATAATCAGAGTGAGGTCACATAGGGGTTAATATGCTAATTATATAATCGGAGTGAGGTCACATAGGGGTTAATATGCTATTATATCATTTTAAATGGTGTGCGGTCACCCATAGGTTAATATGCTAATTATATAATATTAAATGGTGTGCGGTCACCCATGGGTTAATATGCTAATTATATAATCGGAGTGAAGTCACATAGGGGTTAATATGCTAATTATATAATCGGAGTGAGGTCGCATAGGGGTTAATATGCTAGTTATATCATTTTAAATGGTGTGCGTTTACCCATGGGTTAATATGCTAATTATATAATTGGAGTGAGGTGACACAGGGGTTAATACACAATTTAAAAATAATAGTTGTTGGAGTGAGGTGACGGGTATTGACACAGTTAAAATGGCATTGAAACAGTTACAGATGGGGTTTATATATATCATATAGTAATATTTTATTTATAGTGTGTTTTTCAGACAGTACTGGCATTGACACAGTTAAACATTTTGCATCGTCTTGCAGAACATAATTTTTGTACTGCAAGATGGTGCAGTGGTGAACGGGTTATTGAACACGCGCATGCACGTTCATAACGGTTGGGTGGTTTGGCACCTTGCCTTTAACCATACCGGGGTGTGTTTAAAGGCATGTGGTGACGTCAGTGCGCATGCGCGTTCTCACTGTTCGCTGATTTTTCACCGCTGCCTCTAAACACCCTGAGGCATGTGGTGATGTCATCACGCTTGCGCAGTGTGGCGGGTTCACTGATTTGGCATTGTGGATGCCGAGGACAACAGATCCCAGGGCAGCCATCAGAAATGATGGGGCCCTTACTAAACCCTCACGACTCCCCCCCCCCCGGCACTCTCTCAACCTCTAACAGCTTTTCTCTCCCTTCAAAAAAAAAGGACATAACATAGCACCACAGCAATAAAACTCCCAGTAATGTGCAGTGTGTATGAGCGTATCACAGAATCCACAGCAATAAATCTCACAGTAACGGGCTGTATATGATGGCCTCTGGGTCTGGGCCTTGGGGTCTGGGCCTTGGGGTTTGTGCTCTGGGCCTTGGGGTCTGGGCCCTGGGTCTGGTCTGGGGTCTGAGCCCTGAGTCTGGCCTGGGGTCTGGGCCCTGGTCCCTGGGTCTGGTCCCTTGGTCTGGGCCTTGGGGTCTGGTCCATAGGGCTGGGTCTTGGGGCCTGGTCCCTGGGGTCTGGGCCCTGCGTCTAGGCTGGGCCTGGTCCCTGGGGTCTGGACCATGGGGCCTGGTCCCTGGGTCTGGGCCTCGGGTCTGGCTCTGAGTCTGGTCCCTGGGTCTGGGCCTTGAGGTCTGGGCCCTAGGGTCTGGGCCTTGGGGTCTGGGCCTTGGGGTCTGGGCCTTGGGGTCTGGGCCTTGGGTCTGGGCTTTGGGGTCTGGGTCTTGGTATCTGGGCCTTGGTGTCTGGGGTCTGGGCCTTGTGGTCTGGGCCCTGGATCTGGGCCTTGGGATCTGGGCCTTGGGGTCTGGGCCCTGGGGGGGTCTGGGCCCCTTATGGCAGCATGGGGCGTAATGCCCTGATGGCGGCCCTGACTGATGCACATCACTTCCGGTGATGCGGGTTCGCTAATTTGGCAATCTCGCTGCCTGGACAGAACACCGGCCCCGTCACAGCATCACAACGCTGCGCCAGACGCCGGGAGGGACGTCAGTACAGGCACACATACAGGGTTATTCAAAGAGATCGGAATTGCTGGCAAAAAGTATTCAAACGCTGAAATTCAGCCCTGCCATTCGGTGGTTTCATTCGGCAGGTTTAATCAGATGAATCCCATAGGTTTCAATGTTAAAAATATTCCCGTTTTAATTCAATATCTAATAAACCGTTTATTATTTTATTCTGCACCAAAAAGTCTCTTTATTTATAGATTTTTTTAGGATCTTTTAGGCATTTTTTGATTTTTTTTTTTGCAAACTTTTTTCCCATTTTTTTTAATCGTTTTTTTCTTTTTTCTGTAACAGCCCTTTTTTATTATCATTCTTTTTATATGTAAATTTCAGACATTTTCGCTCAGTAGTTTCTTTGCAAACAGCGTTTCACTTTTAAAACATTCACACAAACTGTTTTTTTTTTCCACTCGATTCGTTTGTGGTGTTGGGTTTTTCCGGCGGTTGCTCTGCGCTGTGATCGGCTCCTGCTCGGGTTTCTCCGGTGTGTTCGGCGGGTTAATCCAGATGTTTTTGTGGGTTTCGGTTAGGGTTGCCACCTTTCCTTCAAGCCAAACCCGAACACTCTAGGGTTGGGTTCAGGCGGCCATTTTTTTTGTAGTGTATACATTATGGCACGTGGTATACATGGCAGACTGGTGTTATGGCATACTGGTATTATGGCGGGCATACTGGTATTATGGCACGCTGGTATTATGGCGGGCACATTGGTATTATGGCACGCTGGTATTATGGCGGGCATACTGGTATTCTGGCATGCTGGTATTATGGCGGGCACACTGGTATTATGGCACGCTGGCCATTTGTTTTGTAGTGTATACATTATGGCACGTGGTATACATGGCAGACTGGTGTTATGGCACACTGGTATTATGGTGGGCATACTGGTATTATGGCACGTTGGTATTATGGCGGGCACGCTGGTATTATGGCACGTTGGTATTATGGCGGGCACGCTGGTATTATGGCACGCCGGTATTATGGCGGGCACGCTGGTATTATGGCACGCTGGTATTATGGCACGCCGGTATTATGGCACGCCGGTATTATGGCTGACACGCTGGTATTATTGCAGGCACACTGGTATTATGGCACGCTGGTATTTTGGGTGGCACGCTGGTATTATGCATGGCATGCTGGTATTATGGCTGGCACAATGGAATTATGGCTGGCACAATGGAATTATGGCTGGCAGTAGACTGGAATTATGGCTGGCACATTGTAATTATGGCTAGCACAATGGAATTATGGCTGGCAGACTGGGATCATGGCTGGCACATTGTAGTTAAGGCTGGCAGACTGGTTTTATGGCTGTCAGATTGGGATTATGGCTGGCAGTTTGGGATTATGGCTGGCAGTTTGGGATTATGGCTGGCAGACTGGGATTATGGCTGGCATATTGGGATTATGGCTGGCAGACTGGTTTTAAGGCTGGCACATTGTAGTTAAGGATGGCAGACTGGTTTTAAGGCTGGCACATTGTAGTTAAGGATGGCAGACTGGTTTTATGGCTGGCACAGTGGAATTATGGCTGATGCTGCGTTCACTCACACTTGTCTTGGAGTCGGTGGTCACTGGAGCCGCCCTGCCCTGGAGACGTAGATCTGGACGAGACCAGCAGGAGCCGGAGGACCACCCGTCTTGGGATAGGAGGCGGAAGCAGGTCCGGGATCGCCGCACGTACACCAGAAGCCGGCGCACGTGCGTGCACGTAAAGGTCACGTGAGTCGTGGCGCCTGTGCGGAACTGGCAGTGGGCGTTGCGGACGGGCTGCGTCTCAGGTCGTGACAGGGCAACGCTAATGTGTAAGTATGGGGAGGAGATGCCCCGGTACCGGCTCAGAGTCATGTGTCCGGGTGGCAGAGGGTGAAAAACCCGGATACATGACTCCAAAACCGGACAGTCCAGGTCAAAACCAGACGGGTGGGAACCCTAGTTTTGGTGTGCGTTCCCTGGGTTTTGCAATGAGTGTTCGGTGGGTTTGCGGCGACTTTTCCCTGCATTACGGCGGCCCTGTGGTGTTTGCTGAATACACTGCAGGGTTGCCGAAATGGGATCGCCAAATCACACCAAATTGAAGAGAACGAAAAGTCACCGAACGTGCAGTGACTTTTCAATTCTCTTTGAATAACCCTGATAGTGCGCTCGTCTGACACCAACCTAAAAAGTGTGACTCTCCATGACAGGTTCACGCTTTGCAGCACTGACTGCGCTCTGCGAGGCGGCCACACGGGTGTCAGAGTGGAGGGAACGTCCACTGTCCGGTCACTCCTTCCCTCAAAGAACGCTTGTGTGACGCAGCCTAAGCAGGTTTGTGGATGGACCTCTGAATCGCTGCTGTGGCTCACTTGGTTAATGTGCCGATCTACTAAACAGCTGCTCCTGCGTTCAAATCTCAGGGTGTGTTGTTTTTTACGAGTCTACCTCTGCCATTAATTTTATTATACAATGATAATGCGGCTATTATTATTATAGTATTATATTGTGAATGATAGCAGAATTATCATCATGTCATTAATATTAATAATTATAATGCTATTAATCACAATACAATCCTATAATAATAATAATAATAATAATAATAGCTGCATTATCATTGTATAATAATAATAATATCTGCTTTATCAATATATAATAATAATAATAATATGTGCTTTATCAATGTATAATAATAATAATAATAATAATAGCTGCTTTATTGTATAATAATAATAATAGCTGTTTTATCACTGTATAATAATAATAGCTGCTTTATCATTGTGTAATAATAATAATAATAGCTGCTTTATCACTGTATAATAATAATAATAATAATAGCTGCTTTATCAATGTATAATAACAATAATAATAATAGCTGCATTTTCATTGTATAATAATAATAATAATAATAATAATAGCTGCTTTATCATTGTGTAATAATAATAATAATAGCTGCTTTATCATTGTGTAATAATAATAATAGTAGTAGTATCTGTTTTATCATTGTGTAATAATAATAGCTGCATTTTCATTGTATAATAATAATAGTAGTAGTATCTGTTTTATCATTGTGTAATAATAATAGCTGCATTTTCATTGTATAATAATAATAATAATAATAGCTGCTTTATCATTGTGTAATAATAATAATAGCTGCTTTATCTTTGTATAATAATAATAATAATAATAGCTGCTTTATCACTATAATAATAATAATATCTGCTTTATCAATGTATAATAATAATAATAGCTGCTTTATCATTGTATAATAATAATAATAATATCTGCTTTATCAATGTATAATAATAATAATAATAGCTGCTTTATCAATGTATAATAATAATAATAATAATAGCTGCATTTTCATTGTATAATAATAATAATAATTGCTGCATTTTCATTGTATAATAATAATAATAACTGCTTTATCATTGTGTAATAATAATAATAGCTGCTTTATCATTGTATAATAATAGTAATAATAATAGCTGCTTTATCATTGTGTAATAATAATAATAATAATAATAATAGCTGCTTTATCACTGTAAAATAATAATAATAGCTGCTTTATCATTGTGTAATAATAATAATAATAATAGCTGCTTTATCTTTGTATAATAATAATAATAGCTGCTTTATCTTTGTGTAATAATAATAATAGCTGCTTTATCACTGTATAATAATAATAATAATAATAATAATAATAGCTGCTTTTCACTGTATAATAATAATAATAATAATAGCAACTTTATCATTGTGTAATAATAATAATAATAGCTGCTTTATCAATGTGTAATAATAATAATAATATCTGCTTTATCATTGTATAATAATAATAATAATAATAGCTGCTTTATCATTGTGTAATAATAATAATAATAGCTGCTTTATCACTGTGTAATAATAATAATAATAATATCTGCTTTATCATTGTATAATAATAATAATAATATTAACAGCTGCTTTATCATTGTGTAATAATAATAGCTGCTTTATCATTGTATAATAATAATAATAATAGCTGCTTTATCAATGTGTAATAATAATAATAATAGCTGCTTTATCATTGTGTAATAATAGTAATAGCTGCTTTATCATTGTGTAATAATAATAATAATAATATTAGCTGCTTTATCATTGTGTAATAATAATAATAATAATAATAATAATAATATCTGCTTTATCAATGTATAATAATAATAATAATAATATCTGCTTTATCAATGTATTATTATTATTATTATTATTCTTTATTTATAAAGCGCCAGCATATTCCGCAGCGCTGTACAATAAGCACAGTATAGACAGGGTTACAATACATTGAACAACATTTGACAAACAGTACAGGAGGAGATGAGGGCCCTATTCCCGTAGGAACTCACAATCTGGAGGGTTGGGGTTGGAAACAGGAGGAGAGGACTGTAAGGTTAGAGTGATTGATGATTGTGTCAGTGAGTTGGGTGGTAGGCTTCCCTAAATAGGAACGTTTTAAGGGAGCGTTTGAAGGAAGAGAAGTTAGGGGAAAGTCTGACAGTATGAGGGAGAGCGTTCCAGAGAGTGGGGGCTGCGCGTGAGAAATCCTGCAGTCTATCATGGGAAGAGGTGATGCGGTGAGAAGCTAGGCGCAGGTCACTGTTTGACCTTAGGGAGCGGGCTGGGGTGTATTTGGTGATTAGTGGGACAGGTAGTGGGGAGCTGAGTTAGTGAGGGTTTTGTAGGTAAGGATAAGGATTTTGAACTTAATTCTGCAGTGGATGGGGAGCCAGTGAAGGGACTCGCAGAGGGGAGCGGCAGAGACAGAGCGGCGGTGAGGTGAATTAGTCTGGCGGAGGCGTTCAGGATGGATTGTAGGGGGAGAGGCGGGACAGAGGGAGGCCAGATAAGAGATTATTGCAATAGTCGAGTCGGGAGATTACCAGGGCGTGTATGAGTTGTTTGGTGGCGACAGCGGTAAGAAATGGCCGAATTCTGGAAATATTACGCAGTTGGTATCGGCAGGAGGAGGAAAGAGACTTGATGTGGGGATGAAGGAAGAGCAGAGTCAAGTTAAGTAACTCCAAGACAGCGACTTGGTTTGATGGGGAAATGGTGATACCCTCCACCGTGATAGAGAAGTCAGGAGGTGGGGAGGCATTGGAGGGAGGAATAAGTAGGAGTTCAGTCTTCGACATGTTGATCTTTAGGTGGTGGGAGGCCATCCAGGAGGAGATGCCAGATAAACAGTCACTGACTTTTGAAAGGACAGGGGGAGAGAGATCAGGGGTAGAGAGGTAGATCTGAGTGTCATCAGCGTAGAGGTGGTAATTGAAGCCAAAGCTGTTGATGATTTTGCCCAGGGAGGAGGTGTAGATGGAAAAGAGCAGAGGACCAAGGACAGAGCCTTGAGGTACACCAACAGATAGAGGCAATGAGGAGGAGGAGTTACCAGCAAAGGACACACAGAAGGACCTGTTGGATAAATAGGATTCGACCCAAGCGAGTGCAGTGTCACCGAGACCCAGAGAGTTGAGGGTCTGTAGAAGGAGGGGGTGGTCAACAGTGTCAAAAGCAGCCGAGAGGTCAAGCAGGATGAGAATAGAATAGTGGCCGTGTTTTTTAGCAGTTAGGAGGTCGTTGGTGACTTTGGTGGAGGGCAGTTTCAGTTGAGTGTAGGGGACGGAAGCCAGATTGCAGGGGGTCAAGTAGGGAATTGGAGGACAGGAAGAGGGAGAGGCGGTTGAAGACTAGTTTTTCTAAGAGCTTTGATGTGAAGGGAAGCATAATGTATAATAATAATAGCTGCTTTATCACTGTGTAATAATAATAATAATAATAATAATAATAATAGCTGCTTTATCATTGTATAATAATAATAGCTGCTTTATCATTGTATAATAATAGCTGCTTTATCAATGTGTAATAATAATAATAATAGCTGCTTTATCATTGTATAATAATAATAGCTGCTTTATCAATGTGTAATAATAATAATAATAGCTGCTTTATCATTGTATAATAATAATAGCTGCTTTATCAATGTGTAATAATAATAATAATAGCTGCTTTATCATTCTGTAATAATAATAATAATAGCTGCTTTATCATTGTGTAATAATAATAATAATAATAATAATAATAGCTGCTTTATCATTGTGTAATAATAATAATAATATTAATAGCTGCTTTATCATTGTGTAATAATAATAATAATAATAATAATAATAATATCTGCTTTATCAATGTATAATAATAATAACTGCTTTATCATTGTATAACAATAATAATAATAATAGCTGCATTATCACTGTATAATAATAATAATAATAATAATAACTGCTTTATCATTGTATAACAATAATAATAATAATAGCTGCATTATCACTGTATAATAATAATAATAATAATAATAGCTGCTTTATCACTGTATAATAATAATAATAATAATAATAGCTGCTTTATCACTGTATAATAATAATAATAATAGCTGCTTTATCACTGTATATAATAATAATAATCCAGGCAGAGGTAAATGAAAATCGAGCAGAAACCAGTGTTCAGCGTTATTGTGTTTATTGTTGTTCGTTACGTTAAAGTTGATTTGAAAGAAAAAAAAGTGGAGGTCACTTGTTTCCTGTGGAGCTCCACTCTGCACCCAGATCCCCTTGTCTGCAGCCTAAACCTTTGTAGTATATCATAGTGTTATATCTATCCACCACTAGAGGGCGCATGTTGTAGGTATTATCTGTGTTCCTGTTTATTGTAAATAAAGTTTCCTGATCACATGGTAGAGTTCTAAGGCAGCGTGCAGACGCTGTGTGCAGCTCCTGTAAATAAAGAATAAGAACCTTCCACAGCCTGTCTCTGCTTTCAAAGATATGGAGATATCACATTGGCGACGAGGGTAAACAGGTTGTACTGTGGAACGTGTATGTGCAGTTGCAAGGTCTGCAGAGCAAAAAAAAAAAAAAAAAAAAAAAAAAAAAAAAAGAAACAGAAGAAACTACAAGGACGTGAATTGCTGAGACAGAATGGCTGCTCTTGTGGGAACAGTGAGCCCCTTTGACTGTGAGTTGCAATCGTGGGACGAATATATTGAAGTGTTGGACTATTTCTTTTCAAGCTAATGAGATTACTGATGCTGGTAAGAGGAAAGCAGTGTTATTAAGCGGGGTCGGCGCGTCAACTTATAGCTGAGAAGTTTGCTGTGTCCTATGACGCCAGCAGAGAAAACATATCAGGAACTTGTCGTCGTGCTCAAAGCCCATATAATCCAAAACCAAGTGAAATTGTGCAGAGATATAAATTTAATTCACGCACACGGCATACTGGCGAGAAGGTGGCTGCTTATGTGGCGGAGTTGAAAAAGTTAGCACAGTATTGTGAATACGGGCCTACACTACCACAAATGCTGTGGGACAGGCTGGTGTGTGGAGTAAACGACAACAGGATGCAGAGACGGCTGTTGTCAGAAGTGGATTTAACCTTTGAAAAGGCTCTTACTATGTGTCTGGCGATGGAGTCGGCTGACAGAAATATAAAAGATCTCCAAGGCTTCTCTGGGGATGAAGAATCACAGTCTCAAAGGTCTCATCAGGGACAATCGGTGGTGCATAATGTGGGTGCAGTGGATAAGAGGGGGTGGAAGACGGACTATGAGTGTTTCAGGTGCAAAGGGAATCATGCACCCCACGAATGCAAATTTATAAATGAACTGTGCCACCATTGTCAGAAACGTGGACACATCAAGCGGGCGTGCAAATCCAAGCACGCGATGCAGAGTCACAAAACCCCATTTCAAGGACTGAGGGGGGAGAGGAAAGGAAAGGAGAAGGCTGGGAGGTCGCATTTAGTGAAAGAAGAAGACGTTAGTGAGACAGAAGATGCAGGTGACATAAACACGATATACAGTGTCTCACATAAAATGCCTAAAGTGGCTCCTATTCTACAGAAGTTAAAGGTGAATGGCATGAACATCGAATTTGAGGTGGACACAGGTTGTGGCATTACAATTATTAGCAAAAAGCAATACTCTAAGCTATGGAAAAACACCGACATACCAGAGTGGGAACCATGCAACCTGACATTAAAAACATATACAGGTGAGAAGGAGGGCCTTGCGGTGATATTTGGGGTGAAGAAGTTTCACACATACTTGTATGGGAGACAATTCACCATTGTTACAGATCATAAACCACTGATCTCATTATTTAATGAACTGAAGGAGGTTCCACAAATGGCCTCGCCACGCATTCAAAGATGGGCTGTGACATTATGTGGATATGAGTACTCCATCGTGTACAAAGCAGGCAAGGATCATCAAAATGCTGATGGCTTGAGCCGTTGCCAGTCGCGGAAACAGGGGTGGAGACGCCTGCGGAGGAAGAGAGAGTACTTCTATTGGAAGAAAATGGCGTACCATTGGTTAAAGCCGACCAGGTGAGGAAATGGACAGATAAAGATACCGTTTTAGCACGGGTTAGAGAGTTCGTTCTCAGAGGATGGCCAAAAAGAGTGGAGAAATCAGTGTTTGGAGCGTATGTGAAAAGGAAGGAGGAACTTAGTGTGGAGGCAGGTTGTGTCTTGTGGGGTGCCCGTGTGGTCATTCCACCCCCAGGTCGCACAGACCTACTGAAGCACTTACACACGACTCACCCAGGAATAATCAGGATGAAGGGGCTGGCGCGGAGCTATATGTGGTGGCCGAAGATGGATGCCGATATAGAAGCAATGGTAAAAACTTGCACCATGTGCCAAGAAAATAGAAATTCTCCCCAGTGTGCACCTTTACATCCTTGGGAAGTACCAAACCTTCCATGGAGAAGACTTCACATTGATTATGCGGGCCGTGGATGGGCAAGATGTTTTTGATTTTGGTGGATGCTTACTCTAAATGGATAGAGGCGTACCCGTTAAGTAAATCCACCTCCGCAGTGACTATTCAATGCCTCAGACAGAGCTTTAGCCAGCATGGAATTCCCGAAAATGGTGGTGTCGGACAATGGCACCAGTTTTACGAGTATGGAGTTTCAAGAATTCATGGCTCGCAATGGTATTAAGCACGTGACCACAGCGCCTTACCATGCAGCGTCCAATGGACTGGCCGAAAGGCGGTGCAGACATTTAAAGGGCTGATAAAAAAAAGTTCAGGAGATTCCATGGAGGTCAAGATGGCCAGAGCGTTGTTTAGTTACAGGATAACTCCTCAGTCCACGACTGGAAAATCACCTGCAGAGCTCTTGTGTGGGAGGAAATTGCGTTCCACGTTGGATCTCATACATCCGGATTTTAAAGGCCAGGTGCAAGAAAAGCAGGTGAAGCAAAAACTTTATCATGATCAACATGCCAAGGAGAGACATCTGCGGGAAGGTGACAAAGTATACACTAGAAATTTTGGTGTGGGACCTTCCTGGATTCCGGGACTGTTCAGACGCAGACAGGTCCTGTGTCATGCACTGTTGCACTTGGAAATGGCCAGATTGTGCGTCGTCACATAGATCAGGTGAGAAATAGACATGTTGCATATCCAGAGGATCTACAGAGTTTAGCGGAACCATTAACGCAAGATATGGAGATTTTGGCTCCCCTTTCCGGTGTTGTACTTGCAGAAGCCGGGAAGAGGACAGATGGAGGGGGAGCTTGTCACAGAGAAATCATCAGAGACTGCTCATGTGGAGGGGGAGCAAGAATTACGGCGATCCACCAGAACAAAGAAAGCACCAACTTATCTACAGGATTATACTTAGCTTAGTAGTGAGTTCCCCAGCCACAGGACAAGAATGCGTCCTGGAACTCACTGGGACGGAGGTAGTCTACCCAACGTCTCAAGTTTAGTGGGAGTTTTTCTGTGCCTAGGGTCATGTGGGGTGGTATTTTTGAAACTAGTGTTATCAGAGGGAAGGGATGTAGTATATCATAGTGTTATATCTATCCACCACTAGAGGGCGCATGTTGTAGGTATTATCTGTGTTCCTGTTTATTGTAAATAAAGTTTCCTGATCACATGGTAGAGTTCTAAGGCAGCGTGCAGACGCTGTGTGCAGCTCCTGTAAATAAAGAATAAGAACCTTCCACAGCCTGTCTCTGCTTTCAAAGATATGGAGATATCACAACCTTCTAGTGTGTTTTAGTTCATTGAACGCTGATTGGCTGGTTAAAGGTACTGACGAGGGATGAGCGGAGCTAGCGACTCACTAGCGAAGAGCGGGGCGTGGCCTGACTGAGTTCAGAGTGACAGGCGTGCACGGTTTGTTGAAGCACAAGGCGCCAGCGCGCGGGAAACAAACGGAGGGCGGGAAAAGGAGCAGAGAGAGGAGGTGAGGGGGAGCTGCCCGGTGTCCCACTGTGTGACAGGCCGAGCTGGATCCCCCCACACCTCATTCACTGACCCAGGGAAGTCACTGTGCGCTCCCCGGGGCTCCCCTGCTCACTGACACCGTGCAAGGCGCTGCTGTGTGAGCTGTGACAGCATCTCATGACTGGAATCCCCCTCTACCTCCAACACTACAACTCCCATGCTGCTCTGCCAAGCTGAAGGCTTCATTAAAGCATCCTGGGAGTTGTAGTTTATGCTCCTGTGGGAGATATTTCCAGCATGTGGCTGCTCTGACCCCGCTTTACCACAGTGTATGGGCATCAGTGCTGAGGCGCGTTCAGTTCCTCAGCAGCTGCTGAATCGTTCCATTGCAGCAGTTCAGTTTGCTGCAGCCATCTCACTGAACGCTTTGGCTGTGAATATGGAAGTGAAAGGGCAGAGGATCGCTTGATGAAAGGTCCTGTTTCTGCAGAATCCACTGTTGTCCATTTTATTAGCACTTTAGTGTTAATGTTTACCGTGTTCCAATAAAGATTTGCTGTTTTTATTCACCAAACCTTCAAACTGAACATTTCCTTATTGGATTATTGGCTGCGTGAGGCGGCCATCTTTCCCACCTCACACTCAGCTAACCCCGCAGCACCTCTCCACCAGACGCGTTCAGTACCTCAGCCGCTGCAAGTGCTAAGTTAGCAACTTGCCATTGAACGCCGTTCAGCCGCTCGGCACTGCTAACTTAGCACTTGCAGCGACCCGAGGAGATGCTGCGAGTAGCTGAGTGTGACATAGTAAAGATGGCCGCTGCCATGAAGCAAGTAACGATTCCGTACAGCAATGTTAATTTTGAGGTTTTTGTTCACCAAAGCACAAAATATTTATTTATTATTTCCCCCTGCACATAGACATATATTACAGCTCAATTATATATATTGTTTCAGAAGAAACTTTATTCAATAAAAACTATCATTTGTGGTGTGTGCGTACAAAACGGAATTGTGCTGACTGCTTTCCTTTATCATATTTTGTCCGAGTCCTACGAAAAACAATCTGAATCTTTCATTAAGGAATCGTCGTCCATTTTACTTCGAAATTCGCATCCAAAGCGTTCAATGACACTGCTGCAGCAAACTGAATTGCTGCGCTGCATCAATTCAGCAGCTGCTGAGGTACTGAACGGGGCTCTGGCTGCAAGTGCTAAGTTAGCAGTACTGAGCGCTGAGCTGCAGAACAGCGTTCGGTGGCAAATTGCTAACTTAGCACTTGCAGCGACTCAGCAACTGAACGCGCCTTTGATCTGGAGCCGAAGGCATTGTAGGATACCGCTGAGTGCCAGGGCATAGCTGAACCGTGGACCCAGGCATCTTACATGAGCTGTTTGCGTGGTGGTGGCACGCCCACCATCGCACGAGGTATCGTTTGAGGTGATCCGCCGTCATTCCCATTCTACCAGGCAAGGGAACAATGGCGAGACTGCGCACGGCGGTCTCTGGCGGGGCTGCGCGCGGCGGTCTCTGCTGGGGCTGTGAGCGGCGGTCTCTCCCGGGGCTGCGCGCGGCGGTCTCTGACAGGGCTGCTCGTGGCGGTCTCTGGCATGGTGGTCTCTAGTAGGGCTGCGCATGGTGGTCTCTGGAGGGGCGGTCTCTGTCAGGGCTGCGCGTGGCGGGGCTGCTCGTGGCGGTCTCTGGTGTGGTGGTCTCTGGCGGGGCTGCGAGTGGAGGTCTCTGGTGGGACTGCACGTGGCGGTCTCAGGCGGGGCTGCACGTGGCGGTCTCTGGCGGGGCTGCCCGTGGCGGTCTCTGGCGTGGATCTCCTGCTTGTTCGACATCATCAAGTGCAGATGGTCCTCATCACTCCGTATTGGACGTCGCAGTCATGGTTTCCCACCCTGCTCGGCATGGCGGTGGACGTCCCGCGGTTGCTCCCATTGTCCTGAACACTCCTCCTAGACCCGTCTGACCAGCCACACCCGTTGATCCTGGCAGACAGGCTGCAGCTATTGGCATGGTTGATCTCTGGCAACCCCGCGGACACGCAGGCATTTTGGACCGCACTGCAGACCTCCTCCTCCAGTCCTGGGCTTCAGGGACCTGATCTTCTTACCGTGCAGCTTGGGACAAATGGGCTGCTTGGTGTATGGGAAGGAATTGGGATCCCTTTACGGCCCCTCTGAACGTGGTTCTATGTTTTCTCTCCACTCAGTTCGATGAGGGGAAGGCCTACCGGACGGTCAACGTGATTCGTTCGGCTTTGTCGGCTGGCCATGCGGGCCTCTCGGGTTGCCTATTGGGAACCACCCTTTGGTATGTTGACTTTTACGCGGCATGCGTCTTTCTAGACTCCCCGCTACACATCCACATGGGATGTTACTTTAGTTCTGTTCCTCTTGTGTTCCTGGCACGATAACGACCTGTTATCCCTCAGGACTCTTTCCTCCAAATTGATCATGCTGTTCTGTTTAGTCGCTTGTAAACGTGTTAGTGATGTTTCGCGCTCTGGATTTTGGGGCTCGGTCTTTTGTGCCAGAAGGCGTGCGCTTTCGTATTTCGCGCCGCACAAAGACTTCCCTGACCTCTGTCCTTGCATTATAACTCATAAATTTTCCTATTACCATGACGGAAAGTTTAAATTCTAATAATTAGGGATGCACCTTTTTTAAGACCGAGTACGAGTACCGATACTTTTCTTCAAGTACTCACCGATACCGAGTACTGATACTTTTTTATGTCATGTGACGCTTTCCAAGAACAGACCTCATATAAAAATGCCCCCAGCTCATGGATACTGCCCCTCAGCTCATGGATACTGCCCCCCAGCTCATGGATATTGCCCCAGCACATGGATACTGCCCCAGCACATGGATACTGCCCCAGCTCATGGATTGCCCCAGCTCATGGGATATGCCCCAGCTCATGGATTGCCCCAGCTCATGGATTGCCCCAGCTCATGGGATATGCCCAGCTCATGGATTGCCCCAGCTCATGGGATATGCCCCAGCTCATGGATTGCCCCAGCTCATGGGATATGCCCCAGCTCATGGATCCCCCCCAGCTCATGGATCCCCCCCAGCTCACCTGGAGCTCTCCGCGATACTTACCTTCCTGGGCGATGCCGGGAAAGTCTTCGAAGCATTGCGCTCGTCGGAAGGACCCCAGCCGCGACCACGTGGGACCTGGGGTCCTTTCAACGAGCGCACGTGGGGAAACTTTCCCGGCGTCGCCCGGGAAGGTAAGTATGATCGCGGAGAACTCCAGGTGCCGGTCCGAGTGCTCTATCAGCATTCGGACAGGCCCTGCAGCTGCTCACCGCGTTCATACTTACCTTCCTGGGCGATGCCGGAAAAGCTTCTGCGCATGCGCTCGTTGGAAGGACCCCAGCCGCGGTCACATGGTCCCACGTGGTCGCGGCTGGGGTCCTTCCAACGAGCGCAAAGCGCGCCCAGGAAGGTAAGTATCGCGGAGAGCAGCTGCTGTCAGGTATATTACACAAAGGATTTAAAATGGATGCCTGTAGCCATTTTGTTTTTAAAGACAGTTTTTTTTTTTTTCTTCAAAATTTTCTCTAGGTTTTTTTTTAACAGAGTTCATTCCTGGGTGAAGTCTTTTATATTTTTTTTAAGAAGTGCCAGATATGAAGGAACCTAGAATGAATGTTTTGTGAGATAATGCTAAGACGTGTCATAAGTAAATTTATTGGTCTGTCTTAAGTTTTTAAAACAAAAAAAAGAGATTTTGTCTTTTGGGTATAGGAATAAGAGAAAATATTCTGTAATATATATTTATATTCACAAAATATATGTTTATAATCAAGGTATATTTTATTATAATTACAGTATGAAATATATGCTCCAATAAATATTGTAGAAAGTATATAATTGGTAAATAATAAAAATTACTAAAGAATAGATTCTGTTGAGTTAACCAGAAAAGAATTTAGCTGATAGTAAGCAACTAAAAGGGAGTAGAGCTATAAATCAGATGGAGACACTGTGTCTAGTGACTAGGAGGAGAGAAGGTCTTTGCGTAGATTGAACTTTGAACCGAGGTAGGAATATTAAAAAGAAATGGTGGAATTAATTGGAATTAATAAAAGAAGTGCAATACTGCCCTCTAGAGGATAGTAATATATTATGATTCATATATCAAATAATATAGCCCGTGACGTCAAATTGGCTATAATAAGCGGCAAGGCTCTTTGTGAGGCAGTCGGAGATTTCAGCAGTCAGACTCACATCGCAATGCATTCAGACGTCCATTACATATGACACTCTGAGAAATCGGAGATTCCAGCAGTCAGACTCACATCACAATGCATTCAGACGTCCATTACATATGACACTCTGAGAAATCGGAGATTCCAGCAGACAGAGACTCACACTGCAATGCATTACGCATGACCCTCTGAGAGTCCAAGATTCCAACACTCAGACTCACACCACGATGCAGGCAGATCCCAAGACATGCGGCAATCAATATTCTCACCAAATCTCTAACTCACATGCATTGATTATCTGATATCGATAATCTTCACATATTCCAAAACAAAGCATCACATAGAAAATTCCAAGACTTATCAACATCCAAATTGGACAGGTAATGTATGAAATTAATGTAGGAATTAATGTAATTATATATATATATATATATGTTTGTAGACATTCTTGCAACGTAGACTGAGATTCTCAGACACCGTTAAATACAAATTCTAAGCAATTTCTATTCTGCAGATAGAAATATGAAGAAGTGGATATAAGGATTTATTCCTAAAAAGAAATGTTGTAAGATTGATACCTATATATATGGAATTTGGAAATTACTGTGATTAAAATTAATAAGCAAGGAATTATATAACTATAAAATAACAAAAGATTAGAAGTTTAATTCTCGAGATTAGGGGAGGATTCACTAAATAAGTTTTTATTACTTATCATTAAATTAGCTCATCTTTTGTTGATCCATGTAGCATAGAGATATATATATCTATAAGAGCTGGCTGGTTAAACATTGTTTGCTGGGAAATGCATGTTGTATTAAGCAGAGATGTTTATTAACCATTTGTGTATTCGTTACTAACTGATAAGGTAAATGATATTAATCATATATGCAGTTACTAACCGGAGATACATATATTGTGAAGCTAGTTTTTATATGCTGACGGATTGTGGTTTATAAATTTTTGTTTATGATATGAGATTTGAAATTTTTTTTGTATACGTAATAAATATATATATGTTTTTATCCGATTATTGATTATTGTATTTTTTAAAGCAAAACACAGACAATTAAAAGAATTCAGGATAATTTCTAAGAAATATAGACGATTGATATTTGTGTCTCGTATAAGTTTCTTATGAAATAATAATCCCTGATATATTGGCTTCCGGTATCGGGAAAAATATCGGGGGGTACTGCAGGAGTACCAAGTACTCCTGCAGTACCCGGTATCGGCACCGATACTAGTATCGGTATCGGTGGAACCCTACTAATAATGACTCGGAGGCGAGTATTTCCCACCCTGTTTCCTGTTCTGTCCTGCACACACCCGCCTATTGTATTAAATTCACACATTGTTGATGCGTAGTGTCTTTATTCACACACTTTGCGCTGCTGTCAGTGTGTCTGATTGTGTGGTACGTAAAACGTACTGCTAATGGATGTGCCGTGTTGGTGTATACACCCTGTTACGGCTCCGCCTCTAATTCCATTCCGTGTCCCTTCCTGTCTTTCAGCGTCCTAAGCCTTCTGGTTATGCCTGTTGTCTTCAGATCCGGTTCCCGTTGATTGTTGAAGCTGGTCCGTCCTATATGGCCTTTGTTGCCGTGTCGCAGGCTCGGAAGAGGAAGTGGATGCTCCCGCAGTGCTTACTTGAACATGGGATTGGGGCGGGACAAGGACTATGGGAGGGCCTCCCCATGCTGGGGAGGGGTTGTTTTTCTTCTGTTACATTTTTTTCCAAAGTTAACCCTTTGCTGCTGTTGGTGCAATAAAGGGAGAAATGCAAATACTCGCCTCCGAGTCATTATTAGAATTTAAACTTTCCGTCATGGTAATAGGAGAATTTATGAATTGTTTAATTTTGGGGGGATAGTAATTGTTTATTTTTTGGGGGTGGGGTGATAGTAATTGTGTGTTTATTTATTTATTCGCTGCAGCATGGTCACTGAAATGGCCGAAGACGGATTCGCTGAAGACCGCCGAACTGCAGAAAAAAAATGTAACTCCCCTATTCTCCTGATACGTTTAAACCAGTAAAAATGCATTAAAATGTTTGTAAATAATAAAAAAGGTCCTTTAAAAAATAACAAAAAGGTACAGAAAAAAATAAATACGTTTTGCGCTTTGATAGTGGTGAGTGAAAGAAACCTGCAAACATTACACTTTTCATGATTTATCAAATAGGTTAATGTTTTACAATGTTTATAACCAATTCTTTTCTTTTTGGGTGGGAGCTGTGGATTGCTGTCACGTTTTTTGCTGTTCCAAGAAGAGACGCAGAAGCTCGCCACATTTCAAATAACCATCCAAGAAGATAGGCTGCTTTGTGTGCTGGACCGGGACTGCGCGCTGCGACCTGATCCAAGTGGTGAGTGAAAGAAACCTAAAAATATTACACATTTTAGGATTTATCAAACATTTAACCCCTTGGCTGCGTAAGATGTGCGGGGGATTTCAAGGGTATTCCCACGCAGCATACGGAGGACATCCCCCACACATCATGGGTTCCCTGCAGCCTCGGGGAAGACCTCCACGTGTCTGGGGGAATTACCGCAGTGGTCTGACTTTCCCTCCACCCACTGATGTCATCTTATGGGGGAGCTGTCACATTTTTACACATTTAAAAGCAGAACCTTTTACATTATAGTTTAAAAAAAAAAGGAAAAAATATTGGTGTATTTTATGAATAATATAATTCTATATAAAACTGGGGGCTCTATCACCTCCTTCAAGGTAACACTGGCGTGAGCGTTAGCTTGAGGTGAGAGCGATGCAAAATTGATCTGGGAGCAGCAGTAACGGGTTAAACCCGTTAGCGCTCGTTAATTTGCGATTCGTAGCAGGAGTTTACTGTACTTTGTGCTCCCTATAACTAACATGGGGACCCGCAGTCCGCTCCCTAAGATCAAACAGCGACCTGCGCCTAGCTTCTCCCCACATCACCTCTTCCCATGATACACTGCAGGATTTCTCATGCACAGCCCCCACCCTCTGGAACGCTCTCCCTCGTACTGTCAGGCTTTCACCTAGTTTCCCTTCCTTCAAACGCTCCCTTAACCCTTTCGCTGCTGAGGCTTTTCCCGCCCCTGTGCTGAGCTAATTTTTACCGGTTTTGCTCATCATGTTTAAACGTGTTTTGAAGGCTTATTTTAGTATATGACCCAGACATATTATATATCGTTCTTTCCGTCAGACTCGGCAGATTCATAATATGTCATTATTATATGTACACGTCATGACCTGTCTGTATATTATAACAAAAAATGCAATAAAATATGAATTTTCAATAATTTACAACGTGTAAAGTGTTTTTTTTTTCACATTTTAACATGCGAGCGTTTGCAGTTATATTTTGTATGGGGTGCGCTTGTTAAAAAACATTAGAGATGGGGTCTTGTTACATTTTTTTTTGGGGAAAATTACGCGATTTTTAACAAACGCACCGCATACAAAAATCGTTAGTGCAGCATCATTGTTCACATTATAATTGAAATGGGAACAATATTGCTGCATTAACGAACCAAAAAAAAGAAAAAATTACTTGTTTATTTAAATATTTTTTTATTTTTAGTTTTATTTTTAATTTTTTTTTGAAAACTTTTTTCATAGTCAAGTTTGGTATTGTTGGAACGGCCATGCTCACATTAATCCCTAACTGCCACGGATCGGGAGATAGGGGGTTCATTGGAACCCCCTATCTCCACCATTGGTGGCAGTTAGGGGTTAACTCCAGGACTGGCGTCATCGTGCTATGCACGATGACGCCAGTCCTCAGGGGGCATTCCCGGAAGCTTGGCCGACATCCAAGATGTCGGCCATCTCCGGGAAAGGATCACGAACGGCGCTTTTCGGCGCCGATTTGTGATCCAGCCCCCATGGGGTTAATTCCAGGTACCGTTAGGAAGGGCAGGCTGTGCCCTTCCAAACGGTGCCTGGATTAACCCCCGCAACGCTGGCGATCGGGAGGGAGAGAGGTCCGAAGGACCACCCCCCCCTCCCTTTCAGGCGCCTTCTCCGCACATGCGGTGGGGGGGCGCCTGAATTAGGTGTCATCGCGCCGCCGCGATGACACCTAATTAGGCGGTCGGCAGTTCCGGGTGCTGGTCTGACATCGAGGATGTCAGCCCGCACCGGGGGGCCCAGCGATCGGCCGGAACCCAGCCGAACGCTGGCCCCAAAGGGAGGACGTGCTCAGCACGTCCACCGCAAGGAACGTTACCTGCGGGTGGACGCGCTGAGCGCGTCCATAGCAGCGAAGGGGTTAAGACATTCCTATTTAGGCAAGCCGACCACCCGATTCACTGATACACCTCACTGCCCCAACCAGTCCATCACTCTCACCTTGCAGCCCATCACTCTCACCTTGCAGCTCATCACACTCACCTTGCAGTCCGTCACTCTCACCATGCAGCTCGTCACTTTCACCTTGCAGTTTGTCACTCTCACCTTGCAGTTTGTCACTCTCACCTTGCAGTCCGTCACTCTCACCTTGCAGCCCGTCACTCTCACCTTGCAGCCCGTCACTCTCACCTTGCAGCCCGTCACTCTCACCTTGCAGCCCGTCACTCTCACCTTGCAGCCCGTCACTCTCACCTTGCAGTCCTCTCCTTCTGTTTCTACCCCAACCCTTCTAGATTGTGAGTTCCCACGGGAATTGGGCCCTCGTTTCCTCCTGTACTGGTTTATCAAATATTGTTTAGTCTCAGTGTATTGTAGCCCTGTATATATCGTGCCCATTGTACAGCGCTGCGGAATACGCTGGCGCTTTATAAATAATGAATAATCATTATAATAATAATAATGAGCAGCTTATTTTACATGTAGGCAATAATGCCCAAACACTGAATAGGCTCTAATGGGTTAAATAAGGTGTTAAGTCTCTCCCTAACGTGGTAGAAGGTACCATGAGATAAATCATATTAGCACAGATTATTTTCCTGTGAAATCCATTCATTACTCTTTCCTTTGGATTTACGTTTTCTCCCTTTTTCCGCTGATTTGCAGCTTTCTTTGTGTGTTTTCTGTAGCAAAGTGTGATGTTATTGCAGCAGTGATTTAGCAGCATTTAATGTATCTATAAATCCTATTAATATAACATCCCATCAAGAGAATCCATAGGTAATGAGGCTATAAAGCCCCCGACACTGGCATTAAAGGCGCTCCTTTTAAGTGCTCCTGAACAGCCACGTTTACCATCCTTTGAAACTGGCTTGATTTGCAGTCGCCGGGTCTTCCTCAGCATCTTATGGAATGACTCGTATCAATCATAAGGGTCATATGAGTCTGGGGTCTCTCCTGATCTCAGGATTACACCCCCTCATCCCGTGGCTGGGACATGTGAGTCTGCAGGAGGTGGAACATGGTGACACCTATGCTCATCTCCTCTTTATTTTAAACACGTTTTGTTCTTAATAAAGTTTGTTCTACAAACTCCATGTGTCGGCAGTAAATCATCACATCTTCTCTTTCCCGGCGCGGGCGCCATAGCTACCAGTCAGTGAATACGTCTCACATCCAGATGCACTTGGAGACAATGTGTTCATCCGGCCGACATCTCCTCTAACCACTTCCTGGCCAGAAGTTTGTGCTCAGAGAGTCCCTTTTCCTTTGCTTACTGAGTTACATGGTTGTGTGATTGGTCACTATTTGTATCACTTTTTGAGTTGTTATGATTGTGAGCGCAGCAGTGAATCCATTTCTGGAACCATTATAAGATTTTTCCATTTTTCTGGCTTTTCTGGGGAATAGCTTTGCGCTGCGCGTGTAATAAATGTTTCTTGGCTTTGGGTTTATTGGTTTTGGTGTCGTGTTTTATGTCTGCTCTCTCGATACAAAGTTACACAAAGTCTCCATTGATTGAAACAAACACAAAGTTGTTGGAAACGTCCAATGAGGCAGAGTTTATTGTGCCGTCATTTGCCTTCTATCGCTGTGGCTAATAAGGATCACATAGTTACTGCGTCCATGGGGTTCAGTCTTTCACGCAGAACCTGCTGCCGCTGATCCAAAAGAAGGTAAAAAAAACCCAGTATGAAGCGGCCACCAATTATGCAACATACTGGGAAAAAAAACCTTCTTGACCCCAGAATGGCGTGATGTTTTCTTGGGGGATGTAAATTCATGGTGTGTCATCAGCGATCCAATCAAAGTCTGCGAAGACTGCCTGCTGTACCGGGGTCAGACTGGTCCACTGATACGATAAGAAGAAAGTGGTGGCAGATGTTTCTTCTTCTCTCCTGGCAGCAGCTGGTGGAGGCATCATTTGTCTTCGATAGAGTTTAGCCCAGTCGATGTTCTGTTCAAATCGGAAGAGAAAACAAAATACAACAAGCAGGAATTAATATGTAACACAGTATAACTCTGTGAAATAGATGTAAAGAATGGCCAAAAAGTCACCAACATTAACCTATGACATGAAAGCCACTGGCGGACGAGCAGCAGAGCAAGAAACAATATGTACGCAGGATACATTTGTGTGCACTGAGCTGTGTGTGTGTCTTTTCTATCTGATCTGCTGTAATTAAAGCTAAAGAATACATGTAATGAGCTCATTATCCCACGTGTCTCTGCACATTTCTGGCCGCAATTGAAACCGTATGGACTTACAGTGTAGAAGGCATGTTTCCTCATTGCTTTGACATCACGTTTGTGCGCTCCGTGACGTTTCGATGGATCTTTACACAAAAGCTGTAAAAGAAATAAAAATCCACAGGGTTATTTTGAGTAAACACCGGCAAACTTTGTCTGCAGCGTCTGCTTCCTGTCTGATGAAGCCGGAGCATTGAAGCATTATTCACGCACGGCTCATCCAGACTGATTTTACAGGAATCGGCGTTAAATGCGACAGCCTGGTAACTGTATCGTGTGACACTTAGACAATGAAGCTATTTGGCAACTTACGCGTCTTAATAAGGAGCAGGCTTCTGGAGACAGAGAGCTCGGGTACGGCACGGGACCCCAGATGATCATCATACTCAGCTCCTCTATCGTTTCCCCTTTAAATGGCCTCTAAAAAAAAATAAATCGGTTTTAGTCGTTAAAGTGAACCTGGTGCATTTTATAGGACTTGAAGTTGTATCTATATATTGTGCCAAATGCCGGTAACCATGGAGATCTGATAGAATTCCCTGTGACATATTATGTCCCCATTCAAATCCACAAAAAATCTATTCTTCATCTTCCAACAAGCAGTTTCCTGGCTTACATCCATTACAGTGGTACCTCGGTTCACGAACGCCCCAGTTCACGAACAATTCGGTTCACGACCAGGAAGTTCGTCAACATTTTACCTCCGTTCACGTACTCCACATCGGGTTACAAACATGCATCGCGGTCGCAGACAGGGCTACTGTGAAGCTTTTTTGTGTGCTTTGTAGCACAGTACTGTTCAGTATTACTGTATTAAATCCAGCATGGCTCCCAAGAAAGTGCAAAACAAGCGTGGTGGGAAAAAGAGCTGAGAAGAACGTGCAGAGCGTTATTGAAGGTGAGAAGAATGTGCAGAGCGTTATTGAAGGTGAGAAGAATGTGCAGAGCGTTATAGAAGGTGACGAAGATATGCAGAGCGTTATAGAAGGTGATGAGGATGTGCAGAGCGTTATTGAAGGTGATGGGGATGTGCAGAGCGTTATTGAAGGTGATGGGGATGTGCAGAGCGTTATTGAAGGTGATGAGGAAGTGCAGAGCGTTATTGAAGGTGACGAGGATGTGCAGAGCGTTATTGAAGGTGACGAGGAAGTGCAGAGTGTTATTGAAGGTGACGAGGATGTGCAGAGCGTTATTGAAGGTGACGAGGATGTGCAGAGCGTTATTGAAGGTGATGGGGATGTGCAGAGCGTTATTGAAGGTGATGGGGATGTGCAGAGCGTTATTGAAGGTGACGAGGAAGTGCAGAGCGTTATTGAAGGTGACGAGGATGTGCAGAGCGTTATTGAAGGTGACGAGGAAGTGCAGAGTGTTATTGAAGGTGACGAGGAAGTGCAGAGCGTTATTGAAGGTGACGAGGATGTGCAGAGCGTTATTGAAGGTGACGAGGATGTGCAGAGCAAGAATGGTGGTAAAAAGGAAGTGCAGCGCAATAAAGAGGGTAACAAGAAAGTGCAGAGTAAGAATGGTAACAAGAAGGTTTCAAAGCATATTTTTGTGGTTACATTTTTAACCACATATGGTTCAGAACGGATTAACTTGATTTACATTGAACCCTATGAGAAAATGTGATTCGTTTCACGACCGATTCGGTTCGCCACCAGAGTCGTGGAACCAATTAAGTTCATGAACCGAGGTACCACTGTATTTACTTCAGCATTAGCCACTTGTTTCTGAGTAAAAGTAGAGTCTGTGGACTTTTCCTTCTAAAGCGTAACGCGTGCCCTTTATTAGCACTTTATTAGCAGCTAAGTCCCTGTGAGCCTCGCACTTCTGCGCAGAGCAGTAATTGGCCGTGTGACTTAACCGGGAAGTAAGTGACGTGCCATTATAAGAGTGAGGTGCAGCAGGAACATCTGGAGGTGAATCCACCTCTTCGTAACCGTGCAGAGCATTGTCACACATTTATACCTAAGCCGCTTCTGATACATGTGTTTATCATGGAAAGTTTTCTGCTGGATCAAAATACGGAGCTGTGCTTACCCGTCCAACCAGAAGCTCGTATAGAATCACGCCGACGCTCCACCAGTCCACCGCCCTGGTGTATGATAGCCGCTGCAGGATTTCGGGTGCCATGTATGGTCGGGTTCCGCAGAGTGTGTAGGTTCGATCCCTTACACCCATTCCTTAGAAAGAGACACGGGGCATGAAATCAAAGAATCCATTTGTGTAAATCCCATTTGTTCTATACATGATAGAGTTAATCTATTTCTCTTTTGTTTTCCTGGCTTTTATCTTCTGCTTTTATGACATTTCCAGCGTATGTGGCTGTGAGTGGGTTTTATTAGACACTTGTCATATATTTCAGCCACTACACGGTCTGAGAAGCCCCCACTTCATTTCTATTATATCACACTAAATGATATTAGATTATAGAATATTATCCTATATATTGGATTATATGTTATTCTCTGTGCTATTATAACCTATAAAATCACACTATATTCTAACACATTATATCACACTTTGCTGTATCTTAACATACCACAACAAAGAGAAAGAAAAACTTCCTCATACGAATATCAGGATGCTGAATAGTAAAACATAACTTTTAATAATTATGATAATAAAAAAACGAACAGACACATAAAAAAGTGTATCCAATAGTATCCAATTGGGAAGATCATCTCTATGTGTCTAAAGGCAATCTCGTTAGTGTAAATTTGTAGACCTAACTCTCGGTTCGTCCTGTTGCGTGTGGCGATCTGATGTTGCCGTTAGTTTAGTTAGTCCGGTCGCTACTACTATTAAGTATACTTAGGGTTAGTTGTGACTACATCTCAGACCGGTTGGTGTTTGGCCAGTCAGACTATCTTGTGATTAGTTGATTGGCCATTCCTTAGCACTTGGGCACATCACATTCTATTTAGGTCCTATATTTGCCTTGTCTCTGTAAAGAGGGAGTTGCAGTTATGCTACTTTGGTGTGATCTATCGTTCCTCTAAATAGATGGGGCTACTAACTATATGCAGCGGCCAATGAGGGTTACTATTTCTATGCGCCGAAAGACGTTATGGTGGCGTAGTACATGATATGGTAGACCAGGTTTCATAAAGAATCTCATGCAATCTGCTGATCCGAGGGGTTTTGAGTTCAGCTATGTCGATCGACTGTTACTATTGTTGCTATACCAGCTGTTGCTTGCGCGATCGATCATAACAAAAGGTCCCAAACCGATTGGCTGTACATAGTCAGATGACCTTTCATTCAGCTGATTGGTTGCTCCCAAGCCCTGAGCATCATCATGCCGGTTTCACGTTTCTGCTTCCTGATGGATAGCGATTGGTACTTTTGAGCCATGTGACCAGGATCTCCTGTAATATATACAGGGGCTACGAACAGCGCGTCCAGATCCATTCTTACTCCTGATGAAGCCGGTGTGGTGATCGGTGAAACACACGTTGATGTTGAGTTTTCTTTTAAAATGTCTCTGAGCTGGAGTTAACAGGCTAATAACTCAAGCTAATAATTGTGGCATTGGTGCTATATTGTAGTGTTGTGGTGACATTCATTGTGCGTTGCAGCAATCAATCCTTACAGGACATTTAATGGTCATTGAGCTCTTGGTGAGGTGTGGCATTTGTATTGTAGACTGCTGTCTGACTACCATACTCCCTGCGGAATTATCTCTGAGTTCTATGTCGAGTTCAATTCAGTGCCACGAACGCATGTAGCAATGTTTGCAACAATATGGTTAATTGTGGCAATCAGTACCATAGCCAAATGTGCAAACCCAAACCACATTCTGCCGTTGTTTGTATTAAGCTTAATATGTTTAACCTCAGTTCTGCATTGTGTATATGTTTTTTATGTGTCTGTTCGTTTTTTTTTATTATCATGATTGTTAAAAGTTATGTTTTACTATTCAGCATCCTGATATTCGTATGAGGAAGTTTTTCTTTCTCTTTGTTGTGGTATAGAACTTGTTAGGTTTAATCCTTTTTCAGGGTGTTCACCTTGATTCCTATAGTGTCTACAAGGTGAGGTTACTGCTGTCTTCACCTACTAGCTTGTGGGTGTCTTCTTTTCTTTCTTGTATCTTAACATATAACAGATTACTACATTCTGACACATTATATTCTATTATCTGGTTTATTCTGTTAAAATGTATTGTTTATTATAGTAGAACGTATTATATTTTATTATCGTATATTCTAACACATTATATTACACATTATTATATTCTAACACTTTGTAACATAGAAACATAGAAAATGTCGGCAGATAAGAACCTTTCGGCCCATCTAGTCTGCCCAATTACATGGATACTTTACCTGGATTTATCTTTTGTTTAGGATAGCCTTATGCCTATCCCATGCTTGCTTAAATTCAATCACTGGTTTGGCCTCCACCACTTCAACTGGAAGACTGTTCCATGTATCCACCACCCTCTCAGTAAAATAATGCTTCCTGATGTTACTTTTAAACCTTTGCCCCTCTAATCGAAGACTATGTCCTCTTGTTTTGCTACTTTGTTTCCTTTAAATATACTCCCTTCCTCTACCTTGTGGATTCCCTTTACGTATTTAAATGTTTCTATCATATCTCCTCTGTCTCGTCTTTTTTCCAAGCTGTACATGTTAAGATCATTAAGCCTTTCCTGGTAACTTTTCTCCTTCAAGCGTACACCATTTTAGTAGCCCTTCTCTGAACTCTCTCTAAGATGTCTATATCCTTCTGGAGATACGGTCTCCAGTACTGCACACAGTACTCCAAGTGAGGTCTCACCAGTGCTCTGTACAGTGGCATGAGCACATCCCTTTTCCTACTGCTAATACCTCTCCCTACACAACCAAGCATTCTGCCAGCATTTCCAAGCATTCTGCCAGCATTTCCTGCTGCTCTATTACATTGACTACTTACCCTTAGATCCTCTGCAATAATAACCCCTAAATCCCAACCCTCAGATGTATCAAATATTCTATATTCAGCCCTTGGGTTTTTACGTCCCAGGTGCATTATCTTGCACTTATCCACATTAAAACTCAATTGCCACAACTCCGACCATTTTTTTAGTTTACCTAAATCATTTGTCATTTGGCTGATCCCTCCAGGAACGTCAACCCTGTTGCAAATCTTTGTGTCATCAGCAAAAAGACATACTATAGAACATTATATACTAACATCTTATACTTTATATTCTCACATATACATTAAGATTATTATTTTATTATGCGCTCTCTCTCTCTTATCCTTTATTATAATGTTCCTTATAATTTATCATTACCTGTTTTGCTCAGGCCAAAGTCGGTTATCCTTGCATAGCCTTGATGATCTAAGACGATGTTTTCCAGCTTCAGGTCTCTAGATTAAATGAACAAGAGGTGGATTTATTAATCATTACTTGTCGTTACAGAAGATTTCACGGGGTTTTAGGTTTTATTCTCTTTATCTTTTGAAAATTTGGCAACTCAAAGCCTCAGAATTGCCATTAGGTTTAAAAGGATCTTACCGGTGCATGATCTTGTGCTGGTGAAGGAAATCCAGACCCAGGACGACACAGGCGCTATAAAATCTGTGGGAAAAAGACACATGGAATCAGAACAGGCTCAGTTTCCTCCTAGTAAATGGAGGTTTAGTTAGACTCGTGTTCCTCTGCTGTTTATTTTTTATGTGTTTTGTAACTTGGGTGATTTTGTGACATTGGTTCGCGGGGTCTGACAGGCGTCACCTAAGCAGAAGGAGGACAATGTGCTGGAGAGAGTGAGTGTGATGTGTGCAGCCTGCGATCCGGCTTCTGCTTTACTTGTGACTGTCAGAGAACCCAACACCAGTTTTTGGCCAAAATTAATAGAGTGCCCCTCCTGAAACGTGAGTCTTGATCCACCCATCTTTATTTCATGACCGGCTGTAAGGACTTTGCTCTCCATGAAAGTTAGTGGTGCCGTCCCTTGGATTAATCGCCTGGACACGTAGTACCAGGAGCAATGCTTTTCATACTCACATGGCCTGTGCTTCTGTAAATAATCCCATGCAGTTGATGTTGACAGGATTCCTCAGGTCTCCACCAGACGCGTACTCCGTCACAAAGAACACATGGTCCTTGCTTTGTAAGGTGGCATGCAGGTTGACCAGGAATGGGTTCTTTGCGATGGTAACGGCCTGAAAGATTTCCTTCTCATGCTTTAGTCTGGAAAAGAGAAAGAAAACGAATGTCACTCTGAGAATCCAAATGAAGAAGGATTATGTGAATGAACGTGCTTTTACATACTGTCCAAATCTCCTCTCCTTCAGGATGGATGACTTTTTCATGGCTTTGATGGCGACCAATCTCCTTGAACTCACATGTTCCGCCAACAGCACCTGAAATCATAAAATGTACATGATGGTAAACGGAAGGTACTTTTACATTTAGCTGTAATATCAATCTTCCAGCAAACTTACTTTTCCAAAGGATCCTCTGCCCAGCTCACTACGGAAGTGGTAATCCTTGAGGCCCCGTACTGGTTGTTCATCACTGTGAAGAAAGAAGAGAATGATAAAAATCCTATCCTGGGACAGCACACCACAATATGAAAGAAGAAGCTAAATCAGGGACTTTATATGTGATAGGTCCTACATGGATCCATGACTGAGGATGTTCCAGATGGGCCATGAAGTTGCGTTCTACTCATTCAATACACAGTGCCCGGAGAGGACATGGTGAGGGGCTGCCACCTCTCCACTAAGCATCGCTGCTGGTTTGCTGCAAATGAACAGATATATGGCCCGGTGCTGCCATTTCTGCAAGATCCCGTGCGTTTACTTGGGATATATAGTGACAGATCACTAATGATGGTGTCACAGTGTGAGTAAGGACTTCTCCCTGATATCTCCTCCTTACTAATGTGACAACTGGTCTCACAAGAATTGGGGGCGAGTTTTAAGACAACGCGGACAACTACGATCTATGCGCTTTGTGGGTATTTATGGCCTGGATGTCATATTTTTAAAAAAGTTGAACGTCAATCACACTATAGTTTTGTGAGCGTTGTACATTTGAGGTGTATGACATCAGTATTTTGCTTGGATTCTCATTAATTGTATGGTTTTCTTGGTAGATCAATCAGAGCATGTGTCTGTCTTTCATTTATGCATTATTCCCTCCATTATTCCTGGAGGAGGCAGCTCTAACATTCCTACATTGTGGCCGTGATGTTTGCGCTGGTGTGCAATACCTGGCCAATGGTAAAAGGTCCATGCTTTCCACGTCTTCCTCAGATGATGGTAAAAGTGAGTAAAAGACGTCTTCCTCAGATGATGGAGAAAGTGAGTAAAAGACGTCTTCATGTGAATCATCTGATGGTGGTTTCTCCGCATATTCCACAACCGTCAAATAAACTTCCTCATCTGGAGCAGGAGAAGCCGCTTTGTCAGGATCCACATCTGAGGCCAGATCTTCACCTTAGAAAGAAAAAAAATAGCGTGATGAGAGCTGTGTTACACAATAGATGGGGAATAGAAAGGATAGAGATCTCTGCCCCCAAGACACTGCCTTGTTACACTGATAGTTTTTCCTTTCTGCCATAATTTTGGCAGGACCTTCGGGTGACCTTCAGAGACCGCCCACCACAGCTATCATGCCCCCATACCCTGGTCAGGCTGATTAAAAGCTCCAGTTTCGGCACTTACCAGGAAGATCTTCCTCGTCAGGCTTTGTATTGGGTTTCTCGATCTCTTCGAGGCAGGAGTAAAGATCTTCGGGTTTCCTCTCAATCTTTTCCACAATCTCCTCCAAGGATAACAAGCACTTCTGGTCTTTCAGTACTTTTTGAAGTTTTTCGGCTCCTTCTTTGATTTTCAGCTCCTTTTCGATCTCACGTTTGATGTTCTCTTTCCTTTCATCCAAATTCTGATGTTCTTTCGGTGAAACGAGGTGATCGGAGCTGTCGGAGCCGTTAGGAGCTTCAGAAGTCTTTGGTCTTTCTGGAATTTTGAAAAAAGAGAGAACCCGTATGAGTGTTGCTCATGAACAGACATCAGTGTGAGAATCGAACGGGAAAACTCGGGTACGCGGCTCTCAGTGCTATTTGTGCTGGACACATAGAGTTCCCGTTCGGCGCAATGTAAAAGTTTTGATGCATCAGAAGCTGTTTTTATAACATTGAATGCAATTATCACCGGACTGCCAGGATGCCGGATTATGGAGAAAATGAGCTTAATGTGTAATTCTACTTATTTATTCATTCGTCATCATGTCCTTCTTACGTTTAAATATATATATATATGTCTGTGTGTATATAAGTATATAGTGTATGTACATATAGTGCATCCAGGAAATATTCACACCTCTACATTTCACATTTTCTTCCTTTGCACCTTATGCCGATATAGTTTCAATCATTTTATCCCACATTTATATGGAAACTATATACATATAGAACACATGAGGGTTTCTGCTATTGTGTATATTGGTTCTATCTATATATATATTATATATATATATATATATATTATATATATATATATATATATATATAGTTTCTGCTAAGGAAAGAGCAAAATTGGAGCAACATCATAAAACATTTATTATATCAATAAAATCAATATGTACCTAATGAATAAATAACACAAAGCACCGTACAAAATCAAATAAACCCAAAAAACTAACTGGGTAAAAATCAAAACCAACAAACAATAACCTGACTTCCGTATCAGTAAAGCAATGCAATTATTCCAGTAAATACAAGAGGCACCATGAGCAGTAACATGTAATCATAAAATGTAGCAAAGAGTCCAGACATATCCACAAAGTATCCAAATAAATCCTGCAATAGGTGTGAGATTAATTAACTTTAACTCCTACCAAGGGTTAAATACTGTCTGTGAATTTCCACTACCCAACCAGTATGTAGAAACCCCATATATAGAGAAGGAATATATTGTTCCTTTTGTTTATGTGGCCTCAAAGCAAATATATACAAGGGAATAAGGTGTAAAGCCCATATACACGAGGTCCCATGAACAGTAACGCATTTTTTTAGAAGATGTGTTGTAGGGGTGTAGATAATATTCAGTGCTGGTTACTATTTTAAAAAATATCATAGAGCAGATGGGGCTACATCAGATTTACACATTCAACGCGTGTTTCTCGGCCAGCGGCTCGTCAGGAGTGCCATTCTTTAAAATACCAGCATGCATGTTATCTATACCCCTATAGCACATCCTCTATTCATTAGCTACATTTTGATTTTATAAATATAATAAAAGTGAAGTTTTATGCTGTTTCTCCAATTTGCCGTTTCCTTTGAAAGTTGCCGATTAAGGGGTTAATCCCGTATGTATATTGGAGCAACTATACATTATACAACTCAATTTGTCCCAGTAGATTTGTCTCAATTGTCCCAGTAGGGATTGTTTTGTTAAAGTGAGAAATGTTTCTCTTCTTACCTGAACGTTCTTTTGCTCCTTGTACGACATCATCAGGAGTTTGGCTCCTGGAATCCTAAAAGAGATAGAAAGAAAATGGTCAGAAAAGCACAGACGCTTTGCCTTAAAAAATCCCCTATAAACACAAACCCTGCGCATCTCTGATTCTCTCCTGACTGGCGGCTTTTTACAAATGATTCCAGGCAGGTTATTGACTCACATCTCTGGCTCTGCCACAAATCGGGGTACAGGAAACACCGCTTTGATAGTTTCCAGTCTTCAGCTTCACCTCCCCTAACTAAAACCCATAAAAGCATCCAGAGCGCCCCACATCCTTTACACTATGTGCAGCATGATGTCACCACACTTTGACATCACAAGGCACCCTTACACGGCTAGCAGGTCTGGAAAGATGGACTGAAGAAAACCGTAAATACACAATGTAACGTCATTACTGAAAAATAACAATAAATTCATTTATAATGAATAACATCACCATGCAGGCTCCTCCCACTGACACAAATGTGTCTCATTACCGGGGGAGGAATGAGTGTGATGGAATATATCTACCAAGATAGGATATGTGTCTGTATGAATATACAGTATGTGTGTGAATATACAGTATGTGTGTGAATATACAGTGTGTGAGAATATACAGTGTATGCGTGTGTGTATGAATATACAGTGTAAGTGTGTGTGTGAATATACAGTATGTGTGTGGTATATATATATATACACACCCTACAAGCATGCTGCAATCATTTCTATTGAGAAACATCATTCTCTCTCCATGATGCGAGTGATGGGCATCGATCATGTTCCCCCTTTATACCCATTAGATGGTGAATCACTTGGTGCATTTTTTTAACAATCATTTTTGAATAAAGTAACATTTTTGTATATTTTCTAATAAAAAATAATATGTAGTAATGTTTGATCAGACATTATGCATTGTTACAGTAGCACATTAAGTGGGAACCGTTTACATATATGTTGTTAGGGAAGCCATTAGACATGTGCATTCGTTTTAGTACTAAAACAATTTAGTCCGAATTTTAATACATCGACTCTGAGGCTTCTATTGCTTCTCTTTCTTGCTTTATTAAACATAGCAGCAAGTGGCAACTAGCAAGAACTTTGAAAATATGAAGCATTTATATTGAATAAAAGAGAAAACCTATATATAATAACAGTAGTAACAGATATATATATGGTATCTTCCGACACCTCTTCATTCCTTTGGACCGGTCCTCCTTCCTGTCAGTACCCATCAAAACCGAGCAACGCCCTTCCTACTTCCTCTTTCATTGCTACTCGGCGACTAGTTAAGTATAACAAATTGCCTCTGATATTATCTGCTGTTTGCATAGACTTGGATTGATTTTGGGTTAAATATATATGTTTATATTTCATTTGGTACTTTTTTCTGAGCTCGCCCAGCTTTACCGCGGCATTCGCATCCTAGTTAAGTATATTGCCATCATACTCTGTTAATTTATCTGCCGTTTGCATAGATTTTATTGACACTGGATGTGTATATATATATATATATATATATATATCCGTTTATTCATGCTTTTTCGGCGGGCGCCCGGCTTTAACCGCGGCGTTCGCATTTTTCCCATTAGTGCATTCATTTTATACTGCACTATGACCGCGGCGTACGTCCGTCTGCCTGCCTGCTTGAGACACTGCACGGGCTCACTGGCCGGGTGGGCAGGAGGGGCTTAGTCCGCAAGGTCTGCACGCAGGGTTTCTGTCCGGCGCCATCATCGATAGATTCCAGCGCCATGTCACGAGGCTAAACCCCGCAGCGTCTAGCTTCCCAAGAGGATTCTGAACATTCCTCTAACGACAATTCGGGTGAACAACAGCTTCAAACGTTTTAACGCGGCGTTCGCATGTCCCGTTCATTCGTTTGTTTCTCCTTCACTGTGACCGCGGCGTACCTCCATCTGCCTGCCTACTCGAGACGAAGCACGCGCTCGCTGACCGGGTGGGCGGAGGTTTAGTCCGCAAGGTCTGCACATGCGGGGTTTCTGTCAAGCACCATGCCACGAGGCAAAACCCCGCAGCGTCCAGCTTCCCCAGAAGATTCTGAACATTCTTCGGAAGACAGTTCGGGGTGAGCAGCAGCCTAAAACACCCGTTTGTTTGTCCAGGCACAGATGGCTCCCTCCCAACCGTCCACCCTGGACCCATACATGCAGGCATCTAAGGATCTGCAGTATTTAAGGCAGTCTCAGTCCTGTCTGCTGACTTCACTTGCTCTCTAACAGAAGTGATGGCTGAGACTCGCCACATTGATGATCCCCCGCCGCTAGCGGTTTCTGATCAGGGCGATACACTCAATGCGGTGAGGCCCACCGAGACCCCCCTGGCCGCCACCACGGGGAAACAGTCCGTGAAACACGCACGACACGTGACTGGAGGGGCTGACAACCCCACAACACTGCCGGCACACGTGCACCCATCCCCTGCTGCTGCAACACGTAAACGTGCTCCTGCACACCCGGTTACAGCTTCCGCCAAGAGAGTTAAGGTCTTTACCATATCTAATCCAGACACTGCTATTGTCCCTGCTCCGTTTCAGGACTCATACCCTGACTCCGAGGTGGATGACACTAGCGACGTCATTGATGTATATGCCTCTGACGAGGATTTCCCCGAGACCCCTTTAGGGGTGCATTCCAAAGCCCGCCCGGGCATTATTATTTATGATCTTATGGAGAACCAACCCTTTTGCCCCGAAGACCTTTCCCATCCAAGGTCCGCGGAATGGTCCCAATTACCCCACGTTGAGAAGTGGGTCGATGCACAGGTGCGTACAGCCCTGGATAAAGCTACTCGTAACCGCATGAAAGCGGAGAGTCCCCGCCCCACCACGAGTGGTAAAACGTGCTTAACTCCCGAAGTGGAGAAGAGTTTCGTTGATTTAAAATGTCACCCCTAAGGGCTGGACCCCCAGTAACGGCATAGACCACACATTTGGGGTTTGCCAAGGTAAACTATTTGACACCATGGGACCCCTGGTAAAATTGCTGGATACAGCAGAGCAGGCTAAATTATCGGGTGATCCCCTGGACCCCATTCAAATTACTAACTGGGCCCAAAGGTCACTTAGCTTCCTGGGCAATGCCAACACGGCTCTAGCCTCTGAAAGGCGTAAACGCATCCTGTTAAAGATGGATCGCCAACTAGCTGGGGTGGTGGATAATGAATTGGGTGCTGCAGCTAACGTTGCTTTGTTCGGAAAAGGTTTCCTACGAGACATGAATGAATATTCCGGTGCCTTTAATACTATGGAACGAGTGTCCAATACGCTTACGAAGGTATTCTCTGGGGTTGATATTGGGGCCGAGCTACCGGCCATGCAAAACCCATCAACACTGGCCCCGCGGGAGGCAACCCCTCCACTACCGCTACTCCAACACCTCCCCCGCTTTTCCCTACCCGTTCACGACCGTGACGTGGCAGAGGATTCTGGGGCACCAGAGGCGGTCATTCTTACCCTTCGGACATACAGGTACCTTTACACCTTCTACACCAGTCTATGACCAACGTGGGGGTCGCTTTTGATATTTTCACACCGTATGGTGTCGCACTACATCAGACCGTTGGGTCCTCAATACTGTACAAGGGTTTGTTCTGGAGTTCTATTCTTCCCCGCTCCAACTGTCAGTTCCCCTCCTCTTCCCTTTTTTGGAGGACGGATACTGGTGGAGTGGGGGACTACGGAACTAGGCCAGAAAGGGACCATAGAACGTGTTCCACAGGGGTCCGCGGGCTTCCTGAGCAACCTGTTTCTGGTGCCCAAGAAGGACGGCGGCAGTCGTCCAGTCATCACCCTCAGAGTTGAATGGATCAGTGATCTATCGGCACTCCCAGATGGAGGGTACACATATGCTCAGGGATCTGTTGGGACCCCGCGATTGGTTGGCAATGGTGGATCTCAAGGACGCATTCCTGACCATCCCGATTGCGAAGGACTCGCGGGCTTTCTTTCAATTCCTTTGGGATCCCGATCTCTGGAGATTTCGCTGTCTACCTTTCGGCCTGTCTTCGACCCCTTGGGACTTACCAAGGTACGGAAGCCAAGGGCGTCCGTCTTATGGTTTATCTGGACGACGTATTACTGATGGCCTCATCGGAGAATCAGCTGCGTCTCCATGTACAGTGGACGGTCGACCTTTTCAATCTCTGGGTTCTCCTAGTGCATCAGGAAACTCAGTCCGCTCTCCCTCTCAGTCTCTGAAAGTTCCTGGGATTCAGGGTGGACAAGGTTCTGATGTCGCTGATAGTTCCTCTGCCCAAGTGTTGATCTCTTACGCGACGTTCGGTCCCTTTTGGAAACGTATTCCCCATCCTTACGGGACCTTCCTCACATGATCGACCTTCTGGCAGTCCCGAGACTGTCTGTGAAGCCAGCATCCCTGCAATATCGGGCCCTCCATCACCCGAAGGACCCCCTTTTCTCTGAAAAGGTCTCCTCTGTTCCGCTCCTGTTACAAGTTGCCTGGCTCACCTGACATCATTGGTGTCGGTCAAGGGATCAGGATCCCTTCCAGGCCCCCTTTGTGATTCGTGTTGGACTTCCTTACAGAAGTCTTTGATCAGGGTAAGGCTTACCGCACTCTTAATGTTTATAGATTGGCTTTATCCGCTTATCATGTAGGTTTTTCAAGGAACGCCATTAGGCAAGCACCCTCTGGTTTGCTATTTACTTAGGGGTATCAGGTCCGATTGTACTCCGCTACCGCGATATACAGTAACTTGGGACGTTACCCTTTTACTTGATTTCCTGGCACAATGGCCTTCTGATCAGGATTTTACTTTGCGTCAACTTTCTGCTAAGTTGTTGGCCCTTCTGTTCTTGATATCATGCAAGAGGGTGGCTGTTGTCAGGGCGTTGGACTTCCGGGCCCATTATTTCGGGTCTGGGGGTGTTCGCTTTGACATCTCCCGCCGTACTAGGACATCCTTTTCGTCCGCCTTTTACTCTGCGTTTCCCTCACGCCCAGCTTTATATCCGGTTATGTGTTTCCAGGTATATGAATCCTGTCCCTCTACGCTTATCTTCTTTTCGTCTCATTTACATCTCCTTTCGCCCCGGTGGGTGCGACTACGCTTGCTATCTGATAGGGATGCACCGATACCACTTTTTTAAGACCGAGTACGAGTACAGATACTTTTGTTCAAGTACTCACCGATACCAATTACCGATACTTTATTTTATGTCATGTGACGCTTTCCAATAAGAACAGACTCTCCTATAGCCCCCAGGTCTCATGGATTTGCCCCAGCTCATGGATTTGCCCCAGCTCATGGATATCCTGACCCCAGCTCATGGATAATTGCCCCCAGCTAATGGATAATTGCCCCCCTGCTCATGGATATGCCCCCCTTGCTCATGGATATGCCCCCCTGCTCATGGATATGCCCCCTTGCTCATGGATATGCCCCCCTGCTCATGGATATGCCCCCCTTGCTCATGGATATGCCCCCCTGCTCATGGATATGCCCCCTTGCTCATGGATATGCCCCCCTGCTCATGGATATGCCCCCCTGCTCATGGATATGCCCCCCTGCTCATGGATATGCCCCCCTTGCTCATGGATATGCCCCCCTGCTCGTGGATATGCCCCCCTTGCTCATGGATATGCCCCCCTGCTCATGGATATGCCCCCCCTGCTCGTGGATATGCCCCCCTGCTCGTGGATATGCCCCCCTGCTCGTGGATATGCCCCCCAGCTCATGGATATGCCCCCCTTGCTCATGGATATGCCCCCCAGCTCATGGATATGCCCCCCATGCTCATGGATATGCCCCCCCTTGCTCATGGATATGCCCCCCAGCTCATGGATATGCCCCCCTTGCTCATGGATATGCCCCCCAGCTCATGGATATGCCCCCCTTGCTCATGGATATGCCCCCCCTGCTCATGGATATGCCCCCACTCTCCGCTCATACTTACCTTCCTTCAGCGCCGCCGGAAAGTCTTCGCGCGCGCTTCTTGGAAGGACCCCAGCCGCGACCACGTGGGACCATGTGATCGCGGCTGGGGTCCTTCCAACGAGCGCGCGCGCGGGAACTTTCCGGCGTCGCTGAAGAAGGTAAGTATGAGCGGAGAGCAGCTGCAGGGCCTGTCCGAATGCTCTGACAGGCCCTGCAGCTGCTCACTTTGTTTATACTTACCTTCCTTCAGCGACGCCGGTAAAGTTCCCGCGCGCGCGCTCGTTGGAAGGACCCCAGCCGCGATCACATGGTCCCACGTGGTCGCGGCTGGGGTCCTTCCAAGGAGCGCGCGCGCGAAGACTTTCCCGGCGTCGCTGAAGGAAGGTAAGTATAAACAAGTTAGATGAGCAGCTGCAGGGCCTGTCCGAATGCCGATAGAGCATTCGGACAGCCGCCGCAGCCCCTAGGATACCGGCAAGCCGGCTCAATGCCAGCTTCCGGTATCGGAAAAAAATATCGGGGGTACTGCACGAGTACCAAGTACTCCTGCAGTACCCGGTATCGGCACCGATATCGATACTAGTATCGGTATCGGTGCAACCCTACTATCTGACTTCACTGGCTATTGGGATTGTCAGGGATTAATACCTCTATGTTTGGCGCTCACTCGATTCGCAGCGCTGTGGCGTCTTCCGCTGTTTCGGCAGGTTGTCGGATGGAGGACTTATTGCGATCAGCTGAATGGTCCAGAGAGTCCACCTTCCGATCCTTTTACTTTAAGCCTGTTGTTCATTGGTCATCCGCAGTTGTGGGTTAGCTTTGAACAAGCAATAGGAGCCTCAGAGTCGATGTATTAAAATTATAGAATTTAGCTAAGTATGACTATAAGTTAGAATTTTAATAATAAAGACTCTGAGGCGAGTATTGCCCGCCACTCCCGCCGCTGTTGTGGTTTGTTGTTTACTGGGTCTGCGGATCTACTATCTTCCACTCTCACGTCTTCTTTTTCCTCAGCCTCGTGAAGGATTTCCTTGTCTCCTGTGGACTGCCCTTTGGGTTTACTACTCTCCTACATTGATCACCTCGTACAGCAAAGAAAGAGGAAGTAGGAAGGGCATTGCTCGGTTTTGATGGGTACTGACAGGAAGGAGGACCGGTCCAAAGGAATGAAGGGGTGTCGGAAGATACCATATATATATATCTGTTACTACTGTTATTATATACCGTATATACTCGGGTATAAGCCGACCCGTGTATAAGCCGACCCCCCTACTTTTTCCCAAAAAACCTGTGAAAACGTATTGACTCGCGTATAAGCCTAAGTGGGATATTGCCCCAGCTCACACATGGATATTGCCCCAGCTCACACATGGATATTGCCCCAGCTCACACATGGATATTGCCCCAGCTCACACATGGATATTGCCCCAGCTCACACATGGATATTGCCCCATCTCACACATGGATATTGCCCCAGCTCACACATGGATATTGCCCCAGCTCACACATGGATATTGCCCCAGCTCACACATGGATATTGCCCCAGCTCATGGATATTGCCCCAGCTCATGGATATGCCCCAGCTCATGGGTTTGCCCCAGCTCATGGATACTGCCCCCCAGCTCATGGATACTGCCCCCCAGCTCATGGATTTGCCCCAGCTCATGGATATGCCCCAGCTCATGGATATGCCCCAGCTCTCACCTGGATATTGCCCCAGCGGCAGCCAGCTCTCACAAGGTCCTGTACAGCGTGAGTCCGTCCTGTTGAAGGGGATGCGGCTGCTTGCGTGCGCAGGTCACGCGGTCCGGCCAGTCAGGTGGTACAGAGACTCAGTACCACCTGATTAGCGGACCACGTGACCGGCTGCGCCTGCACTCAGCCGCCTCCCCTTCAATCAACAGGACGGACTCACGCTGTACAGGACCTTGACTCGGGTATAAGCCGAATCGCGGTTTTTTGACTCAAAATCTGAGTCAAAAAACTCGGCTTATACCCGAGTATATACGGTATATGTTTTCTCATTTATTCAATATAAATGCTTCACATTTTCAAAGTTCTTGCTAGTTGCCACTTGCTGCTATGTTTAATAAAGCATGAAAGAGAAGCAATACTCGCCTCAGAGTCTTTATTATTAAAATTCTAACTTATCGTCATACTTAACTAAATTATCCCAAAATTATAGAATTTAGCTTTCATATGACTCAAGAGATACGAAACTGCTCATTCCAAAAACGAAAGAAACGAAAGGAAAATGCACTACATTTTAGTTCCAGTCCTTTTTGTAATATTACTTGAGTGAAGGAGACCAGCAATGAGGAGCGCAACATCGCAAAGCTACAGAAAAGTTTGTATGTGTAATTCTTCCCGACTACTACTGAAAATCTGACAGTGAAAGAGCTCCAGAATACTCACTCGCAGCACAGACAGCCAGCACAGGAGAGGAAACCTTTACTTAACCCTTGCATGTCTATGAGGCAGACAAGATGATAAAAGCAGCTGGAGAAGGAAAACATTCAAATAAATCACACTGAAAGCTAATGACAGAGGAGGGCTGGATAGTAAAAACCCCTCTCCTCTCCCAGCGCTGCTTGTTATAAAGGGGTTTTTACATCTGATACATTTTGTGTCCAGCTCTCACAGTTATTCTGTCATTATGAGCCTACAGTGTGACTTATTTGAATGTTTTCCCTGGATTTAAAGTGCTTTATTTTATATGAAAAAAATTGCGTCAGTCAGCTCTTCTCTGAGCTTTCAGACCGATTTACGTTAATATTTTCCCACTCCCCTGCTTTTATAATCCTGTCTAAGTAAAAGTTCCCTTTCCTGTGCTGGATAAGCATTGCATTCCAAAATTCTGCACACTCCATTTGCCAATGCAGTAGGATGTTCTATACAGAGAGGGGCATTAATTAATGCAGGAGGATGTTCTATACATTATACAGAGAGGGGTATTAATGCAGGAGGATGGTCTATACATTATACAGAGAGGGGTATTAATTAATGCAAGAGGATGTTCTATACATTATACAGAGAGGGGTATTAATGCAGGAGGATGGTCTATACATTATACAGAGAGGAGCATTTTTTTCAGCCCTTTTAAATCCAGTGGCTGTGAGCACTGAGATCAGCGGCTTCTTACATTATCTCTCAGTACAATGTATCAGGCTCAACTGTTACAGTAACTGACTGCTGCTCATCACAGTGCTCAGAGTTTCAGTAAAGCAAAGAAATAATATCGTTCTAACCTCTCATATATAAAAATATTATTTACTAGTTTTACTGAAACTCTGTGATGAGCAGCAGTCAGTTACTGTAACAGCTTTGCCTGACACATTGTGCTGAGAGTGAGTGATACTGTAACAAGCAGCGATCTCAGCCCTCTGAGGAGCCACTACAATAGTAATTGTTTCCACTGGTTTTCGGATGAATGAAATTAGTTTTCAAACTAAAGAACTGAAAACGAATTTCTTTAGCAACTAAATAAATTGGGTTTTAGGACTAATCCATTAGTTTAAAACTAAACTTTGTGCTGTGCACATGTCTAGAAGCCATGCTGATGGTACATTGCTAGGGCAACATTAAGGGCTTGTTGGTACATTGCTAGGGCAACATTAAGGGCTTGTTGATACATTGCTAGGGCAAAATTAATGGCTTGTTGATACATTGCTAGGGCAAAATCAAGGGCTTGTTGATACGTTGCTAGGGGAACATTAAGGGCTTGTTGATATGTTGCTAGGGGAACATTAAGGGCTTGTTGATACATTGCTAGGGTAAAATTTAGGGCTTGCTGATACATTGCTAGGGCAACATTAAGGGCTTGTTGATACATTGCTAGGGCAAAATTAATGGCTTGTTGATACATTGCTAGGGCAAAATCAAGGGCTTGTTGATATGTTGCTAGGGCAAAATCAAGGGCTTGTTGATACTTTGATAGGGCAAAATCAAGGGCTTGTTGATACTTTGATAGGGCAAAATCAAGGGCTTGTTGATATGTTGCTAGGGCAAAATCAAGGGCTTGTTGATACTTTGATAGGGCAAAATCAAGGGCTTGTTGATATGTTGCTAGGTGAACATTAAGGGCTTGTTGATACGTTGCTAAGGGCTTGCTGATACATTGCTAAGGGCTTGCTGATACGTTGCTAAGGGCTTGTTGATACGTTGCTAGGGGAACGTTAAGGACTTGCTGATACGTTGCTAAGGGCTTGCTGATGTGTTTAATAACTGAGATCATGTGGTGTATTGCTGATTGCACCATGCTTGTAGAGTGTGTATATAAACCTGTCATAGTGATGTATGTTTTATCGTGATGAAAGTCCCTGCAAGGACTGAAACGTTGAATTCATAAAAGAAAAGGTTTATGCGTTACTAACAGGGTTATTCAAAGAGATTTGAAACGTCACTGCACGTTCGGTGACTTTTCATTCTCTTCAATTCGGCTACCCTGCGGTGTATTCAGCAAGCACCACAGGGCTGTCGAAGTGCAGGGAAAAGCTGCCGAAAACCCGCAAAAACATCTGGATTAACCCGTCGAAGACGCCGGAAAAAGCCGAGCAGGAGCCGATCACACGCAGCGCAGCCGCCGGAAAAAGCCGACACCGCAGACGAATGGAGTGAATAAATTAGGAAAACAGTTTGCTTGAATGATTGAAAAGTGAAACGCTGTTTGCAAAGAAACTACTGAGCGAAAATGTCTGAAATTTACATATGATCCAATGAATGATAATAAAAAGGGCTGTTACAGAAAAAAGAAGTAAAGATAAAAAAATAAAAATCTGACTTTTTTTTTAAAAAAAGAAAAATGCTTAAAATATCCTAAAAAAATCTATAAATAAAGAGACTCTTTAATGCAGAATATTATAATGAAAGGTTCATTAGCTATTGAATTAAAACGGGAATATTTTTAACATTGAAGCCTATGGGATTCGCCTGAATAAAACTGCCAAATTAAACCACCGAATGGCAGGGCATTTCGGGAACCTTTCACTGCTGGTTTGTGTTCTCTGAATAGCCGAAGCAGTGCTTTTTTATGGGGATTTCACTGCCCTCGAACAGGCACCGAACAGGCACCGTATGTTGAGGCAATTCGTCAGGATTTGGGGTATTGCCTGCTCTCTGGTTAGGAAAGGTTTCTCCAGCCATTCGGATCTCTTTGAATAACCCTGTGTGTCTCCGTGTGGCGGGTTATCGTTTAAATGTATATATATCTATTCCCTGATAATGTAAATCAGACCTAAAGAATATTTTACTGATTATTATTAACAGCAGCAAATAGTTAAAAATATTTAGTATTTGACCGAAGTCATACGTACGGATTGAAACATTGCTATTTTACTGACATTGTAAAAAAAGCTATTGTTCCCTTAATCTATTAATGACACGGCGGGGGGGGGGGGGCGCATAAATGACACAAACAATTATATTACATTGTCATTTTCTTCATTATCTGTGATACCCCCCTTTCTCTTTTGCTGCACCCACACATGTTATATGTTGTGTTTTATGTTTATGGGCCTAAATGAAAACCAACTCATTATACAGTAAGAATAGAAAAGGTTGTCGACTCACAACTCTGGCGCAGCCACGAATCGGGATACAAGAAATACAGTTTCCCATCTTCAGTTTAGCTTTCTCTTCCACTAACTCAAACCCACAAAAGCATCCAGAGCGCCGCACAGGCTTTTATAGTGTGTGCAGCACAGTGTGACATCACAGTGACATCTGCTCTGTGACATCACAGTGCACCACAATCCTGCTCTGGAAGGATGGAGTGAAGAAATTACAATAACACTGTCAATAACATCCACACATGTTAAAATGAGTTAAACATTCGTTTATAGTTAACCCTTTCACTGCTGATCCATTTCGCCCCTGTTTGCTCATTTTGACCATTTTATTCTCTTCACGTTTAAACGCGATTTAAAGTCGTGTTTGATTGTGGGACCCAGGCAAGTTATATATCCTTTTCTTCACTGGACTTGGAAGATTCAAGATATATCATTATTATTTGTGCATGTCGTGTCATAACACAATGCTATAACAAAAAAACGTACAGTGCAGGTAAATGTACAGAGCCGGTAACATCAGACCCGTAATGTACAGAGCCGGTAAATGTACAGAGCCGGTAACATCAGACCCGTAATTAACAGAGCCGGTAAATGTACAGAGCCGGTAACATCAGACCCGTAATGTACAGAGCCCGTAATGTACAGAGCCGGTAACATCAGACTCGTAATGTCCAGAGCCGGTAACATCAGACTCGTAATGTACAGAACCGGTAACATCAGACTCGTAATGTACAGAACCGGTAAATGTACAGAGCCGGTAACATCAGACCCGAAATGTACAGAGCCGGTAAATGTAAAGAGCCGGTAACATCAGACCCGAAATGTACAGAGCCGGTAAATGTACAGAGCCGGTAACATCAGATCCGTAATGTACAGAGCCGGTAACATCAGATCCGTTATATACAGAGCCGGTAACATCAGACCCGTAATGTACAGAGCCGGTAACTTCAGATCCGTTATATACAGAGCCGGTAACATCAGACCCGTAATGTACAGAGCCGGTAAATGTACAGAGCCGGTAACATTAGATCCGTAATGTACAGAGCCGGTAACATCAGACCCGTAATGTACAGAGCCGGGAAATGTACAGAGCCAGTAACATCAGATCCGTAATGTACAGAGCCGGTAACGTCAGACTCGTAATGTACAGAGCCGGTAACTTCAGACTCGTAATGTACAGAGCCGGTAACTTCAGACTCGTAATGTACAGAGCCGGTAACGTCAGACTCGTAATGTACAGAGCCGGTAACTTCAGACTCGTAATGTACAGAGCCGGTAACGTCAGACTCGTAATGTACAGATCCGGTAACTTCAGACTCGTAATGTACAGAGCCGGTAACTTCAGACTCGTAATGTACAGATCCGGTAACTTTAGACTCGTAATGTACAGAGCCGGTAACTTCAGACTCGTAATGTACAGAGCCGGTAACGTCAGACTCGTAATGTACAGATCCGGTAACTTCAGACTCGTAATGTACAGAGTCGGTAAATGTACAGAGCCAGTAACATCAGATCCGTAATGTACAGAGCCGGTAACATCAGACTCGTAATGTACAGAGCCGGTAACTTCAGACTCGTAATGTACAGAGCCGGTAACTTCAGATTCGTAATGTACAGAGCCGGTAAATGTACAGAGCCGGTAACATCAGATCCGTAATGTACAGAGCCGGTAACATCAGACTCGTAATGTACAGAGCCGGTAACATCAGACCCGTAATGTACAGAGCCGGTAACGTTAGACTCGTAATGTACAGAGCCGGTAACTTCAGACTCGTAATGTACAGTGCCGGTAAATGTACAGAGCCGGTAACTTCATACGCATAATGTACAGTGCTGGTAAATGTACAGAGCCGGTAACGTCAGACTCGTAATGTACAGAGCCGGTAACTTCAGACTCGTAATGTACAGAGCCGGTAACGTCAGACTCGTAATGTACAGAGCCGGTAACTTCAGATTCGTAATGTACAGAGCCGGTAAATGTACAGAGCCGGTAACATCAGATCCGTAATGTACAGAGCCGGTAACATCAGACTCGTAATGTACAGAGCCGGTAACATCAGACCCGTAATGTACAGAGCCGGTAACTTCAGACTCGTAATGTACAGTGCCGGTAAATGTACAGAGCCGGTAACTTCATACGCATAATGTACAGTGCTGGTAAATGTACAGAGCCGGTAACGTCAGACTCGTAATATACAGAGCCGGTAACTTTAGACTTGTAATGTACAGAGCCGGTAACGTCAGACTCGTAATATACAGAGCCGGTAACTTTAGACTTGTAATGTACAGAGCCGGTAACGTCAGACTCGTAATGTACAGAGCCGGTAACTTTAGACTTGTAATGTACAGAGCTGGTAACATCAGACTCATAATGTACAGAGCCGGTAACTTCAGACTCGTAATGTACAGAGCCGGTAACTTCAGACTCGTAATGTACAGAGCCGGTAACATCAGACTCGTAATGTACAGAGCCGGTAACTTCAGACTCGTAATGTACAGTGCCGGTAACTTCAGGCTCGTAATGTACAGAGCCGGTAACGTCAGACTCGTAATGTACAGAGCCGGTAACTTCAGACTCGTAATGTACAGAGCCGGTAACGTCAGACTCGTAATGTACAGAGCCGGTAAATGTACAGAGCCGGTAACGTCAGACTCGTAATGTACAGAGCCGGTAACATCAGATTCGTAATGTACAGAGTCGGTAACGTCAGACTCGTAATGTACAGAGCCGGTAACATCAGACTCGTAATGTACAGAGCCGGTAACGTCAGACTCGTAATGTACAGAGCCGGTAACTTCAGACTCGTAATGTACAGAGCCGGTAACTTCAGACTCGTAATGTACAGAGCCGGTAACGTCAGACTCGTAATGTACAGAGCCGGTAACTTCAGACTCGTAATGTACAGAGCCGGTAACGTCAGACTCGTAATGTACAGAGCCGGTAACTTCAGACTCGTAATATACAGAGCCGGTAACGTCAGACTCGTAATGTACAGAGCCGGTAAATGTACAGAGCCGGTAACGTCAGACTAGCAATGTAGTGAGCCGGTAACTTGAGACTCTTAGCGTACAGAGCCGGTAAATGTACAGTGCTGGTACATTCAGACCCGTGATGTACAGTGCCGGTAAATGTACAGAGCCGGTAACGTCAGATCCGTAATGTACAGAGCCGGTAAATGGACAGAACCGGTAACATCAGATCCGCAATGTACAAAGCCGGTAAATGTACTGAAATGGTAACGTCAGACTCGCAATGTACAGTGCCGGTAAATGGACAGAGCCGGTAAATGGACAGAGCCGGTAACGTCATACTAGCAATGTACAGTGCCGGTAAATGTACAGAACCGGTAACGTCAGACTCGTAATGTACAGAGCCGGTAACGTCAGACTCGTAATGTACAGAGCCGGTAACGTCACTCGTAATGTACAAAGCCGGTAACATCAGACTCGTAATGTACAGAGCCGGTAACGTCAGACTCGTAATGTACAGAGCCGGTAACTTCAGACTCGTAATGTACAGAGCCGGTAACGTCAGACTCGCAATGTACAGTGCCGGTAAATGGACAGAGCCGGTAAATGGACAGAGCCGGTAACGTCATACTAGCAATGTACAGTGCCGGTAAATGTACAGAACCGGTAACGTCAGACTCGTAATGTACAGAGCCGGTAACGTCAGACTCGTAATGTACAGAGCCGGTAACGTCACTCGTAATGTACAAAGCCGGTAACATCAGACTCGTAATGTACAGAGCCGGTAACGTCAGACTCGTAATGTACAGAGCCGGTAACTTCAGACTCGTAATGTACAGAGCCGGTAACGTCAGACTCGTAATGTACAGAGCCGGTAACGTCAGACTCGTAATGTACAGAGCCGGTAACTTCAGACTCGTAATGTACAGAGCCGGTAACGTCAGACTCGTAATGTACAGAGCCGGTAACGTCAGACTCGTAATGTACAGAGCCGGTAACGTCAGACTCGTAATGTACAGCGCCGGTAACATCATACTCGCAATGTACAGAGCCGGTAACGTCAGAGTCGCAATGTACAAAGCCGGTAAATGTACTGAACCGGTAACATCATACTCGCAATGTACAGAGCCGGTAAATGGACAGAGCCGGTAACATCAGACTAGCAATGTACAGTGCCGGTAAATGTACAGAGCCGGTAACGTCAGACTTGTAATGTACAGTGCCGGTAAGTGTACAGAGCCGGTAACTTCAAAATCGGAATGTACAGCGCCGGTAACATCAGACTCGCAATGTACAGTGCCGGTAAATGTACAGAGCCGGTAACTTCAAAATCGGAATGTACAGAGCCGTTAACGTCAGACTCGCAATGTACAGAGCCGGTAAATGTACAGAGCCGGTAACGTCAGACTAGCAATGTAGTGAGCCGGTAACTTGAGACTCTTAGCGTACAGAGCCGGTAAATGTACAGTGCTGGTAAATGTACAGAGCCGGTAACATCAGACTCGCAATGTACAGTGCAGGTAAATGTACAGAGCCGGTAACATCAGACTCGTAATGTACAGAGCCGGTAAATGGACAGAGCCGGTAAATGGACAGAGCCGGTAACATCAGACTAGCAATGTACAGTGCCGGTAAATGTACAGAGCCGGTAACTTCATACGTGCAATGTACAGTGCCGGTAACGTCAGACTTGTAATGTACAGTGCCGGTAAATGTACAGTGACGGTAACGTCAGATTCATGATGTAAAGGGCCGGTAAATGTACAGAGCCGGTAACTTCAAAATCGGAATGTACAGCGCCGGTAACATCAGACTCGCAATGTACAGAGCCGGTAACATCAGACTCGTAATATACAGAGCCGGTAACATCAGACTCGTAATGTACAGAGCCGGTAAATATGCAGAGCCGTTAACGTCAGACTCACAATGTACAGAGCCGGTAAATGTACAGAGCCGGTAACATCAGACTCGCAATGTATAAATGTACAGAGCCGGTAACATCAGACTCGTAATGTACAGAGCCGGTAACATCAGACTCGTAATGTACAGAGCCGGTAACATCAGACCCGTAATGTACAGAGCCGGTAACTTCAGACTCGTAATGTACAGAGCCGGTAAATGTGCAGAGCCGGTAACTTCAGACTCGTAATGTACAGAGCCGGTAACATCAGATCCGTAATGTACAGAGCCGGTAACATCAGATTCGTAATGTACAGAGCCGGTAAATGTACAGAGCCGGTAACGTCAGACTAGCAATGTAGAGAGCCGGTAACTTGAGACTCATAGCGTACGGAGCCGGTAAATGTACAGTGCTGGTACATTCAGACTCGTGATGTACAGTGCCGGTAACGTCAGATCTGTAGTGTACAGAGCCGGTAAATATACTGAAATGGTAACATCAGACTCGCAATGTACAGTGCCGGTAAATGGACAGAGTCGGTAAATGGACAGAGCCGGTAACGTCATACTAGCAATGCACAGTGCCGGTAAATGTACAGAGCCGGTAACATCAGACCCGTAATGTACAGAGCCGGTAAATGTACAGAGCCGGTAACATCAGACTCGTAATGTACAGAGCCGGTAACTTCAGACTCGTAATGTACAGAGCCGGTAACGTCAGAGTCGCAATGTTCCTGAGCCGGTAACTTCAGACTCGTAATGTACAGAGCCGGTAAATGGACAGAGCCGGTAACTTCAGACTCGTAATTTACAGAGCCAGTAACATCAGACTCGTAATGTACAGAGCCGGTAACTTCAGACTCGTAATGTACAGAGCCGGTAACTTTAGACTCGTAATTTACAGAGCCGGTAACGTCAGACTCGTAATGTACAGAGCCGGTAACTTCAGACTCGCAATGTACAGAGCCGGTAACGTCAGACTCGTAATGTACAGAGCCGGTAAATGTACAGAGCCGGTAACGTCAGACTCGTAATGTAAAGGGCCGGTAACATCAGACTCGTAATGTACAGAGCCGGTAACATCAGACTCGCAATGTACAGAGCCGGTAACATCAGACTCGTAATGTACAGAGCCGGTAACTTTAGACTCGTAATGTACAGAGCCGGTAACTTCAGACTCGTAATGTACAGAGCCGGTAACATCAGACTCGTAATATACAGAGCCGGTAACGTCAGACTCGTAATGTACAGAGCCGGTAACATCAGACCCGTAATGTACAGAGCCGGTAACATCAGACTCGTAATGTACAGAGCCGGTAACATCAGACTCGTAATGTACAGAGCCGGTAACATCAGAGTCGTAATGTACAGAGCCGGTAACGTCAGAGTCGTAATGTACAGAGCCGGTAACATCAGACTCGCAATGTACAGAGCCGGTAACATCAGACTCGTAATGTACAGAGCCGGTAACATCAGACTCGCAATGTACAGAGCCGGTAACATCAGACTCGCAATGTACAGAGCCGGTAACATCAGACTCATAATGTACAGAGCCGGTAACATCAGACTCGTAATGTACAGAGCCGGTAACATCAGACTCGTAATGTACAGAGCCGGTAACTTCAGACTCGTAATGTACAGAGCCGGTAACATCAGACCCGTAATGTACAGAGTCGGTAACTTCAGACTCGTAATGTACAGAGCCGGTAACGTCAGAGTCGTAATGTACAGAGCCGGTAACATCAGACTCGCAATGTACAGAGCCGGTAACATCAGACTCGTAATGTACAGAGCCGGTAACATCAGACTCGCAATGTACAGAGCCGGTAACATCAGACTCGCAATGTACAGAGCCGGTAACATCAGACTCGTAATGTACAGAGCCGGTAACATCAGACTCGTAATGTACAGAGCCGGTACCGTCAGACTCGTAATGTACAGAGCCGGTAACTTCAGACTCGTAATGTACAGAGCCGGTAACTTTAGACTCGTAATGTACAGAGCCGGTAACATCAGACTCGTAATGTACAGAGCCGGTAACATCAGACTCGTAATGTACAGAGCCGGTAACTTTAGACTCGTAATGTACAGAGCCAGAAACGTCAGACTCGTAATGTACAGAGCCGGTAACTTCAGACTCGTAATGTACAGAGCCGGTAACATCAGACTCGTAATGTACAGAGCCGGTAACTTCAGACTCGTAATGTACAGAGCCGGTAACATCAGACTCGTAATGTACAGAGCCAGAAACGTCAGACTCGTAATGTACAGAGCCGGTAACATCAGACTCGTAATGTACAGAGCCGGTAACTTCAGACTCGTAATGTACAGAGCCGGTAACATCAGACTCGTAATGTACAGAGCCGGTAACTTTTGACTCGTAATGTACAGAGCCGGTACCGTCAGACTCGTAATGTACAGAGCCGGTAACTTCAGACTCGTAACGTACAGAGCCGGTAACATCAGACTCGTAATGTACAGAGCCGGTAACATCAGACTCGCAATGTACAGAGCCGTTAACATCAGACTCGTAATGTACAGAGCCGGTAACATCAGACTCGTAATGTACAGAGCCGGTAACGTCAGACTCATAATGTACAGAGCCGGTAACGTCAGACTCGTAATGTACAGAGCCGGTAACATCAGACTCGTAATGTACAGAGCCGGTAACGTCAGACTCGTAATGTACAGAGCCGGTAACATCAGACTCGCAATGTACAGAGCCGGTAACATCAGACTCGCAATGTACAGAGCCGGTAACATCAGACTCGCAATGTACAGAGCCGGTAACATCAGACTCGTAATGTACAGAGCCGGTAACATCAGACTCGTAATGTACAGAGCCGGTACCGTCAGACTCGTAATGTACAGAGCCGGTAACTTCAGACTCGTAATGTACAGAGCCGGTAACTTTAGACTCGTAATGTACAGAGCCGGTAACATCAGACTCGTAATGTACAGAGCCGGTAACATCAGACTCGTAATGTACAGAGCCGGTAACTTTAGACTCGTAATATACAGAGCCAGAAACGTCAGACTCGTAATGTACAGAGCCGGTAACTTCAGACTCGTAATGTACAGAGCCGGTAACATCAGACTCGTAATGTACAGAGCCGGTAACTTCAGACTCGTAATGTACAGAGCCGGTAACATCAGACTCGTAATGTACAGAGCCAGAAACGTCAGACTCGTAATGTACAGAATCGGTAACATCAGACTCGTAATGTACAGAGCCGGTAACTTCAGACTCGTAATGTACAGAGCCGGTAACATCAGACTCGTAATGTACAGAGCCGGTAACTTTTGACTCGTAATGTACAGAGCCGGTACCGTCAGACTCGTAATGTACAGAGCCGGTAACTTCAGACTCGTAACGTACAGAGCCGGTAACATCAGACTCGTAATGTACAGAGCCGGTAACATCAGACTCGCAATGTACAGAGCCGTTAACATCAGACTCGTAATGTACAGAGCCGGTAACATCAGACTCGCAATGTACAGAGCCGTTAACATCAGACTCGTAATGTACAGAGCCGGTAACATCAGACTCGTAATGTACAGAGCCGGTAACGTCAGACTCATAATGTACAGAGCCGGTAACGTCAGACTCGTAATGTACAGAGCCGGTAACATCAGACTCGTAATGTACAGAGCCGGTAACGTCAGACTCATAATGTACAGAGCCGGTAACGTCAGACTCATAATGTACAGAGCCGGTAACGTCAGACTCGTAATGTACAGAACCGGTAAATGTACAAAGCCGGTAACATCAGAGTCGCAATGTACAAAGCCGGTAAATGTACTGAACCGGTAACATCATACTCGCAATGTACAGAGCCGGTAAATGTACAGAGCCGGTAAATGAACAGAACCGGTAAATGTACAGAGTAGTTTTCTTACTCATGTATTTCCAGCTCAACACGTTTCATATCATTTTACAATGGAGAAACAGGATGGAATGAAGATGGGCGTCTGGTCAGAACTTTTTGGATAAGACTCCGTAGAAGAACCATGTGGGAACCATAGCAATACCGTATTAGTTCTGACCTTCAGCTTGACCCAAACGTAAAAAAAAGGAAAATGAATATTATTGGTCTTTATAAAGCCATGAAAAGAATAAAACCATTAAAATCAGCAGAGAGGAATGAGTGTTCGGTCAATTGGATTCCTCACGATGAGAGGCACTGGCTGATCAGCTCGCCTCTTCACATCCTCGGCAGTGCAGATCATAACCACAAGTGGCTGTCCCAGTGTGAGCTGGCTAACAGTCTTTAAGGCATATGCCAGCCCTTCGCTTTGGAAGGCTGTCCTTGGGTTTTCCGAGGGAGACCAGGTTTGAGAAGATCTAGCACACCACCACCAAATAGCACAAATAATCTGTTCATGGAGGCTCGAGTGTGTCTTCAATTCCTTTAACCTAAAATTTACCCCAAATCCAAATAATACAATTATTTTAAATGTTGTAGATTTGAAAAATCCCTGAAAACTGTAAATTCAAGTCAACAAAATGCAGTTTTTAAATGCATGAAAAATACTAATTTTGAAAAGACAAAAAAAAATTTATTCTGGTATTTTACTGCAGGTTCCTGTCTCTGTCTGCACCCCGAGCTGTCCAGTTGGTTTTAGGAAGGTGCTCAGGAGGGATATGCCGGTCTGCTGCTTTGAGTGTGTTCCTTGTCCTCTGGGAGAAATCTCCAACATGACAGGTGTGTTTATTCTAAAGGATATTCATGTGACTAAATGTAGATCATCAACTACAGAGAGGTGAAAATCTCCATTTTATGACATAAAGTAACTGATGCCCAAAACATTAAATTGATCAAATGAGTCACATCCACTCAACTAGAACAAGCCAAGAGCAACACTAAGAGCAAGTGAAATACATGCACTTATATTCCAACTCTGTATGGTTTCTTTCAGATTCCCTTGACTGCATCAAGTGTCCATGGGATAAATGGCCCAACATTCAGAAAGACAAATGTCACCCAAAGAACAGAGAGTTCCTCTCCTTTGAAGAACCTTTGGGTTCCACCATAGTTACCATATTCTGTTTTCTCCTCCTCGCTGCCACTTTCTGTCTTTGGGCTTTTCATTTGTTACAAGAACACTCCAATCGTCAGAGCAAATATCTTCTCTCTGAGTTGTCTTCTCCTCATCTCCATGTCTCTCTGCTTCCTCACCTCCTTAGCTTTTATCGGATACCCACAGCCTGAGAAATGTCTCTTACGATAAGTCACATTCGGTACAATCTTTACACTTTGTGTCTCCTGTATTTTGGCTAAAACCTTCATGGTGGTCTTTGCCTTCATGGCCACAAAGCCTGGGAGTAGATTAAGACAATGGGCCAGTGTAACGATCTGGACGTTCTGAGCCCCCGGTGCCCTCTTGTATGCTGCTGCTTGATTTCGTCTTGCATTGATTATGCAGGTTCCAGGACTTTTCTTTTACCTGTTGTCTGCAACATCGTCCTGGAACCTCACCTAGACTCTCTCTGAACTAATGAACAGTGTTTAAAAGGAAGCAACACCGTCAAGTCGGGGCTTCCTCCTTCATTGAGGTCCTGGCCCTGGTATAGTGCAGACGCTTATTCCTGCTTCCTTGCTTGTACACTTCATGATTCATAGACATTCCTCGTTTACCCTCTGCTATAGTTCTGGACATTATTTCCTCACATTACGGTACCCTCCTTTGCTCCCTGTGCCCCTGCCTATCATTGATCCCCTCGCTTTGTACATGACGATCCTGTTTGCCTGTTTCTGTATAGACTCCTGCTTGTGTATTCTCCCAATTCTATTGATTACTCCTATTGTACTGTTGCCTGGTATATTTATGTTATTTGTACGTTATGTTTATTTAGTCTCCTGTGTCTTAAGCTCTATCACCCCATCTTGTATTTCAGTCTCCTCCTGCTGATCCTTGTTTCTCATGCCTCTTTGCTGCTCCTAGATTCAGTTCCCACTCTGGGCTGGGGCCCTCCTGTTAACTCTTGCCTCTCCGTGTCCCTCCTCTGCTCTTGTCTCTTCTCATTGAGGTTCTTCCCTAGTTAGAGGCACACTGAAGGACCTACCCCAGCTTCGTATTCCCTTTCTTCCTTGCCCTCCTGTCCCTCACGTTTCTGCCTGGTTCCCTTGTCTGGAATATGTATATCTTGTGTGTACTGATGTGTTTTAGTTCTAGTCTCTTGTTTGGTATTGTGCTTTAGTTCTGGTTTCCTGTTGGTGTATCTTGTTTTGTTTAATAAACCCTGTTAGGCTCACACCCTGTTACATCCTCAGCCCCTGCTGTGCTTCCTGGGGGTCTGGACATAGTTCAGTGCCAAGGGCTGGTCGTTTGCCAGCACCATGTAATGGCTGAGCGGTGTCCGAGGGGGCGGGGCCTGGCGTGGTCGCGAGGAGCCGCCGGGTTTAAAGCAGGGTGCGAGGAGTTGCCTCATCGCCCTGACGTGGAGTTCTGTTCCCGCATCGCTTCCTATCTGTTGCCGACCTAGCTTGTCTACGATTCCTGCTCCTGATTTTGACCCGGCTTGTCTCTGACCAATCTTCTGTTTCATGCTATAGCGGAGACTAGTGTTGTGCGCTGTAGGTTTAACCCCATGCACGCTGTCTGGGGTTTTACACCTTTCATGAGAAGATTCCCCTCTTGCCCTGGTTTTCATATTGCAGCCTTTTCGGGGATTTGCACCAGGTCTAAGGGGTCTGAGTTACGATCTGATACGCTCGTACCATTTGCGAATACGATAGACTGTTGGTTATCAGCTTGCATTCAGCTTGCCCGTTTTGACAAAATTACCCAGGCTAGTACCATCCCTAAACCTGTGTGTGTATCTACAGACCCTGGTAATCACAAGTTACTAAGTACCCGATCAAGGTGGTCTGAAAACGTAACATCTGTCAGTGTGTTGACTGCCCTGCAGTCTGATCAATTCATTGCCTGCCCTACCGAATGTCTCAGTACTAATGTTTCTGTCTTGCAATCTGATGTCTTGTTGTGTGCTCTAACGTGTCCGTTGGTCTCGAAACCTTTGGAGCTTAGTAGCAGTTCTGTTGTCTTGTCATTCCTGGCTTTGGAGTATAAGTCTGAAAGTATTGTTTATTTTGCTAACATCAAACCGATAAATCCATCCAAATGGATCTCAACCTCGCTACTCTTGTGTGAGTGCCACTGTGCCCGTTACACACCCACACTCCTGCACTCAATGCTAGGCCCCAACCGTGACAGCCAGCCCTCGAGTTTCCTACACAATTGTCGCCTTGTCCTCCTTCTTGCAATTAGTTTTGTGCATCTCTTGGATCTCACTTGCTCCTCCATTCCCAGAAGACAACATACAAACCAAACCAGGAATTATCATTGTTGAATGTAATGAAGGGTCACCCACAGTATTTTGGTGCATTTTGGGGTATCTTGGTCTCCTGCCCACCATCAATTTCATTGTTGCCTTCTTGGCCAGGAGACTTCCAGACAGCTTCAACGAGGCCAAGTTCATCACCTTCAGCATGCTGGCCTTCCTCAGTGTCTGGGTCTCCTACATACCGGCTTCTCTTAGCTCTACTGGAAAGTACACACTGGCCATGGAGGTCTTTGCCATCCTGTCTTTAAGCTGGGCTCTGGTTATTTGCATGTTTGCACCAAAATGTTTTATTCTATTGCTCAGACCTGACATGAACTCAAAGGAACATCTCATGGGGAAAATCTAAAATATAAAAGGAAACAAATAAAAGAATATTCCCATTACTCATGTAACATCAAGTTAAACTCCTTCTTATATAAAATATATTCAGCCTGAGACTATCCCCGTGTGACACTGAACATAGCTACAACCATTAAAGGGCAACTGTGACGTTACACAACATATTAAACTCATATTAATTGTTGATAGGAATGTGAATGTTTATTACCTTTACAAATATGCTCATAAATGGAGTTTCCCAAACACCTTTTCATATTGAATTACACATAAAACAGGTTTTGATCAAATAAACCAACGTTACAACTAATAATAAAACCCCTAATTTAGCTTATTTAACTATATACAATATAAGAGCTGTGTGGCCATTAGACGTGTGCAGCGCTGAAGCATTTGACTCGTTGACCCGGTTCGGATAGTTTCGGAATATGAAAATATTGGATTTTGTTTGTAGCCATTTTGTTTTAAATGTAAAGTCTTTCTTTTTCAATTTTCCCTAGTTTTAGAAATGGACAGAGATTTTTTTTTAAATAGTTCATGGCTAGGTGAACCTTAAGAGTTATTTTTTTTTAAATGCCAGACGAAATGTCTTTATGTGATATAATGCTGAGCTAAGTGCCAGACATGTCATATTTAAATTTATTGGTTTGTTTTAACAAGTCCTTAAAAATAAAAAGATATTTCCTTTTTGGGTATAGGAACAAATTTAAAATCTCTAGGTAAATATTCACAAAATATATTTTTATAATCAATATATTCACAGTAAAAATAGATGCTCCAATATATATTTGTAGAGTGTAGAACTGGTAAACAGTATAGTTATTGAAGAATAGATTCTGTTGATTTTAACTAGAAAGGAATTTACTTAGTAAAAAAACTTTGAGAGGAGTGGAGATATTAATTAAATTTTGACAGAGACCCAAAGTCTAGGATTGAAGATAGGGTCTTTGTTAAGTCAGATTGATCTTTTGACCTGAGATAAGATATATAAAAATGTAATTGTGGAATTAATTTGAAGAGCAACACTGCCCTCTTGAGGCATAGTAAATATTATATTAATATAAAGAATGTAATATTTAAATGAAAAGGGTAGATTGTCAGTGACGTCAAATTGACTATAATTGGAGCTGTACTGTTGGTTGCGAGGCATTCAGATCATTCCAACACCCAAACACCCAAGGCGGTCAGATCATTCCAGGACATAATGCATTCAGACCATCCCAAGACACGATAATGCATTCAAGATAAAACATATCACTTAATTAGGACCACATCTCTAACTCATATGCATGGACATGTAATGTATGAGGAAGCAAAATTAAGTAATTAATGTAATTATATATATATCTGGAGTATTTCTTGCAACAGATAGACTGAGATATCTCAGATTACTGTTAGATCCAGAGTCTTCAAAATATTTCTAAATCTGCAGATAGAGATATGAAGAAGAATCGGATATAAGGATTTATCCTAAAGTAATTGTTGCAAAAAGGAAATACAAAATATATATATATATATATTGAATTTGGAAATTACTGTGATTGAAATTAATAAGCAAGGAATTATATAACTGCAATATAAAAAGCAGAAGATTAGAAGCTTAATTCTCAATATTAGGGGAGGATTCACTAAATAAGTTTTTATTACTTATCATTCTAGAAATAGAATAAGTGATAGCTCATCTTTTGTTGATCCACGTACATAGAGAGATACATATATCTCTACAAGATCTAGCTTGTTAAACATTGGTTTGCTGGGAAATACATGTTAATTGTTTTCGTTAAGCAGAAATGCTTATTAACCATTTGTGTATAGTTACTAACTGATAAGGTAAATGATATTAATCATATATGCAGTTACTAACAGGAGATACATATATTGAGAAGCTAGTGTCTATGTGCTGATGGATGGATATGTTGTTTATTAATCTTTGTTTATGATATGAGATTTGAAACTTTTTTGTATACGTAATAAATATATATATTTTTATCCGATTATGGATTATTGTATTCTTCAAAGCAAAACACAGACAATTAAAAGAATTTAGGAGAATTTCTAGGAAATATAAACGATTGATATTTGTGTCTCGTATAAGTTTCTCATTGAATATAAATCTCGACATGTTGTAGGCACGTGCAGAGATAAATCCGACAAGGGCAGCCCACAATCTGAACACTTTAAAAAGATAGGGTCCTATTACGCTCTTCGCGTCAAAACGCGGGCTCAAGAGAGGAGAAACTGCGCCCGCTGTTTTCCCCCTTGCGCCTGTGTTTTAATGCTTGATTACAATGCAGGCGCAAAAAATGCTGCCTGCATTGTTTCCGAGCGTAAAAATCAGGGATGCTCACGGCAGTGCTGAGCGCAGCCACGAGCATCCACTCGCTGGAGTCCATAGGACTCTAATGAGTTCCTCCCTGCCGGTCACATGACCAGCTGGATCTCGCCTTGCGAGATCCGGCCGGTCAGCGTAGGGATACGCAGGTTGAGACTGGAGGGGACTTTTTCCCCCAGTCTTTCCCTGCTCCCGCCAGACAGAGAAGGGGAATCCGTTAACACAAAGTCCTGGCTCTGGGTAACCTTTCGCTGACCAGAACCAGGCGTTAATCAGCGCTAGGACTTCGGAATCCAGTGCTGATTAACACTTCAGTGGCGGCTCTTTAATTAGGCAAATTAGGGGGCCGCCTAATGCCTCGCACCTACAGGGCCTCGCGGCTGCCAAATTTTTATCATCCGCGCAGACAGCACGATAAATTGTTGTGAGCTGCAGCACCTGCGTTACGTATTCCGGCCGGCGGGCTGGTGGCCACTATGTTTTTTAGGCCCGGCCGCCAGAGAATCCAAGATGGTGCCCTTTGGTCCCCTCTGACGTCAGAGAGGGCACACCGGGCATGTGCCCACATAGTTGTCTTGGCGCCTGCGGTTCTCATTTGATCGCACCCTGCCTGCCACGCAGCACAACGTGGACCAACGATTCTTCCTCTGGAGAGAAGAGCAGCCTCCTGTCCTGAACTCACACACTGATACCGGCAGCGGCGCAAACAGCGAGTCGGACGGAAAGAGGGGGCAAACACACGGATGACCGGGATAACGGGGCTGGCCCGGGGATCAAGCAGAGTGAAGCTACACTATTGTGAGAGACACCACGAGCGCTGCATTCCCTTCCATCCATGTGTGAAAATTCATGTATGCACTTAGAGGCCCCAGAGACACCAGCACTCATAGGCCCCAGAGACACTATCACAGAGGCCCCAGAAACACGATTGCACCCAGAGGAGAGCCCCCAGTGACCGCCGAGTCCCCAGAGAGAGCCCAGGAGGCCCCCAGAGAAACCAGAGAGGCCCCACCAGAAACCCAAGTGGCCCAGAGACACCCCAGAGGTGCCCCAAGGATAGCCTAGCTAGAGGCCAAGAGACACCCCAGGCTCTCCAAAGTCTGCTGAAGAGCGCCGATCTAAACGCAGAACTACAGAAAAAACCCCTCTGCAATTCCTTAAAAGGCACCACATTGACTATTCCTCACTCTGCTGAGCAGCCTGAGCTCACACATTGACACCGCGACGGCACCGCAAACAGTCAGTGAAGTACTGTGATTTGGACCTGCTCGCTCCACCACGACAGAGAGTCGAACAGAAAGAGGTTCGGCCAACACGGATGGCCACAATAAAGCGAAGCGACACTACTGTAATGAAATTGATGCAACGAGCACTGCTTTTCATCCATGTTATGAAAATTCATGCAGGCACCTAGAGACACCAAAAGGCCCCAAGGTCTGCTTAAGAGTGCTAAAGTAGAGAAAAAAAACACCTCTGCTATTCTTTAAAAGGCTTAAAACAACGAAAATGCATGAAAATGTGTGGAAATAATAAAAATTCTGTCTGTTACAGAATGAATAAAAAAGACTTTAAAAACAATTGAGAACCCAAAATTTTGCCTAAAAATAACAAAAAAATACTCCGAAAACTCCAAAAAAATCCAAGAATAAAAAGGCTTTTTGCTGAAAATGAAAAGAATAAACGGTTGAATAAAATTTAAAACAATGGTTTTTAACATTGAATAATATGGGATGCGCCTGTTTAAACCTGTTGAACTGAACCGCCGATAAGTTCTGTGAAAAATTCTATTTTTCATTATAATTACCATAAACCTTTTCCAAGTTTCTTCTTATATATCAAAACCGAAGTAAGAGCTGCGCTACGCCATGGCGGAGACCCCCAAAAAGAATCAATCACAAGACTGTGTTGGTCTTTCTCAGAAGTCTAGCTTTCCTCGTTAAGCCAGATCTATTTATTAAAATTCACAGAATTTATAGCCAATCAGTGTACAGATACATTACAACACCAAAGTTTAACTTACTACCATATATGGTTCACAAGAAATCCTTTTCCCCTCTTCCCGCTTCTGCACACATTTTCCTGCACTGAACAGAACAGGAAATCGGCCACAGCTCATATCCTATAGAAGGAACAACGGTCTATGCAGTATTGACACTAACAAAAATGGAGGGGGGGGAATTTCACAGCCAATTTTATAAGAACAGGCTTTTCAAGACAAAATATTTATTATATTTTACAGGAAATTAAAATCTAACAATTATTTCCTTTGATCACATATCACCTGTGATCATCTAAAAAGATAAACCAAACTTAGGCAATTAAACTAATTATACCTGGGCTACAGTGTCCTTGCCTAAGACCTTTAGATCATTCTAGATGCTCAGAGGGGAAGAAAAAAATCTGGTATTTACTCCTAAAATACCTCAATACCTTTATAATGTACAAAAGAGATTCACTCTTCCAGCGAACCACTTGGAGCGTAGGCAAAGATACCTAATCTAGACATTAAATAACTATTTATTCCCATTTCCCAAAATATAATTCACCGAACAAGAAAAGTATAATAACTTGAATGTAAAAGTTCATTTATCTAATAAATCAACATGAGTCAGATCTATATCTGTGTGTTTTCCTATGTTCAGCTTCACTCCACAAAATGCATACACACCTGCATTCATACACACACTCAAGAAATACATTCTCATTTTCACAAATCCAATCCTTTCTCACACTTATCTAGGGGATTAAATAAAAAAAATAATATTCCATAATCTAATACCGTAGTCCACAGTGCGAGATCAAGGTGTGGTCTTTTTTTTTTAACATCCCAGCTTGAGACGCATACTCATTGAATGTCATCAGAGCTCCCACCATAGGGACTCCTGAACAAGCAGTCTCTTTGCGCTGGTTGCTTATTACCTTTGACCTTGACACAAAATGTCCATGATTCGTTCCATATGCAGTCATTGTGACTGTCAGGTTTCTTGATGATGTGATATGGTTTTAGCAACAATGAAGAAAATAAGAAAAGAAAAAAAGAAAATATGGTATACCCCGCTAATCATATACATCCATTCATTCATTGTCACTCTCAAGTGCACGAAAACAATAAAAATGTTAATTTACACAACAGACACAGATAATAAATTTTAAAATTTCCCCGCAAACCCTATCGGCCTCACGCAACGAGAAAAAAATTATACTACTTCTGACTCATTGTTAGAGAAAAATATATATACGCAACTTTGGTTCAAAAGGGAAATAGCCGAAGTGCATATTCCACTTATTTTAAATATCAAAAAAAATATTTCATTAATATCCTATTCAGTCTTGTTCGGTGTTTTGAAACAAACCTGGTGTTTATAAAACACACCAATCCTCAAATGAAATAAAAAAAATAAAAAAAGCATTAATTTTACATGAAACGTATTTATGCAAATGCATTAAATTATATGTTCCTAAATACATTAAATAACTCTAATTTTAATTGGATGTGATCTTCAATAATCCTAAATGTGTCAGGGAATTTTGAACAATATTGATTGTAACCAAACAACAAAAATAATAAAATATAAAATAATAAAAGACACAAAATAATTATCACTTAGACGACAACTCAAAGATAATCCATCAGAATATAAAAATACATTATCTTCTTTCTTTGTCTTCTGTCTTATTGGTTGAAAATAACAGTTTTGTAAAACTGACATGTCTTAAGTTTTATTTCCAAATCAATGATCTTCTTTAATCGCATGATTTATTGATGAGTTGTCGATAAACTTGAATGTTTTATTGCCTGGTGTCTGATAATTCCTTATTATCCGGTTGATGTAACATTGCAATGTGAAATGATAATGTGTTTGAGTAAATTTCCTTCAATTCCAACAGCTTTATCAATATTGGTATCACATAATCTTCCATCTAGCTTGATCAAAGTTGGCATGCATGGGTAATTTTCACCTAAAGTAAAAACTTGGGGAAAAAAATGTATTATTAACCTGTCAAAAACTTTAAAATTCATATGGTTAAAATACTTTTAAAATGGAGAAAAAAAATGCAACACATTTTTGGACACAAAGAAAAAGGAGTGGTCATGAGAGAGAGAGAAAATGGAGGGGCTGGGAGAAAAATGTGAAAACTGTTTTTTTTTTACTTTTGCAACGGTCACCAATTTTCTCAAAATGCTCTTCAATTCAAAAAATGGGAGAAAAAAGGATGGATAAAAGAAGTCCTCCAAAACGCGTTTCGCTAGGTTGCCGCTAGCTTCATCAGTTGGATGGACTCTTTTTTTGCAGTTCTGAAATTTATACGGACGAAAATGGCGCGAATCTTTCACTATTCCCCGTTTGCATATATGCAGGGATGTACAATATTATTTTATCCATCCTTTTTTCTCCCATATTGGAACACTTACTGCCTGACCCAATTTGTCTTTTTTTATATATTTCTTGTTATCACTGATATTAAATCCCTTTTTAGCCGTATCCCTGCATCCAGCGTTTTTATTCCTAGGAACCCAGCCCCCACTAACATCCTAGTACCCAGAAAAGGGCAACATTGGATCTGTGGAAGCCTAACTTCATAAAGGAACATCGCAGGAGCAGAGGAAGGCGAACCTGAAAGGGACATATCGGTGAAACATTCTAAAGATCGTTTGGGAGACAGAGCAAAACGTAAGTGCCTTTTGAGAAATCCATCCATTTTTTTTCTGAAATTCAATCTCCTTTTCCTAAATCCCACTCTCTGTCTAGGAGGCACAAGACCAAGAGAGAGGAACTGGGACACAAGGAAGAATAACGGATGCACCTCACCAGGAGAAGAAAACTAAAGACTGTTTTTTAAAAAAAGACATTGTTATACACCAATAAGCCACTAGATGGCAATCTCGGACAAGGACTAATACTTACAGTGCTATATCCAGTTACTGCATTTTTTACCCCATCTTTTACTGTATTTGAATTTATAAGGTGTATACTGCAGGTGCCCTATACTTTGTCACCATATATACTGTTGCACATACACTTATACGGTCTACACCATAAAGGCTCCATTCACTGTCCTTGAGATACCTATTGAAAATAGGAGCTCAAATCACCAGGGGATTTTGCAGACAGATCCACCTATTCTCTTGCGAGGAGCGCCATATAGTGGGAACCCCCCTTCCGCTTCACTATTACGGTAGCAGTTACAGGGCTCTGCTACAACCCCCTATTGGCAGCATACACGCTACTCATTTGCATACGAACGCGGGAAGCGCCATAAGGGTATCCCCACCCACAACATTTTTATTTTTACCTAAGAAATAAATAACGTTACGTATATATATTTAAAACTAAACTAAAGTTTGAAGCGTGGAGCACTATGTCAGTTCCATGATGACTCTATCCTTCTTTGAAATGAACAAACCAGAGAAATCTCAATGTATCCTTCCTGGGAAAACAGAGAAATATCAAATTATTTCTCACCAATATCAATAATACCCCCATCCCCAATATCAAATAAATGTATCCCCCCAATATCAATTCATCCCCCCATATCAATTTATCCAAAAGGCACCGGCTCTGCCCCCTGGTTGTTGTCACTTAATCTTATCCTCACCAGGCCTCACTCGGCTGCGGGCCTCATAGCGCCCGCGTTGGTCGCTAATCTTGTTCTGCCAGTGCTGTGTGTACTCTCCAGCGATGGCATGGGATGGCCAGTTTAGCTCTTTTAACATGTTACAATGGTGGGTCATGTATTTACATTATTGTAATGCTGCAAGCGGCAGAATGAGTTATACAATGAATGTACATGTAGTAAGTTAAGTTTCTGAAGGTGTGTTTGCGACTTTGCGTGGCTGCTGCAAATACAGTGCATACATACTACATCTCCGTAATCAATAGGGCAGGGCATAAGCAGCATTTGTTGTACAATCATTCGTTACCGCGGGGCTCAGGCAGGATTTGTTTCTATACAGGGCACCTACTACTAGTAGTAAAGTTTTATTAGATGAGAGTTTTTCAATGTGGGGGCCAAAGGATAGATTAGGGTCCAACCACAGATATTTGAGAGAAGTGACTGTGGTCGGCGAGCGTGCCATTTTTGTCCCAACACATAGATGGGGATTTTGCAATTTGTGTAGTTTAGGTTTTGTTCCAAAGAGCATCGTTACAGTTTTGTCATTATTTAAAAAAAGTTTGTTGTGTTTGATCCACTTTTCTACCTCTGTGAATTGTTCTTGCAGCGCGGCCTCCAGCTGTGGGAGATTTGGTTTGCAGGTATATAGATTTTACAGTGTCGTCTGCGTAGTTACATATTATGTACAGTTGAGGCTTTGCAGACATTGGGCAGATCATATCATTTAACATTTATGAATATTGTGAATATAGCAGGGGGCCTAGTAGTAGTATTGAGCCTTGGGGTACACCGCAAGTGACAGGGAGGGGGAGGGAGGGGCTGCCAGAAATTGACACATATTCATTGTGATCGGTCGGTGTAATGTTTACTTATGAATTTTATTACAAGACTCGGAGGCTCCTATTATTATGCCATATCTCTTTATTACTACTTTCAACAGCAAGAGAGAAAAAAACTTAACATCAACATGTGTCAGGTAGACATGTGCACAGCACAAAATTTCATTTTGAACTAATGGATTAGTACTAAAATGTAATTTATTTAGTTGCTAAAGAAATTCGTTTTCAGTTCTTTAGTATGAAAACTAAATTCATTCATCCGAAAACCAGTGGATACAATTACTATTGTAGTGGCTCCTCAGAGGGCTGAGATCGCTGCTTGTTACAGTATCTCTCACTCTCAGCACAATGTGGGCCATATTACATACTTGGTGCTAACTTAACCAGAGCTGTTGTAAACTTCCCAGAGCCATTATAGTCTATCAGGGTTATTCAGAGAGCGGTGAAAAGCAGGAGAATGACTGAATGAAAAACGCTCTCTGAATAACCCTGTATGAAGGTTTTCAGTTTACAACAGCTGGTTAAGTTATTACCAACATTGTAATACTGCCCCGTGTCAGGCAAAGCTGTTACAGTAACTGTCTGCTGCTCCTCACAGCGCTCAGAGTTTCAGTAAAACTAGTAAATAATATTTTTATATATAAGAGGTTAGAACAATATTATTTCCTTGTGTTACTGAAACTCTGAGCGCTGTTACAGTCAGTTACTGTAACAACTGAGCCTGATACATTGTACTGAGAGATAATGTAACAAGCAGCCGATCTCAGCGCCTACAGCCACTGGATTAAAAGGGCTAAAAAAAAAGGCTCCACTCTGTATAATGTTTAGAACATTCTCCTGCATTAATTAATACCCCTCTCTGTATAATGTATAGAACATCCTCCTGAATTAAATAATGTCCCTCTCTGTATAGAACATCCTCCTCAATTTATACCTTTCTCTGTATAATGTATATAACATCCTCCTGCATTAATGCCCCTCTCTGTATAGAACATCCTACTGTATTGCCATGTGGAGGGTGCAGAACTTCTGATGTTGTGCTCTTCATTGCTGGTCTCCTTCACTCAATGTAATATCACAAAAAGGACTGAAACTAAAATGTAGTACATTTTATTTTATTTCTTTCGTTTTTTGTACTGAGCAGTTTCGTATCTCTGAGTCATACGAAAACTAAATTATCCAAAATTCTGACTAAATCGTTTTAGTACTAAAACGAATGCACATGTCTAGTGTCAGGGGCACTCCCTGCACCATACACAATGGTATCTCCCAAAGTATACAAATGATCCCCCACTCCCCAGTCTCTTCCTCTTTCTCTCTTGCTGCTTTCAGAGCAAGATAAGTATCTTTTCTCTAACTATTCTAACATATATATATGAATCTATAGCAGGATTCTGCTCAAATTTATATAATTATCTTGTTTTTGCTTAATTATTATTGAACAATCAATGTAATTCGTTGCTGTCATTCTGTTTGTTTATAACGTTTTGTGACAGTTGGTTTGTGTTTTTTAGCGTTTCTTTTCCTGGCTCACGGGGGGTATTTTCCCCGGTGGGTCAGGTTAGGGTGCGCTTAGTAAAATTTCTTTCTTGAAGTCTGCGGCGGGCTTTTTGCGCGCGCGGCGGCCATTTTAGCTCTGAGGCAACCACCTCACGCTGAGGCGCGTGGGCCCCGCCCCCATCTACTGCGCATGTGTTCGTGTCTCGCGGCCATTCTGAACTCAGCGCGTGTTCAGTGATGCCGCAGCCTCGTGCCTCCTCATCCAAGGATCAGGTCAGAATGACGGGGGAAAGTTCGGACAGCGCCTCCGACGGCTCCTCTGAACGCCAGCCACCTGCCTTAGTTAAAGAGCCCCCCCCTCCCCCTCCGGCGCAGGCCTCCACAGACGCACTGTCAAAAACATTAAATGAGTTTGCCTCAGCGATGGGCTCAGTTTCTCAGACCCTGTCCCACCTTCTAGGTCCTGCTGGCCCTTTGGCTGCCCCTCAGACTCCATTACCCCCTGCGGAGGGCAGTAGAGGTGCTACATTGTCTATCACTGAGATTTCCCACACCTCTCATACAATGCAGCAGCGCAGAGGGCCTCGCAAAGCTCAGGCAAAAACTAAACATATTAGGCCACAGGCCTCCAGAAAGAGGGTTAATGATGGTAGAGGTACCTCTACACAAGAACGCGGTGAAAGGCCCTGCAAAGAGAAAACCCCTAGGGGTCATAAACATGCGAGATCTTGGAAGAAGGCTAGGACTCGGTCACCATCCCCGAGTTCTACCTCTTCCTGCATCTCTTCCATTATCTCTGGGATATCCTCGGAGGAGGATTCTGCTACACAGGTTACAACCCTGGCTCTCCCTGGGCCTGTAGCAGCAGATATGTCATCGGAGGATGATTTCTTAGACCCAGATGATTTAAAACACCCCCGCTCTGCGGATTGGGTGGCATCCCCACGGGTGGATAAAATGCTAACAAAGCGAGTCAGAAAACCTTTGTTACCTAAAACCAGGTCTAGACTCCGCACGGAATGCCCGAGGCCTCTTACCTCGAAAAATGTCTTGCAAACACCTGAACTTGGGGATCATATGCTACAATTCCTTACCAATACTGGTTGGAATCCCCGAAAAGGGGTAGATTTCTCTTTTAGATCCTGTCAAGACAAATTACTGGAAGTTTTTGGTCCTTTCTCTCAATTGTTAGAGACCATTGAACAGGCTCATTCCTCAGGGATAGCCCCAAACGTGGCTACATTACGCGGGTGGGCGCACCGCACCTTATGTCTCCTCGGTAATGCTAATACTGCCTTAGCCACTGAGTGCCGTAAATCGGTCCTCTTGCGGATTGATCCGGGTTTGATATCTTTGGCATCTAATGAACCCGGACCAGACGCAGAAGGGGATCTTTTTCCTAAGTCTATTATACAAGACATGAATTCCTACTCGGGCTCCTTTAACACGATCCGAAAGGTGAAAGTGAATATGCGTAAAGCTTTTCCCCAAAACCAAGGGGTTTTCGGAAGGGCCGGCAGGCGACAGGGCCGGCTGCGACGGCCGTTCTTCCTTTGGCTCTTCACGTGCCGACACGAGTCCCGCTCATTATCAGCGACAACCGTACCAGCATCAACAGGTCCGGTTTTTCCCCCAGTACAACCGGTCCAGCCGTGGCCGCGGACGTGGCTCATTCCGATCTCGCCCGCCAGGTAAGTGTGCCGTTTCTTTCTACTCCTCAGGGATTGGTGGGTGGCAGGATCGCCCTTTTTTTCCACGTATGGGAGTCGATATCAGCAGATCCCTGGATCTTACAGACGGTACAGGGCTATCGCATAGACTTCCTGACCTTGCCGGTCCAAACGTGCCCCCCGAGACCTCTTTTCTTTCCCCTGGAGAGGGAACTTCTCATGGACACAGGTTCAACTGTTGTTAAACAAGGGCGCAATAGAGACAGCGCCTGCGGGATCACTGGGGTTTCTCAGCAACCTGTTTTTAGTTCAAAAGAAAGGGGGGTCGTTACGACCGGTCATAAATTTAAAAGAGTTAAACGCTTATGTCACCTATCGTCACTTCAAACTGGAGGGCATCCATTGTCTCGGCGATCTCCTCAATACGGGAGACTGGTTGGCGAAAGTCGACCTTACCGATGCGTACCTTACGGTACCCGTGCACGCAGATCATCGCCAATTCCTCCAGTTCAGGTGGCGCCACGTGACGTATCAATTCAAGTGTCTCCCTTTCGGGTTGTCCTCAGCCCCATGGTGTTTTTCAAAACTTCCAAGACCAGTCATGGCTCTCCAACGGGCACGCGGAGTTCGATTGGTAATATACCTAGACGACATCCTCATTATAGCGTTGTCTCGCGACACTGCCTCACAACACCTGCAGTGGACAATTACGTTATTGACGGACTTAGGTTTCCTGATCAACAACCGCAAGTCAGTGTTGGTACCCGGCCAACGTCTCGAGTTCCTCGGCTTCATCGTCGACTCAACGACAGCAATTCTGCAATTGCCTCGACAGAAACTCCGCGATATCCGGAAGGAATTGAAGAAAGCGTTGACGCTCCCCGTTTTTACGGTTCGTTATCTAGCCCGGCTGATTGGACTTCTGTCAAGTTCTATTCAAGCAGTGTTCCCGGGTCCGTTACACTACAGAGCCCTTCAGCGACTCAAAACAAGGATACTGAGTCGTGCCCAGTTTTATGCCGACCCAGTTCACCTCGACGACGAATCCAGGGACGAACTCCAGTGGTGGCTGGACAATATAGAAGCCTGGAACGGCAAAGCGATATTCGGCTCCGCTCCGGATATGATTATCGAATCAGATGCCAGCACTCACGGTTGGGGAGCCAGGTGCGGCCCGGTCTCAACAGGAGGAAGATGGTCTTCAGACGAAAGGAAATTGCACATCAACTGCCTGGAACTCCTGGCAGGGTCACTGGCCGTCCGCAGTCTGACGGATTCGCGATCGGATTGCTGCGTTCTCCTGCGCCTCGACAATCTCTCGGCGGTACGATATATAAACAAGCTGGGGGGGAGCGCGCTCTCGACCCCTGGCACTGCTGGCACGAACCTTTTGGGAATTCTGCCTTCAACAACGACTCGAAGTCCAAGCAGAATATATCCCGGGCTTGCACAACACGATCGCAGATTGGTACTCCAGATTCTTACGAGACTCCAGCGACTGGCAACTGCTTCCCTCGCTCTTTCTTCAGCTTTACAATCTCTGGGGTCCCCTCTCCATGGACCTTTTTGCCTCTCGCCTCAATACCCATCTCCCCCGGTTCTACAGCTGGTGCCCCGATCCGGACGCAATAGCCACAGATGCCCTCCTACAGACGTGGCCTCCAGGTCGACATTACGCCTTCCCTCCGTTCGCTCTCATCGGGAGATTACTCCTCCATATTCGCAGGACCAAGGTTGCGGTGGTGGTAGTGACTCCTTGGTGGCCGACCCAGGCATGGTTTCCGCAACTCCTGTCCATGACCATGGACTGCCCGAGACTACTTCTCACAGATCAGCAATTACTCTCCGACCCGATGGGCCATCCACATCCGTTGGTCGTGAACGGTCATCTACAACTCATGGCATGGTTGCTGTCAGGCGATCCATCCCTCTCGCAGGAATTTCGAACACGACAGCTCAGCTCCTTGGAGCTTCCTGGGCGCCCAGCACCAGAACAGCTTACAAGCACGCCTGGAAGATATGGGCTTGCTGGTGCTTGGGAAGGGACTTGGATCCCGTTCGTGCCGCTGTCTGCCATGTCTTGCAATTCCTCTCGGAGGAATATGAGGCTGGTAAAGCTTACAGAACCCTGAATCTATACCAATCAGCTATTTCTGCCTCTCACGACGGCTGGGCTGGTCTGCAGGCAGGGCAACATCCGATGGTGTGCCGTTTACTGCGGGGTGTACGAATGTCCCGTCCACCTGTCCCTCGTTACACTTCCATGTGGGATGTCAATGTTGTGTTTGCCTTCTTATGTTCATGGCCTGATAATGTTTTTCTATCCATTAAACAACTGTCTGCCAAGTTGATCATGCTCTTGTGTTTAATTTCTTGCAAAAGGGTTTGATGTCCGCGCTTTGGACATACATGCACGGTCTTACCGTCCGGACGGAGTTGAGTTTCGCATTTCTAGACGTACTAAGACGATGGTTACTAGAGTGTTTTATCCGGCTTTTTCAGCGTCACCTTTGCTATGTCCGGTCCGCTGCCTCCGCCAGTATGAGTCTATAACGGCTCCCCTCCGACCCGATGCGACTGGTCCTCTGTTCATCTCGTTGTTGCGTCCTTTCCGCCCGGTCTCCTCTACCACCCTTGCTCGGTGGATGCGCTGGTTGATGGCGCTGTCGGGTATTGATACCTCCATCTTCGGCGCCCATTCGGCGAGAGGGGCCATGGCCTTCAGGGCTGTTGCAGTGGATTGTCGCTTAGAGGACATTATGCGGGCGGCGGATTGGTCCAGGGAATCCACCTTCCGGGAATTTTACTTTCGACCAGAGCTACATTGGTCAGCTGCCGTTTTGCCTTAAGCTTTAAACTGGCATAATAATAGGAGCCTCCGAGTCTTGTAATAAAATTCCTGATTTCCCTAGTAAATTATGACGGGAAGTCGTAATTTTATTAAAGACGAAGGAGGCGAGTATTATTCCCGCCCGGTTGATTCCCTCCCAGATATTGGTCTAACTTGGATATGTAGCTCTGGGGGTTCTGTGGTGTTCTTACACGGTCACGATGCAGTTTCAATTTCGCCTTCTATGTGCCTCTGTTTATAGGAGCGGTTTGTAACACTCGTTCTTTTTCTCTCATTTTTCAGCTCAATAATTCGTCTTCTTCCGGCGACACCATGACGGACCGTTGTCCATTTGTTCCAGTTGTTTATGGTTCTTCTTTTGTCTCCATTCTTCAGTTACAATTCTTCCTTGGAACCTGGATCTAGCTGTTTTTCCTGGTTTATCTTCTCGCACCAAGAGAAAGAGGAAGAGACTGGGGAGTGGGGGATCATTTGTATACTTTGGGAGATACCATTGTGTATGGTGCAGGGAGTGCCCCTGACACATGTTGATGTTAAGTTTTTTTCTCTCTTGCTGTTGAAAGTAGTAATAAAGAGATATGGCATAATAATACTCGCCTCCTTCGTCTTTAATAAAATTACGACTTCCCGTCATAATTTACTAGGGAAATCAGGAATTATTTTTTATAATTGAACCATAATATATATATATGTCTATAGTAGTATATATATATGTGCACTGCAGGCCAGAGGTAAATACAGAATGCGCCTGTAGTGTAAACATCTAACATAGTGACTAGATTTCCTACATATTTTTTTTTTGTTATTCTGTATATTTGTGTTTTTTTTAATATCTTGCATTGTATTACTTTGTATTTCTGTAACACTTCAATGTTCTTGAACCCAGGATACTAGTTGAAAACGAGAAAACTCTCTCAATGTATCCTTCCTGGTAATAAAATCCTTTATAAATAAATAAAATAAATAATAAATAAATATTTTGTGACGTCACTGACTTTAGAACTATGAGATCATGGGAGTAGAGTAGTAGTGGTGGGTCAAGCTGGTAGGGTAGTGGTGGAGAGGAGGGGTGTCGCAATACGTTCGGCAATTATAGTTTATAGATATACCATTTTTTTCCAGTATGCATATTTACGTCTTATTATATTTTTTGATTTGGCAGGAAACAGGAAGAAGCAGCAGGCAGCAGCAGCAGCCACTATTGCCACGGAGCAGGCAGCGTCTGACGAGCCACGGGCGACCACCAGCTCTGGTATATATTATATATTAACTATACTACTGTTTTATTTTGCAATGACTTTTGCTCAAAAACAGAAACCTTTTTTGGTCAATTCGATACATAATGATTTAGAGACTTCGGTCTCCAGACATGTCCGTAATCAGCACGATTCAAACCCTTCATGTCTATCTTTTCAAGCTATAGAAAAGATGGTCTGTGGACCCAGAAAAGGGGATTTTGACAAGAATCTCTGCCAGCGAGAATCTTTTTGGATATATACACTTAAAACCTTATATCCACATGGCCTTAATGAGGATTTCAACTATACACCATTTATATGAATTTTTTGTTTCTCATTTTTGCACATGGTCTACTCTTCAGACATTTTTTGTTCTCTGTTCCTTTTTATTTATTATTTTTTCAATTACCAGAATTTAATAACTTATATCTATATACATACATCTATATTTCAATATTTTGCCAACTTCTGTGCAAACGACTATACAAATTGGTCTCCTTTTTCATATTTTACTTACAAAACGCGTATATATTTCTCATATTTGTTAATCTTTTCAATACTCTCCAACCATTGGGGCTGCCGTATACTTAATTTAGTCATTGTGATATTATAATAATTATTCAGTATTTGAGATTCAATCGTTTCCATAATGCCATAGGCATTAATCGCCTAATCTTTGATTGTTTATTGTTTATTCTTTCCCTCATTTTTCTACTGCTTATTTCATTGTTATTGAATTCATTCACAATTATCAACCAATTTTAAGGCATGACACGGAGGCTCCTATTTGCAGTCTCTTTCTTACTTTAATAAACAGTAGCAAGAAGTAGACAGAAAAGTATATATGTATATAATATATATAAACTTTGATAAGAAAAACAATAGTACCAACATGGTACGTCCTGCAACACCCCCTTCCATGACGCAGTATGGACTGTCCTGAGTTAACATAAGATTCCCCCTGCTGTCCATTAAGCCTCTTTCTTGCTACTCAGCGGACAGTTAAGTATACAAAAAATTTTCCCAGCCTCCCTGCGCTTAAGGGAGTCTGGGACGCTTTATTTTATATGCTTGTAATGTATTTATTATTGTTTAATCTGTCAGCGTTTTGGCCGTTGGGTTTAGGATCTGTAACTGGGTGTTACAATCCTGTATTTACACCTCCCACGGCCTGCGCTGTAAATCACTGAGTTTTACCTCATGCGTTAGGCTCCGCCCCTATCTCGCGGCGTTTTCGCGGGCTTTAGGCGGCGGCCATTTCTAACTGAAAAGACTTGCTTTTAAAACATGTCGCTCTCCAAGCAGACCTCACGCTCCGGTCACCACGAATCCGACTCCGAGGGTGAGATGATGCACATCTCTACCCTCGCTGACCGGCATGGCTTACCCCTGCGCTCCCAGAGGGAGGACCCTGAGACAAGGCTGGAGGCTCTGGAGGCTTCCATCACCCGAATGCAGTCGGCGGTCACCTGTATGTCGGAGTCCTTCACCCGCGCCTGGGCTGACCGTAATGTACCCTCCACTTCATATAATCCCCATTATTTTATGCCTCCCATACCTGTTAACCCCTGCCCTACTGTTTCCTCTGGAACACTTACCCCTGCTCACTCCATGTGTGCCCATGGCCCTAGCTTTAATTTAGCCTCACATCCTCCTCAATTACATTTCAATCGATCCATGAGCTCTCAGGCTCTAAACAGACCCCAGGCTCTTCAGAGCTTCATGCTCACAGTGAGACCGCGCCTGACAATCTGAGCGCCAGAGGGGCTTGCATCCCCGTTCAACTGCCTGAACCCCATCACATCCCCGCACAAAAAAGAGCCCTTGACCGCGGGGCGTGTAAAGCGGTAGGTTTGCCTAAACAGCAAAAAACGTGCACCTCTCTGTTACCGGCTTATCCGCTTTCAGATGAGGATGAAGGGGATAAGGCTTATGACTATGAGGAGCCTTTTGAAATACATGCGCCCGCTTATGATGCGCAGTTGGAGGAGGATGTTGTACCACCTATTTTCCCGGGGGCCACCCCACGTGAAATAATTTATGACCCGCAGGGTAACCCCCTGTTTCACCCCCAAACCATATCCCACCCACGCTCTACAGAATGGTATCCACTGCCCCATGTGGCCAAGTGGATTGATCAAAATTTCAGGGCTCCCCTAGACCGTCCCTCCAGAGCAACTATGAGGGCTGAGTGTCCCCGACCTACCACCGCGGGCAAAGTCTGCCTTACCCCGGTGGTAGACGAATATTTTGAAAAATTCCTGGGAGGAAAAGGTTGGACAATAAAAAAGGGCATCGACAATGCTCTGCGCATGATTCAGGACAAAGTCCTTGATATGTCAGGTCCCTTAACACGCCTTTTCGAGATGGTGGAAGATGCTAAGCTCTCTGGTAACCCCCTGGAACCTGAGGATGTCGGGGGATGGTTACAGCGCACTATGTGCTTGTTCGGGAACGCTAATGCGGCAATAGCGGCAGAACGCCGTAAAGCAATCCTGATAAAAATGGACCCGCAATTCACTACTCTAGCCCCAAAAGACCTAGGTAGTGAGGCGCAGGGTTTTCTATTTGGGGACCGTTTCATCAAAGAGATGGGAACGTATGCGAACACCTTTAACAACATGGAAAAGAATGAGGCCACAATGAAGAAAGTCTTCAATCCCACTAGAGTTTTTGGCAGGGCCGGCAGATACAGAGGGCGACCTGCCGGCCGAGGAAACAATCCTTACGCCACTTCCCGTACGGGGAACTTGCCCTCACTATCTGCTCCAAAATCCAGAGCATCAGGATTCACGGGATCCTTTTTCCCATCACGTGCCCGACCCTGGCAGGGACGCGGGTTTAGAGGGACGAGAGGCAGAGGATATTTCCGTCGTCCAGCAGGTAATTCCTATACCACATCCCACGATCCCAATCGAGGGACGCACTCACACAGGACACATGGGTCCTCAACACGATACAGGGGTTCACTGTGGATTTCACCGACACTCCATGCCAATCGTCGCCACCACACCCGTTATCACTGTCTTCGACACTTCACGAATTAGTACACACGGAGGTACAAAACCTCCTACAGAAAGAGGCAATAGAAACATCTACTCCCATACCGCGCTTTGTAAGCAACCTCTTCGTAGTTGCGAAGAAAGGGGGCGGATACCGCCCAGTCATCAACCTGAAAGAGTTGAATGGTTGGGTGGTATACCGCCATTTCAAAATGGAAGGAATTCATACAATGAAAAAGTTGTTGATTGCAGGGGATTGGCTTGTCAAATTGGATCTCAAAGATGCCTATTTGACAATTCCGATTCGAGAAGACTTCAGGGACTTCCTCGCATTCCCCTGGAATGGCAGAATGTGGAGGTTCACATGTCTCCCATTCGGTCTATCGTCAGCCCCCTGGTGTTTCACGAAACTCACGAAACCAGTGATAGCTCAGTTACGATCAAAAGGAGTGCGCTTAGTGATCTACATCGACGACATTCTCATCATGTCGCAGTCACACTCCACCATACAACTACATCTACGATGGACCATTCAACTGTTACAGGATCTCGGATTTCTGATCAACATGGAAAAATCGATCCTAGTTCCGTCACAAAAACTGGAGTTTTTAGGCTTCATTCTCGACTCGGTACTCCAGACCCTGAACCTCCCGAACTCGAAGGTCCTTTCCCTCCGGAAGGAAGTCCGAACACTACTTCGCCATCGCTCCACTTCCCTGAGACAAATTGCACGAGTCATAGGACTTATGTCAGCCACACGACACGCAATATTTCCAGCCCCCCTGTTTTTCAGAGCCCTCCAGAGATTGAAGGCCCGTTTTCTCCGGTCCGGCTCTTCATACAACAGGATAGTGGAGATCACGGAGGACGCAACCACCGATCTCCAATGGTGGATTACAGACTTACACCAACTTTGGGATTTCTGTTTCCAACATCACCTCCATGTGACGGCACAGTTCATTCCAGGGCTCTCGAATGTGGTCGCGGACTGGAACTCACGGCATTGGCACGACGCAGGAGATTGGTCGCTCCACTCTTCAGTCTTCTCAACGCTCTCTCAGCTGTGGGGTCCCTTCCACACGGATTTGTTTGCTTCCCGGCTGAATGCAAAGCTACCGACGTTCTTCAGCTGGCGCCAAGATCCAGATGCGGCAGCAACAGATGCGTTCCTTCAAGATTGGGGACCGGGACGCCCATATGCGTTTCCTCCATTTGCGTTGGTTCAGAAAGTTCTGAATGTAATTCGGACGCGACACCTCACCTTGGTTCTGGTGACCCCGTTCTGGCCGTCTCAAGCATGGTTCTCATCCATCCTGGACCTCGTGATAGACGATCCCCGCTTGATCCCATCCTTCGAGGACGTATTACTGGATCCGGATCACAGACCCCACCCATTGATCTTGTCAGGTCAACTGCAGCTCATGGCATGGGTACTTTCGGGATCGATGGATCAGCGAGCGGCTTATCAAGCTCGGCTACCTCGTTGCTCCATCGCTCCTGGGCTCCGGCAACTAGAGGAGTGTACGCCTCCTGTTGGACAAGATGGTCTAGCTGGTGTATTGAACGGGCTCAAGATCCCTTTTCAGCACCTCTGACACACGTCCTGAATTTCTTGTCTTCAGTTTTTGACTCGGGCACAGCTTACCGTTCTCTTAATGTGTTGAGATCAGCCATGTCGGCTGGACATGTCGGTTTCGGGGGCGTTCCTCTTGGACGACATCCCTTAGTCTGCCGGCTCCTTCGAGGGGCCCGTTTTGCTCGTCCTCCTCGTCCTCGATATGTGGTAACATGGGATGTTACTGTAGTGCTACGTTTCCTCCTCGCTTGGCCGGATAATCATGGATTATCGTTACGCCGACTCTCGGCTAAGTTACTAATGTTACTGTGTTTGGTTTCGTGTAAAAGAGTGGGAGATGTGAGAGCGTTAGACTTTGGAGTTCGCTCTTTTTTGCCAGAAGGCGTAAGATTTAATATCTCCCGTCGTACCAAGACGTCCATCTCACAGGCGTTCTTTCCGTCTTTTTCCTCACAACCGTGGTTATGTCCGGTTAGATGTTTACAGGAATACGAGGAACGTACTCTACCCTTTAGACGTATGGAGGAAGTGGCGCCTTTGTTTATATCTTTCAAACCCCCCTTCCTCCCGGTTACCTCACCCACTCTGGCTAGGTGGATTCGTTGGTTGTTGGATTTAGCAGGGATTGACACCTCCCAATTCGGGGCACATTCAGTTAGAAGCGCCATTGCTTCCAAAGCAGTTTCCTCTGGTTGTCGATTGGAAGACCTGTTACGCTCCGCGGACTGGTCACGAGAATCCACTTTCAGGGAGTTTTACTTTAAACCCGTATCACATTGGTCGTCCGATGTTTTTGATGTTTAATTTTCCTCTAGCTTTGAACTTGCAAATAGGAGCCTCCGTGTCATGCCTTAAAATTACAAAATTTTCCTATTCCATAACGGAAAGTTTGAATTTTATTAATGACACGGAGGCGAGTATTTCCCTCCCATTTTACAAACCCTCCCTTTTATATATGGTTCTGTTATGTTATTGTCATGTATGAGTAAATAAAAACATGGACTCTGTGTCATCTTTATTCAGTTACTGTGATTACTTATCTGTACACTGTGTGTTTATTCAATAAAATTATTTATTGCTCCTATGGGTTCTGAAATCTTTTCAGCGCTAGTACCGCGTGTCTTGAGTGTTGCACGCAGTTGCTGTTATTGTTCTAACACACCCTTCGTGTTTTGTGCTTTTATTACAGCCACTGGCCCACCTGTTTGAATCTGAATTCTTTCGATTCCTTTCCTCCTGGATCACTCGTCTTCGACTCCGCAAGGAAAAGATTTCAAGTGTCGTTTTAGGCTTCTTCGTAGTTTTCAAGAAAGAGGCTTAATGGACAGCAGGGGGAATCTTATGTTAACTCAGGACAGTCCATACTGCGTTATGGAAGGGGGTGTTGCAGGACGTACCATGTTGGTACTATTGTTTTTCTTATCAAAGTTATATATATTATATACATATATACTTTTCTGTCTTCTTACTCTTGCTACTGTTTATTAAAGTAAGAAAGAGACTGCAAATACTCGCCTCCGTGTCATTAATAAAATTCAAACTTTCCGTTATGGAATAGGAAAATTTTGTAATTATTCATCTTTATTGTTTAAGACTGCTCCAATCCTGTGATCCCAGTAATTCCATTTTCATTTTAATTGGTTTCACAGAGATTTCATTATATATAATTCTCTTGAAGGTTTCATTATATATATACTTTTTCTTTACAATAAATCATGGTATTTAAATTAATTTAATAGTTTAATTTTCTATTTAGTTGGTATACTTCACTCGGATATAGCTTTAGACATAGATCATTTGCCAATCATTGTTATTGTTTTTGTCCCATTCTTCATCCTTACATGGAGTGATTATTTTTGAGCGCAGAAAATATGCTTTCCTGCTACTTTTGTGTCACTGCATAATTGCGTGGCGCGGGCTCATAATCATTTGGCAAATTTATTGTGGACATACTTGCCAATTGGAAACTCTTTCCGTTGCTCCGATGCAGTATCATTTTTATTCTTAATATTGTGTTTTTTACACCATGATGTCTCCTTCTTTACTTAGGCGATTTTTTTCAGGGATAATTTCATCATTGTTTCTAATACATTTTGCTTAGCGATCATCATCATTATATTTTTTCTTTTATGATATCTACATTTCACCAGTTAATTTAAATTTTATCATATCATGATTCAATTTCTTGTAATAACGGCATACTAGATTACCGATATTTACATTGACATAATATAGTGAAAAAAAAATTCTCTCGTCTATCAGCTACTTAGGTACATGTTATCAACATAGGGATCACTATTGGACCTCCCGGTTGTCGATCTTCATGGCAGCCATACGATTTGACTGTCTGCCATCCCCCTGTCCCATTGGCCAGTGAACCGGCTGGGGCGGAACATTTACAATTTAAATACCTCAGCCTGTCATTTAGTCCGTAAGCACTCCTGACGAGCCATTAGTGGCGAAACGCGCGTCGGGTGCATCTTACAGGCAAGAACCCCTCCTTTGTCATTCTGGGGAACCGCACTTTGAGACCCCAACATATATATATACCCAGCTGTTGGGTCTTTGTAGTAATGGCAATTTGGATCGTTATAACGATATGCTTGTACTAGGCTAATTGCGCCAAAACCTTTTTTCCTTTTGGGAGTGTCTTGCCTTGGATTACTCTGCTATATACACGTGCAGCTTTTTTCACGTTTCTATATTGTTATCTTTTCTACATATGTCACAATACTTTGAGGTGACCCTTGAAGGCCACCTATTGTATTGACTATTGATCACGTCGTCTGCCGTTACACCCAATAATCTTTATAGCAGAACTTTTCTTGTTTTTAAACTCATTATATATTTGTTTTGAATGCACTGTTTATTATTTTTTGTCTGTTTGTTTGCCGTTTTAATCAAGTCCAATAAAAGTTAAATATTATTTTGGTCTCTGGGAGACACTAGTACCCTGATATTCGTATCAGAGTAACTGAATTTTTTCCTTTTTTGTTTACTGTGTATTTTCATTTAATTTTTTTATATATTAGCAGCACAAAAGGTGCAGCACGAGACCGAGGAGGACGATGACGAGGGAGAGAGGGAGCCGCAGGAGGAGGCCACCAGTCCAGGTTTTTTTTTTTACTGTTGTTATGTATTTTGCAACGACTTTTGCTGAAAACCACAAACCTTTTTTGTTTACTGTGTATTTTCATTTAATTTTTTTATATATAGCACCGGAAGATATAGTGACGGTGGTGGTGGAGGAGGAGGTGGAGTAGGATGAGGAAGAGGAGGGGGAGTCGGAGACACAGGAGGCCGCCAGCACTGGTATAGTGTTATATTTTTTAAAAGAGTTTCAGTCAAAAATATAACCTGCTTTACTTTTACTTACTGTATTTTCCTTCTTTCATTTATTGGATATAAAGCAGCCGGAGAAGCCAGACCTGACAGCCGGTCCAGCAGCATCAGGAGGGCAATAGGGGAACTGCAGGCAATACAAATTAAAGTTAATGCCATAACGGAGTTGCTCCCTGGCTTGAGTGAGAACCTGGACAATGTGGTGGAAGTCCTGGAGGCTCTCTGAGTGACCAGCCTCCTCCTCCCTCCCTATTGACATTGTTAATTTTTTTGTTTATTAGTGTTGTGACTGTTTCCCTGTTGGGCAGTTTTTCCTTTTTATTGTAAATAAATGTTATATTTTTCTATATTTTCCTGTTTGTGTGCGTTGCTTTTCCTTACTTAATAAGTTAATATGTATTGCTTGGTTTCTTTTCCACACTGTTAAAATTATATGTACATAAATTTATTGACATTTCTATGGACCCTTTGTCATAAATTTGTCAACATATTTATTTGTGGCCATGAATGTGACTGTGCACAATTGCACATTACACTGCCTGGCCAAAAAATGTCACACACTAACACAACATTCTTGTACTGCCTTGAGATTTGATTACAATACATTTTACCGTGGCATTGTTTTGTTAAGCTTAGGCGATGTCACAACAACATGGATTTTTGTCCACTCCGCCACAGTCACATTCATTCATTGTATAACCAAGAATTTATAAAAAAATATTGATGGCAGGACTGCGTGAAGTCTTCTCCGACACAACCCAAAGATTCTCAGTGCGGCTCAGGTCTAGTTTATTTGCCCCTGTTCGCGGCTTCACGCAACACCTCCTCCCAGCTATGAGCTCTCTCTCTCCCACCGCTGCCCGCTAAGACGCTGCCCGGCGCCAATATGGTCACGTCTTTGCAGGAAGACAACAGTGTGGGGGAACGGCAGCTGCCGACAGTCCAGCCAAGACCTCATCGTGTGAGGGCGTGTGATTGTTGAGAGGATGAGGGGTTTGGGGCGTGTAGTGAGGGGGGTGAGGGGTTTGGGGCGTGTGGTGAGGGGGGTGCGAGGGGTGAGGGGTTTGGGGCGTGTGAGCGTTGTGCGGGGGGAGGGAGGCGGGAAGCGAGAGAGAGGTGTCGTGATGTGGATGATGTGAGGGAGAGGGGTGGGAGGAAAAGGGAGGGCAGTGGCAGTTCCTCCTCCACCCTGTCCTTACATGTACTCCAGCTTGTGCAGAAAAAGGGGCCAAGGTTTACCACCGATGAGAAAAATGCTCTGCTGGCGGCGGTGGTGTCCGATAAGAAAAAACTTCTCATCTAAGAGTAACAAGGCCATGAAGAGTAGAGGGCTGCATGCTGGGGAGTACGGGTGAGGGATGCTGTTTACAGTTTTTTAGTTAACACGGTCCAGCATACAAACCCATTGAACCATTGAATGCATTCGTCACCGGTAAGTAAATTAAAAGATTTTTTATAGATCATGAATATGAATAGTAATGGACCGAATTAAAAGAACACACACACCCGTATTTGCTTCGCATTCGAACTTTAGAATTTGAACATAGAACACAATGTAAGTCTATGGTTCTCAAAAAGTTTGAAAATTAAAGTGCCCTTCGAGAGGGCATATATAATATATATGTGTGCAAGATAGGCTACTGCCCTGGGGAACAGGAAATAAACAAAGAAAAAATAAAGATTTTAAAAAAAAATTGCACCTATTTGAGTATTTGTATAATCATGACTAACTACCGAATTTGAAATGTTAAAAAAGGTGTGGGAAAGGTTTTACAACAAGGTGTGGAAAATGTTTAAGTCCCATAGGGTTCCCTTCATTGTTAAAAAAATTCACGTTTAAAATGCAATATCTACCAAACCTTTCTTATAATATTCTACAGGTAAGGTAAGGGTGTCTTTAATATTTATATAGTATTTTTTTTTTTTTTTTAATCCTGCCATTTTTTTTTTAATCTTTGTTCGAAATTTTTTCCAATGGTCCAAAAAGTTTGCTGTTTTAACTTTTCCAACTGCCGATGTTCAAATCAACTTTTCAAACTGATTTAAACCAGCAGCCCATCCCTAATCAATCATGATGAATAGGTAGCACACCTGACTAAACAAACACAGTATAGGACCGAACATTATAATGTTCATTGTTCACTGACCCAACAATGAATAAATACAATTTTTTGGATTTTTTTTAAATAATAATTGTTTTGTCAATAAATGATAAGGAGTGGAGAGGAGACACATGATATAACTTGTTAACAAAACTATTTATTTCTTGTAGCACAAAATATAGTAAAATAAAAAAATATCTTAATAGATCAGAACTGTAAATACTTAAAATCACATAAAATTTGTCTCCTACTATAGTCACAACTTTGCTGCAATCAGTTCTAACTTCTTGTAAATGGAGAAAAATTGTTTAGTGACCCGACAATGAATGCAATTTGTTAGAAAAAAATTTTTTAACTAAAAAAAATGTTTTGTTCTTTAGTTATTATGACTGCAAATGCAAGGCGACTGTACAGCGCAAGTTGGAGAAAGAACAGAAGATGCGCCATGGGGAACTGAGCCTGTGGGAGAGGCGTCTGGTGGTGGATCATCATCACCCTCCTCTTGGATGTCACGACGGGTCAGGAATCGGGATACATACGACTACGGACGGACTATGAGCACGACAGACAGCAGAGAGCTGGTGAGTTAAATGAAAAGAAATAGATTGTTACATAAAGCAATCACTGTTGGTCAAAAAGAGTACAGAAATCCCACTGATTGGCCAGGCCATATTGCACCGTATAGCAAAATGAACTGATCTGCATGCAATTTCAGGGTCAGTTTGACTCTGAATAATTACCCATAATGTATGTAAAAAAAAATTTGGTCTTTTTCACAACACTTGAGACTTGCCTTTTGCTTGACATTCCTATTTTACGGATGCATCGCACCAGAGGGATCAGCTCCAAGGCAGCACGTCTGGGGCCCTTTCCAGTGAATACCTACAAAACTAACACAAGGGATAAAGAATTAGGGAGAGGGGGTAGAGGGAGGGAGTGAGGGGGAGAGAACGAACCTTTATCCATCCATCTGCTAAGTATTGTACTTTTGTCTTTAACAACGGTAGTCCGTAACGTGGCATGATGCATCCTGTGGGAAGAAGAGTACCATCACCCGCTGTCAGTCCTCCTGCACGAGTGCACATAAGTAATGTATGCGCGCTGCACACTCACACTGCAGGAAGAAAGAACACAATCCTAAATCAATTGCACAGATGTTACAGAATAAGAATTATAAACTTTGCTTGTTTCTTGTCTCCTATTACAGTTGAACAGCCATGTCCAATCCACCAGGATACCTTGGAGAGGCTGGTTTTAATTTTCAGACACAACGGCTTGGACAGGAGATCAGGAAGCAGACCCAGACTGTGAAACGTCTTGCGTCTGCGTCCATAAATACCTTGTAATACAGTATTAGTGCGCTGTTTATATTTTAATTATTATATTTATGTTTAATTATATATATTTGTAAAAGTCCCAGGAAGACATACTTGAAAACTGTAAAAAAAAATAAAAAAATTATCCTTTACGGTAAAATAGTTACTAGAATTTTTTTATTTTTTTTTAAAAAAATTAAATTAATTCATTATGATTTAATTATTTATATATTGTAAATATAATATATTATTATTGTCTATTTATTGTAAATATATTAAATCCAAATTAAATTATTGATTTTTTAAATATATTATTGTCTATTTATTGTCAATTTAATTCATCGAAAATTTCTTACCATATGCAGTCTGTCTGCAGTGCAAAGCTCGTCATAAAGTATCTTCCATTTTCTTCACCCATTTCAAGGTAAAAAAAAAATCAAAACTGTGAAAGGAAGAGGTATTTCCAGATTAATATCTATATAATAAAACCGTTTTAAAGTCCGTCGCCATCAACTTACTTGCACATTGCGCATGCGTGAAGAGGAATCTGCCGGCCGGCCTGCGCGAGGGGAGGAAATCCTGTCCGTTGGTGGGAAAGCTGTGTGAGGAGGAAGCTCAAGGGCCGGCCCACAGCCAATAGATGCAGTGTGTACCAAATCAATAACATACTTGGGGATTAAATTAGCCTCGTCCATACCCAACTTAGTGAACTTGAACTACACCCCCCTTCTAACCGCTACTAAACATATGCTTTATAAATGGAGAAAGGTGCGTCTTTCCTGGTTTGGGAGGATCTCTGCGGTTCGAATGACTTTACTACCTAAATGGCTGTATTTATTTAGAGCTCCCCCAATAGCTGTTCCGAAATCATTAATTCAAGAGGTACAAAAAAAAATAGTACATAAATATTTATGGTTAGACAAGCGACCAAGAGTGGGGGCATCACTTCTACGCTGTAGGTGGGATAGGGGAGGGGTTAATGTCCCACAGTTTCCAATATATTATGCAGCATCTACTCTTGCCTCCACCATCTCCTTTTTTCAAGATTTAGCCCCCCCATGCTGGGTCTCCATAGAATTGTCCGCTTCTTATCCCCACGATATTGCAACTCTGCTCTGGACTCCGAGACACTGTAGACCTGAGTTGATAGTCATCACCCCCCTTACGTCACAAGCACTGTGTGTCTGGGATAAATAAATAGGTAACATGTCAAGATTTTTCCAATATTCATTGGTTACTCCTATCCAGGTGTTGAAAAGAGTATTACCAACCTTCCCGGTGTCTAAATGGGAATTACATGGGGTTAAACATATCCGAGACTTTTTCTCTAAGACTGGTATGCATTCGTTTGCGCAACTACAGACTTTATACAAACTTCCAGGGGGGTTCTTGTTCTATTTACAGATTCAACATTGGATGCGGGCGGTGGGAATTTTACCACACTACTCGGTAGATAAAGCTCAATTGTCTGGGGTGGAATCTCTTACGACTTGGAATGGACCACCGTCCGAACTAATTTCAACTAGCTATATGACACTGATGACAGATATGTCCCCATCTACATTCTCCCATCAAAAAGCTTGGGATACAGACCTTAATTCAACTTTGACACAGTCACAATGGACCCAAATTTACTGGTTTGATCTTAAAGCAACAAGAAATGTGACCTTACTTGAGACGAGACAAAAATTCTTATACTGATGGTACTTAACGCCAGCTAGATTGGCCAAATTTCAGCCAAATAATACTGAGAAGTGTTGGAGATGCCAGGGTGGGGTGGGAAACTATATCCATGTGTGGTGGAACTGCCCTCCGTTGTATTCGCTATGGAAACAAATTCACTCCCTTCTTGATAAAGTATTGGGCATAGTCCTTCCATTTACCCCTGACGCAATGTTATTGAGGGCGATCCCTCAACGGCTAGGTCGAAAACACAAAACGGTGTTGTATCATGTAATTACCACAACTATGTTGTTAGTAGCACGTAACTGGAAGTCACTTATGGTACCGGAGTTAAAAGATGTGACGGATGCCGGTCTACGTTTCGTACGTATGAACAAATAGCAACGCGACTTCTAGAGTTGAGGGCACCATTGGAGGATCCATGGGTACTGTGGGACCTGCGTTCTATGTAATACTATGTGAGATTATCGGTAGGATCACCCTCTGACTGTGTAAAGTGTTCATAAATATATAAATAATGATATAAGAATTTTAAAAAAAAAAATGCCTATGACAAGTAAGAATTGGAATGTGGGCGAGAGCTTCCGTATACCATCACTGTTTGATACTGTGAAAAATAAGCTGATAACAAAAATTGAGTGCCATCTTATCTTTTTTTTTTCTCTTTCGTTTGCTGTATTATTGTACTTTCCTTTATATGTACTTGTGTTACCATATTGATGAAACCACTGACCCCCTTTTATTCCTTTCTGTATCCTTCCTTTGACTTTTAAAAAAATAAAAATTTAATTAAAAAAAAAAAAGAAATATAATAGAGATTTAGAGGATTATAAATATGGGTGCAATATAGATCCCTATAAAAAAAAAAAACGACCTTAAATTTTTCAGTATATTCTGGTAACAAGCCAAAATATGATTGGGGATCCCTGTATACAAACCAACAGCTAGGAGGGTATCCCGAGAGAGGTGTCCCTTCATTTACAAGTATCCCTAAGAGTATTCTTAAAGAAAGGAGACAACATATATCAGGACAACAATCACTCCCAAATCTCCAATATAGACAAAATGGAGAAGGAAATCTCCCATATAAAAAAAAACATCCGAAAAATCACATTATGCTTCTGAAAAAGCACACCATACACCTAAGAGAGGGAATGAAACAAGGTACCTAAATATGATCGATAGACTTCGTGAAGAACCCAATAAACAGTCTCTCCAACATACACAGAATCAAGGGTACTCTTATCGTAGAGTGAGTTTTCTCTCCAAGTACTAATAAGAATAATGGAACATCTACTCTATCTCCCTCTCAAGATCTTTTTCTTTTTGAATCCCCTATATCTTCATCAGAAGTAACGGGAGGTAGTAGTATTAAGAAACTTCAAGTAAAACAAAAAGAATGGAATTAATGAAGTTTTTTGGAAAGGTCGACCATTGAAGGAACTCCTTCAACCGATCCATTGTTCGGTCCCTTTCAAGAAATCCCCACAGTCGACCAATTGCCCTGTCCCTTTGGAGCCAGACATCGAGATCCTGACACAAACAAGAAAAAGAACCATAGAAGGCATAGACGAGGGAGGAGGAAGAGAGGGACTCCCGAAAAGAGAGACGAAACCCCTAGGAAAATCCATAGATGACAATAAGGGAATCTTCAATCTCATCTCCAGAATACTCACAAAAGATGAGACCTCTGTTCTAAATAAGGGGACTTAGAAACATAGAAAAATGTCGGCAGATAAGAACCTTTCGGCCCATCTAGTCTGCCCAATTACATGGATACTTTACCTGGATTTATCTTTTGTTTAGGATAGCCTTATGCCTATCCCATGCCTGCTTAAATTCAATCACTGTTTTGGCCTCTACCACTTCAACTGGAAGGCTGTTCCATGTATCCACCACCCTCTCAGTAAAATAATGCTTCCTGATGTTACTTTTAAACCTTTGCCCCTCTAATCTAAGACTATGTCCTCTTGTTTTGCTATTTTGTTTCCTTTTAAATATACTCCCTTCCTCTACCTTGTGGATTCCCTTTACGTATTTAAATGTTTCTATCATATCTCCTCTGTCTCGTCTTTTTTCCAAGCTGTACATGTTAAGATCATTAAGCCTTTCCTGGTAACTTTTCTCCTTCAAGCCGTACACCATTTTAGTAGCCCTTCTCTGAACTCTCTCTAAGATGTCTATATCCTTCTGGAGATACGGTCTCCAGTACTGCACACAGTACTCCAAGTGAGGTCTCACCAGTGCTCTGTACAGTGGCATGAGCACTTCCCTTTTCCTACTGCTAATACCTCTCCCTACACAACCAAGCATTCTGCCAGCATTTCCAAGCATTCTGCAAGCATTTCCTGCTGCTCTATTACATTGACTACTTACCCTTAGATCCTCTGAAATAATGACCCCTAAATCCCAACCCTCAGATGTTGAGGTTAGGACTGTATCAAATATTCTATATTCAGCCCTTGGGTTTTTACGTCCCAGGTGCATTATCTTGCATTTATCCACATTAAAACTCAATTGCCACAACTCCGACCGACTTAAATTCACCCCTAGCCGGAAGGTTGACCCATTTAAAATGTATATCGACATCCAAAAATTTCAGAGAAAGTATTGTCTGAAAAAATATTTTTTGAAGATTACAATGGAACGAGAAGTTACTAATGATGGGTATGTGCATACTCAACTTAAGGACAAATCATCTTTTTTTCCGAAACAATTTCGGACGAAATGAAAGCGTTCAAAATTACCGTGATGCGGGAAGTTCGTGCTATTAAGCAAACAAAAATGCCAACCCAATCTTACTTCAAAAGAATTTAGGGCCTTAAAAAGTTTAAATGAAGACCAAACGATTATTATAAAACCGGCAGACAAAGGAGGGGGGGGGGGGTTGTTATCCTCCCACGGGATATGTACAATCAGGAGGCATTGAAAGAACTAAACGACGTTAAGACCTACTCCAAAACTACAAGAGAGCAGATGAATCATGCCCAAGAAATATGTAGAGATTTACTTCAAAAAGGGAATCAATTGGGGATCATTAATGAAACCGAATTTAAATATCTAAATGTTATTCATCCAAAAATCCCAGTATTCTATTTGCTACCGAAGATCCATAAAAATTCCAATAATCCTCCGGGACGACCGATCATATCTGGGATTGAATCTAGCACTAGTCATCTATCTCAATACATAGATATTTTACTCCAACCTTTAGTTAAAACCACTACCTCATATGTTAAGGATACGACAAATGTATTACAACTGATTGATCAGATTCAATGGGAACCAGATTATATTCTGGCTACGTGCGATGTCACCTCATTATATAGCATTATACCACACAGAATAGGATGTGAAGCTATTAAATATTTTTTAGAGAAAGGGAATTTATACCCCCCAGATCAGACTGATTTTGTCTTGGAAAGTATCGAATTCATTTTAAAGAATAATTTTTTTATGTTCAAAGGGCAAATGTATCGCCAGGAACTGGGGGTTCCAGGAGGTGCTTGTGTGGGGGGGTTCCAGGAGGTGCGTGTGAGGGTTGTAGGAGGTGCGTGTGTGGGGGGGTTGCAGGAGGTGCGTGTGTGGGGGGTTCCAGGAGGTGCGTGTGTGTGTGGGGGGTTGCAGGAGGTGCGTGTGTGGGGGTTGCAGGAGGTGCGTGTGTGGGGGGTTCCAGGAGGTGCGTTTGTGGGGGTTCGTGTGTGGGGGGTTCCAGGAGGTGCGTGTGTGGAGGGTTGCAGAAGGTGCATGCGTGTATGTGTGGGGTTTGCAGGAGGTGGTGTGGGGAGGTTTTCAGGAGGTGTGGGGTTTGCAGGAGGTGTGTGGGGGGTTGCAGGAAGTGCGTGTGGTGGGGGTTGCAGGAAGTGTGGATGGGGGTTGCAGGAAGTGCGTGTGGGGGGGTTGCAGGAGGTGCGTGTGTGTGGGGGGTTGCATGTGCATGTGTGGGGGCAGGAGGTGCGTGTGGGGGGGGTTGCAGGAGGTGCGTGTGGGGGGGGTTGCAGGAGGTGCGTGGGGGGGTTGCAGGAGGTGCGTGGGGAGGTTGCAGGAGGTGCATGTGTGTGGGGGGTTGCAGGAGGTGCGTGTGTGGGGGGTACAGGAGGTGCGTGTGTGGGGGGTTGCATGTGCATGTGTGGGGGCAGGAGGTGCGTGTGGGGGGTTGCAGGAGGTGCGTGGGGGGGGTGCAGGAGGTGCGTGGGGGGGTTGCAGGAGGTGCGTGGGGAGGTTGCAGGAGGTGCGTGTGTGGGGGGTTGCAGGAGGTGCGTGTGTGTGGGGGGTTGCAGGAGGTGCGTGTGTGGGGGGGTTGAAGGAGGTGCGTGTGGGGGGTTGCAGGAGGTGCGTGTGTGGAGGGTTGCAGGAGGTGCGTGTGTGGAGGGTTGCAGGAGGTGCGTGTGTGGAGGGTTGCAGAAGGTGCATGCGTGTATGTGTGGGGTTTGCAGGAGGTGGTGTGAGGAGGTTTGCAGGAGGTGGTGGGTTTGCAGGAGGTGGTGGGTTTGCAGGAGGTGTGTGAGGAGGTGGTGAGGAGGTTTTCAGGAGGTGGTGTGGGGTTTGCAGGAGGTGGTGAGGAGGTTTGCAGGAGGTGGTGGGGAGGTTTGCAGGAGGTGGTGGGGAGGTTTGCAGGAGGTTGTGCGTGGGGGGTTTGCATGAGGTGGTATGGGGAGGTTTGCAGCAGGTGGTGTGGCGGGTTTGCAGGAGGTTCTGTGTGTAGTGGTTTGCAGGAGGTGGTGTGGGGAGGTTTGCAGGAGGTGGTGGTGTGAGGTTTGCAGGAGGTGGTGGTGTGAGGTTTGCAGGAGGTGGTGTGTGGGGGGTTTGCAGGAGATGGTGGGGGGTTTACAGGAGGTGGTGTGTGGAGGGGTTGCAGGAGATGGAGAGTGTGTGTGTTTGCAGGGGGTGGGAGCTGCACGCAGTGAGGAGAGAGACTCACATGGAGAGGAACACAGAGAGGAGGAAGTGCTGAGTCAGGGGGAGGAGTTGGCTGCACGCACTGCATCTATTGGCTGTGGGCCGGCCCTTGAGCTTCCTCTTCACACAGCTTTCCCACCAACGGACAGGATTTCTCCCCTCGCGCAGGCCGGCCGGCAGATTCCTCTTCACGCATGCGCAATGTGCAAGTAAGTTGATGGCGACGGACTTTAAAACGGTTTTATTATATAGATATATCGATGATATTTTTATCATTTGGAAAGGGGACAGTCTATCCTTGACAACTTTTTTAGATGGTTTTAACCCCTTAGTGACCGGGCGGTTTTACACAAAACCGTCCTTTAGTGACCGCTGCTGTTTTTACGTCTGCGCTGTTAGTGTAGGACAATTTTTCCTCTTACTCGTTTATTCGACCCACACATATTATACACCCTTTTTCCCGCTATTAAATGGACTTTCTAGAAATACCATTATTTCCATCATATCGAATAATTTACTATAAAAAAAATTATGAAATATGGAGGAAAAAAATGGTAAAAAAACACACTTTTCGTAATTTTAATCCCCAAAATCTACAACCACCAAAAAAAGACCCCGGCTAAATAGGTTCAAAAATTTTGTCCCGAACTAGAAAAACCCAATTTTAATTCATGACTCGGAGGCTCCTATTTTGCATCTCTTTCTTAGCATTTATTAAACAGCAGCATAGAAAAACTTTAACAGAAACTAGCTCCTCCCTTCCCACAGTCCATTGCAACAAGCACCCTCCCCTGCCTATAAACAGGTTCTTCCCGCCAAAATGATCCTCTTTCTTAGCTGCTCGTGACCAGATAAGTACTCTGCGCAGCGCTTCTCAATCTGGTCGGTATTTGGTCCCGGCGTCCCGGTTATAACACGGGCGCCGGCCGAGTATCGGCTATTGCGCTTCGCCCATGTACTTTCACAACCGCTGGTTACGACGCGATTTACATTACGGCCGGATCTACTTCCTCTCGCGGCGGCCCACGTGATCGGCGCGTCGCGCGCGGGAGCTCATTCAGCCGTTTTGCCTGCACGAAGTTAGTCGAGTGATACCATGCCTGCAAAGGGGAAGCGCAAATCACCTCCTCCCTCGGTGGAGTCCGAATGCTCGGGGGACAGCGATGCTGATCAGGTCATTCATTCCCCCACGGGAGACCCGGCCCCCCCTTCCCTGTCTTTATCCTCTGACATACAGGCCTCCATTGCCTCGGCAGTTAAGGCGGAAGTAGCTCACCTATCCTCCAGCTTCTCCAGCTCCCTCCTAGAGGTTCTGACAGCCGTCCAGGCATTACAAAAACCTGCCATACCCGCATCCCCGGGCTCTAGCCCTGCGGAGGGCCTGTCTTCCAGCCCGGCAGTAGTTTTGCCCCCCGATGGGGTGGGCAAAAAGTCAGTGCGGAAGACAAAGCACTTGACTCGAGGGGCTGGCATCCCTGCAGTACTGCCACCACCTGATGTAACACCCCCTCGTAAAAGGGCACTAGTTACCCAAACACCAGCAGCTACTGCTGTTAAAAAACCCAAACAGGTGGATAAATCCCCTCCAGAGGAGGCGGATGGTGAGGACGAGGATTCTCACTCGGATGATCCCGATGGTCTGTCGGCCGGGGATGATGAAGTGGTGCTCCACGCTCCCTATGACGAAATATTCGATATGAGGGACACGGTGACCTATGCCCCTACTGGGGATAAGGCGATAATTTGTGACCCACAAGGGGACCCTCTATTCTACCCTGAGGATCTGTCTCACCCCCGATCCTCTGCCTGGTCACCAAGGCCCCACGTGGAGAAGTGGCTGGACGACCGTATGCGGCGCCCGTTAGATAAGGCCACACGAGACAGGATGCGAGCTGAATGCCCACGTCCCACCACTATGGGAAAGACCTGTCTGACTCCCTTAGTGGACAAAGACTTCCAAAAGTATGTCACCCACCATGGCTGGTCTGCTAAAGCAGGCATCGACCAAGCTTTTAAGAAATGTCAGGATCGTCTCCTAGACACTGTAGGCCCCTTAATAAAATTTTCGACATTGCAGAAGGAGCCAAGGCCCAAGGGGACACCCTGGACCCCTCCATGGTGAGAGGCTGGCTCCAACGCTCCATCTGTTTTTTAGCTAACGCCAATTCCGCCCTCTCGGCTGAGAGACGCAGATCTATTCTGCTTAAGGTGGACAACCAACTAACAGAGAAGGCTGACTCTGATCTCGGCAGTGAAGCCCAAGGGCTATTATTTGGCGAAAAATTCGTCCGAGACCTGGGCAAATACGCCAATACATTCACCTCCCTGGACAAGGTCTCGACCTCTATGAAAAAAGTGTTCAAAGGACGTGTTTTTGGCAAGGCCGGTAGAGCTAGGGGAAACTTTACCGGCCGCCCAGGACCGGGTACCAACACGGCCCAATCCTTCTCCACTCCCACTGCCCCGCAAACGCACGGCGGTGAAACAACGTATTATAACACGGGATTCTTCCCCTCGCGCACCCGCGGCTGGCGCGGTAGAGGCTTCCGTGGCTCCCGAGGGTCCTTCAACTCCCGTCGCCCACCAGGTAAGACTCCAGTTACGCTCGCAGACTGTACCACGGGTGGGGGGACGCATAACGCGCTTTCTTTCCAAATGGAAATCCCTGACTTTGGACCCCTGGGTCCTACAAACAGTCACAGGCTTCCACCTAGACTTCGAATCCGTTCCGACACAAATGACCCTTCCTACACCCCTCCGATTCTCCTCAGAGTGCTCCACGATGGTGGACGAGGAGGTTCGGAGCCTTGCTCGAAGGGTGCTATAGAACGAGTTCAGTCACACACACTAGGTTTGTGAGCAATCTATTCCTAGTGGCCAAGAAAGGCGGGGGCTCACGGCCCGTCATAAATCTAAAGGAACTAAACTCCTTCATAGTGTATCGCCACTTCAAAATGGAAGGCATGAAAGACCTTCCTCCCCTTCTCCTGCCGGGGGATTGGCTAGCAAAGGTGGACCTAAAGGACGCCTATCTATCCGTTCCCGTGACAACCGAACACAGAGACTTCCTGCAGTTTCATTGGCAAGGGGAGCTCTGGCGTTTCTCCAGTCTTCCCTTCGGGCTCTCCTCAGCACCTTGGTGCTTCACCAAACTGCTGAGGCCGGTGATGGCGAATTTACGAGAACGAGGTGTTCGCCTCATTGTCTACCTAGACGACATCCTGCTCCTGGCATCCACGAAAGGGTTACTTTCTCTGCACTTGCAGTGGACCCTCTCCCTCCTGCAGGAACTGGGTTTCGTGGTGAACACGGAGAAATCGGTTCTGCAACCGACCTTGCGGCTGGAATTCTTGGGCCTAATAGTGGATTCGACATCCATGCGGCTCACTCTTCCAGCCGACAAGCTTTACACGATAGAGAAAGAGGCGCGCTCTCTTCTAAGAGAGGTTCCTTGTTCCCTGAGAGCTCTTGCTCGCATGGTAGGCCTCCTCTCGGCCACCAGGCTGGCAATACCCCCAGCTCCCCTGCACTATCGAGCCCTCCAACGCCTGATGGCCCGTTTCCTCCGGGAGGGAGTACCTTATTCTGGGATGATAACCCTCTCGGACGAAGCTCGCCACGATCTCACGTGGTGGACGACGGACCTCCGATCCTGGAACGGGAAAGCGATCCTTCCGGCCCCCCCTTGCCTCACAATAGAGTCGGATGCTTGCCGCTCCGGTTGGGGAGCTCGCTGCGGCCCTCTGGAGACAGGGGGCGGTTGGTCGGCGGAGGAGACTCTCCTCCACATCAATTGCCTCGAGCTGCTTGCAGGCTTGTTTGCAATCCAGTGCTTCGCCAAGGGACTCCGGGATTGCACCATCCTCCTGCGCATGGACAATTTCCCGGCGGTCCGCAACATCAACGCCCTGGGGGGTCCCAGGTCCCCCATGCTCACACTGCTAGCTCAGCGGTTTTGGGCACATTGCTTCGCGTCGGGGCTCGCGATTCAGGCACAATTCCTCCCAGGTCTCGACAATGTGGTAGCGGATTGGAACTCCAGACACACGCTGGATTCGGGCGATTGGAGGCTGCTACCCGCAGTCTTTGCTCGTCTTTCGAATCTCTGGGGTCCGTTCACGACCGATCTGTTCGCCTCGCGTCTGAACCGCCAGCTTCCGAAGTTTTACAGCTGGCGTCCAGACCCCGAGGCGAGAGCAACGGATGCGTTCCTACAACCTTGGTCCCGGGGACGGCTCTACGCCTTTCCCCCTTTCGCCATGGTGGCTCGCACCCTAGCCAGGGTTCGTTCACAAACAGCGACCCTGGTCTTGGTGGCGCCCCTCTGGCGGAGCCAATCTTGGTTTCCGGCCCTCCTAAGATGGCCATAGATCAACCGAGGGTGTTGCCTTGCCCTCCGGATCTCATCACGGATCCGGACGGCAAACCACACCCCCTTATCACGTCTCACTGTCCGTTGACTGCATGGTTGGTGTCCGGGGACCCGGCTTTGTCGTTGGAGTTTCGGAACGCACTGACGCCTTGCTCCAACGCGCATGGGCTCCCGGTACCCGAGCAGTCTACGGCACGGCTTGGTCCCGGTGGATTCGCTGGTGTATGGATGGGGGTCTGGATTCCCTTTCAGCCCCTGTGACGGCCGTGCTAGATTTCCTCACGGATCTCTTCGAACGGGGATTAGCATACCGGACGGTTAATTCATTTCGCTCGGCGATTTCGGCAGGCCACCTCGGTTTCCAGGGGGTCCCGGCGGGACGTCACCCCCTGGTCTGTCGGTTACTGCGCGCCGTTCGCTTATCGCGTCCCCGCGCCCCCGATATTCTTCCACATGGGACGTCTCCGTGGTCCTTAACTTTCTAACAGCGTGGCCGGATAATGACGATCTATCCCTACGCCAACTGTCCGCAAAATTGGTGATGTTATTTTGCTTGCTTTCATGTAAACGGATCAGCGACGTTCGCGCACTGGACTTTGGGGCACGCTCCTTTCTACACGATGGTGTACGCTTTGATGTCTCGCGCCGTACAAAAACGGCCATTACCTCGGTTTTCTACCCTGGGTTACCTGATCGCCCGCGGCTTTGCCCGGTTCGCTGCCTGCGCGCTTACGAAACGCGCACGACTGCTTGGCGCCCTCTAGATATTGCGCCTTTATTTCTCTCCTACGTGGTTCCCCACCGCCCGGTGTCATCCACTTCGCTAGCCCGATGGGTGCGTTGGGTGATGGCATCGGCCGGTGTGGACGTCTCCACGTTTGGCGCGCATTCTACGCGCAGCGCCATGGCTTCCTCAGCGGTGCTGTCAGGCTGCCGGTTAGAGGATCTCATGAGAGCGGCGGACTGGTCCAGGGAATCGACCTTCCGGACGTTCTATTTGAAGCCTGTCGATCATTGGTCGGCTGCGGTCCTAGACAGGCTTTGAATATGCAAAATAGGAGCCTCCGAGTCATGAATTAAAATTGATAATTTTCCTAAGTATGACGGGAAGTTAGAATTTTAAGAAAGACTCGGAGGCGAGTATTTTCCCGCCCAGTCCCACCCTGGGTTTTTCTGTTAAGCGGCTTGGGCGTAGGCTCGCCGGTTCATAGTTTTCATATTATCCCTCTTCTTCCCACAGCCTCCTGATTTTCTCCAGTCTCGATTGGATGGTTGCCTCGTTGTTTGGTTCTTCTGCCCGTTGGATGATGACTCACACGCAAGAAAGAGGATCATTTTGGCGGGAAGAACCTGTTTATAGGCAGGGGAGGGTGCTTGTTGCAATGGACTGTGGGAAGGGAGGAGCTAGTTTCTGTTAAAGTTTTTCTATGCTGCTGTTTAATAAATGCTAAGAAAGAGATGCAAAATACTCGCCTCCGAGTCTTTCTTAAAATTCTAACTTCCCGTCATACTTAGGAAAATTATCAATTTTAACATGCGTTTGCTTTTTAACCCCTTCACTGCTGAGACAGTTCACCTATGTGCGCTGCGCTCATTCTGACCATTTTGTGCTAATTATTTTTAGATGACAGCCTAGGTCCTATTTAATTAAACTCCCCCCAGACAAAAAAACTTTAAAAAAAAAAAACATTTTTTTATTTTTTTTATTATTTTTTTTTTATTTAATTTTTTTTAAAAAAAAAATTTTAAAACCAAACCTGGTCATGTTTGGTATCATTTGAAAGCCCATAATCAGGCCATCCAGCTGCCATGGATCGGGAGATAAAGGGATCCTTAGGATCCCCTTATCTCTACATGGCCGCTAGAGGGTTAACTGGCCCACTGACATCCTCACACATATGGTGAGGTTGTCAGTGGGTGGGGGGGACCTGGAGGCTTGGCTGACATCCAAGATGTCAGCCCCCCTCCAGGTTTGAATCGCGTTTTGGCGCCAATTGGCGCCGAAAAGCGATCCGGCGGCGAAACTGTTAATGCCATACACCGCTGGAAAGGGGAGGCTCTCCCCTCTCCAGCGGTGCAAACGGCATCTCCCTAGCTTCAATGGTTGGGGAGATAGAGGGCTCCGAAGGAGCCCCCCCCTCCCCTCCATTGAAACACATGGGGCCACCTTCTGATGACGTCACCACGCAGCGTGGCGACGTCATCAGCCTCGCCTGCCCATGTAAATCACATGGGCAGGCTTCCGCCCTGCCAGATCGCCGTGGGATCCGACGAGGGAGGTGAGTATCGGGCGGGAGGGGGATTTGGCGCCGCTGACGTACCCTGTACGTCCGCGGGTCTAAGGGAGACCCGAGGACAGGACGTACAGGGTACATCAGGGGTCATTAAGGGGTTAATCATAATAATTGGGGCATTAAGTTGGAATACACCCATAGTAATAAAGATGTTAACTTTTTAGATCTTACCATCTTTCCAAGATAAGCACCTTAAAACAAAAACGTTCTTCAAAGCTGTGGATGTTGTTAACAGCTTTATTGAGTTTATTGAGTTCAATAGTTGCCATGCTAAACCTTGGCTTCAAAGTGTCCCTAAAAGTCAGTTCGCCAGACTCAAACGTAACTGCACAGAAGAAATTTTTTTTTAGATCAAGCAGGTAAACTACAAGGTGACCTATTAACTAAAGGTTATAAAAAAGATCTTGATACTACAAATCGAAAACATCAGACAAACCCCTACAGATACATTCTATCGAAAAAAAGGGAAGAAACAACAATAGGAAATCTATACTATAAAAGAGTAAGGCTTTGGCTGTCCGTCGCCAAAACCCTACTGCGCATGCGCGCGCAACCAGCGGCGGTTGGTTGCGCGCGCATGCAACCGCCGCGGCACGAGCCGGCTGCCGGCTCGCCGCGGCGGTTACACATGCACACAGCAGCCGGGTAGAGGCTGCGCTCGCAGCCTCTACCCGGCTGCCGCGCGCATCCAACCCCCCGAGCGGCGAAGGGAAAGTTTCCTCCGCCGCTCGGGGGTTGGATGCGCGCGGCAGCCGGGTAGAGGCTGGCTGCTGTGCGCATCTAACGGGTCCCCCGAGCGGCGAAGGGAAAGTTTCCTCCGCCGCTCGGGGGTTGGATGCGCGCGGCAGCCGGGTAGAGGCTGGCTGCTGTGCGCATCTAACGGGTCCCCCGAGCGGCGAAGGGAAAGTTCCCTCCGCCGCTCAGGGGTAGGATGCGCGCGGCAGCCGGGTAGAGGCGCAGCCTCTACCCGGCTGCCGCGCGCATCCTACCCCCCGAGCGGCGGAGGGAAAGTTCCCTCGCTTCCGCTTTGAAGGACCCAAGCCCCGGTCACGTGACCGCGGCTTGGGTCCTTCAAAGACCGGAAGCGGGGAAATCTTCACTTCCCTGGCGCCGCTCGACAGGTAAGTATGAGCGCTGGGGGGGCCATATCCACGAGCTGGGGGACCATATCCATGACCTGGGGCAAATCCATGAGCTGGGGCAAATCCATGACCTGGGGCAAATCCATGAGCTGGGGCAAATCCATGAGCTGGGGGCAAATCCATGAGCTGGGGGCAAATCCATGAGCTGGGCAAATCCATGACCTGGGGCAAATCCATGAGCTGGGGCAAATCCATGAGCTGGGGGCAAATATCCATGTGCTGGGGCCGTATCCACGTGCTGGGGCAAATCCATGAGCTGGGGCAGTATCCACGTGCGGGGGCAGTATCCACGTGCGGGGGCAGTATCCACGTGCGGGGGCAGTACCCACGAGCTGGGGCAGTATCCACGAGCTGGGGCAGTATCCACGTGCTGGGGCAATATCCACGTGCTGGGGCAGTATCCACGTGCTGGGGCAGTATCCACGTGCTGGGGCAGTACCCACGAGCTGGGGCAGTATCCACGAGCTGGGGCAGTATATCCATGAGCTGGGGCAGTATATCCATGAGCTGGGGCAGTATATCCACAATAGACTGCCCTCTGGGCAGGCTTTACAACTAGTATATATATAAAAGGTAACATTATCCTTATGACTACAATAGTCAAACGCGTGAAATTAATAGGGTAATAAAAAAACGTTGACCGATCCTTTTAGGGGATCCTTTTTAAAGGACATGATAGAACGACCTACTATTATTAACAGATGAGCACCTAATAAGAAGAAAATAGTACACAGTTGCACTAATGAGATTAAGAAAAGTAACCATTTTGGATTGAACGAAGGCTTTTACAAATGTGGTACGTACCTGGCATGTAAAAGCACAGGTTCGAGAAAAAAACGTTGTTAACCAGTTTTCAGACTATAAGACTAAAAAACAATATAAACTAAAGGGCATTACATCATGTAGCTCAAAAAATTGAATTTATTTACTTATTTGCCCGTGTGGTCTGTATTATGTTGGGAGAACCACAAGACTGCTAAAGATTAGAATAATGGAACATGTTCGAAACATTCGGAAGGGTTTTGAAAAACACACAGTATCAACCCATTTTAAAAGAAGTACACGACTGTTCCTCATTGAATCTTCAGTTTTGCAGGACGTTACTCCCAACTGGCGAGGTGAGGATTTTATTAAGATAATTAGCCAAGTCGAAATGAGATATATTCCCTTGTTCCAAGAGGTCTTAATCAAGACTTCAAATTATGTCATTTCCTAAGGTAATTCTTCCCTCATTTCAACTATTCCATAGGTCAAGAGATCCCATTATAATTAGAGATTTTCTTAACTACTATTTATTCCATAGGAGCTAAATTATCCACCTGTCCGTTTTTGAGGGCAGTTTCCATATTCTGCCCACCACAATTTTTATATCCTTCCATTTTAATATAATAATTTTATTCATAATATAATGTTTTATCTTCCCTGTAGTCAAAGATCCCGTTATTTATATTAGTTTGAAATATCCTCCTTCGAAGGATATTAGGACTTTTTAGTATGTTAGGGTATCCTCCTATAAATTACAAATGGATTACACTGTTTTTTATTTATAAGACATTTGATAATGTCGATCTAAGATACTCTAAAGTCTTTATGAGCCTCCTAGGATTGCCTGATACAGGTCTTCCTATATCCATCTTTGTATTGATGAAATAGGTCGATTATAATTTAGGATCATCTATGGATAGAAGAATTTCGTAGCAATATATAGTGTATAGGCTGTATTTTTGCCAAGTTGGTATGTATCATTTTATGGTTAAGGTTTTTACGCAGGCCGTTTAAATAAGAGGTCTGTATTACCCCCTTTAAAGGTTGAATATGGACAATTTGATGAAGTCTGTTTTATTTAAGGTACTTTGCACTATCGGCAGCAAGGTTTTTGAGACTACATATTGGGTTTCACCCGAGTGCGAGATCGATCGCGGACTGCATCCTCGCTGTGATTGGACGAAAGAACGGAAGTCTGTGCGGTCCAAGGTGGAACGCGGAAATGGACATCCACACACACCTACTGGTTAATGGGACGGCAGCCGCACCTAGGGCCCCCGCCCACCAACGCCGGCCGGACGATCACGTGGATCTGACGTCATTACATTCTGTTCCACTGGGTGTATAAATGTTACCCCCAATGGGGGGGTTCTCCCTATACTTTTGATTTTATTTTCCAACTCATGAAGCCCTACAGGGCGAAACCCGTTTTGGTTTATTCTTTAATAAAATATAAATATATATATATATATATATATATATAAATATATTTTTAATATTAATAGTAAACAAAAGAATCTTTTTTCATATTATTTTATGATGGCACCTATTTAGTTACTGAGTACTCCAGTGTTGGACTCTCCCAGGACCTGAGGACTACCCGGGACACCTAAGGACACCAGGGCTACATGACCGGCAAACCGCTGAGGGCTATCGGGTGAGCCGATTGAAACACCCGCAGGCGAGGTGATCGAGCCTAACGAGGCTCCTGAAAGTGTGAGTGAGTCCACCCCCCTTTTCTTTTACTACATTGTGAAAGCTGGACTTCACTATTGTACATATTTTCCTCTTTGCTAGGAATATCTTAACTTTATATCACGACTATGAACTGTCACATTTACTGAATATCAGAACATATACAGGTATGTATGCACCTTCAAGAAATATGAATTTTTCTCTATATCTTGTGAGCGCTAAGCACCTGCCGCTTGTTGGTTTCTTATGGTGCCACACTGTCTGCACCCACCCCATGTTTGTGATGCCACATCTGATGCTCCGCACCTCCAGGTTCCTCAGGCAGCCTGATCTCTCAACTTTTGCTCAGCGTTATGTGGGGGTTAATGGTTTCAAGCGATGTGGGGCATGCAAGGCATGTCATTTTTTACCATCAACGATCAATAGGTATGAGAGTAGTTTTACAGGAGAACATTCTCAATCCAGGGTGAAATTACATGTCATACTTCCTTCGTGGTCTATTTAATCCAGTGTCCATGTGGTCTACAGTATGTGGGCCGCACTATTCGAAAGTTGAAATGCAGACTTTTAGAGCATCAAAACAAATCAGGAAAAATCTACGCACCCACTTAATTGTAATTCTTGTCCTAAATATGATGAGAAATTACTATTGTGTTTTGAGATTGTGAGAGGAGACTTGAGGGGGGGGATACAGAAAATAGGCTATCAAGAAGGGAGACATATTGTATACACTGGTTGAGAACGTTGGAATCTGAGGGGTTAAATTGTGATATTGACCTCATGTGTTTTTCTGCAAGAATAATACTCATATCTATACAACTATTCCAGTGAAAGTATTGGTTGTTCATATCATTGTTAGCATATTTATAATGCGTTTTTATTTTTATAAACGCGCTTTATCCACTGTGGCTTGACGATTCTGGGACACTAGGATTTATGAATCCGAGATTGCCCATCGACAATATGGCGGCGGGGACTTCACCGCCGATTGAGCGAAGATTTTGAAGGTTCTAATTGTCGACAGATAGGAACTGGATATGCGTCAGAGACAAAATCCGCAAGGAGACGGGGGTTAGTTTCAATGCTTTTTAATATGTAATTGTAATTGGTTAATTGTTGCACTTATGTATATAAGGGGGAGGACAGAAGAGACTTTTCTACGCTCCTGATGAAGTCTTGACAGATGAAATGCGTGTTTAATTAAACTAAATGAATATTGTGGCGGCTATTCCATCATAAGAAGCACCTTCAGTTTGCAAATTCCTACAAGAAAGGAACTGCAAAACTGGCAAGAACATTGTGTTTCATTTATCTGGGACTGGTACTGATATCTTTAATGTATGTTTGCAAACTGTGGTGGTCTGGGCCGAGGCCAGAAAAAAGAGTTTAGTTTCTTTCTGGTAGTGGGGCAAATAATCTATGGATTTACCCCAAGATATGGATTCTGAAGTTCAAGAACAATCTAGTTTTCATTGGTTATTTCATACGATTGTTAGTTATGGTTAAAGATTGGTGAACTCCTTGCTCCTGGGAGGCAGGAGGGCTTCACCACCACAAGGGACACAGCACAACCCTCTGGCAACTCCTGCAGCCAATCACAGTCATTGACTGCAGTGGGACTGCCTGTACCCATGGCAGCGATGTCAATTGCGGACCATAGGAGTTGGAGATCCACGTGGCATGCCGCTACATGGCCACGCGGTGTTTAGACCCAACCAGTGGCTTTAAGTCATTGTTTAAAACCCCATATAGTTCCATGGCCTTGTAAAATATAGAATTGTGTTGCACCGAACTGGACTCTTTTTTTTATCTGTTTAATTTGGGTCAAGACTACTGTATAAATTAAGATAAGCTATCGCACCAACAGAAGGACAACCAGATTTTCAGTATCCTGCAGGTGTCCTACAGTAAATCCAGCGTGAAGTCTGACCACAAAACGACTGGACCTTTACACAGATTTCCTTCAACAGCCCCAGTCACACAATTCACTTTGAACGCCGCGTTCCAGTCTTCAAAGTATAAAACTACAAACAAACCAGCTTTATCTCGTCAAGTGGGGCCTAGATTTCCATCCCAAGGTTTAGAATCCGAACCCATGATTTAAGCCAAAAGCCTGACTTGAAGGAGACGTAATAGAACTGTTAAGGAATTTAATTCAAGTGCATTGTTACTCCAAATTTTTCCAATGCTGTTAGTAACGGACATGCGCATCCTTTGTAAAACCTGCAGATCCCAAATCTGTAACCCTGGTTTATATGGATTATGTTGGAACTGGGTTTTGGCCGTAGCAGACCTAAAAAACTGACTCTAAGCAACGAATATAACCCATATTGTGCTGTTCTCCAAAATAATTGCTCTACGGCTGTCACATTGTGCTTGGGGACTGAGCCTACAATGCAGTGACCTAGACAGAATGGTATTTGGGTCAAACTGGGGTTTATTGGTAGACTAGAATCTGGTAGAGTGCTTTCATTGCTGCTCTCACACATGGTTGTCTACACGTCAGTCATATCCCTAGACCGGGTGAGAAACATGGCTGAGGGGTTGAAATTTTGAACTATAAACAAGTTCTGTAGTGCCTGCACAGAATGATTGAATGGACCTGTGCGTATGCCTCAGTGGACCGCTGTCCAATAGTACGTCAGGGAGTGGTGGGGGAAATACCTGCAGAAGTGGTATTGGACAATTACTTGCCACTCCATTATTTGGAACGGTTATGCAAGTACAGATTTTCCAATAATTTTCTTCACTTCAAAAATTAATTTTAAACTGCTCATCCTTCACCAAAACTGAAAATTTAGAAAGTAACCAAAATGATTCTAAAGAATTTCCAATTGAGCTATGTGCCAGAAAGATATCAGCATAGATGAAGGTCAAATGGCCTACAAGGGAAGGCTCACCTGGGTACAATACATTGCATCAAAGAGCACATTTTGGCGTAAAATCCTACATGCAATGCAAATTGTCAACTGGCTACATCTGGAATTCAGTCATACACTGGAAAAGGGACAAAATTCAATCCAAAATGCAGCTACTATGGATAGCAACATCTTCCTGTACTTTAACTCATTGAGCAATTACTAAATCAGGGCTATTGCGTTACGTCTCCTGAAATCTGAGTGTCATCTGCAAAACAAAACAGATGCCTACGTACCGTTAGAGCTAACCCAAGCGACATGCCAATGTGTTGCAATAAGAAGCTGAATACTGGAGAAATGGTTGCCTGGCAGAAAGGCAAAAATGGCACGCGATGGCATGACTAGGTGTGTGCCCAATGAGTACAATTAATAATACCGCCACTGTACGCACGAAAGGTGGGAAAGAAATCAAAGCCACAAGTAGTGATAGACTACAATAACACCATGGAAGACATTGACAGAGCCGACCAAGCAACGATTTTCTACCCATCAATGAGGAAACAGCAAAAGTACTACAAGAATATCTTCAGTTATTTTCTTGAGCAATGCCTACATTCTGCAAAAAAAAAGTGACATTCAGAAAGTTGCCGAATGCATCTTTGTGAACCAAACACTAGGGATGAGCTGTTCGGTTCGATGTGTTCGGAGCATCGCCAGTTCATATGTTCGCGAACTTCGAACATTTCCGCCAACAATGGACCACAATGCACTTTTTCCACTGGCCTGAAGCTTGTAATTGGCTACAGCCTGCACCTGACCACAGTTTAGGTGCAAGACTTTGGGTAAATTTTGCCCAATCATGGGCTCAGAGTTACGTCCCGCAGCACACTATATAAGGCGTCCCTTGCAGCCCCACCACGTGTTTTTTGAGACGAGATTGTTGTGTTAGTGTGTTCTCACTGCCAGTCTGCCACCAGCTATTGGGGGGGGGGGGTCTCACTTCTACAAAATATCTGGGAATTGTTGTAATTTTGTGTTCTCACTGCCACCCATCAGGGGGTCTCACTGACTTATAGGTGGTTTATGGGAATTGTAATCTGTGTCTTGTCACTGGCTGCCAGCTATCAGGGTGTCTCACTGAGTTATACCAGAGTTCTGGAAATCTTTATACCAGAGTTGAATCAGAGTTCTGTGGATCTTTAATCTATATATCACTCACCATGTCAGAAATACCAAAAAGGACAGGCAGACGCTCTCAGACACAGATAAGAGGGCAAGCAGCCTCTCTGTCGGGTGTGCCTCTAGTCGTCGTGGACGTGTTGCATCCTCTGCAGGGGCATGCTTGTCCTTTCTAACTGGTGCTGGCCGTCTTAAGCAGCAGCAACACAGAGGATTTGGTGGATTGGCTAACCAGGCCATCCTCATCCTCTGCCAGCCAGGCTTGTATTGCTTTACAGTCCACCTCAGCTGCCTCTAATTCAGCCTCCATGTCCACAGCTACTCCTGGCATAGCCTCGCTATCAAACACGGAGGAGTCAGCTGAATTGTTTGACTACAATGAGTGACATGCTGCTTGAGGATGTGCAGCAACTACAGTGCTCTGATTCAATCGCTGAGATTGAGGCAGGGAGTATAATCAACCTAGAGGAAGGGGGTGCCAGTGACACACAAATAACTGGCACTCATGTTGCCCCAGCAGCTGCAGCATACTGCCAAATAGGCTCTTTGACGAGGAGATAGGGGGTGATGATGACAACGATGATGTCACTGACTCCACCTGGGTGCCTGATCGAACAGAGGAGTCAAGTGAGGGGGAGGAGGCACAACGTCTTCTATGACCAACTGTAGCCAGTCCGAGCCAGTCTGCTCAGGTGCAGAGCGCTGTTGTCTCAAAGCACACATCCAGGAACTCTGCTGTCTGCTGGGAGTTCTTTAAGAAATGTGCAGCAGACCACACCGTTGCTATTTGTAATCTATGTCAGATGAGGATCAAGTGTGGGAAAGACACCGGACGCTTGGGTACCACGTGCTTGAGGCGACATATGACCACCTGCCACGCATCCCGTTGGCGCAACACTTTGCGTAGGTCCTCCTCACCTGTCTCTACCCCCACTTGACTCCAACCTCCACTGACAGGGATGATGCTACAGTAATGGATGTACCAGGTCCTTCCTCACAATGTGACAGCATCCCATCAGCTGAAGATTTACGCAGTCAGATTACGTTGCCCCAGCTGCTGCAGCGTAAGAAAAAAATATAGTTCTAAGCACAGCATCTAAATGCAAGCTTAGCAAAAATACTTGCACTGCAGCCTTTCCAGCTGGTGGACTCTGCTTCCTTCCGTGAATTTGCTGAATGTGCTGTACCACAGTGGCAGGTTCCAAAACGCCACTTCATTTCACGGAAGGCCATTCCAGCACTATACCAGCATGTGGAAGACAATGTTATGGAGTCATTGTGAAAGGCAGTCAGCAGCAAGGTGCACGTGACTTTAGACTCGTGGTCCAGCAAGCATGGACAGGGCCGTTACATTTCCTTCACGGCACACTGGGTAACTCTGATTGCAGCTGGGAGGGATCCAAGACGGGGCTCTGTGCTGGAGCTTGTTCGTCCACCACGCCTCCAGAAAGCTGCTTGTATGAGGTCTGTCTGCTCCACCACCACCTCTCCCTCTTCCTCCTCCCCCTTCTGTCCCTGGCGAAGTGGCAGTTAAACCGACATGTGACAGGGGTTACGCAATGGCTCAAGCAAAAAGATGCCATACTGTGCTTGAGCTGGTTTGTTTAGGGGATAACAGCCACACCGGGCCAGAAATTCTGTCAGCTCTGCAGGGGCAGGTACAGAGATGGTTAACACCATGCCAGCTTCAGCTGGAAATGGTAGTCTGTGATAATGGCAGCAACCTTCTCTCCGCCCTACGCCAGGGTAAGTTGACGCATGTACCATGCCTAGCACACGTCCTACATCTGGTGGTACAGCGTTTCCTAACCAGGTACCCAGGGCTGGCAGAGCTTCTCAGCCAGGCCAGAAAAGTCTGCAGCCACTTCAGACGGTCTTTCCCAGCAAGTGTTCGGATGGCAGAAATTCAAAGAAAATTCCACCTTCCCACAAACTGATCTGTGGCATGCCCACCAGGTGGAACTCAACATTAGCAATGCTGAAGTATCTGCACAAGCAGCAGAGGGCCATCAACGAGTACCTGTGTGAGTATGGCACAAGGACAGGTTCAGGTCAACTTGTTGTTCCCCCCCCCGCAGTGGCTGATGATCAAGGATGCATGCACTGTACTGTCACCATTTGAGGAGGCAACGAGGATGGTGAGCAGGGACAGTGCATGCATCAGTGACACAATTCCTTTAGTGTTCCTGCTGGAGCGCACTCTGCAGGGAATTATAGATGTGGCACTAGAGGCAGAGCAGCAGGAGGAAGAGGAGGCCTTCCCTAGCTCTCAAGGCCCCAGTCTTTCCGCAGACAGTATTCATGCGGGTCCACCTCAGATCAGACAGGAGGAGGATTAGGAGGAATATTTAAGTAGTGGGGGCATTGAAGGTGGAGATTCCTCAAGGGAGGGTTTTGTGTGCCCAGAAACCCAAGGACTAGTACATGGCTGGGAGGAGGAAGTGCACAATGGGGTCATCCTCATTGACCAGGAAGACTCGGAAGCTAATGCCACCTCCAACCTACGCTGCATGGGCTCTCTTATCCTGCAAAGCCTGCTAAAGGACCCCAGGATCCGTGCTATCAAGGAGAGGGATCATTACTGGTTGGCAAGCCTTCTTGATCCATGATACAAGGGTAAAGTTGCAGAGCTCATCCTGCCCGCAGAGGGAGGACAGGATGAAAAAACTTGAGGACGCTCTAAAGCGACACTTGTGTAACACCTTTCCAGGCACTGTTGCCGACGCTAAAGGCCCAATTTTAAAGCACTTACATCCAAAGCCAGCATAAGTTAGCCAAAAAAATCACTAAACGTGTTCTGCTTGTCCTAAAATGTCTCCTCTTTAAATACAGACTGCCGCCCCAAGGAGTTTATGAATAGATTAAAGGAAAACTGTTTACAGTCATTTGAAACGTCATTTTTTGTTTTTAAATGTTTCTATACATCCTACAAATCTGCCACTTCACGGGCAGGTTGGCAGCACGGGGGTGTTCGGCTCATCCCTACCAAACACCATTAATGGCTTTGAATAGAGCTGGACGCCGTGCTGTTGGCATTGTCAACTTGGAAACCGACTGGTAGTCACTTCATGTACTACATCCCACCAACAGAAAAAGTGAGTCGCGATTAGATATTATAGACACAGATACATATGTCTGTGTCTATATATTTGTATATATACAAGTGGCCATGCCGCACAGCTGACTAGTAAAAGCCTCAGTTCCTGGTGTGTTCCAGAAAATTAAAATGTTTGTCCCTTTCCCCTCTTGAAGGGATATCACAGGCTGTTGCCGAATAGGTTCTTTGATCTGCATATGGGTGGGAATTACCCATTTGCGGTAACTGAAGGTCCCTTGTCCCGTTCCTGCATGAGTCCACAAGCATTTCACACCAAGGAGCTTTTTCCACAGACTCAGCACCTTGTAAGTAGTCACATCATTTGATCGCAGAGACGATCTTGGGATGACAATTGATATTACAGCTGTGCATTAAAATTAAAGAAGCTGTGAACGGAGCATGCCCATGAACTATCGGGCGGGCTGTACCATCCATGGTCTGTTCTTTTTGAATGAACTGGAAAACCTATATATTCTGAGTCCAGCAGGGGCTCAGTGCTTTTGTCCACTTGGGGTTCACGTAAGAAGTGAGGATTTGGCCCGTGTTTCCTATCTCCAGCCACAGGAGTCACAGATGTCCTGTTAGGTTCTGTGTTGTAATCCTTTTACATCCAGTTAACATCCAAACAGCAGCTCTGGGAGGCTATTCTGACATCTTGCAAACAAATTCAAGCAGAAACTGTCCAAAACTCACAAGTTCAATGGATGCAAGACTTGTGAAGCTGCCATCAAATAAGGGGTCCTATGTTAAAATGTAACATGACCTGTTAAAATTTAAAAAAAAAAAAGTTAAAATGTTGTTCAAAGTTTGATTGAAATGGCTTTTGATTTCAGTAAATATGCTGCAAACACAACAAATGACAATTTTCAGTTCTTTACAACCTATTAAGTGTTTTGCAACTTACTGTGCGTAATAATTTTGAACAGTGCATTGTAAGTTTTTTATTTTGAAAACAAAGCTGTTATCATTAGGTTTGTTCAATAAAATTTGAATTGTACTCTTAATAGTTGATAACATGAGAATTGTGCTGACTTGTAAACAATTATTAGGTAAATGAGAAAAATATCATTTGGCATCATAATTTGGAGCAGGGTGTAAGCTCGAGTCTATCTACCAAACAGTGAATTGTGGTGGGGTGCAGTCGCTGTACTGTTCCCCTATTTTGGGGTGAATAATAGAGTCTCAGACCAGCTCTGATTCAGGTATTAGGCATCCAGGGAAAAAGTCCTGGTCTGTGGTGGCAGCGTGACGAATAGTATAAGGAAAGTGGGTACAAGGATTGTGGGCAATGTAGTCAGTATTCCAGGCTGAGTGTAGACGGATACTGCGTTGCAACCCTGTGATCATTTCATTTGGCTCCATGGTGTTCCTCTGGATAAAGTGTCTGGCAAGGTCTCTTCGGGTCTCAATTCTGGAAAGGTTTGCGACAACATGGTTATACAGTTGGCATTTTCCTCAGCGTATCACCCTCAAATGAATGGGGTAGCAGAGAGGGCTAAGCAGAACCTAGAATAATAGTCTTTTGTCTCTGAACGACAGGGTAATTGGTCTGAGCTCTTGCCATGGGCAGTACTACCCTGTGAAATCACCGGTCATTCCCCTTTTACACAGTGTACGGGCATTGATCCTCCCGTACTTCCCTCTTGGATCCACACCACTGCTCTATCCGCTTTGGATGAGCATCTGCTCTTGCTTAGGGAGACATGGAGTAAAGTCAAAGAAGCAATGGAAAAAGCCATCAAGATTCAGCAGGACATTTTTATTGAAATTATATCAGCCATGTTGGTTTGCTGTGCTACCTATAAGGTTTATTTTTCTTTCTGCCTTGATCTAGACAGCTATGAACTTTGGGAGCGCTGACCTCCTTTTCATGTTTTTTTGATAGGACACTATCATTTGAGGAATACAGCGGCACCCATTTTATTTTTTGTCGAGCGCCGTGTTATTCGATTTGTACTTTGGTCTGTCCTAGGGTAACACTGGCTGCTGAAAATGGCATTGATTGAATACAGTTCTAAAGTAGGATTGAATATTGATGAACTATTTGGGGATATAATGCCAGCCTCATCTGACCCCGTTGGTCCCAATTTAAGAGATCTAATTTTTCCCTAGAAAAAAACGCTTAAAGAATTTAAGTCTATACTACAGATTGACACTCTACAGAAATATGAGAAAATCTCTGAGAGGATTGAGGTTCTTTAAAATGCCAGCCTCTGATAAAGAGAATCCACACTTTTTGGAAGGGTCGAAACAGTTAATGGGGAGTTGTGCTATCCAAACTATGGATTATATAGTAAAGTTTTGAACGGATTATTTAGTGGAATTAGATATTAATGTGAATTCCCTTTTAGGGAATATACAATCTATAGTTGAAGGGAATGATTTTGTACAAATCTCTTCAGATTTGGGACAATCATTAGGTAAGATTTCGCAGGAAGTGTTGGAAGTTAAAGAAAAAATATTGTAGAGATAGAGGACTATAAAACAGGTAAAGTCCAGGAAATGTATTATCCATTAATAGAGGGGATAACTTTGCCTTTAGAAAATATAAAAGAAATAATTTAAAAAAAAGATAATATTGATACCCATTACTCACAATCTAATAACTATCATAACTTTACATTGGTCTGAGATAGACCTGTTTGACCGGTGTTCTATCCAGAGACACCACCCCACCAACAAAAGGGTGTGTGAGACTAATGATTACCTGCGGAGTGTGGGAAGGGGACAGTAGGTTCCATTAATTTGGAAACGACCTGTCAAGTGACCCTTACACAGAAAGGAAATAGTGATCTATTACCGTGTACTCCCGATTTTCCTGTGGCTTCCACCTCTTACGCTGATTCCAAACTTTCATACGCTCCAGTTAGAAAAAGCCTTTGAGGAAAAGGAGAAGAGGCAGTCTAGTCTTCACCATTACAAATGAGTTTCTAAATGGAACAAAACAAAATCTCCAAAAAATGATCCCACCACTTACAATAAATATCAACCCTTGGCAGAAATTCCTTAGTCGGTTTTTCTGAAGGATTACAACTTGAAACCTTTTGGGATCAGGAAAGAACACCTCATTGTCGGAAACACCTGTAAAATGTAGCTCCAAAATCCATATCCACAAAAAGACCTTTAGAAAGAACAAGCGAGGGACTATGGCAGGGAGAATTAAAAGAAAAAAAAAGGAAAAGAAATCCGCCTACCATCAATTCCTGATAAGTCTGATACGAAAGGAATCTTTAATCTTAGTAATCATGTTCTTACTGATTCCGAAAAAAAGTCCTTCAAAAAAAGGTCTTATGTTTGCTCCCAGTGTTAAAACCAATAAATTTAACATGTATATTGATCTAAAAAAGTTCCAATGCAAATTATGTTTAATTTTTTTTTTTCAAAACATCCGGTGGAGAAATCACTTAACCCTTTCGCTGCTGAGGCTTTTCCCGCCCCTGTGCTGAGGTCATTTTTACCTGTTTTGCGCATCATGTTTAAACGTGTTTTGAAGGCTTATTTTAGTATATGACCCAGACATATTATATATCGTTCTTTCCGTCAGACTCAGTAGATTCATAATATGTCATTATTATATGTATACGTTATGTCATGTCTGTATATTATAACAAAAAATGCAATAAAATATGTATTTTCAATAATTTACAACGTGTAAAGTGTTTTTTTCCACATTTTAACATGCGAGCAATTGCGGTTATATTTTGTATGGGGTGCGTTTGTTAAAAAAATTAGAGATGGGGTCTCGTTACATTTTTTTTTGGGGAAAATGACACTATTTTTAACAAACGCACCGCATACAAAAATCGTTAGTGCAGCATCATTGTTCACATTATAATTGAAATGGGAACAATATTGCTGCATTAACAAACCAAAAAAAATAAAGTGTTTATTTTAAAAAAAAAATTTTAATTTTTTTTATTTTTCATTTTTTTTTTTTTTTTACAAAATTTTTCACTTTCATGTTTGGTATCGTTGGAACGGCCATGCTCTGGCCGATCCAACCATACCAAAATTTAACCCCTAGCTGCCACGGATCGGGAGATAGGGAGTTCATTGGAACTCCCTATCTCCACAGTTGGTGGCAGTTAGGGGTTAAGTCTAGGACTGGCGTCATCGTGCTACGCACGATGACGCCAGTCCTCTGGGGGAGTTCCCGGAGGCTTGGCCGACATCCAAGATGTCGGCCAGCTCCGGGAAAGGATCGCGAACCGGCGCTTTTCAGCGCCGATTCGCGATCCAGCTCCCCAGGGGTTAATGCCAGGCATCATTTGGAAGGGCAGGCTGTGCCCTTCCAAATGATGCCTGGGTTAACCCCCTGTGCGCCGCCGATCGGGAGGGAGGTCCGAAGGACCCCCCCCCTCCCTTTCAGGCGCCTCCTCCGCACATGCGGGGGGGGCGCCTGAATTAGGTGTCATCGCGCCCCCGCGATGACACCTAATTCTGGCGGCTGCTGGTCCGGATGCCGGGCTGACATCCAGGATGTCAGCCCGCACCGGAGGGGCCAGCGATCGGCCGGAACCCGGCCGAACGCTGACCCCGATGGGAGGACGCGCTCAGCGCGTCCTCCGCATACCAGCGGGACTGCTGAGGACGCGCTGAGCGCGTCCTCAGCAGCGAAGTGGTTAATGTTCTGCATATGTACACACTGATTTGAAAGAACAGTCTAAATTCTTCCCTAAAAATATGATTTCAGAGGAAATGAGGATCTGAGCGTATAGTGTTGAAAGATATGGTTAAGATATGTAAGAAAAATAGAAGAGAAAGCGTTGCCCTTAGAAATCTTAATAATGACCCCTCCCTTGTCATCAAGCCTGCTGATAAGGGTGGTGGTATAGTCCTCCTTGATGTACTTTGATACAACCAGAAGGCACCAAGTCAACTAGATAAGGATATGTATTGGCCCTTGCCCTCTAATCCCACAGATATTAAGGCCAGATTAATTTATTAAATAAAAGGGAAAGATAGTGGGGTTTTGACACAGAAGGTTTTCTTACCTAAACATTCCTTTCCCCATAATTCCAGCGCTGTATCTTCTTCCCAAAATACACAAAGATTTTTGTAATCCCCCAGGAAGACCGTTAATCTCTGGCGTGCATTCCCTAACGAGAAGATTGGCACAATATATTGACGTGCTGTTACAACCTGTGGTTAAAACCATCCCTTCGTACCTGAAAGATACAATGCAATTACTACAAATTTTGGAGCCCATTGTCTGGGATCCCACATATAGTCTGGATATGTGTGACGTCCGCGCTTTATATACTATCATCCCTCGTGAGAAGGGTTGTCAAGCTGTTCGTTATTTTCTTGAACGGGATAAAGTGTATGATAATGTTCAAATTGATTTTATATTGCAAGGAAACGATTTTATCCTTAAAAATTAATTTCTCTTTTTGACGATCAAGTTTACCTCCAACGGAAAGGGACAGCTATGGGGACCAGGTTTGCGCCCAGCTACGTCAATTTATTCATGGCTTGCTGGGAATTCCTTTGGATGCCACACTGGGTGCAAAACCTGGTCCTCTATCGAAGATACCTTGACGATTTCTTTTTAATTTGGAAAGGGAATAAGGATACCCTTAAAAAATTCATTAACGACCTTAACTCTAATGATTGGGGTATTTCTATGGAAACTAATTCCACAAAAGCCAACTTAATTTTTTGGATCTCCGTTTTTATTGAGGACCATTCTGTAAAAACTAAGACTTATTTTAAAACGGTGGACGTTAACAATTTTATAGATTTTACTAGTTGCCATGCTAAATCATGGCTCAATAGTGTGCCAAATATTCAGTGAGACTACGGAGAAATTGTACTGATGACATTAATAATTTGGGATATCAAAATTAAACCGAATGTTTTAGAGAAGGGTTTTGATGAGGATTCCCTTGATCACCTTATTAGACTCGCAAGGATAGGAATAATTTAATTCAATATAAGACAATATCTGATGAATTTTCACTAATAGTGCCATTTTATTCTATGATTTTAACAGTCAATCTGGGGTTATAAATAAAAGCATTCGAAGACCCTGGCATATTTTACTGGAGGATCCAACATTACGAGAATTCCTGTGAGATTGACCAAATTATTAAATCAGGGAGCTCCAAATATTAAACAACAAATAGATGTAGTAAGAAAGTTGATAAAATAACTCAGAATCCGTTTAAAATGAGGGAAGGATTCCATCACTGTGGTTACGGTTTAGCCTGTAGGAGTCTGAAACTAAATAATTTTTCTGTGTTCGATTATAAAGTTTCAAACTTAAACAAGTTGTGGACTGTAAGTCTAAAAATGTCACATATGGACTGATATGTCCATGCAATTTATTATACATCAGTAGGACCACCCGCTCTTTAGATATCAAGGTTATGGAACAGGTCTGTAATATCTGAAGGGGATATGAGAAACACTCCTTATCTGCACATTTTTAGACTAATCATGACAAAGACCCTTCGGGCTTAATCTTTTTTGCATTAAAGAAAATAAATAGGGGATTGGCGGGGTGAAGATTTCACTGCTAGAATCTGTCGAGAGGAAATTAAGTTAACTCTATTTAAACCCCTAGGGATCAAGGTATGTCATTTTCTATAATTCCCCTTCTATTCTTTTGGTAATTTATAGGTATAAACTTTGCTATATTGTTTTGCACAAAGAATTATGTATATACTTCTGTTCAAGGTCCTCAATGGTCGTTTATTGGTTTTTAAATGATATTAGTCGTGTTTGTCCTTTTTATTCACTATTTAACTTTATTATAGCGGCTTATGAATGGGTATGTATGTGAACCTTAGGGGGTTCCCCTGTAATACGTAAGAGAAATACTATTGGAGTATGAAGAACCGATTGGCGTTCTCCCGATCACGTGGGTTGAGTCCAGAAGTACGGGGTGGGCTGATCTAGTGAGACAGCGGAGTATTGGCCGTTTACAGGCAATACTACACTGCTCAAAAAAATAGAAGGGAACACTTAAACAACACAATGTAACTGCAAGTCAATCATACGTCTGTGAAATCAAACTGTCCACTTAGGTAGCAACACTGATTGACAAGCAAGTCCACATGTTGTGCAAATGGAATAGACAAAAGGAGGGAAGCATAGGCAGGTAGCAAGACATCCCCAATCAAGGAGTGGTTCTGCAGGTGGTGACCACAGACCACTTCTCAGTTCCTATGCTTTCTGGCTGATGGTTTAGTCACTTTTGAATGCTGGCAGTGCTGTCACTCTAGTGGTAGCATGAGACGGAGTCTACAACCCACACTAGTGGCTCAGGTAGTGCAGCTCATCCAGGATGGCACATCAATGCGAGCTGTGGCAAGGTGGTTTGCCGTGTCTGTCAGCATAGTGTCCAGAGCATGGGGGTGCTACCAGGAGACAGGCCAGTACATCAGGAGACATGGAGGAGGCTGTAGGAGGGCAACAACCCAGCAGCAGGACCGCTACCTCCGCCTTTGTGCAAGGAGGGACAGGAGCACTGCCAGAGCCTTGCAAAATGACCTCCAGCGGGCCACAAATGTGTATGTGGCTGCTCAAACGGTCAGAAACAGACTCCATGAGGGTGGTATGAGGGCCCGACGTCCACAGGTGGGGGTTGTGCTTACAGCCCAACACCGTGCAGGACGTTTGGCATTTGCCAGAGAACACCAAGATTGGCAGCTTCGCCACTGGCACCCTGTGCTCTTCACAGATGAAAGCAGGTTCACACTGAGCACATGTGACAGACGTGACAGGGTGTGGAGAAGCCGTGGAGAACGTTCTGCTGCTTGCAACATCCTCCAGCATGACCGGTTTGGCAGTGGGTCAGTAATGGTGTGGGGTGGCATTTCTTTAGGGGGCCGCACAGCCCTCCATGTGCTCGCCAGAGGTAGCCTGACTGCCATTAGGTACCGAGATGACAACCTCAGACCCCTTGTGAGACCATATGCTGGTGCGGTGGCCCTGGGTTCCTCCTAATGCAAGACAATGCTAGACCTCATGTGGCTGGAGTGTGTGAGCAGTTCCTGCAAGATGAAGGCATTGATGCTATGGACTGGCCCGTCCGTTCCCCAGACCTGAATCCAATTGAGCACATCTGGGACATCATGTCTCGCTCAATCCACCAACGCCACGTTGCACCACAGACTGTCCAGGAGTTGGGGGATGCTTTAGTCCAGGTGTGGGAGGAGATCCCTCATGAGACCATCCGCCACATCATCAGGAGCATGCCCAGGCGTTGTAGGGAGGTCATACAGGCACGTGGAGGCCACACACACTACTGAGCCTCATTTTGACTTGTTTGAAGGACATTAACAAGTTGGATCAGCCTGTAGTGTTGTTTTCCACTTTAATTTTGAGTGTAACTCCAAATCCAGACCTCCATTGATAATGTTTGCGTGATTTTGTTGTCCGCACGTTCAACTATGTAATGACCACAGTATTTAATAAGAAGATTTCATTCAAAAATAGGATGTCTTATTTTTGTGTTCTTTATTTTTTTGAGCAGTGTATATAAAAAGATCTTTTATGGTGAGGTGCCTCTGTTTATACTTTTTTATGCCACTGATGTAGTGCTTTTATAGAGCGAAACACATTTGGTCTTTTCCTTCGTTCATTTCCGATTAATCAATAATTGTATTTATAGGATATCTTTCAATAAATGCTATATTTTACCTTCACCCGCCATGGTTTCTATTTGGATTGGTTTTTCAAGGGTTGTACCACCCCATACAACCCTGAAGCAAGTGTCCCTCGAGCCAGTTTCGGCTCTGGCAAGGGTAAGTGCACTACTGTGAAAAGTTTATTTGCATGACCATCCGAAACAGGCTGTGCTATTGTGTTTCCCTTTTCCACAGGGGGCTCATTGATGTGAATATTACTAATTTAAAAAACGTGAATTCCTCCGCCCGAGGACCTCAAGTGGGGGCTATACATCAGAGGATCTTTACACCTGCAAGTGGGATTCTGTATATTGGTGGGCGTGCCGGGAGGTACTTTCATTGACGTATACAGCCTTTTGACAGTTTTATTGAAATAATATCATTTTAATAAATAATATATTTTTTGATAGTCTGTGCTACTACCATTTGAGGAATACAGCAGCACCCATTTTCATTTTATTTTTTGTCGAGCGCCGTGTTATTCGATTTGTACTTCAAGGCTGATATAGAGTATGTATTACACCAGCGCCACCTATGGGGACGATGTAGAAGAGATGGCTAGCACTATGGGGAACTGCACACTAGGGGTCGACCGATTATCGGATCTGCGGATAATTATGGCCGATATTTGGGTTTTATGGAATTATCGGTATTCAATTCACCGATATTTACGTTCCACCTTGCTTACATGCTGCTCCCAGGCCCAGTCACTGCGAGGCGCACGCAGAGTTCTGATTTCCTTGCCGAGCAGAAGCCATCCAATGAGGGTCTGCACCTCCCACCATATAGTTCAGCGAGTCAGAGGAAACCCTGCATGCTGAGCTCTGGGAGAGAGTGAGGTAAGACAGTGTGGCCGCCTCAGTGTAATCTATCATAGGCAGCTCAGCATGTAGTGTGCTGTCTGCCTGCCTAAGTCAGCATCAAGTCCCCATCTTATTTATAAAAGTACTGGGCATTTTTGGGACACTCGGGTGTGCTCTGCTCTGTGCTGCTCGTTATTCAGCACTGCCTCCACCTTCCTCCCGTCATAAATAGACTCCTCATTAAAGCCCTGTTGCTCCGTGCAACCCCAGGCACAGTACCCCCTGGCAGGCACAGTACCCCGACTGAATAGAAAAATAAAACCAGAAAAAAACTCCAGGCACAGTACCCCCTGGCAGTGTATCCCCGATTGAGAACTTGCATTGGCATACAACCCCTGGCATTCCTGACTACCCGCATTGGCATACGACCCCCCTTGGAATATTCTTACCTTGTCTAGATAGATAGAAGTACCGGCCACTACAAGGACCGGAAGGGCTTAGTTTAGGTGTTCTAATACTTGACCCCATCAGTTCCCCGGCATCCCATTTAATTAGTTATAACAAGATCCCCATAAAAATGTCCTCCCGCTTTTATTCCCCAGAAGAGGCATGAGATCCTGGCCGCCTCTGAGAGCGACGTTCTCGCCGACAGTGACACCCTCACAGCCTCTGGTATAGAGCCCCTTAGTGAACCCTCCAGTGATGGTGACCCCCACCATCTACTGGGAGGCGCGAAAGCAATTGTGAACCCCCAAATATGGCTGCCTTAGAAATACCCCCATTTATAGCGACTCCTGGCATCACAGTAAGGGTAGAGGACTGTGAGCCAGTGAGCTTTTTTAATCTCTTTATGTTGGACAACGTATTTGAGATGGTGGTTGAGCAAACCAACCTGTTTGCCAACCAGTATCTTGACGCGCATCTCGATTCACATCGCCACAGGCGTAACAAGTGGCACCCAACGGATGTGATAGTTAAAAAAAATTTGGGCTCTAACCCTCGTAATGGGAATAGTGAAGAAGCCAAGTATCCGGTCTTACTGGCACAAAAACCCCATCCTGGCTACTCCACTATTCCCAAGGGTTATGAAGAGGGATAGATACGAAAATCTCATGCGATTCCTCCATTTTAATGATAACACACTGTGCCCACCAAGAAACGACCGCCTCTATAAAATTTGACCCCTTTTAGACTCCTATCTGCCAAATTCAGATAACTTCTCTTCCCGACCAAAATATATCTGTAGACGAGTCCCTTATGAAATTCAAAGGCAGACTGCTCTTCAAGCAGTATATCCCAAGCAAGCGATCCCGGTATGGCGTCAAATTTTATAAAATTGTGTGAGTCCACAACAGGCTACACCTGGGCATTTAGAATATACGAAGGGAAAGATAGCCACCTTGACCCCCCAGGATGCCCCGATTGTATTGGCACCGATGCAAAAATTGTGTGGGATCTGGTCTATCCCCTATTCAACAAGGGCTATCATTTATGGGTCGATAACTATTACACCAGTATCGACCTATTTAAAATTTATATTGTTTTGAGACCCTTGCGTGTGGCACAGTGCGGAAGAATCGCAGAGGTTTTCCCCAAATCCTGACAGCAGGCAAAAAAAGTAGAGGATCCTCTTCAGCTCTATGTCAGGAAGAAGTGCTAGCCCTTCGGTTCACCGATAAGAAGGATGTATACATGCTATCATACAGTGCAAGTACAGTGCCAGTGCCTGTGAGAGGGAGAACTGAGCCACTGGAAAAGCCGAAGTGCATTGTAGATTACAGCAAGTTTATGGGGGGAGTAGACTTGGCTGATCAATGTATACAGCCTTATCTGGTGAACCGAAAGACTAGGGCATGGTACAAGAAGATTGCCATCTATTTGACCGAGATAGCAATTTTCAATGCGTACGTGCTCTACAAGCAGGCAGCAGTACAAAAGCCATATCCCTTCCTAGAATTCATGCTTGAGATCATATCCCAATTTATCCTAACCCCGGCCCCCGTTACATCCGCTTTGGAATCAGGAGATCTCCAAAGATTAAGCGGCAGACACTTTCCTTCCTGAGTCCCTCCCACCCGCTGTAAAAAGTCCCCCCAGAAAAAGTGTCATGTCTGCCGCAAGAAAGGAATCCGAAAGGATTCCAGTTACTATTGCCCTACCTGCCCATCTCTACCTGGCCTCTGCATAACCGAGTGCTTCAAAATTTATCATACCGAGCTAAATTACTAAATCCCCTTTTCTGCTTTGTCCCGATTACCCTTTGCTGCCTGTACCGACTCATTGGCTTGTTATACCGACTACCCTTTGTTTGCTGCCTGTACCGACTCATTGGCTTGTTATACCGACTACTCTGTTTGCTGCCTGTACCGACTCATTGGCTTGTTATACCGACTACTCTGTTTGCTGCCTGTACCGACTCATTGGCTTGTTATACCGACTACTCTTTGTTTGCTGCCTGTACCGACTCATTGGCTTGTTATACCGACTACTCTTTGTTTGCTGCCTGTACCGACTCATTGGCTTCTTATACCGACTACTCTTTGTTTGCTGCCTGTACCGACTCATTGGCTTGTTATATACCGACTACTCTGTTTGCTGCCTGTACCGACTCATTGGCTTGTATATACCGACTACCCTTTGTTTGCTGCCTGTACCGACTCATTGGCTTGTTATACCGACTACTCTGTTTGCTGCCTGTACCGACTCATTGGCTTGTTATACCGACTACTCTGTTTGCTGCCTGTACCGACTCATTGGCTTGTTATACCGACTACTCTTTGTTTGCTGCCTGTACCGACTCATTGGCTTGTTATACCGACTACTCTTTGTTTGCTGCCTGTACCGACTCATTGGCTTCTTATACCGACTACTCTTTGTTTGCTGCCTGTACCGACTCATTGGCTTGTTATATACCGACTACTCTGTTTGCTGCCTGTACCGACTCATTGGCTTGTATATACCGACTACTCTTTGTTTGCTGCCTGTACCGACTCATTGGCTTGTTATACCGACTACTCTTTGTTTGCTGCCTGTACCGACTCATTGGCTTCTTATACCGACTACTCATTGTTTGCTGCCTGTACCGACTCATTGGCTTGTTATAATGACTACTCTGACTTCTGGAATACCCTGAATTTGGCCTGTCCCTGTTTACGTTAAGCCCAGCTATTCTAAAGTGGCTGCACCAAACAACTCAAAATACTAATTTAGAATCATTGGCGCGTCATCTTTGGAGCAATATTCTTTCTTGGCGTGCCATGTTCTCTCAAAGTAGACATAAATCCTGAAAATCACTTGTCAAATTACCAAAAAACTAAATAAAAATGCTACATGTGGGGTACTGTTGAACTCGGAACACATTGCCGACCACAAATATCAATGTTGTAGGCCAGTAAAAGGTTGACCGAGCAGGATATTAGCAGCAAAATAACAGTTTTCGGGTAAAACAAATGCAAAACACAAACATGAAGACTAAGTTTGGCCAGGATTTGTGACTAAGTGGCTACTATACAAAACTGGACATAACCCATTTTCAACACTCTGGGTTGTCTACTCCTCAAAAGGATATGCCATGATGGGGTACTTTTCATACCTGGGCTGCCATACCCTCTCAAATTCAACCTAGGCCCAGCAAACCAATCTGGCAAACTCTACATTTGATCCTGTAACTTTCCAAGAAGCAAAATAAAAATGCTAAATGGAGGGTACCGTTGAACTCGTAACACATTGCCGACCACAAATATCAATGTTGTAGGCCAGTAAAAGGTTGACTGAGCATGATATTAGCCTCAAAATAACAGTTTTTGTGTAAAAAATGCAAAACACAAACATGAAGACTAAGTTTGGCCAGGGTTTGTGACTAAGTGGCTACTATAAAAAACTGGACATAACCCAGGCTATTCAAAATGGGGTGTCTACTTTTCAAAACATAGGGCCAGGAAACCAATCTGGCAAATTTCAAGTTGTAAAACCTGAAATGGGCAAACTCTATATTTGACTCTGTAACTTTCCAAAACCTCATAAAACCTCTACATGGGGGGTACCGTTGAACTCGTAAGACATTGCTGACCAGAAATATATGTATTTTATTTCATTTTATGCTAAGCGTACAATGTCATTCACACTAAAAATACAATGGAGAACTTTGAAAATAGCAAAATTTCCTTTTTTCTCATAGGTTTTAGGGTTATTTTCATACTATAATATATTTTATATATAAATCTTTGATGGAAAATGAAAGCCCTATTTCTCCTGAACAAAATGATATATAATAAGGGTGGGTACACTTAATATGTAAGAGGTAAATTATGGTTGAACAGCGAATAGCTGAAATTCTACTTTTAGAAGTGTTCAAGTGTTCCAAACTTGTAAAATTACTCCCGTCCTTAAGGGGTTAAAGTACCTTATTTTTCCAAGTTGTTGCAATGTTTACAATTTTATATTAAATATGTTCAAATAATGCAAGATTTGTGCATAAAATACATTTGTTTTTCAAAACATGAAGTGTACAGAATATCGGCACCTGATATCGGTTATCGGCCTGAAAGGCTGCCGATAATCGGTATTTGTACTGGTGCCTAAAAAGTGATATCAGTCTATCCCTACTGCACACCCTCACGCAGTACCACTCTTAACAAAAGATGAGGAAAACAGGAAGTGCAGAGCTCAATAAGCATAGGTTACCTTCTCTATGCACTCGACAGTGGCCATGTGTTCATTCAATACCAGTCGTGTCGCCTCTAAAAGGAGACAATAGGCGAGAGCCTGTGGACATCGCCAGCCAGACTGTTAGTGCCTCCCTGCTCTGCGTACCTCATGAGTTACTGATCGCGCCATCTCCATTCAACTGCCAAGGACGGATGGAGGGAGGCAGCAGGCCAGGAGCACTAGCGGAGCGGTCAGGACAGTGAGTGGAGACTGGAGAGAAGACCAGCCAGCCGCCCAGGACTCCGAGACCCAGCCGAGCCAGTCAGACTCAAATTACATTTTTTTTTAAAAGACTGCTGTGCTGTCAGTTTGAAGATAAATGTCTTATAATTTTGAAGAGGAGATGACCATGATAACAGCCCTTGACGCCTGCATGGCACTGTTGGTGGAGGACGACTCGGGCCCTCTCACAGCAGGGACCTGGAGACAGCTAATGGCCATTCTGCAGGGCTGTAGAAAAGTGGAGGCATCCTGCTCACGCATCGCGGATGAGACCTTGCCTTTCCACCGGACTGAAGAGTGTTCGGAGCCCGACATTGAAGGTGGAAGCTGTGCTGTCGACGGTCCTTTCGTCCTGTTGCTGCCAGATCCCCTGCCCCCGGTGATTGTCCCTGATCCGGGAGGTGAAGATGTGCTGGAGTCTGCAGAGCTTGACGTCTGGGTGGCACTTCCTGACACGGCTACCAAAAAGGTTTCCCCGAGAGGTGCAGTGATGCTGCCGTTGGGCACGGGGGGACTGCATGCCTGTGGGTACAGATGTCGGTCCCGGTCCCCTACGATGCAACTCGTGCCAGGGCTGCAACTGCCCGGGAGCTTCCTAGCTGCTTGACCCTTCAAGAGAACCCTAACCCCAGCGGTGCTGCTCGCCCTGCCCTGTGGCTGGACACGGGTTGAACTAACCAGCCTCGCCGCATCTGTATTTTGGTTTCTGGCCCATTTTTCTGGATGTGACCCTCCTGTTCTATGCCCCAATTCGGTGACACTTGTTGTTGACTCTTTTCTCCCCCTTCTTTTTTTTTTTATGTTTCCTGGATGAGGACTTTTCCTATCTGACTTTCCCTTAACTGTGGCTGTGATTTACTATTTTACTTTTACTCCCTTTTTTGGCACACGCGCTGGATCGCACTTGTGTTCACCTCCCTCCCCTTTAGGTTTTGGCGTTCTGGGGCCACTTGAGGTGTGCCACTGTGGCAGCCACCATGGCTCTGCCCACCATACTTGGCCCTCGAGTGCCCTGGCCTTGTGACCTGCACACTTCCGTGGCCTCCCTTCGTCCTCGGACTCCAGGGAGTGCACCAGGAAGGTCACATAATGGGCCTTTGCCATTCCCGCTGTTTGTTTGTTTTTATTTTTGGGGTGCTGGGGTATTTCTGGTGTGTGTGTCCCTCCTCTTTTTGAATCCCTCACTTTATCCCGTCCCTTCATTTTTTTAATCTATCTAAATGTTTTAATTTTTTTTTTCCTTCTCTTCCCCCACCCCTACCCTCCCCCTTAATTTTATGTTCATGTTTGCCCACACGCTGAGAATTTTCATATTTTATTTTCTGATGAGACCCCCCACTTGGATGATTTTATGTTGTTTTCTGTGCGCTAGGATGAGACTTTTTGCTACGTGAGACGTTTCAGTTTTTATTGCCGTCATTTTGATGACTGGTTGCTGATTTTCGAAGCGCTTTTATTTTCCTTCTTCCTGCTTAGGTCTAGCTAACTCTTTGCATTTCGCTGTTATTTTTTGCCGACTATCTGGCCCTGTGCGGCATTTTGTTGATGTATATCTGACCGTTACTCTAAATAAAAACTTTTAATATAAAAAGGAGACAATATCTTTTTAATGTAACTGATTTAACAAGATTATCTAAAATAAGGTTAAAAAAAACGCGAGAGCCACCCTGGCTCGATTATGAAAGTAGTAGTTGCAAGCACCCAGGTGTAGTGCGTTACCGCCTCAGGCGGCGCGATTGCCTTTGAACTTGGTAAAGCAGTACTAAAGACACCTAACAAGTCACGATCCGGTGCAGAGTGAGCAGCTAAAGAGGTTCAGGAGCTCACCGATAAGGAGCACCGCATGCGTAACAGTTGAGCCTGGACCATTAAGGCTCCTGTATTGGTGAGTGTGACTTTTTCTCTTTCCTAATACATTATTGCAAGACTGGTATCATGCTATGAGAGCGTTGTCTCTTCTCTATTCTTGTGTCCCCTGGCTGAGGTGGAGTAAGAAGGCCTTTTAAAGAAGGGCAGTGACCACCCTATATTTAGGCACAAGGCGTTCCACTCCAGAGCCTGGATTCAATTAGGCTCTGGTATCTGTAAGTGTGCAATTTTACTCACCGTGAATCACACATATAGAAGTTTTTTGCACTATCATCTCCCCTTTTTTCTCCCATCTATATCTCCTGCTGTGGAGTCCATCAAGACCACTAGAGGAATGGACACGTCCAAACAAGTCCGCTACATTTGTGGAAGGGGTAATATTGACACTAATCTCGAGCACTTTTGATGCATCACCCATCCACTTAGGAACCGGAAAACGAATAGCAGAGACTTTCTCGGACATTGGCAGACAGTCCCTTTCTGTGGACTATATTGGTCACTATAGCTAGACCCTTGTTTTCACTGTGTTTCACTGTTGCATTTGCACTTTATTTTTATTGCATACACAGACCACTGTATCAATATCTACACCCTTTGTGATTTGCATTTGCACTTTGTATTGTATACCGATGATCTGTATGGTACATGCAATTAGCCTTTGAGATATCACATAAGGAGTAACCTTAATTACTGCGCCACTAGTTACCCTACATTTTCCACCCGATTATGAAAGTGGATGGACTATTTACGGCCGTCCTCAGCCCTTTCCCGAACAGGATGCTCTTATTGAGTTCTTAAACAAATATCGACATGGTGCAGATCGAATGAATCACAGAATTTATAACTGACTTTTTTCCATCAGAGACTTTTGCAATATCAAGGACACTTACGGAGAAAGCCGGTAGGCGAAAATGCGTTCTAGTGATCCTTGCTAAGGTTATTCACTACGATCTTTTTCATGTTTTTTACTACTTTCTATTAAAACAAGGCATATGGCAAGGCATTATTTAATAAAATACAGTTTTTATTACTAGCAGTCTTGCTGCTTGGTTTATGGGATTTATTATATTGCATGAGCACCCTCCCTCAACCCAGAGATCTAAACATACAGTGACCCTGCACAGAATTGGAAAATGACGAGCGGAGATCCAAAACAACTAAAAATATAAGTATTTTATATTAATCTTTTGGGTGCCTTCCAGTGCTAAAACACCTATTACCTATGTATATATATTATGTATTCTTTTCCACAGAATTTATAATACACATATGGTTTCACACGTGGTTTTGAGCCTATGGGAGGCTCTCCTTTAGCAGCGTGCGGTCGTTTGTACGGTACAACCGAAATCCCAATAGAAACTTGGTAGGCAGGCGGGCTGTTATAGGTAGGAGCTTGCCTCCTATGCTTAACGTTGGACAGAGTGTGGCTTGTCTATGCAAAATATACAGCTACTCGTGCAGTCAATGAAAATGGCTCCACGGTACATAGGTCCATATATAAAGTTCTGTGCTGGGAAAACCCAGTCTATTCATTGGCATTACTTCTATATTTAAAAATACACATAAAATCTTCTGCTTCGCAATAGGTTTACCAAAGTCCATGCCCCCCCTCCTGTTATCGCGGAGGGTGAGGAGGAATACAAAGTTCGTGGCATCTATGATTCTCACATGTCATGGGGTGTATTTCAGTATTTGGTCGACTGAGAGGGGTTCAGGCATGAGGATATGTTGTGATTACCCTCTAGGGAGGTTCATGCACCTCGTTTGGCAAAGCCTTTCATGCCGCATCCCCCTGCGCCTGGTGGTCATCCAATGGCCACCCATAAAGGGGGGGTTCTGTCACGTCCCTTGCTGTTCAGGTTTGCCAGCGCGATACTCGCTGCCCAGGCACAGACTGATATCAGGAGTCCTGGTGATCGCTGGTCAGACACATGTGACGACATGGCACCTGTCGGATTTATAGCATTGCATCTCAGTCCATTCAGTGCCCCGACGTGGTTTCCACATCCCCACAGTGCTCTATTTGGTTATATTTTACATTGATAAATCAGTGTTGGCTTGTAATTAACACAAAAATTTTATTTCCAAAACAAATAAATGTTAATTTAAAAATTTTAATTCCCTTGACTTTTCGTCTTTACAACACACCTTTTACATTTAAAAATTGAGTAATCTAGACAAAAAAAAAACCTATATGCATTTAAATATTGTAATTGAATTATATTTAACATTTGACTGATGTAGATTGCATGATGGGAAGCAAGTTTCTGAGTAGCCGTTTGAAAATCATGCACCACACGAGTTTTGATGCTGTCATTTTAAAGAGTTTGACGTCATTTGGAGCTTTGAAAACCTGCACAAAGCAGTTCCCATACATTTCTGAAACCCATCAGGACAAAGCACAACCGATGTTAACGCTTTGTGGTTAAATCTTGATTTACTTTCTGCAGATAGGTAGCTTTGCCGACAGCTTAAGGATCGGAAGGGAAGATTGTACTCTGTATAGGGACCAGAGTCTTAGATCCTAGGGGGAATTGTGACATTGTGTTCATCTTAACTTTTTTGTATTAAAGGTTTTTTATTTTGAAAGAAAGTCAACATTTACAGATAAAGAAAATGGCCTCGCAGGGCCAAAACAAGTCGTCTGAGATTGCAATAGAACGGCCACGCAGGGCCATGATACCATAGTACGCCATGTTAAAAAGAAAATTTAAGACCTCTGAAATATAAAATAGACATCTAGAAAACTCAACAGGAAAATAATAAGACGAGAAAAAAAAAAAAAAGTCTACTGGTATCATCCGTAAGAACATGCGGGTGAGGGGGGAGATGGATAAAATTAAGGAAAAAACAGGGGACATGAACAAAAAGTCTCAAGTTTGCGTAGCACAAAGATAAATATCAGGAATCATACAGGGGGAGTATTCAATATTGCATCGTCTAGGAAAGCACAGAGCAGAGACCTCCTGTAACAGGGCTAACCTCCTGAGTAGACTATTGAGCAAATGAAGGGGGGATGGGGAGATATACTGCAAAAATCAGAAATGTGAGGGGGATCGTATCAATAAGTCATCAAAAAGTACTTTGAAAAGAGGAAATAAAACCTAAATGCTTTAAATTTAGCCCCGGGCGGGGAAAGATAAGAAAAAGAGAGCAAAATATTGACCGAAGCATCTCTGTGGATTCTCGAGCATGTCTATAAGGCTCTAGTGAGCAAAAATGAGGAATGAAAGGGAGAAACATAGAAAGAGGGTAGATGTCAAACCCCATCAAGAGCTCAGAAACGGACTCGGTGGGTCCATGGTCAGTCAACCCGGGTCCAAAGAGGGCAAATCCAAGTTGCCATCTGTGGGAGGAATCGAACTCCTGCCAATCCCCAGAGAGTCAAATACAGGCCACGCTTCTCCGGGTTCACCAAAAACGTATGATACGTTATCCATAACAAAAGTAAGTGTGCCTCCTGCCCCCCATCTGTAGCGGATATTTTTTACCCGAAGGCAGGCCACTACCTCTCGGAATCTCCGGCGCGCCGCCAAAGTCAAAAACGGCAGGTCGTTGTAGAGAGATATCTCTTGACGCTTCAAAAGGAAAGGTGCCCCGAGCCGTGGGCAATGACATCAATCGTTGCTTCGTGGCAATGTCCCGAGACATTGCAATAATGTCTCTAGGCGCTGACTCAGGAGCCGTCGCCGACTTCCGAACCCTTATAGCCAGACCGAAAGTCTCTGGTGCTCCAGGAGGGAGTTTCAGCAGGTGTGTCGCCAGGCGGTTAGCATACGCCAGAACCTCCCCAGGGTGCACTGACTCCGGGACCCCTCTCATGCGGACGTTGCGCCGGCGGTGTCTGGCATCTATTACCTCTACCGTCCGTGACAGAGTCTCGACCTGTAGTTGGAGAGAGTCCACCTTATGAGCGAGGTGAGTATGTGCATCTTCGACGGTCTTCGTGCGGTCGGTAATGGTCGTCAAATTCTTGTGCACCAGGGCCATCTCCGCTTTAACCCCCGCCACATCTGCACACCACATCGCCCGCATCTCATTCATCATTCGCTTAATATCACCTTTAGTGGCGAGTTGTACATCTTCTCCCGGGGCAGCAGCCAGGAACGCAGATGAAGCAGACTGGATGGCAGCGGCATCAGGGGACGCCGAGAAAGCAGCCCGTCGACGAGCTGCCTTAGCCGCCCGCTTCGCAGCGTTCTTTCTGGATTTTTGATCCTGCGGCGGCGGCTCAGAAGACAGCAGGTCCGCGTCCTCTCCACTCCCCCTCGACCAGGCGAATCCGTCCTCGTCGGAAGAGCCATATCCTGGAGGCAAAACGGTGGACAGTAAGCCCGTGGAACTCGATCTCCCCCCGCACAATGATTCGCGTATATCGCGCTGTCTGGACCCAGGCATCGAATCGACTCCCCGCGCCGTCTTCTTACCCATCTGAAGGGGGGAACACGCGGTCCGCGCGCAGAACTCTGGGGCGCGAGGAAGCTCTCACTCCGCTACAGGCTCTCCTCGAATATCCCTCTTACGGGAACAGTCCGCTATATCTAAATATGTTTATGGGATTTCTTGCCCATTGATGTGGTGGTAAGAGGAAGGCCGGAAACGTAAGTCCGCGGCAACAGTACAGGGTGTCAGGGATCCAAGATGGCCGATCCAACTAGGCCTCAGTAACAGGCTCGAGCTCTCGTGGTGCCGTAATTTCGTCTGCGGGTAAGAGTGTTGTGCCTCCGGTGCTGTCAGCGGTCTAGGTACCTGGCAGGGGTCTCTCCGAGGGTCGATGTCCATCCGGGTGTGTGATGTTGCGGAGCTGGGTTCGAGGAGGTAGAAGGCCTCAAAGATGGCTGCCGGCCACTGTCCCACGCACCTCGTGCACAGCCTGGAGAGAATCGCAAGTCCGGAGGGGAGGGCAAGTCAGGCTCCGGTGAGTAGCACCCGATGGCCGGCGTCAGGGGAGTAATAAAGAGGGTCCGAGTTGTCTGGGATCAGTAAAAATCACCGTTGAGCAGGGAGAATGCACGGAGCTCAGCAAAGTCGCGTCCGCTCCCCTTCACATCCGGCCACGCCCCCCGTTCATCTTAACTTTAACCTCATCCCTTACTGCTGTTCTAGTCTGTTTTGCCTCCTTTGGATTCAGTCCCATTGGCCATTTTTTTTTTTTTTCAACTTTTGAGTAGGGGGTCTGGAAATGACAGATACGTGACTGAAGCAGTCATCCTGATTCTGAAGACTACAGAGCAGGTGGTGCTTATGTATGATAATCTTTTCACTTGAAGTCTACATTTGTGAGTAGCCTCCCCCCCTTTTTCGGCAGTTAGTGGTGTTTTAGGCCAAGTTATTTAGCTTCAATTTGTGGTCAAATTTAGATTGCACTTTTAAAAAGTCTTACTTTTATTGGTTTCATTACATTCGAAGACTTCCTCTTCATCCCAGTGTCGCTTATCTAACTTCAGTCAAAAAATAAACATTTAAACGTGGCCAGTGGCATTTTATTTGTAGCTGAAAATCTGCCACTGATTTTCACGTTATCTGTGCATTATTACTGGTTTTTGGCGGTATTGCGGGTTGGCTTGTTTTCTTGTTGAACATCCATATAGCCATATTGTTGTGGTCTATCAAAAAAACTTTAGTTCATCCTAAGTCTGGATCAAAGAAGAGAAAGATGAGGAATCGGGAGGAAGAAAAGTTGAAAGAAGCCAAGTGCCTTATCCAAGTTTTTCAAGAAGCAGAAATTCACAGACTGTTGTGGCAGAGTGTATTGACCCTTCTGAAGAAGTCCACCAAGACACAGTAGGAGACTAACATGTAGCACAACTGTAGCCCATTCACCCTGTCCCCGAAGCAAAGGAAAAATCACCAAGAATTAGAAGGTGAATCTACAATCATGGAAAACCGGAAGAACTAGATTGGAAGGATCCATCAATTTGGTCAGATGTACTTCAAGACAAAGATAGAATAGTGATCTGTGGCTTAAGAAGCAAAATTAACAGGAAACTCAACTGGAGAAGAATTCTGAACGGTTATTCAGTGAGCTTCTCCTGTAAGCAAAATCTTCAAATAGATATGAAAAGCAAATACGGGACCGGCTGTGGTGGAGCACCAGCACGCATGCATTGAACTGTGTGACATGCGTGGCATTCGCTTTTGATAGTGGCAAGGCTAGCAGTTTTCTTTGCAGAAAAGGGTTTGACCCATCTAAAACCACGTGACACGTTTTATACAACAGGCTGCCAAAACACGAACAGTCCATTTTTCACAAACAACACTATTGGAGAAGAAATTTGCTGCTTTATTAGACTTTTGGATGTGACCATTTTTGGCATCAAGCAATCTTGCATTTAGGGGAAGCTCTCAGAATTTGAGACCTGCAAAACAGCAATTTTCTTGGTGTGCTTGAACTGATAGCACACTATGATCCACTGTTGCAAGAACATATGGAAAAGGTGAAGAAAAGCCAAGAGAGTGGACGCAAATTGCCTGTTCATTATTTATCTTGGGTAACGCAAAAGGACTTCATAAAAGTTTGTGGAAAGTGTTTTGGACACCATACTTGCTGAAAGGGAGAAGGCAATTTATTTTCCTGTGATTTGCGATGCAACAGACTTTTCACATATAGAACAGAATGTAATTTTTCTAGGCTACGTCCGTAGAGATCCAGGTAGTGAAGAGAGAGTTATTCAAGAAAGATTTGAATTTTCTGACTAGTGCTAAAAGACCGAAATAGCTGAAAAACTCCACGACCGTGTCAGGGTCCTTGTCGCTGCTGCAGCAATGGCAAATCTGGCGCTGCCGCACCCTGAATACTACCTGGGCAGTACATGAAAGGTGTGGCCCTATTATGAACTGTGTTTTCTTTCAGCTCAACACATTCAGGGGCACTCATTACCTGGCCAGTGTGCTCCTACTATAAGGGTGCTTCAGCATTGATGTCCAATACCCAGTGTGGAGTCTGTTCAGCTAGAAGCCTGTCCTGTTGCCAACCAGTACCTGCCTGTGTACCGGATAACCGCTCTGCCAACCCTAGACCCACGGATTGCCCCCCTGACCGCTCTTGTGGACTACCCTTGTTAGACACCACGCCTGAACACCCTTTGTTTGCCGTGACACTTCTTTGAATCAAGACCCCCTAATCTGCTTCCAAGACCCTCCAAAGAATCTCATTGTGTGTGTTTCACAAACGATCATTTGCCATTTCCATACCCTGTTGCCAAATTCCCTGTGCATTGGACTCCCACTTCTATACCAGTAACCCTGTTAGTTACCATCTTCTCTCTGTGTGTTACCCTTGTATCCGTCAGCCCTGATCCAGTTAACCTTTTCCTGTCTCATCCCAGTTCCCCTTGCATCAGCAGCCCTATTCCAGCCTCTCCCCTCATTTGGTTTCCCTCAGACCTCCTTGTTTACCATAACTGCTGTCTCGTGTGTCACTGCATCCTGGGCTCGTACCTAGGGATGAGCTGTTCGGTTCGATCTGTTCGGAGTTCGCATCGAACATCTGCCGTTCGCCGAACTCCGAACATTTCCGCGTGTTCGGTTCGAGTTCGCCCACAATGCACTTTTCCACTGGCCTGAAGCTTGTAATTGGCTACAGCCTTGCACGTGACCACAGGTAAGGTGCATGACTATGGTCAAATTTTGCCCAATCATGGGCTCACAGAGCTAAGTCCCGCAGCACACTATATAAGGCGTCCCTCGCAGCCCCAGCACGTGTTTTTTGAGAGGAGATTGTTCTGTTAGTGTGTGTTCTCACTACCAGCAGCTATTGTGGGGGTCTCACTTCTACAAGATATCTGGAAATTGTAATCTGAGTCTTGTCACTGTTACCAGCTATCAGGGGGTCCTATCAGGGGTCTCACAGACTTGTAGCAGATTTCTGCGAATTTTAATCTGTGTCTTGTCACTGGCTGCCAGCTATCAGGGTGTCTCACGGAGTTATACCAGAGTTCTGGAAATCTTTCATCCAGATAACACAGTTGAATCAGAGTTCTGCATATCTCCAATTTTTATAACAGAGTTGAATCAGAGTTCTGTATATATTTAATCTATATATCACTCACCATGTCAGAAAGACCAAAAAGGACATGCAGACGCTCCCAGACACAGATAAGAAGGCAAGCAACCTCTGTGTCGGGAGCCTGTGCCTCTGGTCGTCGTGGACATGGTGCATCCTCTGCAGGGGCACGCTTGTCCTTTCTAACTGGTGCTGGCCGTCTTAAGCAGCAGCAACATACAGAGGATTTGGTGGATTGGCTAACCAGGCCATCCTCATCCTCCGAGTCCTCTGCCAGCCAGGCTTGTAGAGGTTTACAGTCCACCTCAGCTGCCAAAGCAGCTAATGCAGCCTCCATGTCCACAGCTACTCCTGCCGTGGCCTCACCAACATACACGGAGGAGTCAGCCGAATTGTTTGATTACAATGACAGTGACATGCTGCTTGAGGATGCTCAGCAACTACAGTGCTCTGATTCAATCTCTGAGGACTATAATCAACCTAGAGGAAGGGGGTGCCAGTGACACACAAATAACTGGCACTCATACTGCAGCTGCTGGGGGAACATATTGCGAGGTTGGCTCCAGTGACAAGGAGATAGGAGGTGATGACGATGATGAGGTCACTGATTCCACCTGGGTGCCTGATCCAACAGAGGAGTCAAGTGAGGAGGCACAACAAACACGAGGCACAACGTCCTCTATGACCAACCGTAGCCAGCCAAGGCATCAGAAGTCACAGCTGCTCAGGTGCAGAGCGCTGTTGTCTCAAAGCACATGTACAGGAAGTCTGCTGTCTGGGAGTTCTTAAAGAAATGTGCAGCAGACCGCACTGTTGCCATTTGTAATCTATGTCAGATGAGGATCAAGCATGGGAAAGACATCCCACGCTTAAGTACCACGTGCTTGAGGTGACATATGACCACCTGCCACGCATCCCGTTGGCACAACACTTTGCATAGGTCCTCCTCATCTGTCTCTACCCCCACTATATGTCCAGCCATGTCATTGCCTACAACCTCCACTGACAGGGATGCTACAGTAATGGGTGTACCAGGTCCTTCCTCACAATGTGACAGCATCCCATCAGCTGAAGATTTACGCAGTCAGATTACGTTGCCCCAGCTGCTGCAGCGTAAGAAAAAATATAGTCCCAACAATCCCCAAGCACAGCGTCTAAATGCCAGCTTAGCAAAATTACTCGCATTGCAGCTGCTGCCTTTCCAGCTGGTGGACTCTGCTCCCTTCCGTGAATTTGCTGAATGTGCTGTACCACAGTGGCAGGTTCCAAAACACCATTTCTTTTCACGGAAGGCCATTCCAGCACTATACCAGCACGTGGAAGACAATGTTATGGAGTCATTGGGAAAGTCAGTCAGCAGCAAGGTGCACATGACTTTAGACACGTGGTCCAGAGAGCATGGACAGGGCCGTTACATTTCCTTCACGGCACACTGGGTAACTATGATTGTAGCTGGGAGGGATCCAAGACGGGGTTCTGTGCTGGAGCTTGTTCATCCACCACGCCTCCAGAAAGCTGCTTGTATGATGTCTGTCTGCTCCACCGCCTCTTCCTCCTCCTTCTCTGGCGAAGTGGCAGTTAAACCGACGCGTGGCAGGGGCTACGCAATGGCTCAAGCAAAAAGATGCCATACTGTGCTTGAGCTGGTTTGTTTAGGGGACAGGAGCCACCCCGGGCCAGAAATTGTCAGCTCTGCAGGGGCAGGTGCAGAGATGGTCAACACCATGCCAGCTTCAGCTGGGAATGGTCGTCTTTGATAAATGGCAGCAACCTTCTCTCCGCCCTACGCCAGAGTAAGTTGACGCATGTACCATGCCTAGCACACGTCCTAAATCTGGTGGTACAGTGTTTCCTAACCAGGTACCATGGGGTGGCACAGCTTCTCAGCCAGGCCAGAAAAGTCTGCAGTCACTTCAGACGGCCATTACCAGCAAGTGTTCGCCTGGCAGAAATTCAAAGAGAATTCCACCTTCCCACAAAACGTCTGATCTGTGACATGCACACCAGGTGGAACGCGACATTAGCAATGCTGCAGCGTCTGCACAAGCAGCAGAGGGCCATCAATGAGTACCTGTGTGAGTATGGCACACGGACAGGATCAGGTCAACTTGGTCCCCCCCACAGTGGCTGATGATCAACGATGCATGCACTGTACTGTCGCCATTTGAGGAGGCAACGAGGATGGTGAGCAGGGACAGTGCATGCATCAGTGACACAATTCCTTTAGTGTTTCTGCTGGAGCGCACTCTGCGGGGAATTATAAATGTGACACTAGAGGCAGAGCAGCGGGAGGAAGAGGAGGCCTTCCCTAGCTATCAAGGCCCCAGTCTTTATTGTATGGCAGCTTGAAAACTATTGGGTTTACCCCACGAGCAGTGTCTAGATAGCTGAGGCCAGGTCGGCAAGAGTCTGACGTGGCCAGCTGCAGCTCTAGAGGTCACCGAGTTCCAACAATTTGATTCTCCTTGCCGGAATTTTTGGGAAACAGTGCAGGCGATTCAATAGAGCGTTCTCTATGGCTTCAGGGCTGCTTTGATCAAGTCTTTGCCAAGCAGCGTCGAGGCCCAACATTGGATTATTTATGTGGACCGCTCTGAGTCTCGACACATTCTGTAGTCTGTGGACCAAGCCATCTGATCAGCAGCTCCAGTTCCTCAGCAGGAGCAATGCCAAGATCACCAATTGCAGTTCTGAAGGCAACCCTTCGAGCTTCTGCAATTTTCAGGTTGGTCATCGAATCATATATCTAGTAAACTCCGACATGTCGGTTTGCTCCGATTTTGGGCAGGGAAATGAAGTTTGAAAGGTATTTGCAGTATTCTGGTTAAGTGACATAGGGTAGTATGCGGTTGCATCTGTATTTAGCCCTGGAGTTGGTTTAACATCCATAGACTCAGGCAGGCATGGTTTTATAGCTGTACGGTTGCTAGGATTTTAAAGAGTTGCTGGGGGGTAGAATTGCATCCGAGAGTTAATGGCTGCTAGGTGACCAATAATTACCTCAGAACTAGACTGAGGAAAAAGGGGCAGGGCTAGCTGGATGCAGCAAGGCTATAGTGACCCAGCAGGAACAAAATAGCCAGGAAATCATAACTAAGCAGTAAAAGGCAGATTCAATACACAAGATTAAAATATACAAATAATCCGCTGCCGCTGAATCATACGGCATGACATGGAAGTCTACAAGTGTGCTCTCTGCAGGCTTCTGAGAGAAAAAAAACTGAGCTGAAAGTTCTTGGGATTGGTATACCACTATGATACCATATGCCTGATTACGGAGCCAGCAACCTCATATGCAGGCTCTACACATGAGTTGAGCTATATTGGTTACAGAAAGCATTTCAGTGACTAAGTGGAATAATGCAATGGTGTTAGCTTCGTACATGTTCGAGCTTGCTGGAAGATTATCGAAGCAAGGGAAGGGGTCATCCTTAATAGACCCAACGCTGACGTACTGAGCCTTTATCATATAGGCTCTAACCCACGTTGAGTGGTCAATTGGCTGGCACTTTCATGGTTACACATTGTTTCATACTGTGTTACACTAGTATATTTTTCTCTTGCCCTTCGTATATATCTGATATATCGCCTATCATGACATCAGCGGGAGGAATCCGCCTGCGTGTGTGATTTCAACTTTATTGATTGGGGGACTATTTCTGTAGGATTGTGTACAAAAAGGTGAATTACTACACCATAACTGTATTCACTAATTTAGATACGAGTATGTTCCCGATGGAACCAAGTGAGGCATAAGGCGCTTTTCAACCTTGGTTTTTGTTGATCCATTTTAAGAGTGGTTGTGGGAATACGTTTGGGATATAGCAGCCTTGCTTTGCTGTCTGGTACAATTATTGCCACTTCAGCGCCCCTTTTACATCATTTTGTTTTAAATGGTGCCAATATGTCGGGGATAATAAAAAGGTGTTTGAGCCCACATACAAGAGAAATATCCCAAAGCTAACTTTACTCCTTGCGCTTCCCATTCTTCGAATCTTGGTCGGTGTACATGCAGCGTCATGCCCTGATGTGATTACTTTTGGGATGTGTTAATAGTCTGTATGTGCTTTTCAATGGAAGTCCTTAGGAGGTAAAATATTTTGAAGGTTGGAACTGGAATTTCTTTGCATGCCTTAAGCGACACCAGATGGATCGCAAGAGTGGAAGCAGTTTGTCAGATTGCACAGAAACTGCCAAGCATTGATTCCTTAGAAAAAAATAATAATTAGACTTTCAAGTGAGGCTCATTCTGAAGCAGCAGACCTAAAAGATTTATTGCTCATCTTTTAAAAGGAATTATATTGGCAACCTTTTGAATGAAAGTTCTGCAATGCTTTGAAGAGAGGAACAAGATTCTCCATTCCAGATCAATGTCACTGGAAGTTGGCGTAGAAAATATAAAAAGGCACTTTCCCTGGAAATGCAATCATTGAGAAAAGTGGCTCGATATCTTCTGAGGATAAACTTGTGTCAGAAGAAATGGAAATACCAAAAGTATTAAAAACACAAAGGCACCTGAAAAGAGCAAAAAGGCACCAGTCACAATCCTGTGATGAAGAAATGGATACAGAAACCGCTTTCAAGATTAATGTATTTCTTCTTACACTTTACGGCATAAATACTGAGCTTAACCAACGCTTTCAATACACGAAAAGAGTTTGCTCATGGTTTACACCGATCTTAAAATTAAGGGCAATATCCGATGAACTGATGACGTCTGCTGAAACGGACAGCGTACAACCCAGGAGACCATACACGTTCTTTAGAAGGTGAGCTTCAGCACCATCGCAAAGTGCATGATGCAACCTTTCCATGCGATATCACTGTTCCTCTCTCTATGGCAGGAGGAGAACGAGCATTTAGTGAGCTATCAGATTAAAAATGATCTACGATCAACAATGAGGGAGCAACGTCTTAACCTTGCAATTATTTCCATTTGAGCATGAGCTTGCATGAAAACTCAATTTTAAGGATCCAAACGATTTTGCAAGTCGTATGAGATGGTCAGCTCCACATAACTGAACGTGCCAGTTTAACAGATTGCTTGGTTCTCATTTCAGCCCATAGAGTTGTTTTCTCTCAGTGCTGGTGGTTGATGCATTCATCCCACCTCCATTACTGAGGATTCCTTTTTTCTATGTTCCAGTTATTCTTCGTTCCCAGTGGTTCTTCAGTCCGGAATAGTTTGCTGCACGTTTCTTCGCTCTATATTGCCAGGAAAAGAGGAAGCTGCCAGAAGTGTTCTGGGACTATGTGCGTTTGCTAGGGGATATAGGAGATACCATAGGTTATGTGAAGGGGGTATCCCAACAGCGTCTGATTACTACTTCCAGCAGCAAGAAATTCAAAGAGTTTGGCATAATAATACTCCCCTCCATTCGTCTTCAATAAAATGACTTCCTGTCATGGAAGAAGGGAAATTTGGAATTTTGCAAGTCTTGAGATGGTTAGCTCCCCATAACTGAATGCGATTGTGCAGCATTTGCATTTTTATGCCAACTGCTTAGGATTAGTCATAAGGCTGGGTTCACACCTAGACGTTTTTCAAACGTGCGCAATACGCGCGCTTATTTTTACGTGCATTCGCGGATACGAAAATCGCGCATTGCAGTGCCTTTTGCGGCTATGTCTATGGCTGCGAATGCACAGTTATACGCACCAAAGAAGCTCCCGTACCTTTGTGCGTCGGACGTGTTAAAGCTCGCTTCTGCGCGCTTTAAAAAGCTTAGGTGTAAACGGGTCCCATAGGAAATCATAGAATTTCCTCGTTCATGCATTTTAAAGTGGGCAGGAACACGCTTTAAAACATCTAGGTGTGAACGGGCCTTACGGCCACGAGCTGTCACACTGTGGCATGCACATTTTATACCATTTGTTTGCATATGGTACTATGGCTTTGTAAAGGAAGAGCATTTTCTTTATTTTGTAAAGGAAGGGCCCGCTGGGAGCATTACTTTGTACTTTGTAAAGAAAAGCCCCTATTGGAATGTTAGAATTTCCTGTAATATCTGGGCAAAATATAATTAAACTAAAAGACCCTTATTTGCTTCAAATTAAAGTGTACTTTTACAAGCAGTCCTTGTTCGAGAGGAGGCCTGTAATAGGTAGGTTAGTGTAGAAACCAGTCTAGAAAGTCTTCCTTGACGTGGCAGGCTTCACTTTTTTTCCAAAATACTTGTGCATGTGTCCCATGGGAAGAGTGGATCACAAGGGGGGGCAAAGTAAACGGTCAGTGAGTAGCCCATAAATTTATGATGGCTGCCCTCAACCTGACCAAGTACCAGAGGTGTCAATACACAAAAATGAGATCACGAGGGAGGGGCCGAAACGGATCATAAACCTAATTACATTTAGACCTCTGAACAATCTTCCGTACTCTCAAAACAGCAGTCTTTTGTCCCCACTCCTAAATTTGGACAAGTTCTCCCGGGTCAAGGATATAAAATCTGATTGTGAGAAAGCTCGCACCACAAATATAAAAAGAAAAATGCTGCGGCATTGAATATCACAAGGAGCGTATAAGAATGTGTGGACGATCTGAGCTTCTTGCAGAAAAATGCACCAAGCAACCTAGTTCCTTACTCGAATCTACAACCCAAGAGCAAATTTACACCATTTACTGCAGATTTTAACATGGATATCTTTTTGTCCAAATGGTGTACGCAGAGATTGAAATCCTACCCACTCACACCAATGATCACAGAGCAAAAGTTTAATCTTATGAATGAGGCATAGCATTAAGTGAACCTCAGAATAACCCACCAATAAGGAGGAGGGCAATATTGTCTTTACGGAGAGACATTTCTACATACAAATTGCACATCAATTACTTTCCTACAATTACTACCTACAAATCCATTTCCAACTGGTTTCTGAAATATTTTCTACTCCAGGGTTTGGAACAAGTGATCTGAGCATGAATAAGAATCCCTGTGGCACCAACAACTAGGACCTTTCATTGGCTACCGAAATTAAAAATCGTACCCAACCACCTAGCAGACAAATTATATCAGGCGACAACTTAACAGAGGCAGCAGATACATTGACAAAATTTTACAACCTTGTGTCAAATATACCATTTTACAGGATACAAAAGACATTATGCTTGAATAATCTGTGTCCTCAGATTCTAGTTTATGTGGCCTAGATGTTGAAAGCCTTTATAGCTCCACACCACATTCTTTAGGCCTTTCACATAGAATAATATCGACCATGTAGAGGCACAGAACATGACAACCAAAATGCCTTCATGCTACAGTTGCTTAGTTTTATTCAGACACAATTACTTCCTGTTCGATGACAAATCTTGCCTGAAGATACAAGGCTTGTGATGGGCACAACATGCGCTCCTTCATACACCAACCTGTACCTTGGGGTGGTGGCAAGAATCTGGTGTTTATCCCTACTATACACAAGTTCACTTCCAAAATTCATAATGGAAACGTTTTAGATGACATTTTGGTAGTCTGGAATGACACAAAGAGTAGTTTACGGAATTGTGAACAAAGACTTCAATCTACGACTCAGACAACTTTAAATTTTCTTGACATCAAAAACAGACGGTACCATCGGCAACAGTATACTGAAAACCCAATGCAAGGTTACCCTTACAAGTGCCTTAAAAGGGCTTGTCATACAGAGCACTGGCAAGTGAATGTTCTACGCGTCTAGTAGCCAAACTTAATGATACTGGCCCATCCTATAAACAGATCTGAAAAGCATACTTTCAACACGACCAAGTATTACCACGTGCAAAGGATGTAGTATCAGATCGGGTATGCTATAGCCATATTTCTTCCATAGAATTAAATACACATGGCACAGTCAGGTTTGAAGGTTGCGTGGCACGCAAATACATGCCACATAAGCAAACTTTACAGAACAGTACCAGGATGGAATAGTTTCAAACCCAATTTCTTCAATTTGAAAACATGTCTGGTACACCTTTTGATCTGTTCATGCCAACGTCAATATGCTCAAACAAATTGATTGAGAACAGATTGTATTGTAAACTAGAAGTGTGCCTTTAATGTCCAAAATGTTGGGTTTTTCATTAATGAAGTAGGCTTCCAAATGGATCCCAATAAGTTAGTGGGTATACTCCATTGGCCCCTACCACAAGGCCTTAAAGCTATTCAGCGCTTCACAGGATTTGCAAATTACTACAGACATAAGCTTTTCCATCTCCCCCATTACAGCCCTCACTAAAAAGGGTTTCAACACACAGGATTGGCTTTAGACTCTTTTCAGAAGCTGAAGGTAGCCTTTGCCTCAGCCCAGTGCTCACACATCCAGACCCTACCAAACACTTTGAGGCATCAACTTCCAGTATAAACAAAAGGTGGGGGGCTGCCTTTTCCCAGCATCCCTCTGAGAACCAGCTGTTACACCCATGCGTTTGAGACTAGGTACGAATTGGAGACCGGGAAATATTACCCACCATCTTGGATATCAAACAATGGCGCCATTTATAGGAAGAGTCCACTAGGCCTATCACGATCCTTACAGATAAAAATTTGTCCTAGCTTACGGAGGCCAAAAGCCTGAACTGCAGACAGGCAAGGTGGTCCTTGTTCCTTACACATTCATTTTTTTTTTACATATACCAACAAGGATGCAAAATAGTAAGGCAGGTGCTGAATCTCAATGAGTCCTTACCAGGGATCGGCACGGTGCACAACCACCCGTTTTGCAGTGAGTTGGTCCGAAAGGGACCAGCAGGACAGATTAATTTGGGTGCAGACTCCTTGAAGCAGTACGCTGGTGCCACGTTTGGCAGGGTTGAGGCTGCACCTGTGACGTTGTGCAGTTACTGCTGCCGCCGCCCGTGGCACAGACGGCCTGAGCAGCCCAACCCGGAGCCGCTCCTTTCAAGTCACAAACAGTATTAATATACATTACATTGTAGATCCCAAATGGAGTAGATTAAAAAAATAACTTGATTTTTTTTATAGTATTATACTAAATATTCTGGAACATAAATCTTAAAACATGTTCTCACAATGAGATGTGTTTACCATATACACATCTGAAAAGCACTTTCATCTGCAATAGTTGTAAAACTAGAGATCCTTTAATAGATTAAGAAGGAATAAATCAATTTGTATAGGAATTCTACCTGTACTGGTCTGGTTTGTATCTTTAGAGGGAGAGAAACCTCTGGTTTATTTGTCAATTTAATTTCTCTTTTTGTTTTTTTTTCTGCTGGTTTTTTTTTTTTCTGCTGGTTTTTTTTTCTGTTGTGCTTTTTGGTTGTTTTTTTTCCCTGGGTGGCTGGTGACTTGTTAATTGGGGGCGTGTAGCCTGTCAGGTGATTTCACTTGTATGGCTACATAATCTCAGGGGCAACTCACTGAGCTTGCTTACAGGGGCTTGAGGTGGTCTACTTTTAAGTGGGCTATTTTCAAGTGGAGTTAAAAACAGGAGTTTAAATAACAGGTATCAATTGTTGTTTATATATTTGTTGTCTTGTTTTGGGTATGAGTGTTAGCAAGCTTGAAGGTTTGACCCAGTTCACATCCTGCTGCATGTATGCATGTCTGGAGGAATCCTTCCAGGGTCCATATCTCTGTAGCAAGTGTGAACGTGTAGCTCTTCTGGAAGCTCGTATTGGAGATCTGGAAGGGCAAATCGTAACGCTGAGGCAGATTGACAATCTTGACAGGAGCCTGCTTCTCACGGAGCAAAGTATAGTTGAGGAATTTAGGGGTGTGGGAGGAGTGGAGTTAACCGGGGAACAGGTTGGTAGCTGGGTGTCAGTGACACGTGGTAGCAGGGGGGAGGGAAGAGGAAAAGGTTGGCTAGTCCTGATCTTGCGCACACCAACAGATTTGCCCCCTTGAGTGAAGATGTTGGGTGCAGCAGCTCAGGTGTAGCAGTACTGGAGGCTGCTCCCTCTAACAGCCGGGGGATCAGCCCACCAAGTAAGGGAGGGATAAAGAGGGCAAGTAAGCCTAGACAGGTTGTGGTGGTAGGGGACTCTATTATTAAGAGAGTAGACAGGGTAATCTGTCGCGCTGATCGCCTTAACCGGACAGTTTGCTGTCTGCCGGGTGCCCGTGTTAGGCATGTGGTTGACAGAGTTGATAGATTATTGGGAGGGGCTGGAGATGACCCAGCTGTCATGGTCCATATTGGTACCAATGACAAAGTAAGCGGAAGATGGAAGGACCTGAAGAATGATTTCAGGGAATTAGGAAGTAAACTGAAGAAGAGGTCCTCCAAGGTAGTATTTTCTGAGATCCTACCTGTGCCACGTGCTACAGTGGAAAGGCAGCGGGAGATTAGGGAGGTCAATGCGTGGCTTAAAGCTTGGTGCAGGAAGGAGGGCTTTGGGTTTTTAGAGCACTGGGCTCATTTTGCACTGGGGTACAATCTGTATAGTTGTGATAGATTGCACCTGAATGGAAGAGGGTCTGCTGTGCTAGGGGAGAGGATGGTCAAAAGGTTGGAGGAGACTTTAAACTAGTGGAAGGGGGGGAGGGATACAGTATCTTACAAAATGGAGACAGAGCAGATAGCGGAAGGGTTTCAGTTCAGACTAAGGGGGGTGGAGCCGGGGGGATGGGTAATGTCAGAACAGTGGAGGCATGTAATGTAAAGTCGCATTCAGCATGTGTGGGTAGAGACAACATTAAATGTATGCTTGCTAATGCAAGGAGCCTCAATAACAAGATGGGGGAACTAGAGGTAATAGCATACACTAAGCAATACGACATTATAGGAATAACAGAAACATGGTGGGACGAAACGCATGACTGGGCTGTAAACTTAAACGGTTATACATTGTTTAGAAGGGATAGGAAACATAAGAAAGGGGGTGGAGTGTGTTTATATGTAAATCAGGATTTAAAGCCTAATATTACACAACTGGAAAGCGATGAGGGAAATGTGGAATCCTTATGGGTAAATATTTTGTTGGGGAATAAACAGGGAAGTCAATTATTGGTTGGCATATGCTATAAACCACCTAATATAGATAATGATGAGGAAGAACAACTGTTAGAGCAAATTAGGAAGGCTGCAGATCATGGTAGCACTTTAATTATTGGAGATTTTAATTACCCGGACATTAATTGGGATAGTGGGACTAGTAATTCAGCAAAGGGAATCCGGTTCCTGAACATTTTAAATGATACCTTCATGTCACAACTGGTAGAAACACCAACTAGAGAGGATAACTGTCTGGACCTGGTTATAACAAATAATGTGGATCTTTTCTCAAATATTAATGTAAAAGAACAGTTGGGAAACAGCGACCATAACATGGTGACTTTTGAAATAAACTCAAAAAAACACATTCATAAGGGGCATGCTAAAACATATAATTTTAAAAAGGCCAACTTTATTAAAATAAAGGAAGCTCTCAATGTCATTGACTGGCAGAAACTCTTTCACGGGAAAAACACTGAGGATAAGTGGAATATCTTTAAACTAACACTAGAAAACTACACGTCACAATATATTCCACTGGTTAATAAATATAAAAGAAACAGACTGAAACCAATGTGGCTTAGTAGGAAGGTAACTAAGGAAATGAAAAATAAAAAGAAGGCATTTAAAGCTTTTAAATTTGATAAATCTGAGGCATCCTATAAAGCATATAGGGCAGCCAATAAAGCATGTAAAAATGCGATTAGATGGGCTAAACTAGAAAATGAAAAAGAAATAGCCAAAGAGAGCAAGACCAACCCTAAAAGATTCTTTAGGTACATAAATTCTAAAAAACCCAAGAGTGAAAATGTAGGTTCACTAAAATCTGAGTCAGGGTTATTGTTAACTGAAGATCAGGATAAAGCAGAAATTTTAAATGATTATTTTTCTTCAGTATTTATCAAAGAGAAACCTATAACAGGAGACATGAAATTCATTAATAAAAACTTACTAATACAAAGTGACTGGTTGACTCAGGACAAGGTTTTACACAAATTAAACAATGTGAATGTTAATAAAGCCCCAGGGCCAGATGGAATTCACCCGCGAGTACTAAGAGAGCTATGTGTTGAAATATGTAAACCTCTGTTCTTAATCTTTCAAGATTCTTTTCTTTCAGGAATAGTACCAGAGGATTGGAGAAAAGCTGACGTGGTCCCTATATTTAAGAAAGGTTTAAAATTTGTGCCTGGGAATTATAGACCTGTGAGCTTAACATCTGTGGCTGGGAAAGTATTTGAGGGGTTACTAAGGGATAATATTCAGGAATTTATTGGGAGGTATAATGTAATTGGCAAAAATCAGCATGGTTTCATGAAACACAGATCATGTCAGACTAACCTAATTACGTTCTATGAGGAAGTAAGTAGAAGTATAGATCAGGGGGTCGCAGTGGATGTGATTTACTTAGATTTTGCCAAAGCTTTCGACACAGTTCCACACAAAAGGTTACTACTTAAATTAAGAAAAAATGGTCTAGATGAAAATACTTGTTCTTGGATAGAAAACTGGCTAAAAGATAGGGTACAGAGAGTGGTCATAAATGGTACATTTTCAAGATGGACACCAGTGGTAAGTGGTGTCCCTCAGGGGTCTGTTATAGGACCAATACTATTCAATTTATTTATAAATGACCTTGAGATAGGCATTGAAAGTCATGTATCAGTGTTTGCAGATGACACAAAGCTAGGAAAAGTAATACAATGTGAGCAGGATGTTACTTCGCTGCAGAGGGATTTAGATAAATTGGGGGACTGGGCACTTAAATGGCAGATGAAATTTAATCTAGATAAATGTAAAGTTATGCACTTTGGAGTGAAGAACACACAAGCAATTTATACCCTAAATGGTACGGAGTTAGGGAAATCCAAGCAGGAGAAGGATTTGGGAATAATCATAGACTTCAAACTAAGTAACAATGTGCAATGTCAAACAGCAGCCGCCAAGGCCAGCAAAGTACTGGCATGCATTAAAAGGGGAGTTCACTCACGGGATGAAAACATAATTTTGCCTCTGTATAAATCAATGGTCAGGCCGCACCTTGAATATGCCGTGCAATTTTGGGCACCTGTCTTAAAAAAAGATATTATATCGTTAGAAAAAGTGCAGAGACGGGCAACTAAATTAATAAGGGGGATGGAAGGGTTAAGTTATGAGGAAAGACTAACAAGCTTAAACCTGTTTAGTTTAGAGAAAAGGCGCCTTAGAGGGGATCTGATAACCTTATATAAATATATACGGGGCCATTATCAACCATTGTCTGATAACCTATTCATTAACAGGACTATACATAGGACAAGGGGTCATCCATTTAGACTGGAAGAAAGAAAATTTAGCTTAAAGCATAGGAAGGGTTATTTTACGGTGAGAACAATAAAGCTGTGGAATTCTCTGCCTGTTGCGGTGGTTGGGTCAGAGTCTGTACAGACTTTTAAAAAACGACTGGATGACTTCCTGCAGACACAGAATATTAAGGGTTATAATATTTAATATGTGGGTAAAAGCTTCTTGATCCAAGGAGAAATCTGACTGCCATTCTGGGGTCAAGAAGGAATTTTTTCCCAGTATGTTGCATATTGGCGAGCGCTTCAGACTGGGTTTTTTGCCTTCTTTTGGATCAACAGCAGTAGGTTATGTGGGAGAGGCTGAACCCGATGGACGCATGTCTTTTTTCAGCCTATATAACTATGTAACTATGTAACTATAAAAAAAAGGTAAGTTTTTTACATAGCAGATAAAGCATGCAATTAAAGATATACACAGGTTTACAAACATTCCAACCGTTTCAATAGCAATGCTTTGAGGAAAGGTGTCTCTGGAGTTTCTCTACATTAAAAACCATTACACCCTTTTCTGGCAAAGTCAATATATCTCATGCTTGGACCCCATACAATGACCATCCCATATTAGAGAGGACCTTGGTATTTTTTTTAGCACCGCTCTGTATCTTGATTAAAGCAGGGTTTCCCAAACCTGTTCAAATACCCCTAACAGGTCAGGTTTGCAGGGTATCTGCAGCACAGCATAGGTGATATGATTTGCTGCTCAGTGATTGCAGGATTCAGTCTGCATTTCCAAGGGAATCCTTACAATCTGACCTGGTTGAGGGTCCTGACACAGCACCACCACAAGCACGTGCCTGTGGATGGGAGGAGAGAAGCCAGGCCGAGGAACTGCCCTGACACCCTGCACATGCTGGATCTGGACAGAGAGGTACAGAGGAGGAAGCTAAGAAGTCCTTGATCCACGATTTGAATCTATTACCCTCACCGCTCCAATTCACAGCCACAGCTTTACAGAGGACTCAGCTCGGAACCAGCTTGGCGTGTACTTCCTGTGACGGTGGGTTGATCATTCCGGCTGTTCTTATCCAAGGGAGCGGTAAGAGATTCATGTGCCCATATTTTCTTGCACCTTGTGAGTGCAGTCTATTTACTCAATTTGAGTGTGTTATATCGCACCATGAGGTTTTATCTATCTGTCTCTTTATAGGAGTTCACTCCACAATTCCATTTTTATATTTATCTGGTTGAGGGTCCTGAGGACAGGTTTGGGAAACACTGCTCTTAAGAGACCCAAGTAACATGGTAGTAATAAACCTTCAATAAAACCAAAAACACTGAACGTTGGGAGGAAAAAAAAAAATCTTTGTCCAATTAATAATTTATACATTTTGTTGAAATTAGGTCTGAAAATTTTTTCCACAGTATATTTCTGAACTTCGTTTCCATGGCAATTACAACAGTATGATGAACTGTAAAGTGGAAAATAAAACAGCTGTGGATTTACATAGAGGATTTCCTTTAGCTTTTTGCAATAAATGTTTTATCGAAGACGCTCTTGCCATTAATGAGAAACGCCACTTCCCTCATGATTGTCCCCCTTCTACTGGTTTGCTTTCCTAATGTACTCAGAAAGAATGTCAAGAGAACATTCAAGCTCTGCTTGGGCAGTTGAATATTTAGCGATTGAAAGATCAGATTGCTTGATGGAACGTGCAAGATGTGGACCAGTAACTGACCAACGATCATCAACAGTACATCGTGATCATGCTGAAAAATGCTGTAGAAACATGACTAAGGCTGCGGCGGTCACATGCGCGCACTTTAATCCTTTATTACAGACTCTGAAAAGGAAAGAAACGCATTTCATGGTGGGTTGAGTTTGGTTCAAGATGGATGCAGAAGCAGCGGTGACGATTGCTCTAACAACATATGCCTATTAGAGAAAACAAGAGACGAAAGTGGTGGGTTCATCTCGTAAGCTATGGCCGATACAGACAAGGCGCGTTTGAGACGTTGTACAAGCCATTACAAGAAAAAGGGACCCTTCAATATATTAACCAGAAACCATTAGAATTATCACAAGTGACAAAGACTGAGAATGCCCAAAAGATCAAAAACAGTTAGATTGACATGAATTTGTTTTAAAGACCTCAAATCCTTACAAATGGATACACTGACATTACACCAAGATGCTGATATGTAACCCTATGCAGATCTGAGAATATCTGCACATTTTTTTTTTTTTTTTTTTTGAATGAAAAGTTTTATTCCGTAATCAAGAAGTAATACAATACAATGCAATTTGGTAATAAACAAAGGACCAGTCAAGATAAAGGACAGTCCCATTACAGTATAAACATTGTCGCACTACAAAGTAAGAACATATAATAACATAAGTATCGTGGGAATATATGTAGGAAAATGTAATCTGATGACTGGTGTGCATCTTAGGTCTTGCTCTTTAGTCAGGACTCCCATAGGAAGTATCCTGTGGCTTAATACACGTACATTGAGTGATCAACCGTAATATCAGAGAAGAATCATGACAAGGGGAAGGTGTTTCAGTCAGTAAAGAGAAGGCAAAGAAGAGTGGAGAAAGGAGTAAAAGGAGAGACGAAAGAAGAGGAAAAGGAGAAGAGAGCGGAATCACCAGAGAGGTAGAGAAAGAAAGGAGACAAACAAAACAAAAAAAAAAAAAAAAAAAAAAAAAAAAAAAAAAAAAAAGGGGGGGGGATTGGTGGAGTGGGGAGGGGGTGAAGGAGGAGGTGAGGAGGGTGAAGGTGCAGGAGAGGAATATTCAGGTCTAGGTGCTGGTGTACGAAGAAGTTAGCCACAGGCGCCATCCCCCCGCCGCCAGCGAGGCACAACCGCATAAGTTCCGAACCACATAGGCTCAGGCGTCTCCCGCATCAAGGGCCGCGCGCTGCCCGTCACCCCCCCCCAGGACCCCCTGTAACTGAGTCGAGGAGCAGAACGTGGACCAGTGCAACCACACTGTGGTGAAGTGCTGTGCAGCCCTTGCGGGAGAAAGAGCAAGTTCTTCGTTCGACCGTAAGGCTTCTAGCCTGTCAATCAGTGTCCTGAGTGGCGGTGCGGACGGCGATTTCCAGTATAGTGGGATCATGGATCTAGCCACCAAAAGAATGCGCAGCAGTAACGATTTCTTCATTGATTTAGTTGAAAAAGGAAGGTGGAGGAGTAGAAAAACTTGTGGGGTAAAATCTAAGCTCTCGTCAGTGGTGCTCTGGATAAGGTCCCGGACTTTTGTCCAGAATGGTTTGAGAATAGCACATTCCCACCAGATGTGGATATACGTACCAATCTCAGTGGAACATCTCCAACAGGTCGGGGAGACTGTGACATTAAAAGTGGCCAGAAGTGCAGGTGTGCGGTACCAGAAAGTTAAAAGTTTATAGGAAGATTCTTGTAGTTTGGTGGTTTGTGAGCCTGAGTGGGTGAGGGTCAGAATCTTAGTCCAATCCTCATCTGTAAGCGAAATGTCGAGTGTGCGTTCCCAGCGAGACATAAATGCTGGGGAGTCGTTGTTTATTTCTCGAAGCAGGCTGTAAAGATGCGATACACTATGCGCCAATGGAAAAGTCTTGTTGCAGAGAGTTTCAAAAATGGTAAGTGGTCTAGTCAGCGAGGCATTACCCGGTAGTCTTCTCAGAAATGAGCGAATTTGATGAAGATTGAAATTTTCCGCGAAAGTAAGTGCCGGCTGATCGGGAGTCTCTAAGTTTACAAAGACACTGTCTTTAAGCATATGATGAGCCCTAAGAATTGGAGCGTCAGTAATGCGTGATGATAACGTGCGTAAAATCGTGACCGGGAAGTCTGGGTTATCTGTTAAGGGCAGTAGAGGAGACGGGTATGTTGATAAAGAATATTTTATCCGTATTTTATGCCAGACCACAAGCGTGCTACCCGCCGGTGATGATACTTTTGCAGTGCGTTTAATTGCGGCCCATGATAACCAAGGGAGGGACCCTACCGGGCGACCTGCGTGTGCTTCTTCCAAATCCAGCCATTTTTGTTCCGGCGAGCTAGTCATCCAGTCTAGCACCCGTGTGAGATGTGCGGCGTAATAATAGAGACATGTGTCCGGGAGAGCAAGTCCTCCGTTGAGTTTTGATTTACAGAGCGTCTCATACCGAAGTCTGGGACGGGTCTGTGGCCAGATAAAGGAGGAGAACAGGGTGCGTATCTTCTTATGGAACGACAACGGAATAAAGATAGGAATTGTATGAAATAAATATAGCAATCGAGGTAGGAAGTTCATTTTGATAACACTGATGCGACCCATCCAAGACAAAAACTTGGGGGACCATTTCGCCACGTCCTGCTTAAAGGTGTCAAAAAGCGGGGTAAAATTTAGATTAAATAGTTTTGAGTAATCAGAGGAGAGACGTATTCCGAGGTAAGTAAGTGAAGATGGGCACCAGCGGAAAGCATATTGCCCCTGTAACATACGTTTCCAGTTTTTTTGTGGGGCGATCGTCAGTACTTCAGACTTTGCCACATTTATTTTGTAACCCGAAAGTGAGCCGTATTCTTGTAGTTCCCCTATTACTGCCGGCATCGACTTCACCGGATCCGGTAACAAGAACATAAGATCGTCCGCGTATGCGGAGACCTTGTGCATGGTGGAATGACCTTGTACTCCCGTGATACTGGCGTTCTGACGGATTGATGAGAGCAGTGGTTCTAGACTGAGTGCGAAGAGGAGTGGGGAGAGAGGGCAGCCTTGTCTCGTGCCGTTACGTATCTGAAAAGCTGCTGTGAATGCACCGTTCACCTTTACGCGTGCTGACGGTGTAGAATATAAAGCACGAATCCAGTTAAGGAAGTTTTCTCCAATTCCGTAGTGTTTCAGTGTTTGAAACAGAAATGGCCATAAGACCCGATCAAAGGCCTTTTCGGCGTCTGTGGAAAGGAGCAATAGTGAGCGCTCCTTATGTTTAGTGTACGTTATGGCATTAATGACTCTAATAGTGGCATCCCTGGCTTCTCGTCCTGGGATGAAACCCACTTGATCTGGATCGATCAGTTGAGGTAGAAATCGTTTTAGCCGATTAGCCAGTACCCGTGCCAATAGTTTCATGTCGCAGTTCAGTAACGAGATGGGGCGATAGTTGCTACAGTTAACATGATCTTTTCCGGGCTTTGGTATTAGGGAGATTGTGGCCATTAGTGAATGAGGATGAGGAAGGGTCCCTTCCTGGAGTGCATCAAAGAGCTTCGCCATAGTCGGCAGGAGGTCTTTAGCGTTTGTTTTATAATATTCAATGGGTAAGCCATCAGGACCAGGACTTTTTCCAGGTTTGGTCGTCTTTAAAGCTTCCACTATTTCCTCTCCCGTGATCGTGGCGTTCAGCGTTTCACGATCTAAGGAGCTAAGAGGTTGTAGTACCGTTCGTGTCAGATAAGAATCTATGCTAGCCAGCACTGGGGTTGAGGGTTCAGTATTCTCAAGGTTATAGAGGTCCGAAAAAAATTTCAAGAATTCTCCTGAGATGTCTTTTGGGTCTGTGACCAGCGTTCCCTCCGTTGTTCGGATCTTCGGGATATAAGACTTAAAACGTCTATCCCGAAGTATCCTCGCCAGAAATCTGCCGGGTTTGTTCTCGTTCAAAGCGAAAAACGAGCGAGACCTCAAAGCTTGAAAGCGAAGGGAGGCGTTTATCAATTTATCTAAGGCCTGTCTGGCCCGAATAAGGCGCTGATACACCGTGGTGTCATTCGTCGCGATGTGTTCAAGTTCTAAGCTCCTAATGCTGTCGACAAGCGTTCGTCGTTCTTCCACCTGCAGTTTCTTACGCGTCGTGCTCTTACAAATGAAAAATCCTCTTATCACTGCCTTGTGTGCCTCCCAAAGCGTTGGGATAGGGGTATCAGTGACACTATTCTCTGTGAAGAAGCGCTCCAGAGTGTCGTGTAGTTCGTCACGAATTAGGGGGTCCTCCAGTAGGGAGACATTGAGACGCCAGTGGCGTTCTCGCGGGACAAATAATGGTGATTGGACCGCCAAGTTAATCGGCGCATGATCTGACCATGTCGTGGGCGCCATGTCTGCTGAGCTCGTTAAATGAAGATTATGGTAGTGCATGAAAAAATAATCTATTCTGGTATAAGTCGCGTGTACTTGTGAAAAATAAGAGTAGTCACGGTCCGTCGGGTGTGATGCGCGCCATACATCTACTAGCCGGTGGTCATGTAGCGTGCGACGTATACTGCGTAGGACATGGGCAGGGGTGGCGGAGCGGCCTACTGATGAGTCAACCTGCGGTTCCAACGCCACATTAAAGTCACCTGCTATGATAGTCGTACCCTGTTGAAAGGATTCCAGTGTTCGAAGAATCCGTAGCAGACATGAATGTTGTTTTTTGTTTGGTAGGTATATAGACACGAAGGTGTAAACCGTATCGAAAATTGATCCTCTGACAAATAAGTATCTACCTCCTTCATCAGTCAATGTGGTGTCCACCACAAAAGGCACCTCCTTCGATATCAAGATCGCAACTCCCCGGGCTTTACTATGGGAAAAGTTACTGAAGAAGCCCATCGGATAATTGACGTCACCTAAGGTCGGGGACGACCCTGCGCGAAAGTGAGTCTCCTGGAGGAAAGCAACGGACACACGCGCGGCCCTCAAGTCGCGCAACAGGCGGGAACGCTTCTCGGGCAGGTTAAGGCCCCGTACATTGTGAGATTGCAACTGTAAATCGCGAGCAGCATACGGGGAAAGCTCCGGCGGCATGATGCAGGTCCAAGCAGGAACCTAGTACTCAGATTAAATTTCAGGGGGGATTTAATGGGGGGAGGAGGTAGGTATAGTCAAGAGGGTTCGGGGAGCAGAGGTTGGGGAGCAAAAAGGTGAGAGAGAGAGAAAAAAAAAAAAAAAAGGGGGGGGGGGGACGAAGATGGAGAGGTAGGAACAAATGAGACCGACAGTGAAAGTGAAAGAGTGTGAAAATCAGGAGGTAACAAGTGCGCCAACTGGGATACCCGCCTCCACTACTAAACCCGCAGGTCAGGTGTGGGGGTCCACAGTTGGAGGGAAATTGCACTAAACCTCGCGGGGGGGACCTAAGCGGCCGTACTCCTGTTCAATCGTGTCCGTGTAGGGAGATAGGATAGTAGGTATACAACCCGAGATGGAGCTCAGACGGTGTTACCTGTGACCGTCTATGCCGACATGTGGTGCTACCAATAGGGTCTGTGGCTGTTTTCTAGTAGGGGACTAGGAGAATATGGTTATTTAAGGTATCTGGGCTGATCCATGTAGGAGGAATGAGGAAGGGAACAGGGGGGGGGGGCGTTCTCCAGTAACAACACAGGAGCGTGAGCTGGGTGTGTGGTTATAAAGGATTGGTGCCTCAGTTACGTCCGTTTCACGGGTCTAGCTACCGATATAAGGCAGAGAGTCATCTGTGTTGTGAGGTGCTAAATGAACCGTAAACAAAACTGTGTATAAAACAAAGATATCAACCAGTACGTTCATTGGCAATGCTTATGACTATAACTTGTATAAAACGTTGGAGTCCCATACGGGGTCTCAATGCATCAGCAAATAAAACAACATTAGGCGTACAAAGTTTGTAACTTAAGTGCAATTATATATCCTCCCGCCACCCCTTCTCGTCTTCCCACCCTCAGCTGCCCATCCTCACCCACCCACCACCCATTTCTAACCCTCCCCTTCCCACCCGTTTCCAAACAAACTCGTAAAAATCCTAACGTATATGTGTAACTGAACAGGGAACGTATCGAAACTCACAGTCTGGGAGCATTATGGATGCCATATTATAGCTATTTTCCCGCCTTATCATGCCCCAGGTTATCAGTACAGGGGAAATATCCTCTTATTTGATCGTTGGCAACGCGTTTAACTGTATCATGTATAAGATGCTGGAGTCCTTTACGTGGTCTCAAAACATTCGCGGATAAGACCATCGTAAGAAAGCAGAGTTCGAATTCCTTAAGCAAATACATCCCCTCCCATCCTCCAGATTGTCATCCCGTCCTCCGCTACCCACCCTTACCCCTCCCCCTCCCTATCCCCCTCTCCCCTTCAAGATCAATCTAGACCTTTCCTTAAGGTTCCACACGTGTATGGGTGAAGGAGTAGTAAACTCATCTAGGCCCATTAACGAACGCAAAAAATGAGTGCCTTAATACCTCTGACTTCCAGCTTAGTCATAACCCAGGATATGTCAGTATATGATGCAAGGTGTCATTCAGCGAGTAGTTCACAAGCAATATGTAGGCATACATTAACTGGGCACCTCTATTAAAGATCTGTATCCCTTCGTCCTCGAAAGGTTAACGCTACCCCTCACCACTCCATCTTGTCTGTAAGAAGATTGCCAATAGAACAGCTGAGTTTCTTAAAATTGTAAAGTCTGCAAAGTTAAAGTTTCAGCATGTGAGTGCACAGAAAGCGGATTCAACGTTCCTCGGTCTCAGTCTGCCACATTCTGGCTGTCCTGCCAGACTGTCGATTGGGAGTCTGCATGCAGCCGGTCTTCGGCTCGACGCCCTTTACGCGGTGATTTTTGCGGCCTAGGTGGTCTGGTGGGCTTATCGGCTGACGGTGTTGCGCCAGTTAAGAGTTCCCAATCAGGAACCTCTGTCGGAGGGAGGTTCAATTCCGCCAAAAAGGGTGCTACATCTGACGGGGCACGTATGGCTATAAGCCTGTTGTTCCGACGGACTTGCAGGGAAAAAGGGAAGCCCCATCGATACGGTATGTCCGCCTCCCGTAAAAGTTGGGTAATTGGGCGTAATTCACGGCGTGCGGTTAACGTATGTGAGGAGAGATCTTGGAACAGTTCGAATGATTCGTTTGCAAAACGCCATTTTCGGCGTATGCGCGCTTTCAACAAAATTGCCTCTTTCAGTGCAAAGTCCGGGATATGGCATATGATATCTCTAGGTGGGGCTGATTCCAGTGCGGCTCGGGGGCGAAGGGCCCTATGCGCTCTATCAATCGCTGCGTAGGGTAGGTTGGGGCAGCCCAGTATTTGTGTAAATGCGCCAAGGAGGAATTCCTTCACTTCTGTAACCCCTTCGTGAACCCCTCTCACCCTGATGTTGTGCCTTCGGGATCGATTTTCTAAGTCGTCTATTCGACGTTGCATATCTGATAAGCGCTGGTTCGTGAGCAGGTCAGGGTTTGTGGTGCAGCTTATGTGTGAGGCGGCAGCTTCCTCTAAGCGCGCCACCCGCGTGCCTACTGCAGACAAGTCAGCCCGGACTTCGGCTATCTCGCGCCCCACTGCCGCTTGCATTTGGTCGAGCATTTCCTTAAAGTCCAGTCTCGTAGGTAGCTCAGCACGTGTTGGTAAGTCCGCAATAAGCCTTTCTAGGCGCGCAATTGCAGTCTGACCTGATGTCTCCGTCGACAGGGGAGCAGCCGCCATCTTGGTAGAGTCCTTGTTACTAGGCCGTCCTCGTGTTGCTCCAAAATACGCCGTTATGGGGCTCGTTTGTTGGTCTTCTGGGGTGTGGGGGGTTCTCCTAGTCGATCTACGACTTGTGGTGCGTACCATAGCCACGGGCAGATTCAATTGTGCAGATTTGTCAGCAGCGGTCTCAGGAGCTCCCGCGCTAAGCGTCCATCTTCACGCTCGTTCAGGCCACCATATCTGCACATTTGAACTTTTCCCTGAAGCTTATGGAGTCCCGTTTTCATTAGCATAACATTAAGTAGTTACGGTATGTTTTTGTTAGTCAAAATACAATCAAGAATGCAGACGGTTACTTAATGATCCTCTAACGTATAAACCATTAGACAAAGACCCCACCGTTTCAGTTAAAAACATGTTCTATGAAGATCTTTTGAAAGGATAATGATTCTTAATATACATGAATAGGAGTATCTTAAAATAATGCACCCCCAGATTCCAGTATTCTATATTCTCCCTAAGTTGCATAAAGATTAACTAAATCCACCAGGCCGGCCGATATTCTACAGGATATGGAATGGATGCCAGAGACTATCAGAATATGTGGACAATCTTCTACAACCACTAGTGGTAAAAACACCGGCATATTTAAAAGACACCATCTTGGTTTTGAACCTATTAAAGGACATAGAATGGCAGGATGATTACATCCTCGCGACATGCGATGTAGCCTCTCTATATTCGATAAATCCACATGAAGCAGGCTGCTCAGCAGTAAGACACTTTCTAATAAGATCCGATAATTTTATAGAAGAACAAATAGAATACATTTTCGAGGGCATCGGTTAATTCTCACCAATAATTTCTTCTGGTATGGAGGAGACTTCTATCTCCAACAAAATGGAACAGCTATGGGGACGAGGTTTGCCCCCAGTTATGCCAATTTGTTCATGTCGCATTGGGAATCCTGCGCTTTATGGACTGGGCATGGCTGGGGGCAAAACCTCGTTCTCTATGAAAAGGTATATCGATGATATACTCATAGTCTGGCGTGGTGATATGGATTCATTGATGAAGTTTATACACCATTTAAAACGATAATTCTCTAGGAATCAAGCTAGAATCCTATAGAAGTACTGAGACAATAGATTATATATATATATATATATATATATAAAGAGAATGGAGTAATTAAGACCAGAACTCACTTCAAAAAAGTACAGGTCAACAATTACATACACCAAACAAGTGATCACTATCAACCATGGCTTCGTGCAATACCGAAGGGACAAATGATGAGTGTAAGAAGAAATTGCACAGATCTACCACAATTTTTGCAACAAACCAACAAGTTGATGACTGATTTTAGGGATAAAGGATATGAAGAAGCACCCCTTAGAAAAGTCAGAGAAGATGTCCTCAAAATGGATAGAGATCAACTATTGAAATACAAAGAGAAGAAATAACTACTGAAGTTGCCCTCATCCTGAACGATAACACCACTAATCAAGCTATTAAAAAATCTATTAATCGCTACTGGTCAATTTTGAAGCGGGATCCTGTTCTCAGTGATATTATTCCAGACACACCCAGAATCATCTTCAGGGGAAGCGATACTATTAGGAGAAAATTAGTTAAAAACCATATACCTATGATCCAAAAAAACATAGGGAATTTTTCAATCTACAAACAGGCTTTTATGGATGTGGCCGCTGTATAGCTTGCCGTAAAACCGATAATCATAAAAGACTAATTCGACAATTTGATGCCATAGAGGACAAAAATATAAGAAAATCTATTATGATATGTCACTCCAAAAATGTAGTGTATCTGATGAAATGCCCATGCAATAAAATTTATATAGGTCAGACCTCACGCTGTTTATACACCAGGATCAATGAACATATGAATAATATATGTGGGGGCAATGAGAAACCTAGTGTACCATTGCACTACAAAGAAACACATAACTAACCCTAAGGGCACTCAATTCTATGCCATCGAAAAAATTCAGAGTCAATGGAGAGGTTAAGATCATCATAAGATGATCAAAAAACGGAAATGAGATGGATATAATATTTGGACAACCGGATTCCCAGGGGTCTAAATACTGATTTTGAAGTATGTCATTTCTTTTAGGAAGGGTTAAGGAATGCAAAATGTGTCATATTATTTTATATGTATACCGATTTATCTTGTATACATATTGGTGCAGTAAATATTTAGATTGATGCAGATGTGTTATGACATGTAAGTTAAGAAATATCACCTCAATCATCACACTAGTACTGTTTCTCTATGTTTTTGTTTCCATACAGAGAACTAAAGAGAGAATAGTGTAATTTGTTATCAATACATTCATATATGTACAATACATGAAGATTGCAACCATCAAATACCGGGACTTAATATTGCGAAAGTGAAAGGAAAACATACCCGATCAAGCATGCGCGCAAATCCGACGAAAACGAAAGTATAAGGGATTGGCTTGAACATTAACCGGAAATACGTCATCATGAACTCCCGGAAACAGGAAGTGATTGATAAAGAACGCTACGAGGTGGTTCTCATTAGTCGACTAATTAATGACCTATGGGTCTATATAAACAGGAACAATGGATATCATTTTATTCCCGACTGGGGAGGCTTGCAGGACGCAAGCGAAACGCGTCTCGGATTCTTTTTTATTCTGTAATACCGCTGGTTTATTTTATACCAATTAAATTCTTACCTTTACATTTCGACTCTGGCATATATATCAAGCCAATATTCTGGAAAGGCTCCCGTGTCTAAAGAATTGAAAGACCATCTGGATAATCCTATGTGGGTGAGGTCCCCCCTATTAAGAGACCTACAGGTGATTCGATACGAGCTATTTGAGGCTCCTCCTTTGTGAGTGTGACCATCGATTTTTAATATAAGTATTGTATAATTACCTGTATTATGCGATCAGATTTCTGTTTCCCCCCCTAGGATACAGTTTTATGATACAGAATTTCTGAATGAGAAAGATCCATCCCACACTGATACATGTAAATTAAGTTACCAACTCTGTCTATTTCTGACCACATGTATATGCTATTACATGTATATGCTATTATTATATGCTCCCTATTAGATACATAAATGTATTTTTTTGTGCTAATGTTTTTGTTAGTGCTCGGATAAGCTAGGCTTTTCTTTCAGGAATGAGAACAGACTGAATATTACAGACATTAAACCGTTTGGTTTAAAGTACTACAATCCATAGTAAACTCTACACCACCATATCTGCAAAGATGAACTGTTTACATTGAAAAAATATAATAGCTCTCCCGCCCTTCCAGTGTTCTGCACTGCCAACAGTTTGGTTGCCGTTGTAACCCGGAGACGCTTGGGAGTACGGAAGCCTTGATGCCTCTCTGGAGACACGTGCTTCATGCGGAGCTCGGGGATTTGACCTAAGGGGTTATTCAGAGGCCCAGCATGAACTCACACCGGAAGAGCTGGGCAGCTAGGGACAATTGCTAAAAATCAAAGACATCTAGGGACCCAAAAAACCCAGCCCAATGTGTTTGAAGCCCCTGCTCAGTGACAGATCGGCACCAAGCACGGGCCCACCTGGACGGACGTGGAGCGTTCTGCTCGCTGGGGGGGGGGGGATACCCAGATGCCCCACACACTTTGGACTGCTGGGGCAAGCAAGGCCAATCTGGCAGTGCCCGATGGGTCAGTCCACCCCTGAACAAGCCTATTAAGCCAATGCATTAATTCTTAAAGAACCTTTTCCATTTCAATGACCAATTTCACTTGCAGATAAAAAGTTAAAGGGCCCAGATTGTCACCAAGAGATATATATATATATATATATATATTGCAACTTCATGGTATTCAGTGAAACCCATGACTATGGGATGGCTTGTATTAATTCCTAAAGGAAACTTCCATCAGTGACCTATATGCGGGAGAAAACGGTACAAGGACCAAATTTGCACACAGCTATGCCAACGTCTTCATGGTATTGTTACGTCCTCAGTCCCTGCTGCGCTCATTGGGGGGACCGGGGCATGTTTCTGTGCCACTGACTGGTCGGTTGCCAGCACTCCATGATAGCCGATCGGCGTCTGATGGGGTGGGGATTGGTGTGGTCACGAGGAGCCGCTGGGTTTAAAGCAAGGCGCGAGGAGTTGCTCGTCGCCCTGACGTGGAGTCTAATTCCTGCATCGTCTGTTCATTACGCTCATTGCTACTTTGTTGCCAAACCATTTCTGTCTGAGGACCCCGATTACGTATTTTGACCGGCTTTACTCTTTTGACTATTCTCTGGTTTTTCCCCTTTGTTTGTACGGATTGATGTTGCGTTGTTTGCAGCTTTGAGACCTACCTGTCTCCTTGCACAATCCATCTCACGCTCCTGGCCTCTTGATAGCTACCCATTCCATTCTAAGTCCTAATCACAAGGCACCTTATTGTGGGTATATCATGCTGTGAGCTCTGCATATGATACTTACTAGCCGGTATCTGCACAATCAGGTTTGATTATAAAGGTCAGGTTTTTCTCTGATATAACTGCCCTGCAGCCTGCACAATTCATATGCCGTGACAAACCATTATGTACAAACAAATGTGAAAATCTGCATGCATATATGAGTCTTAGTCCAGTCTATGAGCCCAAGACTTGTTATATTGTATCTCATTGTCTTGTAGCAACGCTAAGCTGTCTTTTGGTCACTTGTCTACCTACTTCCGGGCTTTGGAAATCAATACGGTTTATGTTGTGAATGTTTGTCAGAAAAATCTGCTCTCTATGACCCCAATTACGCTATTCCAGTGAAAGCGCTATAACATTCGTTATAGGTATAGAGAATCCAAATCTAGCTTGTGCAAGAAAAGTTTAACTTTATAATTTATTGATGGCATTACTTGATACTTAGAGCAGAATGATTTAACGTTATACAGGGAACAATAAAAAAATAATGGCCTTAAATCTTAGTTTATTTTATTGAGTACCTGGACCTGAAAACGTCTCTCACGGAGCTGTGGAAAAGTGAATTAACATCCTGCCGTTCAATGCGTGGCTTCAGCTGGGAGCACATGGCAGCAGAAACATGCAGGTCCAACCAGAGGGGAGATGGGCGTGCACGTGGGTTGTGCCTGGGCACACAGTCACCTACAACAGAAATGCCCAAGCCTCCCGCAATTGGTTGTCGGAGGTGTTTTATATTGCTGAAAACCAGAGGTGACAGTGAGTGACGTAACGCAACTGCGCTGAGGAAAGGTCTCGGGCACAAGGTGCGCTCACGTGAGAATTCTTAGCTTGTGTGAAACTTGTGAGAGGTCTGACAAGTAATGGGGAGTTTGTATGGATGGGCAGAGCAGCTCCAATCCTCCCTGCTCGTTGGAAGCCATGCCTAGGGGTGCCACCTGTCCGGCGTTAACCCAGACAGTTAGAGATGGTAATATGTTCAGGTTTCAGACTCCCTCTCACCCTAACTCGATTCAGGCCCAGACCAGAGGCTGCCGTATATAATATGCAGATTCATTGCATTGTTGGCCTCCAGCCTGACAGGGGCGCCGTTTAGTGACTGGTTGACAGGCTAGGACAGAGGGAAGATTGCAGAACCGAGAAGGTGCGTGAGCCATTTTTGAAGAGGACTAGCTCCTTGAAACATGAACTGCCTGATTAAGCTGCCCTGGACTTCTGTTGACCAAGCACGAGTTCCAAGGACCGACAGGGTAAAGAAAGAAATGCGAAAGAATTCCCGTCTGCCCCTTATACTATGCTGGGAGCTGTGCGTCTGCTGAGACATGGCGAGCTCGGGTCACTCTGCAGGGGAAAAAACAGAGCCAGGTCACCTTGTTTTAGCAAACATCTGCTTTCTGACCAGCAGCCTGGCCTCACTAAACAAAACAGTCCAGGTCTACCACTGGTAGATGCAAAGAGTGTTCGATGGTAACTCGAGGTCACAAACATTGTATCTCAAGCCAAGAATGGCCATAATGGATGATCTACGGATACAGCAGCACAAGGTCACTGGATCCAGCCCAGCTGTGACCCTTAACTTTACATCACATGGCCTTACCTGTCAGTACATATACTGGGTATATGGGGGGTTGTGGAAGGGGCTAATCTGGGGTATGAGGGGGTTGGTGGAAGGAGCTGGTGTGGGTATGGTGAAAGGTGCACAGATCAGTCCTGGGGGCTGAAAGACATTTTATTTAGTGCACGACGGTGGAAAGGAGCAGATTTTGCAGCTACAGAAGCTCCTGCAGCCCTCGCAGACCAAGTTTGAAGCAATGCCACCACCTTATCTTACAAACGGTTTGACAGTTTTACTGTGCTGCTCTTTATACAAGAAGCAGAGTTTCCCGTTAAAAAGAACCTTAAAAGCTTCAAAATTCTTAAGAGTAATTTGACATCAAAATTTACCAAATATTTTCACAATGAAGAGATGGACGGATTACGTTTATGGGGCACAGGGTTACTTGACGAAGTTTGCCACCACAACCTGCAGACCCAAACCCTTTCTCCATAATTTCAGGTCCAGGAGCCTCCGTCCAAAGTGACTAATTAGATACTTGGATTTAAAGCTGCTCCTAAACATTTATACTTCAGACTTTTTTATTCATTTAGTTGTGCGGTCCTTGATATTCCATAACTTGGATTTGAGGCTTGGAGAGCCCTCTAGTGGTGATTTGCACACAGTACATTTTATATACAGGGTTATTCAAAGAGAATCCGTCACTGTACGTTCGTCGACTTTTTGTTCCCTGCACTTTGGGCCGATTCAGAGATCCTACTTCGCCGACCCTGTGGTGTATTCAGCAAAGCACTGCAGGGCCCCCCATAGTGCAGGAAAAACTCGACGCACACTCACAGAAACCCGCAGAAAACAGCTGGATTAACCACACGGAACAAACTCTACTAGCCACTGATCGCAAGACAGGCACCAGAAAAAGCCGACACGCAGACGAACAAGGTTAAAGAAGTACGCTTTAAGCTAGGGTCAGACGAGCGCTTTCTGTGCAGACTGTGCACAACAGACGTACTTTCTGACTGACGACAAGGTAGAGGCCACGCAGTCCGTTTTTTTGACTGACTTTTTTTGACTGATGTAGATGGGAAATAAAATAGGAAAAACCAAAAAAATCTAGTCTCTTTACTGCAGAATAAAAAAAAACAGTTTATTAGAGATTAGATTAAAACGGGAATATTGAAGCCTATGGGATTCTCCTGAATAAACCTGTCGAATTAAACCACCGAATGGCAGGTCATTTCACTGACCTTTCTGCGCTGTTCAGTGTTCTCTGAATAGCCGAAGCATTGCTTCTCTATGAGGATTCACTGCCCTCGAACAGGCACCAAACAGACACCGTATGTGCAGGCAATTCGCCAACATTTGGCAAACTGCCTGCTCTCTGAATAGCCGAATGGCCAGGAAAGATAACCGAACGCTTCATTTCACTGTTCGGTTACCTTTCGGGCCAGATCGGCTTTTTGAATAACCCTGAGGTTTGAGCGGAAACTATTTCACACTGGGCGTAAGCTTTTTGTGCTGACTAGACCTCACGGGATAAGGAATTTACATGGATGCCCTGAGCCTTCAAAGCCCTCCCGCTGCGAGGACAGCATAGCAAGCATGGGCTCAGATGCCATAGAAAGTAAATAAAAAAAAATTAAAAATTTCAGTTTTGGCATCAATATTAACCTCCCTGGCGGTCTAATTTTTTCAAAATTTTGTGTCTAAAAGTGTCTCAATTTATTTTTTTAAAGAAAGGGAAACGTGTTTTTGTACATAGGAATCACGCACTGAAATCCATGCAAGCTAGAGTCCTTACTGGTAAAATCCTTTATAAATGTAAAGAAAAAAAAAAATAGTAAATACACCGAGTCCGATAAAGTTTGAAATGACAATTTATTATCCCAAAGATAATTATCCAAAATAATGCAAATAAATGATATTAAAAAAACACTGAAATCTGTCTGGAAACAAGGGTGAGACTATGTATGGTCTGTTTCTTACCCTGTAGTTCATAAACATTGCACATTGGACTATACAGTGTATTATCATTTTTTCTAAGTTTGCTGCCTGGTCCCGCCCCCTGCATCGTGTGACTCGCAGGCAGCCTTACCAGAAAGCAACTCGCTGCGATCACCCCGCGGGGGACAGCCAGGGAGCACAGGATGAGGTGAGTATACATCCAGCTCGAGTGTGGCTCGGGGTTACCGTTCGCGGTAGGGAAATTTAACCGAGTCACACTCTGGAATAACACCAGGGAGGTTAACCAAATTGTGTAAAAGTAAAGGATTTATATTGAATCAAGTTGAAAATCATGTATTAAAGAAAAGGGATTTTTTGAAAATTAGGTTTTTTAAAGTATAGTTTAAATTGAATCTGATTAAATAGCTTCATGTTAACGTTAAAATACTTCTATTGTAACAGTCAAGCCATAATGGGTCATAATATGTGCTCAATTATCAATAGTGCACCCAAGACTAAAGCAGACACTGCTTGGCAAAAGAAAAAGGTTACCCCAATTACCTGAAAAACATGTGCACTGCATCAATAAAGAGCACTTTTACATAAATGCACCCAACCTAAGGAGAACTGGTCATTTTGGTGCCGGTATGCATAAGTACATTTTAGACTTGTGCACGGCGGGTTTTTTTTTTTCTGTATCTTAATCTTTTGTTCCCCCCCCTCTGTTTTGGGTGATTTCAGGCCACTTTAAACAGTTTGAAGGTTTTTGGATCACTTCAGTTTTCAGATCCGATTTTCGAAACACTTTGCAAACAAAATTACAGTTAAGAAACCTAAAAATTCAACCCGAAAAAAAAATCGTAACTCAAAATGGCTTATTGCTGAAAGTGAAAAACACTGAAGTTTAACATTTAATAAAAACTGGAATGTTTAACATTAAAACCTAGAGGCCAATCCAGTAAGTTGCAAGGTTAAAAAAAACAAAAAATCCTTTACTTTGAAATCATTTTGCTCTTTTTTCGTTTTGTCTCATTTTCAGTGTGTTTTGAAATCATTTTGTTACATTCCTAGCTCCGGATAAAATCACCTTCGTTTGATACGGTTTCGGATCATTCTCGAATAGACTTCAAATCGTATGGTCGGATGGCTGATCTGTTTTTCGGAAACAAACCAATAAACACGAATATAGAGATGATATCGGCTGAAAACAAAATGCACAGGTTTAGTGCATTTGTAATGGCTTCTGGCCTTTAATAAAACACAGGTTAGCCAACTTAAGACCATATTGTCCCAAACCGTAGTTACATCATGCCGGTACTAGCCCTTGGACAAGCTAGTATGAAGCCATTTTTATTCTAGAACACCTTGTACCGGTACCTATAGCTGTGGTAGAAGAAATCTAAAACAATTCGGTTGAGAAATGGGAAAACCCGGCGTATCAATTGTAATACGACTGGAATAGATTATAGTGCTGCTCTTGTAAAAAAACGCTATGTTGGTTTAACCATTCGTGCTCTGAAGACTCAGATCCTGGAGCATTTGAAAGCGATTATACTGGGGGGGGGTATCGGGTCTCAGGTCAAAGACACTGTCAACTTTCATCAGGTCTCTGCTACAGGATTGAAATCTATGGGGTTTGATCAAGTGGTTTTGGGACCTCGGAAATTGGACATAAGCTCTTCTGAAAACAGAATGGATTTATAGACTGTTCAGATCTGCAGGTGCGAGGCTATTCAAGGTTTAGAATCCCTCTTATTAGCATGTATTCTTGAACCTTAATTCGATGCATTTTAGTAATATGTAAAAGGTTTGCAGATTAATGCTGTAGTAATTTGTCGTTTTTGCAATTCATGCAAATCGGTAAGATATTTAACCCCTTAGTGACCGGGCGGTTTTACACAAATCCGTCTTTTAGTGACCTCTGCTGATTTAGCGTTTCTGCGCTGTTAGTGTTTAGGTCAAATTCTCCTCTTACTCGTTTATGCAACCCACACATATTATACACCGTTTTTAAATGGGCTTGCTAAAAATACCATTATTTCCATCATATCGTATAATTTACTATAATAAAAAAATATGAAACGTGATGTAAAAAACACACTTTTTCGTGATTTAATCCCCAAAATCTACAACCACCAAAAAAGATCCCGGCTAAATAGTTTCAAAATTTTGTCCCCAGAATAGAAATACCCACATTTTACATGTTTTTGCTTTTTAACCCCTTCATTGCTGAGCCAGTTCACCTATGTGCGCTGCGCTCATTCTGTTTTATGCTCATTTTTAGATGACAGCCTAGGTCCTATTTAACTAACAACCCCCCCCCCCAACAAAAATATATTTTTTTTGTAAAAAAAAAAAATTACATTTAATTTTTAGCTTTTTTTTTCTTTACAACATAGACCTAGTCATGTTTGGTCTCATTGGAAAGGCCTTTCTAATGATGTCCAGCATGACCCTCTAGCTGCCACGGATCGGGAGATGGGGGGATCATTTGGATCCCCCCCATCTCCCCTTGGCAGCTAGGGGGATAACTGGCCCACTGACATCCCCACACATATGGTGGGGATGTCAGTGGGTGGGGGGTGACCTGAAGGCTTGGCTTACATCTACAATGTCAGCCCCCTCCAGGTTTGAATCACGATTTGGCGTAATCGAGAGACTCTCCCTTTTCCAGCGGTGCACCTTGCAGCGCTCTAGCTTCAATGGTTGGGGAGATAGAGGGCTCCGAAGGTACAAAGGGACATCACTAATCTAAAGCAGAGGATCACTGATGCCATGTTGGCTGTAGCATCCCCTCATCAATGGTGGCAATGGCAAGAAATCCAGCACTGTCTTGATGTGCTTCGTGCAACTAATAGCGCCCATATAGAGATGTATTAAATGAGGCAAAAAAACCTTAAATATATATGTCTCATTTTGTAATAATTTTCACTTATGCCTTTGGAATAAATTTTTCAAATTGTAAAGAGACTTTATGGACACCCTGTACATCTAATGATTGCTATAAGCACATGGGGCTTTCATATATTGATCGTTTTTTTTGGATCCGACCGGAATATATATATTCTGTTTATTATTTTTCTGAAGTGCAGTCAATATATATTATCTGCCGTTAGAATTATAATGTCAAGATTACCGTAGGACAGGAGGGTTAAGCAAAGTGGTGACTGGTTACTATAGATGTCAGCTATACTAGATGATCCCCGCTGTATCCCACCCGTGATTGCACATACTGGGACCAATGTGAGCACCTGAAAAAAGATAGACTATGCCTTATACGCTTCTGTCAAGTTGTCGGCGCATGCACGATCAGCATTCACTGCTGTTTGCAAAATTATGTCCAGGTTGCACGCGCGTACTGATGTCCCAGCTATTTACAGGTGTTAACGGATTTGACAGCAATAGATCCACACACACACACAAAAAATCCTCGTCACAGGAGAACTGCGTTGAGTGTTTGTCCGTTTAACCGTTTGCCGTTTTCAGACCATGAGATTTTAAGTTTAGATTTAGAGTCCTCTTGGGCAGCTTGAAATGCCATGGTAGAGAGGCTACATTGGAGCCTGGAGGAAGACGATGTAAGGGTGTACATATTAGCTATAGTGGCTTGCTTTATTGCGGTGATGCATTTCCCTCTTATACGACCCCAAATTAACAATCCCTTACCTTCTGAGTGCTATTAACATCTAGCCAGTGTAAAAAATATTTTTTATGCAAGCCATTTTATTTAGGTCTTCGTATATTACCAATAAAGTTTGTTATTGACATTTTGAACTATGGGGTATACAGATCCTATGAGTTGAGCATCAAGATTTTTGGTACAATTTAGAGATAATCGTAATTTAAAAAAGGAACCCAAAAAAATTATTGAATAATGACAATTGCTAAACGTGAGCCACTTTGGGCCTTCAAGAAATCTCTTAAGCCCATCTTCAGATCAGCATGCCACTTTAACGACGCTGACCTAGCGCTCTCCTCACTTCGGTGCCACTTCTAGGACCCCACACCATTTCTGCTAGGGATCCAGACAACCAATTAAACACTTCCTCCAACTCTAGATTGTGTGACATAAGTCACTTTGGCCTTTGAGGTATATTTGTAGGGTGCAGGCCACATATCGATATTAGATCATTGGCCTCTCGTATGTAGAATGTAATCTGGTTATGCAAAGAGGCCATTGTCTGGTCCATGTGTATCCTGCAGAGAGGATTAACCTCTCAGCCTACCTTTGTCTCAGGAATGTGTTGATAACTTTATATTTGTAAAATCTGTTATCCTGAATACCATTTTCCTGCCTCATTTAGAAAAAGTTAGTGTTTAATTTAACTGTGCGTCCCTAATCTAATTAGGTTTCACATTCCAAGAAGCAAAATGTGTCCCATAATCCATTTCGGTCTGATTAGGTCCCAACAGTTTCTCGGGGAGGTTTTGTATTTGTAAACGACCCATGTGTGAGCGAATAAAAAGGTGTCTGTCGCTGATTATAAAACCGTTCTATTTTGACCCTACATGCAGTCACCACGCAAGGTTTGGATAGCAGCTATATACAGTGGTAGCTGTTTCACTCTGACCCAGATCTAAAGCCACAGCTTATTTCTGGTGGACGCTGACAAGTCTTTCTACACGTACCCATCTTTAAAAGCTGCGGCTAATGACTGGAGGAAGGCACGCGTCATGAGGGGAACACGGGGGGGGGTGATCAGCAAGGAAGCCTCTTTGGCAGATGAGCCTGTGGGGGTACGGAGATCTGTTACATTAAGCTTATCGAAGCAGAACACTACAAACATGGGAACGGAAACGAGGTGTAAAGTGCAGTGGAAGTTTGCGCCACAAATTATAAATTTTATAGCACTAGAATGTGGTAAAAAGGACAAAGAAAAAAAAAATCAAGTGTCACGCAAGTTTATTGACCCCTCTAAAAGCCAAAATATGGAAAAACATGTGGCTTCAACTTCCAAAGACAAACAAAAACTTGCATTGACAGAATTCTTGAAACTGACATAACATTAGACATTGCATGCCAAGAATTTGAGGGGGAAAAAAATAAGTTAAGGACGGTGACCCAGACCCCGTGCTCCTGCATGAGCCAACTGCTGGTGTTTAACAAGTTGTGGTCTCTGAGCAAATGTACGTGGACAAATGCCACAGGTGTATGGCCGCTCACCAGTGTGAGTTCTTTTGTGTAACACTAGGTGCGTGCTGTGATTGAATTTTTTCCCACACTCCTCACAATGGTAGGGCCGCTCGCCCGTGTGTGTTCTCTGGTGAGTAATGAGGTGGGAACTTGATGTAAAGCTTTTCCGGCATTCAATGCAGGCATATGGCTTCTCCCCGGTGTGAGTCCGCTGGTGCGTGATAAGGTGTGAGCTCTGACTGAAGCTTTTCCCGCAGTCCTTGCAGACATAAGGTTTCTCTCCAGTGTGAGTCCTCTGATGGACTATGAGGTACGTGCTGATGCTGAAAGTCTTTCCGCACTCTGAACACTGAAACGGCCTTTCACCGGTGTGGATCCTCTGGTGTTTTAGTAAGGTGGAGCTATCGCTGAAGGTCTTATCACAGTCTGGGCAGGCAAACGGTTTGTGCACAGCATGTGACCTTTCATGTCGCATCAGATTTGAGCGCTGGGTGAAGCACTTACCACACCTCATGCATACAAAGACCGAAACACCGGTGTGCTCCTTCTTGTGTTTCGCAAGATAGTATTTATCACTGTAGCACTTGCCACATTCGGTACACGAGTACGGGCCTTTTACTTTTGTCTGCAAGTATTTGCACCCCAACGCATTCACCTTCGTGAGACGCAGTTTCCGGTGGGGTCTAAGCTGTCTGATCTCTTTATCATCGTCAAAGAAAGAGGTGTATTCCACTGCGGTGCGGACTCGCAGATTATACTGGCGTGTGACAGTAAAGCTTCCTTTGCGCAGTAATGACCTCTTGCTTGTTTTTTCATGGTGTTCAAAACTTAAACCTTCCACTGCCCAGCCACGTGGCGTAAACAGGGACGTCACCAGTTGATCAGATTTATATCTGCAAGCACCTGTAAGATACAGAAGACATCTGACCAACCAATTAGCACATTGGACGAAAACAAAGACATGTGGCTAAAAAATATTTCTAAACATAACTCAAGATTAAAATTTTGACGTCATAACCAACATGTTTATGTAAGAGGGACTATTGCCAATTCTTATCCATATTTGCATTGACTTGCATAGAGCTGTGAGGTATGTATGGAGCAGGACTGGTGAATCAAATCACCGTGAGGAATTGGAAGCGTTAGGTCTTGTGAACCATCTAAAAAAGGTTCAACGTGTTCTAAATGATGAACAGAGCAGGATCTGCAAGGAACCACAGTATTACAAGGAATGGTCATGGGCTACTTTGAAACATTAGGGAGAAAAAAAAAACTAAAAATACCCCTCAGATCCTGTAAGTCAAGAAGCCTTAAATATTTTGCGATCTTAATGTGTTTTAAAGGACTCCTAGCAACTCACAAGCTGGGGAAAAGCTCAATAAGGATCCATATAGCCTAAATTAAAGGAGAAAACCCACAAGGGCAAAAATCACCTGCTCTGAGCCAATATTGGCGCTTGCACGTGTAAGCGTTAGCACCAGGTTGAGTCTAGCGCATGACCAACAGATCACCAGCCGCTCAAAAAAAAAAAAAAAATCCATTAGTGCATCAGTGATAGCGTTTTAAACTGCAAGCTTCCTGTACTTAACATGGGGAACGCTAGAGATCTTTAGTGTTTCTTCAACACATCGCTTGGTGCCTGCGCCAATTACAAATACATAGGAATACAGCACGGGTGTTCTCTTAGCCCCATACACCACAGCAATGGATCGGTGATGTGGCAGTTGTTGCACTCTATGCCATCATTGTAATTCAGTACATATGCAGGGCCTGTCTGAGACACCAGTAGAAGTTGGCACTGGTATTCCCAGAGACTCGCCTCACTGTGCAGTGTGTCAGATGCTTAGTGTCAGCTCTGCTACCAGCCGATATGTGCCCAGGTACACAGCCTCTGCGTAGCTGCACTCACGCACTTGGCTCATTAGCTAATCTAGGGATGACCAAGTTGTTACGCAGCCACTGGCACCTTAACACCCACTAGCAGAGTTAGGAGGTGTTACCCAGAGCATCTTCACCTTCTGGCAGAGTGAAGCAGGGTTTACATGCGTATTGGTGGGTTCCCAATGTCTTTATGGCAATAGACTACCCATAGAGATTTGTGCCCGTTGGAAGGATCCTGCTCTTAATCAGAAGCACTTCCATTAATGTGCAGTGCAAATGGTCTCATGCCAAGATGGGCATCAGGTTGCCGTTTGCAACATTTCCTGGAAGTGCCCATTATGCATATATCCTGAAGAATTCCTAACGCTAACCTATTGTGCACTGAAATCACGTCCACAGACCAATGCGGACAAGATGATATTCTAGTAGATCAGGTGCTAAATATCTAAACAAAAAAAACACTAAAAACAATAATCGCTAAAGACAAGTAAAGACAGAAAAAAAACAGCTGATCTTCCATGTACCATGCGTGCAGAATCCAGGCCCTTTGTGACCTGCTTCCCGTTTAGTAGTAGCAAGAATGCCGGATAAGAGGCGCAGAGAGCGTTCCCTATGGATTTAAACAGAATTACTTACTCGAACCTTGAACGACAGGTTCCCCTTCATGTTCACTCTTTGATACCCAGAGATTTTCACCCAGCTCAATGCTTGAGATCAGCCGGGGTTTTTTCTTCCGGTAACCTGGATAATGAACGCGTTACATCAGGAATATTAAGGCCAAACAGACTGCATAGCTCATCTTTACGGACACCGATTCGGCCTGTGATTTTTAGCGTTTGACACACCATTACATCTCCAACACCAGACAGAGCTGCCCATTACCCAGACACCTATACTACACTTTAAAACATAAAAAAGTGTCATCTGCACTTATTCCTTTAACACCTTACAGGAATAAGCACGGAGGACACAGGTTTTCTACATGTTGCAGGGCTGGATACATTTGGTGGTTGCAGCTGCCCCAGTGGGGAATAGCCGCGACCCCACTCTTCCTGTACTATGTACACTTAAAACAGGCTGAACAGGATAGATCTTAGCCAGTTTTGATACTCAGTGTGTTGTATCAGCTGTAATGCCCTGACATTAAGTGCTGTGAGCTGATCGCCCATAAAGTAAAGTGTTTAAAGACATCAATACTGTTGCCTAGATATCCACTTCCCCTCATGTGGCCCTAGCATATGGGATGTCAGGTGGCCCTAGCATATGGGATGTCAGGTGGCATGTAACTTTCGTTTCTGCTGACATCACTTTATACATGGTCATAGTTTGGTTGCTGGTTCAGGTTCTGCTTTTCTTTGTCGTGTACCTGATCCACTAATAAAAAAACAAGACGCTTTATATGACCTAGTAAATGCCAATACAACAATGCACACGCTAGATACCCTGAGTGACTAATGCCAGCTTAAGCATTCCGATACGGCGTGCTCTAACCACGTAATGATCTGGTCATTGAACTAAAGTAAGATTTAAAGGAGACCCTTTAAATGCTACTACAAGTTCAGAATCCTAAACTAGCAAGAAGGTAGGATGGTGGTTACACTCATACGAGCCCCTGCTCACTATCACATCATCTGAACCTAATCATTGGCACACCCAACACGTTGCTTCCTGTAAGAGTGCCGTTCTACACCAGTCTTGAGAGCTGGTAAGATTTGGTCCACAAGCCATAAAGCTGAGATATCTAAAGATAATAACTGCTAGGGGGGGGGGTAGAGAGTGAAGGATGCACGTTAGAAGAAAATCACTGGAAGTGTAAATCATGGCTATAAAAAGATCAGGATGGCCTCCAAAGACTCTGCTTTTTTTTTTTGAGAAGGGATTTTACCAGGAAGGATACATTGAGATTTCTCTCATTTTTAAGCATGTCCTGGGTGGCGAGAGTGTACCGTTAGGTGTCTTGCCCAAGGACACTTACTGGAGAGGTTGCTCGCTGGGATCGAACCCATGTCTTCACAGGCTCTCTCCATGCAGAGCAGTGATGTTACCTCTACTCCACCCAGCTGGTATTGATCCCTTTCAATTCCAGTAAGACATTTAACAGGGCCACTACCAAAAAATTAAATGTCCTTGTTTTTTTGATGTTGCCAATAAGAAAATGTGCCACTGGACGCATCCATTGTGTGATATTTTCCTCTGTATGTGCCACTGGGTGCATCGATTGTGCGTTATTTTGTGTTGTAAACTACCCCTCCTCCACAGTATCTTTCCATCACTTGCTCCTCGCTGTGTGACTTCAGCCATAGAATGGAGCGAAAGGGTCAGTCACTGACATCATTGGGTTGTTTGGGATGTATCCAAAGGACATCACCAGGGAGGTAGATATAATTCTTTTAAGCTCCTGTCATCTCATTCAGCTGCCAACGTTTACCTTGGGAAGCCCTCAGCCTTATCTAAACACTCCCAACAGTATCTGTTTTCCTTTTTACATGCTATTACTTAAAAGAAAGTATGCGTTTAATAATTGGTTCTATAAAAGGTGATTGTAATGGACAAGTAACCTAGTTAACAGCTTTAGTAGTGTGCCTTTTAAAAATTAAAATCCAGTCTTCCAAACTATGGTCCTTGTTAGATACGGTCATTCCACCCAGCGCTGCAGACATTACTGGTGTATATGCAAGCTGCAACACAGAAACAATCAGACACTCACCTAAAACACAGACAGACTCATAGTTCTCCGTCATGACTTCCCTGTAAAGCTCCTTTTGGACGTTCTCTAAAGCGTTCCATTCCCCCTCTGAGAAATAGACAGCAACGTCTTCAAACTCCGGATGAGGCTAAAGATAAAAGCAAAGATTCATGTTCAGCTTCACTGTAAGATGTCATTTAAAATCTGAACACATTTTACCCCCAAAATACTGTCCAGCCTCTGGTCAGCCCTGAAGTTCAAACCTCCGGCTTATTGTGATATAGGAAATAAGACGTATAGTAAGTTACCTGTACAGAAAGATTAGCTATATATGTTATGGGAAGATGTACACTCTTGCCATTTCCTCCAAAACCGGACAAATTAACAAAGGTCTTGGGGTCAGGGAGAGATTTAACCCATTAAAAACTGGAAAAAAAATGGAGGACTCCAGATTCCCAAGCCCAACGCAAGACTCCCAATATCAAAAGGTAACAAAGGATTTAGAGCGCACAAATACGGCTGCAGGTAAAGAGTAGGATTTCGTTAATTTAACAAAAAAAAAAACACACAAATCGACCTGTAATGACTGTAAAGTGTCAGCGAGTCCCTTTCCAGGCGTTTTAATCCCCACGACTTTACGTCTGGTCTTTAATCTGTATTCTCGGATGGGATTGTTTTTCGACTCCGTCAGATGACATTCTCTAGATCGACCTTTCGGAACCTTCAATTTAGGCTTCCTAGCAGGATAGTCACTTTCCTTTAACTTCCGCTTCCTCCGAGGACGGTCCGACTCCTCAGAGAGGCATTTCAAGAACTTCAACTTCCTTGACGGACGGTCGCCAGCATTGGACTCTGGCTTCCAAATGGGACGTTCAACAGGTTTCACCTTGGGCTTCCTTAGAGGATACTTAACGGCCTTCCTCAGCTTTGGTTTCCCAGCGAGATGACCTTTTGACTTTGCGTTCGTCATTCTGGTGGTAAAAACATTGAGTTAATGTTAAAGCCCCGCCAAAATAACCAATCTTTCCTGATTCAGGAATCGGAAGAAACGTTAAAAAGCGCTACAAGCAGGATTTATGCAAGAGCCTGGATCATACGAGAGGACATCTAGGTCATTTTCTATCCCCATTGTCCTTTAGTTTTACAGTAATGTTCTACTTAAAAGAATTGAGACGCAATTCGGTAGGTTGAGGATGCACCAAGCCAAAGGCTACAGATTGCCTACAAGACGGATATGCTCCGTGACCAAAGGCTTCACTTATCCCATCGTTCTGTTCGTCAAACCGTTTTATCCCACCCACTGTGCAGCACTACAGTATATTATTTACCAAGAGGATACACGGAGATTTCTCTCGTTTAAAGTACGTCCTAGGTTCAAGAACATTGGCACATTAATATGTCACAGGGATAAATAATGGGGTACACAAACCAAGTAAAGATTTTTTAAAAAGTGCAAATTAGCATGTGCTCGGCGGAACTTTTTGTTTTCGGATATTTTCCCATCGTTAGCGATTTGCTCGTTCTGACCAATTAAGTTTCCATTTTATAATAAATATATTAAGATACAGGGAACCCTGTCAGATGTCCCAAATAACCGTTTGGATTCAGACAAAATGAACCGCATATGTCTAGTGTAAATGTCTGAGTTTAAAGAAGAACCGGGAGCACGTTACATTAGTAACTAAACGGCTGAATGTTCCAAACAGATTAGCAAACAGTGTCAAGTACTGTACAATGTGTTCTCGGGCTTTGTAAAGACTGATCACAGGATAGAAGTTAAGAAAATGAGGCATAGGCAGAACCTGAGGCTCGTTTTAGGGGAATTTAGAGACTTGATTTGATGCTTTTTATACAACAGTCAGACATGACAGGCACAACATTCGTCGCCAGCCTAATACAGTGTAGGAACAGACTGGCTCAGCCTTCATGCCACATGAAATTCAATGAGCCTTGGGCGCCCATGATTCACCGGTTGTCCTTGGCCCTTTGGTAGGTACTACCCACCAGGAACACCTCACATAACTTGCCGTTTCGGAGAAGCTGTGACCAAACTCAGGCTTCTGGCTGTCACTATTTGGCCTACATCAGTAACTCGGATCTTCTCTAAGCCTGCTTTCAACACATGAAATTCAAGAAATGAGTGTTCTACCTGTGACAGGCACCAATGTAACCATAGTGTTACGTCACCTGTCACTAGTTCTAATGTTGCAGCTGATCAGGTTGCATCTTCATGGGATTAGTTACTTGGAGATAGATTTATTTATAAAAGGATTTTACCAGGAAGGATACATTGAGATTTCTCTCGTTTTCAAGTATGTCCTGGGTTCAAGAATATCAAGTGGTTACAGAAATAAATAGTAAAATGCAAGATATTAAACACAAAACCAAATATACAGATTAACAGAAAAATAAATATGTAGGAAATAGTCACTGTGTTACATGTTTACAGGTGCATTCTGTATATAGTCACTGTGTTACATGTTTACATGTGCATTCTGTATATAGTCACTGTTACATGTTTACAGGTACATTCTGTATATAGTCACTGTGTTACATGTTTACAGGTGCATTCTGTATATAGTCACTGTGTTACATGTTTACAGGTGCATTCTGTATATAGTCCCTGTGTTACATGTTTACAGGTGCATTCTGTATATAGTCACTGTGTTACATGTTTACAGGTGCATTCTGTATATAGTCACTATTTTACAGGTTTACAGGTGCATTCTGTAGTCACTGTGTTACATGTTTACAGGCGCATTCTGTATATAGTCACTGTTACATGTTCACAGGTGCATTCTGTATATAGTCACTATGTTACATGTTTACAGGCGCATTCTGTATATAGTCACTATGTTACATGTTTACAGGCGCATTCTGTATATAGTCACTATGTTACAGGTTTACAGGCGCATTCTGTATACAGTCACTATGTTACATGTTTACAGGCGCATTCTGTATATAGTCACTATGTTACATGTTTACAGGCGCATTCTGTATATAGTCACTGTGTTACATGTTTACAGGTGCATTCTGTATATAGTCACTATGTTACATATTTACAGGTGCATTCTGTATATAGTCACTGTGTTACATTTTTACAGGTGCATTCTGTATTGAGGTATGTTAATATAGAGCGCTTAAGGGACTTTAGACGGAGGGAAGATTTGACGGTGTCTGGGAGGTTATTCCATAATTGCGGAGCTCTGTAGGAAAATGTGGATCGAGCCATTTTCTTTTTGTATTGTGGTATTGCAAGTAAGGTGCTGGTCCTGGATCAGAAGTTATAGGATAAGGGAACTGCTGGAGGAAGCAGCCTATTCAGGTAGGGCGGCAGCTTCCCAGAAAAGCTCTTAAACACCAGCTTGGAAAGGGGTAGGGTGCGTCTAGATTCCAGCGATGGCCAGTTTAGTTCTTTTAACATGTCACAATGGTGGGTCATGTAGTTACATTGTAGCACAAAGCGACAAAATGAGTTATACAGTGTAGTAAGTTTATGAAGGTGTTTGCGGGGCGGCTGCATACACTACATCTCTGTATTCAATAGCCAGCATAAGCATTTGTTGTACAATCTGCTTTCTTACCGCAAGGCTCAGGCAGGATTTGTTTCTGTACGGGGCACCTAGTTTGGGGTAAAGTTTAGATGAGAGTTTTTCAATGTGTGGGCCAAAGGATAGATTTGGGTCTAACCTCATACCTAGATTTGAGAGAAGTGACTGTGGTCAGCGTGACATTTGATCTTGTCCTGACACATAGATGGGGTGTTTGCAACTTGTGTAGTTTAGGTGCTGTTTTAAAGAGCATCGTTACAGTTTTGTCAGTATTTAGAAAGTTTGTTATCTTTGATCCACTTTTCTACCTCTGTGAATTGTTCTTGCAGCACGGCTTCCAGCTGCTGGAGATCTGGTTTGCTGGTATAGATTACGGTGTCGTCTGCGTACATGTGTACGGCTGAGGCTTTGCAGACATTGGGCAGATCATTTATGAATATCGTCAATAGAAGGGGGCCGAGTATTGAGCCTTGGGGTACACCGCATGTGACTGGGAGGGGGAGGGAGGAGCTGTCAGAAATTGACACATATTGTGACCGATCAGGTACATATGATTGAAACCCGGTTAGCGTTAGATCAGCGAGACCCTGGTCTGAAGCTTACAAAATCACAACGTTCCTTATAAAAAGAACCTGGGCAGGAACAAACGCACATCATTTTTTCAGCCTGTATAAATCAAGGATGACATTTTTTGCAAAAGAAAGATTCTACAGCAGCTCCCACCCAACTATGACCCACGGTATATAACAATGCAGGAAGACCATGCACAAAGCGTCGTGAAAAACTGAAAATATACAAGAACTAAAAAGGCAGAGTGAGCCCAGCACAGGGATTTGTAGCTCAGGAAACCTCAGTCATTCCACAGAACACAAGGAAATTGTGGATTAAGACAATAATACCAACCGATACGTGTGCAAAACACCCAGCAAGAATTAGGATTGTATATAAAATCCACCTAGGAGGTAGAACAGCAGGATGCAGTAGACTATTTAATTTCCCCACACTGTAGCATCATACCACATCACATTACAAGCCATGGAAAGACTGATTTATTTATAAGTGAAGATGTTTTCTGCCTCTTAACACACCTTACCTTAATGCCAGGACCCCCTGCTCTGATTAGTAAGGGGGATGGTTGAACACTCAGTAGCAGAAAACTAAAGTGCTTTGAATCATGGGACCTGTAGTCCTCCTGGCATCAAGTCTCAGCCTCTGTGTGGACAAAAGAACTCTTACACCCACAATGCACCACAATACGTGCAGAGTCAGCTGTGCAGGGGTATCAGAGAGAGGCTTGGAATGCACCACTGGTTTGTACAGCTTTATTTAGACCTGTAAGCTGAAGGAGAAATACTGGCTTCAGCATCCGCTCCCTCATCAGGAGTGTACGCAGGCTATATTGTTAGTGAGGAACAAAAAAGGAAGATGGATGGAAAATGCTGTCAGGAGCTGAATAAAAATAGATTAGAATTCTATGTAGATGATTGTAAAGAAGGTCATTTTTTATTTTTTTTTCCCCAGAGCGCGCCATGTTCGAAATCTATTTTTCCTTCTAGCTTTGTTTCACCATTGTACAGCGCTGCAGAACATATCGGCTCTTTATAACTTGATTATATGTAGCCCTTGAGGGAGAAAAAAAATATATATATAAAAATCACCCGTTTAATGAACAAAAGCTGATAAGAGAAGATGGTATAAGGCAAGTTTATTTCTGAAGTATTTTTACCAGAAAGGATACAATGAGATTTCTCGTTTAAGTATGTCCTGGTTAAGAACATTGAAATTTAATAGACAGAAATAAATGCAAGATATTAAAAACATAAATATACAGATTAACCCAGTAAAGATGTAGGAAATATAGTTGCTATGTTACATGTTTACAGGTGCATTCTGTATATAGTCACTATGTTACATGTTTACAGGTGCATTCTGTATATAGTCACTGTTACAGGATTACAGGTGCATTCTGTATATAGTCACTGTGTTACATGTTTACAGGCGCATTCTGTATATAGTCACTATGTTACAGGATTACAGGTGCATTCTGTATATAGTCACTGTGTTACATGTTTACAGGTGCATTCTGTATATAGTCACTGTGTTACATGTTTACAGGCGCATTCTGTATATAGTCACTATGTTACAGGTTTACAGGTGCACTCTATATAGTCACTATGTCACATGTTTACAGGTGCACTCTATATAGTCACTATGTCACATGTTTACAGGTGCACTCTGTATATAGTCACTATGTCACATGTTTACAGGTGCATTCTGTATATAGTCACTATGTTACATGTTTACAGGTGCATTCTGTATATAGTCACTGTTACGTGTTTACAGGTGCATTCTGTATATAGTCACTATGTTACATGCGCATTCTGTATATAGTCACTATGTTACATGTTTACAGGTGCATTCTGTATATAGTCACTATGTTACATGTTTATAGGTGCATTCTGTATATAGTCACTGTTACATGTTTACAGGTGCATTCTGTATATAGTCACTATGTTACATGTTTATAGGTGCATTCTGTATATAGTCACTGTTACAGGATTACAGGTGCATTCTGTATATAGTCACTGTGTTACATGTTTATAGGTGCATTCTGTATATAGTCACTGTTACAGGATTACAGGTGCATTCTGTATATAGTCACTGTGTTACATGTTTACAGGTGCATTCTGTATATAGTCACTGTTACATGTTTACAGGTGCATTCTGTATATAGTCACTGTGTTACATGTTTACAGGTGCATTCTGTATATAGTCACTGTTACATGTTTACAGGTGCATTCTGTATATAGTCACTGTTACAGGATTACAGGTGCATTCTGTATATAGTCACTGTGTTACATGTTTACATGTGCATTCTGTATATAGTCAGTGTTACATGTTTACAGGTGCATTCTGTATTGAGGTATGTTAATAGAGAACTCTTAACCCCTTCACTGTGGAGCCATCTCACTGCTAAAAAAACAAAACCTTATTATTTTTTTCTTTACTTTAAACATGGTCATGTTTGGTATCAATGGAAAGGCCATGATCTGGCCTTTCTAATGATACCAAACATGACCCTGCTAGCTGCCAAAAGTCGGGAGATATTGGGGTTCAAATAAACCCCCTATCTCCACCTTTCCTTAGGAGTCAATGAGGACGTTCCCCACACGTCCTCAGCAGTGAAAGGGTTAAGGGACTTTAGACTGGGGGAAGATTTGATGGCGTCTGGGAGGTTATTCCATATTTGCAGTGCTCTGTAGGAAAAATGATGATCGAGCCACTTTGTATTGCAAGTAAGGTGCAGGTCCTGGATCGGAGGTTATAGGATGAGGGAACTGCTGGGGAAGCAGCCTATTCAGGTAGGGAATAGAAGGCACTCGCAATGTAGGCTTCTGGTACATGCAGATATATTTGAAGTCATTTTAAATGTGATTAAAGCAACACAATGTCCAGATAAATGTTCTAAATATTAGAATCATTAAATAGGTTTTTCTTTTTTCGATCACCTATTTATGGGGAGGCATAAACTTCAGAGAATCCCTCATTCAAAAAGTACAGATCCTACAACAATTCTAGAACACGAGAATTCTATTCAAAATGTGACAGTATTAAACCACGAGGAGTTATATTGAAAAGATAGCACACTAGGTCTACAAGAGCTACCAGCAATTCTACCTATAGATCAGTAGTTTAGCTTTGATCGTGTAGAGCAGGGTTTCCCAAACCTGTCCTCAGGACCCTTTGCCTCGCCACTTTTTCCAGATATCTGCAGCACAGGGGATAGGATTTGCTGCTCAGTGATTGCAGGATTCAGTCTGCATTTTCCCTAGGTGAGCTGCAAAACTAGGCCTGGTTGAGGGTCCCGAGGACAGGTTTGGGAAACACTAGTGTAAAGGGTGCAGTGCAGTTTAACCGCAAAAGGTCTGGATATGCGAGTCCTACAGTGTGATATAAACTCCTATAGTTGTCTCATGAATACACATTAACTACCAGTACCTATATCCAGATAGCCAAAAAGGTAGTAAGGGATGTCACCAAAAACACAAATATTGATAAAACGCTTACCTCTTAGGCAGCGCTGCAATTGTCCATTGCTGGACAATAGGTTAAAAGGACAAGTGAGCGACAGAGGCAATTGGCGGTCAGCTGAAACTAGTTCTGAGCCGTTTTGCAGCAGGAATTTGAACAGCTGATTGGTTAGCATTTTAGCAGCGTGAGGTACAGCTGAGCGGCAGAAAAATTCAAACAACCGATTAGTATCAGTTGTTTGGAAGCACGAGACAAAGATATAAATTATAGCAGCTTAAGCCTGCAAAGCTGACAGACCAGAGGATTTTACTATGCACCAGCGTCCCACCCTCCCTATTTCTTGATGATGTAGTAGTTTAAGGGTTAAGGTTGCCTCTAAGTTAGGGGTGGACAGAGGCATTGGGTACTCTGACTAAAATCGGGGGCTGAGGCTGGAAATGTTTCAATATGGATTGTTACTGGTAATAAAGTTTGTTGGTTTGATGTTGGTTGCCTCATCTCCTTTAATAAGAGCTACAGCCCATTCCATCCAAAAAGTCTGGTATCATGTTTAAGGTTATTAGGTGGTGTTACTTACAAGAAAATGGACATGCAATGGATAATGATGTGCAAGCCTCTAGTACCTTGGCAGTTCAAACCGCCCACTATACACCAAAATACCTGAAGAATGAAAGCAAATACAACCATGAAGTATCAAAGCACAGTAATAGCAATTCAAACCCCCAGTAACCCAGCTCTCCTTTTTGAGCCCTTTGTGAATTTGATTATTGACTCATTTCTATGTAGATCCCAGAAAGAAAACTGGCATCGTCACCAACAGGTCTACAGCTGTGTGGCTTATACCAGCGATCAGGTTTAGAAAAGCTGCCAATAAGTTGAGTAGCTGTACTGGTCTCTGGTACTTCTATACCACATCGGGTGGGTAACAAACGTCAACTGAAACATTCTGTAACACCTTGAGGAAACAGGTGTCACTCATCACATCGAGATACCCTGTGTGGACACCATTCATGAAAAACGTTGCAGTCCCATTAGTGTATATGGTGCGGTTCTTGAGCTCTCGATACAGTACTTAAAAAAAAAGGCAGGGCAAGCTAAATCAGGCCTCCGCTAGGAAATAAGCCTGAGTGGGGGGGGGGGGTGTTCTCTATCTGCCAATAAAACTGGTTCATCACTGCGATTTAACATCTGAGAGTTAAACAAAGTTCCTTCCACCTTTATACACTCAGGATCTATCGCACATCTGAGACCAAATACATGTAGGAGTTAATGTTCTACAGGTGTTGGAGACTGGTTGTGCCTTGAGAGCTTGGTTTGCAATAGTAATCCAGTTAGTGTCATTACCGCTCCAGGGTTCGGCGGTATTTATATTGATCACATGCCAATCCAGTCTAATGAAAAGGGGTTTCTGAACCCCCTATTAATTCTCACGCAGACAATGTACACAATCATTTTTTACCTCCTGCTCCACATATTTACTGGTCTCCATTACCAATGAAAAACATTCTTGCGCAAAGCAGTGATCGGGGAAGAGCGAGATACCATGATCTCTACAGAATTCCCTCAGAGTTTGGCCGAGGGTTTTGAAAGAAAGAAAGCTGCTGCAGATTGCTTTAACAGGAAGACACTAACAGGTTGCGTCTGGTCCTCAAGCCCAAGATCTGCTTCCCCTGTTCTAGAGTGTATTAGGAATTGTTTTTATGCACAGTCTAGTGCAGGGTTCCACAAACCTGTCCCAGGGACCCTCAACCCGGCCAGATTTTGCAGGTGACCTTGGGGGAAAAGCAAATTGAATCCTGCAATCACTGAGCAGCAAATCATATCACCTGTTTTTCGCTTCAGATATCTGGCCAAACCTGGCGAGGCGGAGGGTCCTGAGGACAGATTTGAGAAACACTTGTTTAGTGGGATTTTCCCACATTTTGGGATGTTTAAATAGATTTAAAATCAGATGACGTAACGCCCCATTCAATTGGTTGTACAACTGCAAAGTATGGGAGCGCTGGGGTGGCTGCTCACTCCAGTAGTGAATATTTATATACTTTTTCCCCTTTCAGTTGAAGATGGATTTCTCAAACCCAGTCACCTTGTTAAATCTCAGGAGACCTAAGCATTCAGCATACTGCCTCTCGTTAAATCGTACGATGGACAGGTGTAAGGCAGAAAAGGGTGTGGGTACTAGAACCTCAGAAACTGCCTTAAAACTTGAGGCACAAAGGCTGCCCACTCCATACTAACAAGGCTGGGCCACCAATGCAGAGATTGGTCCGTGATTTTTATTATCTAAAATAAGTGACGTAGCAGCTAGCCAGTAAAGTATTGGTTTAGGGGTCAAAGCTAAAAATGGTGCAGTTAATAAAAAGCAGTAAAAGCTGAACTGCTGGTGTATGGTGTATCAAAGTCAGAAGAACCTTCGTGACCTGGTATTAGAAATTCATTTACACGGCTATTCAACCGGTCAGTAAGAATAGGCTGTTAAAACATGAATCTTAAAAGCTCTGTTCACAAATTAGGAGCTAGATTTGTATCCTTTCCCATTAAATCCATTTGGCATTTTAGATAGCATGGAAATTGATATGAATCCTTTACCAGCGCTGTCAAATGCACAGCACTATAGCCAGACGTTAAAGATCATTAGAACCTGTGGCTGGTCTTGATTTTCTGTTATACATTACAGCACTCATTGCAGAAAAATGCAATTTACATATCTTCATAAAGCAGGATGTGGGTGCCCGTTAGATTTCTCTCCCCAATCACCCCACATGACCATGGCAGGAGCAGCCCCAAACTGCACTAAAAACATTCAAACTTTACTGCAGCGTTCCAGCAGCCGGGGATTTGGCAGAATACAGAGAGCTGTGGGGTCAATCCCTGCTGTACAGGGTTAAGATTCAGGGGATTATAAAGAGTGTAAATCCCTGTACAGTACAGATCCAAGGTGTTGCTGTAATTCCCATACACAGGCATTATGCAGCACATACAGATACAAGGTGTTGCTGTAATTCCCATACACAGGCATTATGCAGCACATACAGATATAAGGTGTTGCTGTAATTCCCATACACAGGCATTATGCAGCACATACAGATACAAGGTGTTGCTGTAATTGTCATACACAGGCATTATGCAGCACATACAGATACAAGGTGTTGCTGTAATTCCCATACACAGGCATTATGCAGCACATACAGATACAAGGTGTTGCTGTAATTCCCATACACAGGCATTATGCAGCACATACAGATATAAGGTGTTGCTGTAATTGCCATACACCGGCATTATGCAGCACATACAGATACAAGGTGTTGCTGTAATTCCCATACACAGACATTATGCGGCACATACAGATATTGCATTAATATTCTGATCACTACAAATCCCCAAAAGCAGGAGATCTCACCATTTTTATTATCTGTATGCAGCACATGTACTGACAAAGGCCATTTCTGCCTGTATGCCGATAATACACACCCCGTGTGACACTGTGCCTGATAAGTAATGTCATCTAGAGTTTAGAATCTTTGTTAATAGTCGTACGTTGCAAAATTTATGTGAGTCTGCTTGTTTTAAATCATACCAGAACAGTCTGCACAATTTCTAGGTCAACCTCTAAGAACTTCACATCCCAGGTTTCAAGTGTTGACACATCTTGGTAGCCGAGGGGTTAAGAGCACATGTATATAAAAAGGTTAATTGGACCCATTATACTGGGGATCTCTGATGAAACTATTCAGCTAGTGTACCAAAATCTGGACTACACACTAGCGGCACTATAACGTGCGTGCAGATATAATGGACACAGGAATTTGTGCAGCCAAACAAATTTAGGTCTTCTAAGCAGGTCAGTCTGAGGGAAGGACCGACAGGCTTGTTATGGTGTCAGCCCACTATGTTTAGGCCATTGTGAAGTGGTAGAAGATAATGAAACCACAAAGTTAAAATTAATCTTAAAGGCCCCACTTCATGCTGCCTCAGATTCCTCCTCACACAGGCCCTGCTTCATGCCATTATCTGCCAGATCCCCCCCCCCCTCACACAGGCCCTGCTTCCTGCCATTATCTGCCAGATTCCCCCTCACACAGGCCCTGCTTCCTGCCATTATCTGCCAGATTCCCCTCACACAGGCCCTGCTTCATGCCATTATCTGCCAGATTCCCCTCACACAGGCCCTGCTTCATGCCATTATCTGCCAGATTCCCGCACACAGGCCCTGCTTCATGCCATTATCTGCCAGATTACCTCACACAGGCCCTGCTTCATGCCATTATCTGCCAGATTCCCTCACACAGGCCCAGCTTCATGTCATTATCGGCCAGATTCCCCCTCACACAGGCCCTGCTTCATGTCATTATCTGCCAAATTCCCCCTCACACAGGCCCTGCTTCATGCCAGTATCTGCCAGATTCCCCTCACACAGACCCTGCTTCCTGCCATTATCTGCCAGATTCCCTCACACAGGCCCTGCTTCATGCCATTATCTGCCAGATTCCCTCACACAGGCCCTGCTTTATGCCATTATCTGCCAGATTCCCCTCACACAGGCCCTGCTTCATGCCATTATCTGCCAGATTCCCCCTCACACAGGCCCTGCTTCATGCCATTATCTGCCAGATTCCCCCTCACACAGGCCCTGCTTCATGCCATTATCTGCCAGATTCCCCCTCACACAGGCCCTGCTTCATGTCATTATCTGCCAGATTCCCCCTCACACAGGCCCTGCTTCATGTCATTATCTGCCAGATTCCCCTCACACAGGCCCTGCTTCATGCCATTATCTGCCAGATTCCCCCCCCCTCACACAGGCCCTGCTTCATGCCATTATCTGCCAGATTCCCTCACACAGGCCCTGCTTCATGCCATTATCTGCCAGATTCCCTCACACAGGCCCTGCTTCATGCCATTATCTGCCAGATTCTCCTCACACAGGCCCTGCTTCCTGCCATTATCTGCCAGATTCTCCTCACACAGGCCCTGCTTCATGCCATTATCTGCCAGATTCTCCTCACACAGGCCCTGCTTCCTGCCATTATCTGCCAGATTCCCTCACACAGGCCCTGCTTCATGCCATTATCTGCCAGATTCCCCTCACACAGGCCCTGCTTCATGCCATTATCTGCCAGATTCTCCCTCACACAGGCCCTGCTTCCTGCCATTATCTGCCAGATTCCCCTCACACAGGCCCTGCTTCATGCCATTATCTGCCAGATTCCCTCACACAGGCCCTGCTTCATGCCATTATCTGCCAGATTCCCTCACACAGGCCCTGCTTCATGCCATTATCTGCCAGATTCCCCCTCACACAGGCCCTGCTTCATGCCATTATCTGCCAGATTCTCCTCACACAGGCCCTGCTTCATGCCATTATCTGCCAGATTCTCCTCACACAGGCGCTGCTTCATGTCATTATCTGCCAGATTCCCCCTCACACAGGCCCTGCTTCATGCCATTATCTGCCAGATTCCCTCACACAGGCCGCTTCATGCCATTATCTGCCAGATTCCCTCACACAGGCCCTGCTTCATGCCATTATCTGCCAGATTCCCCCCTCACACAGGCCCTGCTTCCTGCCATTATCTGCCAGATTCCCCCTCACACAGGCCCTGCTTCCTGCCATTATCAGCCATTCCCTCACACAGGCCCTGCTTCATGCCATTATCTGCCAGATTCCCTCACACAGGCCCTGCTTCATGCCATTATCTGCCTCAAATTCCCCCTCACACAGGCCCTGCTTCCTGCCATTATCTGCCAGATTCCCCCTCACACAGGCCCTGCTTCCTGCCATTATCTGCCAGATTCCCCTCACACAGGCCCTGCTTCATGTCATTATCTGCCAGATTCCCCTCACACAGGCCCTGCTTCCTGCCATTATCTGCCAGATTCCCTCACACAGGCCCAGCTTCCTGCCATTATCTGCCAGATTCCCTCACACAGGCCCTGCTTCATGCCATTATCTGCCAGATTCCCCCTCACACAGGCCCTGCTTCATGCCATTATCTGCCAGATTCTCCCTCACACAGGCCCTGCTTCATGCCATTATCTGCCAGATTCCCTCACACAGGCCCAGCTTCCTGCCATTATCTGCCAGATTCCCTCACAGGCCCTGCTTCATGCCATTATCTGCCAGATTCCCCCTCACACAGGCCCTGCTTCATGCCATTATCTGCCAGATTCTCCCTCACACAGGCCCTGCTTCATGCCATTATCTGCCAGATTCCTTCTCACACAGGCCCAGCTTCCTGCCATTATCTGCCAGATTCCCTCACACAGGCCCTGCTTCCTGCCATTATCTGCCAGATTCCCCTCACACAGGCCCTGCTTCATGTCATTATCTGCCAGATTCCCCCCTCACACAGGCCCAGCTTCCTGCCATTATCTGCCAGATTCCCTCACACAGGCCCAGCTTCCTGCCATTATCTGCCAGATTCCCTCACACAGGCCCTGCTTCATGCCATTATCTGCCAGATTCCCTCACACAGGCCCTGCTTCATGCCATTATCTGCCAGATACCCTCACACAGGCCCTGCTTCATGCCATTATCTGCCAGATTCCCTCACACAGGCCCTGCTTCATGCCATTATCTGCCAGATTCCCCTCACACAGGCCCTGCTTCATGCCATTATCTGCCAGATTCCCCCTCACAGGCCCTGCTTCATGCCATTATCTGCCAGATTCTCCCTCACACAGGCCCTGCTTCCTGCCATTATCTGCCAGATTCCCCCTCACACAGGCCCTGCTTCATGCCATTATCTGCCAGATTCCCTCACACAGGCCCTGCTTCCTGCCATTATCTGCCAGATTCTCCTCACACAGGCCCTGCTTCATGCCATTATCTGCCAGATTCCCTCACACAGGCCCTGCTTCATGCCATTATCTGCCAGATTCCCCCTCACACAGGCCCTGCTTCATGCCATTATCTGCCAGATTCCCTCACACAGGCCCTGCTTCATGCCATTATCTGCCAGATTCTCCTCACACAGGCCCTGCTTCATGCCATTATCTGCCAGATTCTCCTCACACAGGCCCTGCTTCATGCCATTATCTGCCAGATTCTCCTCACACAGGCCCTGCTTCATGCCATTATCTGCCAGATTCTCCTCACACAGGCCCTGCTTCATGCCATTATCTGCCAGATTCCCTCACACAGGCGCTGCTTCATGCCATTATCTGCCAGATTCCTTCTCACACAGGCCCAGCTTCCTGCCATTATCTGCCAGATTCCCTCACACAGGCCCTGCTTCCTGCCATTATCTGCCAGATTCCCTCACACAGGCCCTGCTTCTGCCATTATCTGCCAGATTCCCCTCACACAGGCCCTGCTTCATGTCATTATCTGCCAGATTCCCCCCTCACACAGGCCCAGCTTCCTGCCATTATCTGCCAGATTCCCTCACACAGGCCCTGCTTCATGCCATTATCTGCCAGATACCCCTCACACAGGCCCTGCTTCATGCCATTATCTGCCAGATTCCCTCACACAGGCCCTGCTTCATGCCATTATCTGCCAGATTCCCCCTCACACAGGCCCTGCTTCATGCCATTATCTGCCAGATTCTCCCTCACACAGGCCCTGCTTCCTGCCATTATCTGCCAGATTCCCCCTCACACAGGCCCTGCTTCATGCCATTATCTGCCAGATTCCCTCACACAGGCCCTGCTTCTGCCATTATCTGCCAGATTCTCCTCACACAGGCCCTGCTTCATGCCATTATCTGCCAGATTCCCTCACACAGGCCCTGCTTCATGCCATTATCTGCCAGATTCCCTCACACAGGCCCTGCTTCATGCCATTATCTGCCAGATTCCCCCCTCACACAGGCCCTGCTTCCTGCCATTATCTGCCAGATTCCCCTCACACAGGCCCTGCTTCCTGCCATTATCTGCCAGATTCCCCTCACACAGGCCCTGCTTCATGTCATTATCTGCCAGATTCCCCCTCACACAGGCCCTGCTTCATGCCATTATCTGCCAGATTCCCTCACACAGGCCCTGCTTCATGCCATTATCTGCCAGATTCCCCTCACACAGGCCCTGCTTCCTGCCATTATCTGCCAGATTCCCCCTCACACAGGCCCTGCTTCCTGCCATTATCTGCCAGATTCCCCCCTCACACAGGCCCAGCTTCCTGCCATTATCTGCCAGATTCCCTCACACAGGCCCTGCTTCCTGCCATTATCTGCCAGATTCCCCTCACACAGGCCCTGCTTCATGCCATTATCTGCCAGATTCCCCTCACACAGGCCCTGCTTCCTGCCATTATCTGCCAGATTCCCCCTCACACAGGCGCTGCTTCATGTCATTATCTGCCAGATTCCCCCTCACACAGGCCCTGCTTCATGCCATTATCTGCCAGATTCCCTCACACAGGCCGCTTCATGCCATTATCTGCCAGATTCCCTCACACAGGCCCTGCTTCATGCCATTATCTGCCAGATTCCCCCCTCACACAGGCCCTGCTTCATGCCATTATCTGCCAGATTCCCCCCTCACACAGGCCCTGCTTCCTGCCATTATCTGCCAGATTCCCCTCACACAGGCCCTGCTTCCTGCCATTATCTGCCAGATTCCCTCACACAGGCCCTGCTTCATGCCATTATCTGCCAGATTCCCTCACACAGGCCCTGCTTCATGCCATTATCTGCCTCAAATTCCCCCTCACACAGGCCCTGCTTCCTGCCATTATCTGCCAGATTCCCCTCACACAGGCCCTGCTTCCTGCCATTATCTGCCAGATTCCCCTCACACAGGCCCTGCTTCATGTCATTATCTGCCAGATTCCCCTCACACAGGCCCTGCTTCCTGCCATTATCTGCCAGATTCCCTCACACAGGCCCAGCTTCCTGCCATTATCTGCCAGATTCCCTCACACAGGCCCTGCTTCATGCCATTATCTGCCAGATTCCCCCTCACACAGGCCCTGCTTCATGCCATTATCTGCCAGATTCTCCCTCACACAGGCCCTGCTTCATGCCATTATCTGCCAGATTCCCTCACACAGGCCCAGCTTCCTGCCATTATCTGCCAGATTCCCTCACACAGGCCCTGCTTCATGCCATTATCTGCCAGATTCCCCCTCACACAGGCCCTGCTTCATGCCATTATCTGCCAGATTCTCCCTCACACAGGCCCTGCTTCATGCCATTATCTGCCAGATTCCTTCTCACACAGGCCCAGCTTCCTGCCATTATCTGCCAGATTCCCTCACACAGGCCCTGCTTCCTGCCATTATCTGCCAGATTCCCCTCACACAGGCCCTGCTTCATGTCATTATCTGCCAGATTCCCCCCTCACACAGGCCCAGCTTCCTGCCATTATCTGCCAGATTCCCTCACACAGGCCCAGCTTCCTGCCATTATCTGCCAGATTCCCTCACACAGGCCCTGCTTCATGCCATTATCTGCCAGATTCCCTCACACAGGCCCTGCTTCATGCCATTATCTGCCAGATACCCCTCACACAGGCCCTGCTTCATGCCATTATCTGCCAGATTCCCTCACACAGGCCCTGCTTCATGCCATTATCTGCCAGATTCCCCTCACACAGGCCCTGCTTCATGCCATTATCTGCCAGATTCCCCCTCACACAGGCCCTGCTTCATGCCATTATCTGCCAGATTCTCCCTCACACAGGCCCTGCTTCCTGCCATTATCTGCCAGATTCCCCCTCACACAGGCCCTGCTTCATGCCATTATCTGCCAGATTCCCTCACACAGGCCCTGCTTCCTGCCATTATCTGCCAGATTCTCCTCACACAGGCCCTGCTTCATGCCATTATCTGCCAGATTCCCTCACACAGGCCCTGCTTCATGCCATTATCTGCCAGATTCCCCCTCACACAGGCCCTGCTTCATGCCATTATCTGCCAGATTCCCTCACACAGGCCCTGCTTCATGCCATTATCTGCCAGATTCTCCTCACACAGGCCCTGCTTCATGCCATTATCTGCCAGATTCTCCTCACACAGGCCCTGCTTCATGCCATTATCTGCCAGATTCTCCTCACACAGGCCCTGCTTCATGCCATTATCTGCCAGATTCCCTCACACAGGCGCTGCTTCATGCCATTATCTGCCAGATTCCTTCTCACACAGGCCCAGCTTCCTGCCATTATCTGCCAGATTCCCTCACACAGGCCCTGCTTCCTGCCATTATCTGCCAGATTCCCTCACACAGGCCCTGCTTCCTGCCATTATCTGCCAGATTCCCCTCACACAGGCCCTGCTTCATGTCATTATCTGCCAGATTCCCCCTCACACAGGCCCAGCTTCCTGCCATTATCTGCCAGATTCCCTCACACAGGCCCTGCTTCATGCCATTATCTGCCAGATACCCCTCACACAGGCCCTGCTTCATGCCATTATCTGCCAGATTCCCTCACACAGGCCCTGCTTCATGCCATTATCTGCCAGATTCCCCCTCACACAGGCCCTGCTTCATGCCATTATCTGCCAGATTCTCCCTCACACAGGCCCTGCTTCCTGCCATTATCTGCCAGATTCCCCCTCACACAGGCCCTGCTTCATGCCATTATCTGCCAGATTCCCTCACACAGGCCCTGCTTCCTGCCATTATCTGCCAGATTCTCCTCACACAGGCCCTGCTTCATGCCATTATCTGCCAGATTCCCTCACACAGGCCCTGCTTCATGCCATTATCTGCCAGATTCCCTCACACAGGCCCTGCTTCATGCCATTATCTGCCAGATTCCCCCTCACACAGGCCCTGCTTCCTGCCATTATCTGCCAGATTCCCCCTCACACAGGCCCTGCTTCCTGCCATTATCTGCCAGATTCCCCTCACACAGGCCCTGCTTCATGTCATTATCTGCCAGATCCCCCCTCACACAGGCCCTGCTTCATGCCATTATCTGCCAGATTCCCTCACACAGGCCCTGCTTCATGCCATTATCTGCCAGATTCCCCTCACACAGGCCCTGCTTCCTGCCATTATCTGCCAGATTCCCCCTCACACAGGCCCTGCTTCCTGCCATTATCTGCCAGATTCCCCCCTCACACAGGCCCAGCTTCCTGCCATTATCTGCCAGATTTCCTCACACAGGCCCTGCTTCCTGCCATTATCTGCCAGATTCCCCTCACACAGGCCCTGCTTCATGCCATTATCTGCCAGATTCCCCTCACACAGGCCCTGCTTCATGCCATTATCTGCCAGATTCCCTCACACAGGCCCTGCTTCATGCCATTATCTGCCAGATTCCCTCACACAGGCCCTGCTTCATGCCATTATCTGCCAGATTCCCTCACACAGGCCCTGCTTCATGCCATTATCTGCCAGATTCCCTCACACAGGCCCTGCTTCATGCCATTATCTGCCAGATTCCCTCACACAGGCCCTGCTTCATGCCATTATCTGCCAGATTCCCTCACACAGGCCCTGCTTCATGCCATTATCTGCCAGATTCCCTCACACAGGCCCTGCTTCATGCCATTATCTGCCAGATTCCCCTCACACAGGCCCTGCTTCATGCCATTACCTGCCAGATTCCCCCTCACACAGGCCCTGCTTCATGCCATTATCTGCCAGATTCTCCCTCACACAGGCCCTGCTTCCTGCCATTATCTGCCAGATTCCCCTCACACAGGCCCTGCTTCACGTCATTATGTGCCAGATTCCCTCACACAGGCCCTGCTTCACGTCATTATGTGCCAGATTCCCCCTCACACAGGCCCTGCTTCCTGCCATTATCTGCCAGATTCCCCCTCACACAGACCCTGCTTCATGCCATTATCTGCCAGATTCCCTCACACAGGCCCTGCTTCACGTCATTATGTGCCAGATTCCCTCACACAGGCCCTGCTTCATGCCATTATCTGCCAGATTCCCCCTCACACAGGCCCTGCTTCCTGCCATTATCTGCCAGATTCCCCCTCACACAGGCCCTGTTTATCTGCCAGATTCACCAGCACTCTTCCACGAACAAAACCACGACCCATGTGCCTCGCATCTCCTTCCACACCGCAATTTTCCCTCAGAAACAAAGCGCTCATTGGACTGGCAAATCACATGGTCATCGTGCATTCAGATTGGATGGAGAGACCACGTGCTCACAGAAGCCCGTTCTGATTGGACAACATGCAAAAGGCTCTTTCTGAGTGGGCAAGCAATGAGTGCGGGAATCTTTCATTGGACAGTCCAGTTGAGGCTTCCAAGATGACTAACGATTGGACGATAAGACCACGAGACGCACTTCTTTGGGGGTGAGTAGTCTAATCGCATTCGCTTGCACTTGCATTACGTAGTCTGTGATTGGATGGCGCCGGGCAGGTTCGTAAGTGGCTTTTTTGTGTCACGTGGCCTGCGGTATTGTTAGCCTGAGGTGTTGTTGTTGTTGCTATGCAACGTTCCTGCTGCTCCGTGATTTTGTTGCTATGGGAACATTCCTGGAGAAACTAAGGCCTGTGTTTATCTACACAGAGTGCTGCCTAGTGACAGGAGGGCGGAGTTAACCCTTACAATGCCAGTTATACACAAAGAGCACCCCTAAACGATTACACCCCGAAAACTGCATGTTATACAACATTCCCCGCAACCTGCGTATAATAACACATAACACCCTGCAACCTGCGTGTTATACAACATACGCCCCGCAACCTGCGTGTTATACAACATTCCCTGCAACCTGCGTATAATAACACATAACACCCTGCAACCTGTGTGTTATACAACATTCCCTGCAACCTGCGTATAATAACACATAACACCCTGCAACCTGCGTATAATAACACATAACACCCTGCAACCTGCGTATAATAACACATAACACCCTGCAACCTGCGTATAATAACACATAACACCCTGCAACCTGCGTATAATAACACATAACGCCCTGCAACCTGCGTGTTATACAACATTCCCTGCAACCTGCGTATAATAACACATAACACCCTGCAACCTGCGTATAATAACACATAACGCCCTGCAACCTGCGTGTTATACAACATTCCCCGCAACCTGCGCATTATACCACATACACCATACAACCTGCATGTTATACAACATACGCCCCACAACCTGCGCATTATACCACACAACCTGTGTATTATAACACATAACACCCTGCAACCTGCGCATTATACAACATACACCCCACAACCTGCGTGTTATTATTATTATTATTATTCTTTATTTATAAAGCGCCAGCATATTCCGCAGCGCTGTACAATAAGCACAGTATAGACAGGGTTACAATACATTGAACAACATTTGACAAACAGTACAGGAGGAGATGAGGGCCCTATTCCCGTAGGAACACAATCTGGGAGGGTTGGGGTTGGAAACAGGAGGAGAGGACTGTAAGGTGAGAGTGATTGATGGTTGCGTCAGTGAGTTGGGTGGTAGGCTTCCCTAAATAGGAATGTTTTCAGGGAGCGTTTGAAGGAAGAGAAGTTAGGGGAAAGTCTGACAGTACGAGGGAGAGCGTTCCAGAGAGTGGGGGCTGCGCGTGAAGAAATCCTGCAGTCTATCATGGGAAGAGGTGATGCGGGGAGAAGCTAGGCGCAGGTCACTGTTTGACCTTAGGGAGCGGGCTGGGGTGTATTTGTGATTAGTGAGGACAGGTAGTGGGGAGCTGAGTTAGTGAGGCTTTTGTAGGTAAGGATAAGGATTTTGAACTTAATTCTGCAGTGGATGGGGAGCCAGTGAAGGGACTCGCAGAGGGGAGCGGCAGAGACAGAGCGGCGGGTGAGGTGAATTAGCCTGGCGGAGGCGTTCAGGATGGATTGTAGGGGGGAGAGGTGGGACAGAGGGAGGCCAGATAAGAGATTATTGCAATAGTCGAGTCGGGAGATTACCAGGGCGTGTAGGAGTTGTTTTGTGGCGACAGCGGTAAGAAATGGCCGAATTCTGTAATATTACGCAGTTGATATCGGCAGGAGGAGGAAAGAGACTTGATGTGGGGGATGAAGGAAAGAGCAGAGTCAAGTGTAACTCCAAGACAGCGAACTTGGTTTGATGGGGAGATGGTGATACCCTCCACCGTGATCGAGAAGTCAGGAGGTGGGGCGGCATTAGAGGGAGGAATAAGTAGGAGCTCAGTCTTTGACATGTTGATCTTTAGGTGGTGGGAGGCCATCCAGGAGGAGATGCCAGATAAACAGTCACTGACTTTGGAAAGGACAGGGGGAGAGAGATCAGGGGTAGAGAGGTAGATCTGAGTGTCATCAGCGTAGAGGTGGTAATTAAAGCCAAAGCTGTTGATGATTTTGCCCAGGGAGGAGGTGTAGATGGAAAAGAGCAGAGGACCAAGGACAGAGCCTTGAGGTACACCAACAGATAGAGGCAATGAGGATGAGGAGTTACCAGCAAAGGACACACAGAAGGACCTGTTGGATAAATAGGGTCAATCCAAGCAAGTGCAGTGTCACCGAGACCCAGAGAGTTGAGGGTCTGTAGAAGGAGGGGGTGGTCAACAGTGTCGAAAGCAGCCGAGAGGTCAAGCAGGATGAGAATAGAATAGTGGCCATGTTTTTTAGCAGTTAGGAGGTCGTTGGTGACTTTGGTGAGGGCAGTTTCAACATACGCCCCACAACCTGCGTGTTATACAACATACGCCCCGCAAACTGCGTGTTATACCACATACACCCCACAACCTGCGCACTATACCACACAACCTGCGTATAATAACACATAACACCCCACAACCTGCGCATTATACCACATACACCCCACAACCTGCGTGTTATACAACATACACCCCACAACCTGCGCATTATACCACAAAACCTGTGTATTATAACACCCTGCAACCTGCATATTATACCACATACACCCGCAACCTGCATGTTATACAACATACACCCCACAACCTGTGTATTATAACACATAACATCCTGCAACCTGCATGGTATACCACATACACGCCACAACCTGCGTGTTATAAAGCATACACCCCACAACCTGCATGTTATACAAGCGTCACCCCGCAACCTGCGTATTATAACACATAACACCCACTGCAACCTGCGTATTATACCACATACACCACGCAACCTGCATGTTATGCAACATACACCCCGCAACCTGCGTTTTATACAGCATACACCCGGCAACCTACGTGTTATAAAGCACACACCCCAGAACCTGCATGTTATACCACATACACCCCGCAACCTGCGTGTTATGCTAGTTGCCCCCCCCCATAACCTGCGTGTTATACCACATGCACATTTGATAGCTAGAGCTCCACAACATTGGAAGTTGTGATAAAATTCATACACTGTCACAATGCAGGGTGTTTAACGCAGCACAGGTCACGGCTTTCTTGGTACCCATGAAGGCCATCTTTGTTTATATATTCAGGGTGTGTGGGTGTCTTTTTAGGGGCTCTTCCATATATTCAGGGTGTGTGGGTGCCTTTTTAGGGGTTCCTCCATATATTCAGGGTGTGTGGGTGCCTTTTTAGGGGTTCCTCCATATATTCAGGGTGTGCGGGTGTCTGTTTAGGGGCTCCCCCATATTTGTGGGTGTCTTTTTAGTGGCTGCTCCATATATTCAGGGTGTGTGGGTGTCTGTTTAGGGGCTCCCCCATATAGCTGGGTTGTGCGGGTGTTTAATAGAGCTGTAAGCTATAATATATATTGTCAGAAGTCGCTCGTGGTAAATCAGATCCTTTGCTCTTGTTCAAAAAGATATTTTTGTTGACATAACTGGACTGGACAAGTCGTGCCGTCATCTAAATGGTTTTGGAACAGCCTCGTCCCTGTGATTGTTGATGTGGTGAGGGTGTTGCAGCCCGGGGTACACCAGGATTACTTTAAAACCATAGCTATGCTGCTTGAAATGGGAACTCTCCTCTGGACCTTCCAGAATCAGGACACTGGACAAAAAAATCTGAGAGAAGAGGAGAGCTCTCAGAAATTGCAACTGGCCCGTTAAAGACAGGACAGGTGGGTGGTTGGACATAGGGTTACCACCCGTCCGGGTTTGGCCCGGACCGTTCGGTTTTTGAATCAAGTGTCCGGTTTTGACAACCCCTGCCACCTGGACACATGACTCGGAGGAGCTGACTCATAATTACGCATGACACCGGCGCCACAATCCTCCTCTAGCAACTTTTTCACTTGCAAAGAGTCGCACCCGCCCACTCCGCCAGTCACTGACAGTGTGGGAGTGGTGTGGCGGGTCGGTGACATTTCCATCAGCCGCTTGCTGTTAGTCACACAGTGCAGCGGCTCACGTGATGCACACGTGACATATGGTGTCACGTGACAAAGTTCATGTGCTTGCTCGTGGCGTGCGGCGTGCCCAACTCCGTCAAGTCTCCGAGACAACTTGCAACTTTGTGAGCGCAGCATCAGCTGCTCAGTGTGCCAGTGCCTTCCAGCCCAGCTGCATTATTCCAAAATCTGCTTCTGGTCTTTGGATCCATTCCTCAGGCTCCATCAAAGCAAGCACTAAGGTGAAAAAAAATATATATAATATCGCTGAAATGTAAAAGTCCCCGTCTCTCTTATTAATACCAGTGTCTTGCGCCATACCAGTGTGCCATGCATACCAATGTGCATAATACCAGTGTGCCATGCATACCAGCCTGACATGCATACCAGTTTGCCGTAATACCAGCCTGACATGCATACCAGTGTGTCATAATACCAGACTGACATACCATGCATACCAGTGTGCCTTAAACCAGTCTGACATTCCATGCATACCAGTGTGCCATCATAGCAGTCTGCCATGTACCACGTGCAGTAATATATACGCATAATGTAAATATGAGCATAATGTATACGCTACAAAAAAAATGTCTGTCCAAGCCCAACACTAGAGTGTTCGGCTTGAAGAAAAGGTGGCAACCCTAGCTGGACATCTACAGCTTAAATCCCTTCACTACCGTGGTGGTGTATTCATCCCCGGGGTGTGCTGTATGCTTTCAAATTAATTTCCTTTGCTTTTGGGCTCGAGAAGGTGCCCCCAAAGTTGTAGCACTAGGGGCACGATGCCCAAGGTGCTAGAACTGGTAATGCCCAGAGCCCGATTTACATCTCAAGAGCCTGTAGGTGAGAGAGAAAAAAAAAGGAAACATGACAAAATGACTTTTTACATTTTTGTTTTGGGGCAAACTAACAAAATATTGTTTTAAAAACACTGAAAGGGGGGGCGGAGCTGACTTCCGGTGGGTGCAGTCGCATGTTCGAGCGCTCTCCAGCTACTTTTAGATTTTTTTGCAATTTCCAGCGACTCACCCTCGAGAGAATTATACCCCCGGGAGGCGGAATCCTGCTAGCCCTTCATTCTTATCCGGAACTTCGGTTTGTGCCCCTTGCTGCGCCATTTTTGGGACTTTTACGAAGTGCGGCCTACGTTTGGCGGCCATTTTTGAGGCGCTCCTCCGTCCTGTTGCACTGCACGCAATACCTTTACAATTATGGGGAGGAAATCCGGAAAAAAGCCCCAGCCACCGGAGAGTCCCCGCAGAGGGACATACGAGAATCTCTGGAGAAAGCAGACGAAAACAGCAGGCTGCTCCACGTACTTACCTGTCTCCCACGATGAGCTCTTCTGACGGCGAGGATCCGTACTGGTCGGAGGCCTCTGCAGCTGCCCGAAGGTCACCCCGGGACTCGGCTAAGGTGCGACAACAGTCGGTCGGATCTGGCCCCTCAACACACGGAGCGATATGTGCAGTGGCTTCCGAGCAAGGTGAGACACAAGATGCTACGTCCCAGGTCGCTCGTGGTTTACTGCCCTTCACGGAAAGTGATATTCGGCGCCTGCTAAGAGAGTCGATGGAGGAAATGAGAGCGATGTGGCGTGCAGATTTCAAGACCATGAAGACAGAATTGGTGACCATTAAGGGGCGGCTGACAACTGTTGAGTCCCGGGTTGAAGAAGTTGTGGCGGCTCAGGCCCTCATTGCGCCGCAAGTGGAGGCCCTACAACAACAGGTGACCCTGCTCACCGGCGCGGTGGAGGCTGCAGAGGTTCGACACCGCAGGAGGAATGTGCGGATCAGAGGGATCCCGGAGACGATCGCTGCAGATGCCTTGTTGCCGTATGTTAACGAATTTACGCTACACGTTCTGGGGGCTCCGACAGGGTCTAACCCTCTCTTTCGACATGTTGCGCGACTACGGAAAGCTGCGACAGCACCAGCGGATTCCCCTCGAGACGTGCTCGCGATTGCCATGGAGGAGTCGGACAAACGTAAGCTGATGTCAAAACCGGTTGCCCGGGCTCCGATACTTTTCGGGGACCACTATCTGACTCTCTTTAATGACCTTCCGCTCTTGACACTCGTTGCCCGGAGGCAATTTCGGGAGATATCCGCTTTTTTGAGGAGCAGCGGGATTCGATACCGTTGGGGGGTGGCGGGATCTATGCATATCTGCCATGATAACGTGCCACATTTGGTGTCTACTCCAGCGGCGGCATGGCATCTGCTGGGGTCCTTGGGCCTCTCCCTCCCCGAGCGACACCTGGCCTGGATCACGGAGGGTCTTCCCATGAATCTCTAGACCCGGGTTAGGGGCCGGAACGCTATATAGCTCTCTTTCGTTCCTACCCCTGAGATGTTGGGGTGCTAGCCTTTTCTGATCTCCCCTCCTTTTGGTTTTAGTTTCTTTTACGAGGGTTTAAATGTTTCATTTGTCTTTTTATTCTATGATTCCTGTCCTTCCTATTTGTATTTTTGCATTTTCTGGAGGATCGATACGCTGTTTCTGTATATGTGCAGTTTCTTGTGATGACCCTATGTGGTTTTACCTGATATATCTCTTATTATGTCATGTGAAAACCTTAACGTAACCCTGCCTGCTGTATATCAGATATCACTTACAGGGTTATCCAAAGAGATTCGAAAAGTCACCGCACGTTCGGTGACTTTTCGTTCTCTTCAATTCGGTTCCTTTTGCCGATTGCATTTCGGTGACCCTGCGGTGTATTCAGCAAACAGCACAGGGTCCCCGAATTGCAGGGAAAAGCTGCCGTAAACTCACCGAAAACTAACCGAATGCACGCTGAAAACAAGCAAAAACATCTGGATTAACCTTCGAAGAGGAGCCGAACAGGAGCCGAAAAGGAGCCGAATCACACAGAGCCGAAGCAGCTGTGACGTAGAGGAGGCAGTGAATAAATTAGAAAAACCATTTGTATGAATCTGGGAAAAAGAAACGCTGTTTGCAAAGAAACTACTGAGCGAAAATGTCTGAAATTTTCACAGGAGGTCCAGGGAATGATAATAAAGAGGGCTGTTACAAAAAAAATAAGCAAACTGAAAAAAAAATAAAAAAAAAATCGGACTTTTAATTTTTTTTTTAAAATTCAGAAAAATGCTTAAAGTATCCTAAAAAATCTATAAATAAAGAGACTTTTTGCTGCAGAATTTTATAATGAACGGTTTATTAGATATTGAATTAAAACGGGAATATTTTTAACATTGAAGTCTATGGGATTCTCCTGAATAAATTTGCCGAATTAAACCACCGAATGGCAGAGCATTAGGGGAACCTTTCACTGCTGGTTTGTGTTCTCTGAATAGCCGAAGCAGTGCTTTTTGATGGGGATTTCACTGCCCTCGAACAGGGACCGAACAGGCACCGTATGTGCCGGCAATTCGACAGGATTTGGAGAATTGCCTGCTCTCTGGATAGCCGAATGGCCAGGAAAGGTAACCGAACGCTGATTTTCAGCGTTCGGTTACCTTTCTCAAGCAATTCGAATCTCTTTGGATAACCCTGTAAGAGACACTATTTTCATGGAAGCCTATAACAGATTTTTCGCTTGTCTATTATTTTCCTCTCTCCTTTGTTGAACCGTATTTTGCAGATGATTTTGCTAACCCCACTCATTCCTTATGACTCACCAAAGATATCCTAGACTCTTCCGATGATATTTTTTTTTTATTTTTTTTTTAATTTTTTTTTTTTTATTTTTAACTTCACGTTTCTAAGCAGACGACTTCTTTTAGCCCTTTGATGTCTTTTTCGTTACTTATGTATGCTCTGATGGCCCTTTGATGTCGTGTTTCCTGCTGTTCTACCTATTATAGCTGAACCCTTTCGTGTATGTGATATTATGTGAGTTTCTGTGCCCTGTGAGGCCAATATTGCCGGTCAACCTGTGACCTTTTCGTTATTTACAAAATAAAAACTTTGAATTCAAAAAAAAAAAAAAACACTGAAAGACCGTTTCTCTCTGCGTCAAATCAAAATAAGGAGCAGAATCTGTTGCCTTACAGGGTTATCCAAAGAGATTCGAATTGCTTGAGAAAGGTAACCGAACGCTGAAAATCAGGGTTCGGTTACCTTTCCTGACCATTCGGCTATCCAGAGAGCAGGCAATTCTCCAAATCCTGGCGAATTGCCTGCACATACGGTGCCTGTTCGGTCCCTGTTCGAGGGCAGTGAAATCCCCATCAAAAAGCACTGCTTCGGCTATTCAGAGAACACAAACCAGCAGTGAAAGGTTCCCCTAATGCTCTGCCATTCGGTGGTTTAATTCGGCAAATTTATTCAGGAGAATCCCATAGACTTCAATGTTAAAAATATTCCCGTTTTAATTCAATATCTAATAAACCGTTCATTATAAAATTCTGCAGCAAAAAGTCTCTTTATTTATAGATTTTTTAGGATACTTTAAGCATTTTTCTGAATTTTTTAAAAAAAAATTAAAAGTCCGATTTTTTTTTTTTTTTTTTTTTCAGTTTGCTTATTTTTTTGTAACAGCCCTCTTTATTATCATTCCCTGGACCTCCTGTGAAAATTTCAGACATTTTCGCTCAGTAGTTTCTTTGCAAACAGCGTTTCATTTTCCCAGATTCATACAAATGGTTTTTCTAATTTATTCACTGCCTCCTCTACGTCACAGCTGCTTCGGCTCTGTGTGATTCGGCTCCTTTTCGGCTCCTGTTCGGCTCCTCTTCGAAGGTTAATCCAGATGTTTTTGCTTGTTTTCAGCCTGCATTCGGTTAGTTTTCGGTGAGTTTACGGCAGCTTTTCCCTGCAATTCGGGGACCCTGTGCTGTTTGCTGAATACACCGCAGGGTCACCGAAATGCAATCGGCAAAAGGAACCGAATTGAAGAGAACGAAAAGTCACCGAACGTGCGGTGACTTTTCGAATCTCTTTGGATAACCCTGTGTGTTGAGTTAGTGCAGCTGCATTGTTTGTTTTAGATGTAAAAGCATATATTGCCTCGGCCATAGAGCAGAGAAAAAAATACATTTTGCATTTACTTTTTTCAGTTTTTTATTTTTACACATTACATGGTCATGCTTGGTATCACTGTAAAGACCAGACTCTGACCTTTCCAATGACCCCTCACTTAACCTTGTGCGCTGTACAATTCAGAGATGCAGGTTCCAATGTCCCCCTGTCTCTCCTCACTGCAGCACTACGGTCTAGGGTGTCGATGAAACAATGTGTTGCATCATCAGCTCCACACATGCTGGCAGTGTCGGAAATGAGAAGGTGAGTTAGCGCAGCATCGCTGCTCACTTTATAATTGTAAACCGAATAATAGTGCTGCATTAGAAAAAAATGAAAAAATGTTTATTTTATTTTTACATACATCTAAGCAGGTTATATTTGGTATCAATGTAAAGGTAATAATCAGACCTCTCCAATGATACCTCATACGTCCCTCTAGCCCTAAGGGCTCCAGAGATACAGGGGTCTAAATGATTTTTCTTTAAGTGTTTTTTTTTTCTTTTACAGAGCAGGTGCCCCCTTGTGGCAGACACCTGTATGCACATGCCTTTTCTGCCTAGTTATAAATCCAGCCCTGGGAATACCATGACATATCGGGCTTTGCCCAGCAGACACAAAGCCACTAGCTGCAGTTCTACCTGAAGTAACTCCTTTTGGCCAGCAGATGGTGACATCTCCCTGCCCGATAGGTTATTACAGTGAGGAATACACTGGAAATATTCCCTAATATTTCTTACTTCATAAGTAATTAAAAATGATTTTCCAAAAAACCACTGGTTCCTGACAGTGGATTTTTTGGAAAATTGCTTGGTAGTGAAGGGGTTAAGTCTTTGCATACCCAAGATCTTGAAAAAAAACTGCCTTGGCGCGGAGTTTAGAGGGAATTATATCTGCAGGAACAAGAAACACGACCAGCTCCTCGTCCTAGGGATCTGAAATCTATTTCTTGAGTCCACGGACTGGACGCATTAATATTTCATACAAAGCTGCTCTCACACACGCTTAGAGAGGCCCCCCCGTCTCCGGGACCCTCATAATAATTCATGCTTTCTCTCTGTAATATGGAGGGGCCGCGGGGGGGGGGGTCGAGGGAATATCAAATAATGGGATGGAGAGATGTGATCCGGGGACCTTTCTTCCTCCACCTGGATCGATAGCAGGATTCAGGGCAATCATCAGCCGCCATCAATCGCACCGTGTAACCGGAGCCGTCCTGGAGGGGCTCTGGGGACCTTATGTCATATCTGTGTAAGGCTCCGTGATTTATACAAACCCACCGGTTTATTTACTAAACAGGGAATTGTGGGAAATCAGAAAGCAAACTGAAATACCTGAAGGGCTTAACGCGCAGAAACCATCTAGTAGGAATGGCAGAATTAGGCTAGGGTCAGACGAGCGCAGTGCGAACGCGCGTGCAGGCGCACTTAATCACGGCCGTAGTAGCAGCAAATACCGGGCAATGACGGCCAATATACGAAGTACGGTCGCACAAAAGTCCGGCTGCGCAACGCAAGTGGCAAACGAACGCATTTTTTCGAGAACGTAAAACCGCTAGTACGGTCGTACAGAGTGTGCTGCGTCCGCTAGAGGTGTGTGTGCGTGATTTGGAGATGTCAGACACTGCTAATGTCCAGCCAACATAACGTCCAGATGCACAAAGTGTTTTATTGATGATCCGTACAAAATCACGGCCGAAAATGCGCATCGTATGACCGCTATCGCGTACTCCGTGAAAAAATGCGTCCATTCGTTCGAACGCACTTTTTCACAGACAACGCGAAAATGCGTTCGTCTGACCCTAGCCTTAGGAGGAAAAATCCAATTCAGCTACAGTACTTTCAGGGTTATTCAGAGAGAGACGATCTGACCCATGAAATTGCACCGAACAGGGAATTTCCCCATACAGTGAAATTAATTAGTGGTCATTCGGCTGTTCAGAAAGCAGGAAGTATGCCAAAATACCGGTGCATGTTTGGCGGCAGTGAAATCCCCCATAGAGAAGCAATGGTTAATCTATTCAGAGACACCAAATAGCAGAGAAATGTCAGTGAAATGCCCTGTTTGTTCAGTGTTTTCATTCGGCAGGTTTATTCAGGCGAATACCATAGATTACAATGTTAAAAATATTCCCGTTTTTATACAATATCTAATAAACCGTTTATTTTAATTTGAAGCAAAAAGTCTCTTTATTTATTTGTTTTGATTTTTTTTTTTTTTTTTTTCTCTTCGGCATTTTTCAGGATTTTTTTCAGCAAATTTTTTTTCCCTGATTTTTTTTTTCTGTAACTGCTCTTTTTATTATCATTCATAGGATCTTATATGTTAATTTCAGACATTTTCATCCAGTAGTTGTTCTACAAACAGACAGGGTTATCCAAAGAGATTCGAAAAGTCACTGCACGTTCGGTGACTTTTCGTTCTCTTCAATTCGGTTCCTTTTGCCGATTGCATTTCGGTGACCCTGCGGTGTATTCAGCAAACAGCACAGGGTCCCCGAATTGCAGGGAAAAGCTGCCGCAAACCCGACGAAAACTAACCGAATGCACGCTGAAAACAAGCAAAAACATCTGGATTAACCTTCGAAGAGGAGCCGAAAAGGAGCCGAAAAGGAGCCGAATCACACAGAGCCGAAGCAGCTGTGACGTAGAGGAGGCAGTGAATAAATTAGAAAAACCATTTGTATGAATCTGGGAAAAAGAAACGCTGTTTGCAAAGAAACTACTGAGCGAAAATGTCTGAAATTTTCACAGGAGATCCAGGGAATGATAATAAAGAGGGCTGTTACAAAAAAATAAGCAAACTGAAAAAAAAAAAAAAAATCAGACTTTTAATTTTTTTAAAAAAATTCAGAAAAATGCTTAAAGTATCCTAAAAAATCTACAAATAAAGAGACTTTTTGCTGCAGAATTTTATAATGAACGGTTTATTAGATATTGAATTAAAACGGGAATATTTTTAACATTGAAGCCTATGGGATTCTCCTGAATAAATTTGCCGAATTAACCACTTGAATGCTAAGGACGCGCTGAGCGCGTCCTCAGCATTCCCGCTGGTATGCGGAGGACGCGCTGAGCGCGTCCTCGCATTGGGGTCAGCGTTCGGCCGGGTACCGGCGATCGCTGGCCCCTCCGGTGCGGGCTGACATCCTGGATGTCAGCCCGGCATCCGGAGCAGTGGCCGCCATTATTATGTGTCATCGCGCCCCCGCGATGACACATAATTCAGGCGCCCCCCCCGCATGTGCGGAGGAGGCGCCTGAAAGGGAGGGGGGGAGGTCCTTCGGACCTCTCTCCCTCCCGATCGGCGGCTCACAGGGGCTTAACCCAGGCATCATTTGGAAGGGCACAGCCTGCCCTTCCAAATGATGCCTGGCATTAACCCCTGGGGAGCTGGATCGCAAATCGGCGCTGAAAAGCGCCGATTTGCGATCCTTCCGGGAGCTGGCCGACATCTTGGATGTCGGCCAAGCTTCCGGGAACTCCCCCAGAGGACTGGCGTCATCGTGCGCAGCACGATGACGCCAGTCCTAGCATTAACCCCTAACTGCCACGAAGTGTGGAGATAGGGAGTTCCAATGAACTCCCTATCTCCCGATCCGTGGCAGTTAGGGGTTAAATTTTGATATCGTTGGATCGGCCAGAGCATGGCCGTTCCAACGATACCAAACATGAAAGTAAAAAAAATTGTAAAAAAAAAAAAAAAAAAATAAAAAAAAAATTAAAAAAAAATTAAAAAAAAAATAATAAAAAAAAATAAACACTTTTTTGTTTTTTTTTTGTTTTGTTAATGCAGCAATATTGTTCCCATTTCAATTATAATGTGAACAATGATGCTGCATTAACGATTTTTGTATGCGGTGCGTTTGTTAAAAATGGTGTCATTTTCCCCAAAAAAAATGTAACGAGACCCCATCTCTAATTTTTTTAACAAGCGCACCCCATACAAAATATAACCGCAATTGCTCGCATGTTAAAATGTGGAAAAAAACACTTTACACGCTGTAAATTATTGAAAATACATATTTTATTGCATTTTTTGTTATAATATACAAACATGACATAACGTATACATATAATAATGACATATTATGAATCTACCGAGTCTGACGGAAAGAACGATATATAATATGTCGATGTCATATACTAAAATAAGCCTTCAAAACACGTTTAAACATGATGCGCAAAACAGGTAAAAAATGACCTCAGCACAGGGGCGGGAAAAGCCTCAGCAGCGAAAGGGTTAAACCACCGAATGGCAGGACATTAGGGGAACCTTTCACTGCTGGTTTGTGTTCTCTGAATAGCCGAAGCAGTGCTTTTTGATGGGGATTTCACTGCCCTCGAACAGGCACCGAACAGGCACCGTATGTGCAGGCAATTCGACAGGATTTGGCGAATTGCCTGCTCTCTGGATAGCCGAATGGCCAGGAAAGGTAACCGAACACTGATTTTCAGCGTTCGGTTACCTTTCTCAAGCAATTCGAATCTCTTTGGATAACCCTGCTAGTCTGAAATTTCAGACTTTCAAACTTTTTTCTATTACCCTGTTCGTCAGCTTTTTCCGGCGGCTGGTCGGTGCTGTGTTCAGTGGATCATCAGCTTTTTTCTGAAGTGTTCAGCGGGTTTTCGGGGGATCGTCAGGTACGTTCGGTGGGTTTTCTGTGGCGTTTTCAAATTGATTTGATGTATCGAGTCGATTTAATATTTTGAATCGTATCGGCAAGTGCATTCAGTGGATTTTCGGTGAGGTTTCAGATCCGTGTGGCGGCTTTTCCCTGCTCTTAGGGGGTTTCTGCGGTTAATGCTGAATTCACCACAGTGTCGGGGAATTTGATTCCCCAAAGTGCGGGGAACGAGAGAGCACCAAAATGCTCTTTGAATTACCCCTTATGTATCTATTTTGTACAGTTGCCTCATCATTCATAAGCATTTTAAAGCAACTTAGCTTGTCCTTCAGGGCTGTTAAGCTACCTCAAAGACCATCAAGGATCGGAAAACCTTATAGGGCCACTACCACCAGAAAATGTTATGTCCTTTATTGTGTTTATTTGATGTTTGCTGATATCTTACATGTGTTTTGTTTTTCTCTTGTATATTTATGTTTATCTTGTATGCATCCATTGTGTGATATTTTCCTCTGTGTCACTGGGTGCATCCATTGTGTGATATTTTCCTCCAGTGGCGTAACTAGAAACCTGAGGGCCCGGTGAAGGATTCCCCAAAAAAAAGATCTAGATTTTTACTTTTTTTTTTCCTGCAATATAAAAAAGATAGTATTGCCCCCAGCTGACACGGATATATACTGTATATTGCCCCAGCTCACATGGATATATATATTGCCCCAGCTCACATGGACATATATATTGCCCCAGCTCACATGGGCATATATTGCCCCAGGCCACACATGGATATTTTTGCCCCCAGCTCCTGTATAAATTTGCCCCCAGCTCCTGTATATATTTGCCCCCAGCTCCTGTATATATTTGCCCCAGCTCATGGATATATTTGCCCCAGCTCGTGTATATATTTGCCCCCAGCTCGTGGATATATTTGCCCCAGCTCATGGATATAATTGCCCCCAGCTCATGGATATATTTGCCCCAGCTCATGGATATATTTGCCCCAGCTCATGGATATATTTGCCCCCAGCTCATGGATATATTGCCCCAGCACATGGATACTGCCCCAGCTCATGAATATACTGCCCCCAGCTCATGAATATACTGCCCCCAGCTCATGGATATACTGCCCCAGCTCATGGATATACTGCCCCAGCTCATGGATATACTGCCCCAGCTCATGGATATACTGCCCCAGCTTATGGATATACTGCCCCAGCTCATGGATATACTGCCCCAGCTCATGGATATACTGCCCCAGCTCATGGATATATTGCCCCAGCTCATGGATATACTACCCCAGCTCATGGATATACTGCCCCAGCTCATGGATATACTGCCCCAGCTCATGGATATACTGCCCCAGCTCATGGATATACTGCCCCAGCTCATGGATATACTGCCCCAGCTCATGGATATATTGCCCCAGCTCATGGATATACTACCCCAGCTCATGGATATACTGCCCCAGCTCATGGATATACTGCCCCCAGCTCATGGATATACTGCCCCCAGCTCATGGATATACTGCCCCAGCTCATGGATATACTGCCCCAGCTCATGGATATACTGCCCCAGCTCATGGATATACTGCCCCAGCTAATGGATAGATTTGCCCCCAGCTCTTATGGGTATATAGGGCCCTCCAGCTCACCTCAGGCTCCTCTGCTGCCGCCGTTCCTCTCCGTGGTGAGCGGCCGCTGAAAGCATGCAGCCTGGCCGCTCACCGGAAACCACCTGACCAACGCAGCCGAGTTCTCGCGAGATCTCGTGCGCTGGTCAGCTAGTTCCCATCCCACTCGAGCGGCCAAGCTGCAAGCCAGCGGGCCGCTCGCAGGGAGGGGAACAGCCGGCGGCGCTGCTTCCAGATTCCGGCGCTTTTTGCCGGAATCTGGCGGCGGCGCTGGGCCCCCCTTCAGTGGCGGAATGCCAGGGCCCGGTCGCAACTGCGACCGCTGCGACCCTGGTACTTCCGCCTCTGTTTTCCTCTATATGTGCCACTGGGTGCATCCATTGTGTGATATTTTCCTCTATGTGTCACTGGGTGCATCCATTGTGTGATATTTTCCTCTATATGTGTCACTGGGTGCATCCATTGTGTTATATTTTCCTCTATGTGCCACTGGGTGCATCCATTGTGTGATATTTTCCTCTGTGTCACTGGGCGCATCCATTGTGTGATATTTTCCTCTGTGTCACTGGGTGCATCCATTGTGTTATATTTTCCTCTATATGTGTCACTGGGTGCATCCATTGTGTTATATTCCCCTCTATATGTGTCACTGGGTGCATCCATTGTGTTATATTCCCCTCTATATGTGTCACTGGGTGCATCCATTGTGTTATATTCCCCTCTATATGTGTCACTGGGCGCATCCATTGTGTGATATTCCCCTCTATATGTGTCACTGGGTGCATCCATTGTGTGATATTTTGTGTTGTAACCCCCCCCCCCAGTATCTTTCCATCACTTGCTCCTCAGTGTGTGGCTTTGGCCATAGAATGGAGTGAATGGGTCAGTCACCGAAGCAGTTATTGGACTTTGCAGAAAAGCGCCGAATTGCACAGAATTGCGCTGATTTGCCTCAGGGAAATCCACCGAACTGGAAAATAAAGGAAGTATCCTAGTCTCCTATTAGGAGTTTAAATTAACAGAAATGTAGTAAAAATGTATCTGAAAATTGAAAAGATCCTTTAAAAAATAATGAAAAGGTCTTTTAAAAATAATTTTAAACCAGTGTAGCGCTCACTCCCGGAGGAGCCACTGAATTTAAACCTCTGGTCAGTCTCCCCACACTAGGGAATAAATATACACCAGCACTGTTGTGGATTTTATACGTTATATAGTTTACTGATCTCAAATAAACTGGCATATATAAAGCAGCACGGTATACATATATATTTACAGAAGTTCGTATTGCGAGAAACGCGCAGCGGAAAATAAAAATGAATATTAACCCCTTCGTTGTTGGAATGTGAGTCCCGTACAGGTTGTGTCCCAAAAAGGTGTACGTGTATGCGTGTGTTGGTACCCGGGTACAAGATTCAACTGGCCAGTGAACGATTTAATTGTGTCTTCGACTAGTCACGTTGGGGCCCTGTAGGTTTACACAAACTTGCAGCGTGCTTTATTATTTTACTGTGGCCGGGAAGGCCTCTCACGCATCCGCCAGATACTCTGCGCTCTGCCCGACCCAGGACGTCTCTCCGCTCGACCAGACTGGGACTCTGTGCCACCGGATCCGCTTGTCTTGCTTGTCCGTTTCTGTCACAAGATGCTCAGCTCACCGCCTGCACTCCCACTAGATCATCGCGGTCTCCTCACTGGGGGTCCTTCAGCAACTCTGTATCTTTGTATACTTTGCAGCGGTGGATTACTAGGTCTCTGGCAAGTAGTGTGAACCGATCTCTAGCTCCGCAAGGCCGCACCTGCGCTCCGGCCTGGTCACGATCGTTGTCTGTCTCACGTGCGTCTTGCTCTCTTCACTCCTCGGCGCGCTCTGGGTTTCCTCTGCACGAGGCTGCGGATGTAAGTCTCTTCTCCCCACCCACTTCCTGTTCCCGACGCAAAGCATGCTGGAAAACGTAGTCTCATTGTCCAGTGTCTCTTACATTGCGCTTGTCTCCCTCTGGTGGCCAAAAATAAGTACTACAGCAACAGTGTTTTAAACCAGCGCTACACTCTCCCCCTCCTAGAACTCTTGGGTCTCTCCAAGGAGGTATAACAGTTGCATTACATTTCAACATAACATTAGGCAACATATACAGGCTCAGCAGCAAGCATACAATGGGTTAGATACACTTCCTCAAGTTGACTCATGCTTCTGACTGCCTCAGCTAACATAGCAGACACTTCGGGCAACCTTCGCACCGTGGTAACAGCCTCTTCAGTGCTATGTCCTGGTGAGTCGTAGGTGAGTCTTTGAGGGGGTCGGACAGAACGTTTTGGCTCGGGCTCAATCAGTTCCTCTTCAGGTGGAAGTACTACAGGTGCGGGTTCAGTTCTTTCATCCACAACTGGAACAGACATCTCTTCGGAGTATGATCCTTCCAGTGAAGGCATGGAACTGTAATCATAAGATGCGGCCTCAGGAACTACAAGAATTTCAGAAGTCTCGGGAACTTCCAATTGGAATTCAGGAGCCTCAGGCCTCAGGTTACTTTCCCACCGTTCTGGAACTGGAATGACCTCTTCAGGCTCTGGTGAGCGCACCCAGACCAGACAAAAGCTTTCTTCCTCACTGTCCCCTTCACTCTCTTCAACAACCCGTGTCTGCTGAGACCGAGTAACGGGAGTTAAGCGTGGAGCAGGTGGGTTAGGCAGAGAAAGTTTGTCACCAACTGGTATCCTTACAGCCTCTCTCAAAGGTAGCAGATGATTCCGGTGCCAGTTTTTAAGAGGCCCAGCCTTTCCATCCGGTCGGATTTGGTAAACTGGCAGACCCGGCAGTTGCTTGCAGACAATGTAGACCTGAGAACTCCATCTATCCGCCAACTTATGCCTTGCAGCAGTACCCAAGTTCTTCAACAAAACCCTATCACCGGGTTGTAGATCCTGTATCCGAACTTTCAAATCATAGTTCCGCTTATTCCTCTGTTCCCTGTTTCCTGAGGTCAAACGGGCCTGTTCAAACGCAGAGGCCAAGTTCTTCCGAAGTCTATCCACATAATTTCTGTGAGAAGCTACCGACGTCTGGTCCAGAGATAGCCCAAACGCCAAATCAACCGGCAGTCGAGCTTCTCTTCCGAACATAAGACGGTACGGTGAGTATCCAGTAGCGTCACTCTCCGTACTGTTGTATGCATGTACAAATGTAGCTATGTGACGACTCCAGCTCTGCTTCTCTCTGTTTGACAGTGTCCCCAACATGTTTAGCAGCGTGCGATTAAACCTTTCGGGTTCATCTGGAGTTAACTGTGTCCATTCTGTAATGTAGGGTCTCCTCGACAAAGCATCGGCATCTCGATTATTCACCCCAGGGCAATACTTCAGGCTGAACCGAAACCCTGACAGAGCGGCCAACCACCGATGTTCTGTGGCGTCCAGCTCCGCAGTAGTAAGGACGTAGGTAAGAGGATTGTTATCCGTCTTTATCACAAATTCGGCTCCATACAGATAGTCTTTTAGCTTATCTACCACCGCCCACTTCAAGGCTAGAAACTCCAACATAGAAACATAGAAAAATGTCGGCAGATAAGAACCTTTCGGCCCATCTAGTCTGCCCAATTACATGGATACTTTACCTGGATTTATCTTTTGTTTAGGATAGCCTTATGCCTATCCCATGCCTGCTTAAATTCAATTACTGTTTTGGCCTCTACCACTTCTACTGGAAGACTGTTCCATGTATCCACCACCCTCTCAGTAAAATAATGCTTCCTGATGTTACTTTTAAACCTTTGCCCCTCTAATCTAAGACTATGTCCTCTTGTTTTGCTATTTTGTTTCTTTTTAATATACTCCCTTCCTCTACCTTGTGGATTCCCTTTACGTATTTAAATGTTTCTATCATATCTCCTTTGTCTCGTCTTTTTTCCAAGATGTACATGTTAAGATCATTAAGCCTTTCTTGGTAACTTTTCTCCTTCAAGCCGTACACCATTTTAGTATCCCTTCTCTGAACTCTCTCTAAGATGTCTATATCCTTCTGGAGATACGGTCTCCAGTACTGCACACAGTACTCCAAGTAAAGTCTCACCAGTGCTCTGTACAGTGGCATGAGCACTTCCCTTTTCCTACTGCTAATACCTCTCCCTACATAACCAAGCATTCTGCTAGCATTTCCTGCTGCTCTATTACATTGACAACTTACCTTTAGATCCTCTGAAATAATGACCCCTAAATCCCTTTCTTCAGATGTTGAGGTTAGGACTGTAACGTTGGGAGCTTCCAGCCCTACCTGTGTGCTTGAGGGCAGCATGTCTGATGCTGCTCGCTGACCAATGCCCGGTTTAAATGGAGACAGGCAGGGAGGTGGTTGCATGAGGCACGGCTTGAGTGGGGGGCGTGGCCTGGTGAAGGTCTTTAAAAACCCTCAGTGTATTCTCAGCAGTTGCCAGATCGTGGTTATCCATACCTGAGCTCCTTGTACCTGACTGCTATATTGAATTAACCCGTTATTGACCTCTGCTTGTTTCTGACTATTCTGCCTGCTGTTGCCCTTAGACCAGGGGTCAGCAACCTTGGCTCCCTGATGTTTTGGGAACTACATCTCCCGTGATGCTCAGTCACTCATTAGGCTGACTGAGCCACATGGGAAATGTAGTTCCTAAAACATCTGGAGCCAAGGTTGCTGACCCTGCCCTAGACCATTTTCTTGTACTACGCCACTGCTCTGATATCGACCCTGCTATTCCATTTGACCATTCTGAACTCTGTATTCCTGATTCTGGCTCGGCTGACTACTCCCTGTGTTGTTATCCCTTTCTGTCTAGCTAGTTTACCTGGCCAATTCTAGGACCAGACAGTTAGAGATCTTTCACGGCTACTCTGTTGGTAGCTTCTGGGCTCTGTGGAGTGGTGGGTGTTAAGTACTGCGTGGTGGGATCTGGGAACCGTGACATTACGATCTGGCCACTATGGATCCCGCAGACTTAACACAGCACTTGGCTAACTTTGTATCCAGACAGGATGAGCAGGATCATAGGATGGATCAGTTTGCTATTGCCTTACAAACTATCCTGACTCGTACGGCTCACCTGGAACCAGCTGGGGTTGCACCCCCGCTTGATATACCTGTGTCCCCTGTCGTTCAGACATCCCAGGTACACATGACCGCTCCTATGAGGTTTGACGGTACTCCCTCAGAGTGCCGGGGATTTTTGGTCCATGTGGATATTCATTTTAAATTAAATCCACAGATGTTTTTCTCTGACATTGCCAAAGTGGGGTTCATTATTAATCATCTGTCTGGCAGAGCATTGACATGGGCGACTCCGTTATGGGAGGCAGAGAAGCCTATCATACGGGATTATAAAGAATTCATAGCCGAGTTACAACGTACATTTAATCCTACCAGAAAGGCCACGGTAGCTGGCAAATCCTTGTTCCGCATACGTCAAGGGAACAGGACTGTTTCTGATTATGCCATAGAATTTAAAACCTTGATCTCTAATGTGAACTGGACAAATGAGACACTGGTTCTGGCTTTTATGGAGGGGTTATCAGAGTCATTGATGCATGAATTGGCTCCACGTAAACTACCTGAGGTATTGTGTGAACTCATTGTTATTGTATAGATCTGGATAATCAGATAAGGGACAGAAGGACTCCAAGAGAGAAGCCCAAGAGACCGTTACCTAGGTTGGCCCCTGTCTTTCAGGCACCACCAAGAGAGTTATCTCCTCCCTCTGAGCCTATGCAACTAGGCCATACTAGGCTTACAGAGAAAGAGAGAACAAGGCGTTTTCGTGAGGGATTGTGCCTGTATTGTGGTTTGGGGGGTCATGTACGATTTCAATGTCCTACTCGTCCTAAAATGCATGATAAGCTGGAAAAAATACCGCACCTAAGGCAGCTGAGGAGACAGGCCTTGGGTGTGACGTGCATGTCTCCTGTCAAAGACACTAAACTTATGTTACCAGTATCCTTGGCTTGGGAGACCAAGACCACACATACTACCGCTTTTTTGGATTCTGGGGCTGCTGGCAACTTTATCGATGTTAACTACACTTCTTCCATTTCTCTACCTCTGGTTGTAAGAGATACACCCTTAGCCGTCGAAGCCATAGACGGCAGACCGTTATCCTGCCCTAGGATTACTCACGATACGGTTACAGTGGTTCTTACCACTGGTCTCTTGCATAAAGAAGAAATCATATTTCAAGTTATCCATTCACCTTCCAATCCTGTTGTACTTGGTTTCCCTTGGTTGGTGGAACATAATCCTGTTATTGATTGGGCTAAGGGAGAGATACTGTCTTGGAGTCCTGCTTGTTTTGGGACTTGTTTAATACCCATTCAGCATGTCGGTGCCCTGAACACACCCACAGCTCCTCCATTGTCTACAGAGGTTCCTGACCAATACGCCGACCTCAGGGCTGTATTTGATAAAAGAGAGGCAGAGAAACTGCCTCCACATAGACCATATGATTGTGCCATTGATATTCATCCTGGTACCATGCCTCCTCGAGGCAAAGTATATCCTCTTTCCATAAAGGAGAACCAAATTATGGAAGAGTACATAAAGGAGAATTTGGAGAGAGGTTTTATCCGACGTTCCTCTTCTCCAGCAGGGGCTGGGTTTTTTTTTGTGTCTAAAAAAGAGGGAGATTTACGCCCGTGTATCGATTATAGGGGGCTTAACAAGAACACCATTAAGAACGTCTACCCTATCCCTCTCATATCAGAACTGTTCGACAGGTTAAGGGGTCAGCAGTATACAAAAACTTGATTTAAGAGGAGCTTACAACCTGATACGTATAAAAGAGGGGCATGAGTGGAGAACAGCATTTAACACCAGGAGTGGGCATTATGAATACTTGGTCATGCCTTTCGGTCTTTGTAATGCTCCAGCGGTATTCCAGGATTTTATTAATGATGTGCTCAGAGATTTCTTACAAACCTTTGTTATAGTATACCTAGACAATATATTGATTTACTCTCCCGATCTGAAAACCACCATGCACATGTCAGACAGATATTAGCAAAATTACTGGACAATGAACTTTATTGCAAACTAGAGAAGTGTTTATTCGACATTACTACTGTGAAATTCCTTGGGTATATTATCACTCCAGAAGGTTTTGAGATGGATCCTTCTAAACTCACGGCCATCTCAGAATGGCCTCTCCCTCAAGTCTCAAGGCCATACAGAGGTTTCTGGGGTTTTCCAACTATTATAGGAGATTTATCAAGAATTATTCTGCTGTAGCCTCCCCTATCATTAATATGACACGTAAAGGTCTGAAGAACCAGATCTGGTCTTCTCAATCCAAACAAGCATTCGAAGCCCTCAAACAAGCTTTCACTTCCGCTCCCGTGTTACGGCATCCTGATCCCAGGATTCCGTTTGTTCTTGAGGTTGATGCTTCCGAGATAGTCATTGGGGCTGTCCTGTCTCAAAGAGAGTCTCCAGGAAAACCTCTACATCCTGGTGGGTTCTTTTCAAGAAAATTATCACCAGCAGAACGCAATTATGATATCGGTAACAGAGAATTGCTTGCTATTGTGTCTGCCCTATCAGAGTGGAGACATTTGTTGGAAGGTACTCTTGACCCTTTATTGATAATTACTGATCATAAGAACCTTACGTACCTTGGGGATGCTAAACGTTTGAACGCGAGACAGGCCAGGTGGTCATTGCTACTGTCTTGGTTTAATTTTGTATTGACTTACAGACCAGGTGACCGCAATGTAAAGGCTGATGCCTTATCTCGTCAATATGACCCGTATGAGTCTAATACCACAATCCTATAGTTCCTCCTGAACGTATTGTGGCTTCCACAGTCTTGTCTGTCTCCTCGCCTTTCCTGGAACGCCTCCAGGCAGTTCGAGTAGGGGCTCCACCTGACAAGCCTCCAGATATGTTGTTTGTACCTGAAAAGGAAAGACAAGAATTACTCATAATGTTTCATGATTCTAAACCAGCAGGTCATCCTGGTTTTACTAAGACTCTTACCGTTATCTCCAGACAGTTCTGGTGGCCCACCATGCGACAGGACGTACGTCTGTTTGTTTTGGCTTGTCAAGTCTGTGCCAGAAGCAAAACCAGTAAATCCTTGCCTGTCGGTCTATTGCAGCTTTACCTATGCCTAAGAGGCCTTGGTCTCATCTATCTATGGATTTTATTGTGGACTTGCCGAAGTCCAAGGTCATACTGTGGTTCTGACAGTTGTAGACCGCTTCTCCAAAATGGCTCATTTTGTCCCTCTACCTAAGCTTCCTACAGCCAAAGAACTGGCGTTGTATTTGCTAGAGAGATTGTACGAATACATGGGGTTCCGTCTGAAATAGTCTCTGACAGAGGAGCCCAGTTCGTCTCTCGTTTCTGGAGGGTTTTCTGTGCAGAGATGGGGGTGCGATTGGCCTTCTCTTCAGCATATCATCCACAAACCAATGGGGCAGCAGAGAGGGCAAATCAGGGTCTCGAGCAGTACATACGTTGCTTTACCACACAACAACAAGACAATTGGTCGGAGTTTGCCCTGGGCTGAGTATGCATGTAATAACGCCGTTAACGAGACCACTGGCCACTCTCCTTTTTCTGCCATCTATGGTTTTTTCCCTCCAGCTCTACCGCTTCAGTTTACTGAACAGGCCATCCCGGCTCTCGATGACCATCTCACTCAACTGCAAGAGATTTGGAGACAGATTCGAGAAAATATGGAGCGCAATGTTGCTGTCCAGAAACGCAAGGCTGACAGGCATAGGTTACAAGCTCCCTCTTATAACGTGGGGGATAGAGTTTGGTTGTCCACTAGGAACGTCAAGTTGCGGGTGCCTTCTATGAAAATGGCACCTCGGTTTATAGGTCCATATAAGATCATTCGCCGAATTAATCCTGTGGCTTATGCTCTTGCCCTTCCTAAACATCTTCGCATGCACAACGTCTTCCACACCTCCCTACTGAAGCCATTGTTGTGTAACAGGTACACGCGGGTCGTTCCTCTTCCACCTATTCAGGTTGATGGTGAATCTGAGTATGAGGTTAGGAGGGTTTTGGATTCTAGGCTGTGCAGGGGCGCTCTGCAGTACTTGGTCGATTGGGTGGGTTATGGTCCAGAAGACCGGTCCTGGATTCCAGCTTCCGACATGTCTGCCTCTAGGTTGGTCAGGGCGTTCCATGCCTCACACCCCGATCGCCCTGGTGGTCGTCCTGCCACTCGTCCTGTTGGTCGTCCGGTGGCCTCCCGTGGAGAGGGGGTACTGTAACGTTGGGCGCTTCCAGCCCTACCTGTGTGCTTGAGGGCAGCATGTCTGATGCTGCTCGCTGACCAATGCCCGGTTTAAATGGAGACAGGCAGGGAGGTGGTTGAATGAGGCGTGGCTTGAGTGGGGGACGTGGCCTGGTGAAGGTTTTTAAAAACCCTCAGTGTATTCTCAGCAGTTGCCAGATCGTGGTTATCCATACCTGAGCTCCTTGTACATGACTGCTATATTGAATTAACCCGTTATTGACCTCTGCTTGTTTCTGACTATTCTGCCTTCTGTTGCCCTAGACCATTTTCTCTTACTACGCCACTGCTCTCATATCGACCCTGCTATTCCATTTGACAATTCTGAACTCTGTATTCCTGATTCTGGCTCGGCTGACTACTCCCTGTGTTGTTAACCCTTTCTGTCTAGCTAGTTTACCTGGCCAATTCTAAGGACCAGACAGTTAGAGATCTTTCACGGCTACTCTGTTGGTAGCTTCTGGGCTCTGTGGGGTGTTAAGTACTGCGTGGTGGGATCTGGGAACCGTGACAAGGACTGTATCAAATATTCTATATTCAGCCCTTGGGTTTTTACGTCCCAGGTGCATTATCTTGCACTTATCCACATTAAAACTCAATTGCCACAACTCCGACCATTTTTTTAGTTTACCTAAATCATTTGTCATTTGGCTGATCCCTCCAGGAACGTCAACCCTGTTGCAAATCTTTGTGTCATCAGCAAAAAGACATACTTTTTCCATTAATACCTTCTGCAATATCACTAATAAAAATATTAAAGAGAATGGGTCCAAGTACTGACCCCTGAGGTACCCCACTGGTAACAAGACCTTGCGCCGAATAAACTCCATTTACCACAACCCTCTGTTGCCTGTCACTCAGCCACTGCCTAATCCATTCAACAATATTGGAATCCAACATGTGGGTAGGATAGTTCTTTTCTGAGGGCGTAAGGCTCCGGCTCACATACGCTACAGGCCTCAGCAATCCACCATACTCTTGGTACAGGACTCCCCCTAGACCTTCTCTACTGGCATCCACATGCAGTTCGTACGGCTTGTGAGGATCTGCGTAAGCCAAGACAGGAGCTTGAGTTAGACTTTCTTTCAGCTTCACGAAAGCACCTTCGCATTGACTAGTCCATTCTCCCTGGATAGATTCTCGAGCCTTCCTTGGCCCTGGAGCCGACGAATTTCGGTCGGAGGCCTTGTGACCTTCTTTTGCATCTTCTTTCTGTAGGAGCTTGTTCAGTGGTTGAGCTATCTTAGCAAATCCTCCTACAAATCTTCGATAATAGGAGCAGAACCCCAAGAAAGATCTAAGTTCAGTAACATTTCGGGGTCTAGGCCAGGAAGCTACGGCTTCCAACTTCCGAGGATCTGTCGAAATGCCTTCTGCTGAAACCACATGTCCCAGATATGTAACGGAAGGTAAGCAGAATTGACATTTTTCCAGAGACAATTTCAACCCCTCTTTATGGAGCCTCTTCAAGACCTTCTCCAACCGTTGTTCATGTTCTTCCAGAGTCTTCCCGAACACAATAATATCATCCAGATACACTAATACTTCGATCAGGTTCATGTCCCCGACGGTCTTCTCCATTAACCGTTGGAACGTGGCTGGAGCTCCCGTAAGGCCTTGAGGCATTCTGTTGAACTCAAAAGAACCCCAGTGGGCAGATGAACGCAGTCTTCTCTTGGTCTTCAGGATGCATTGGTAGCTGGTGATAACCATTTTTCTCCAGACACAGTGTAAGGCATCTTCTATCCGAGGAGTAGCATATTGATCTGGGATGGTTCTCCGATTTAGCGTGCGATAGACGGACAGAACCATTCTTCGTCCGGTCCATTACTATTGGAGATGCATACGGGCTCCTGGATCACCTTAGTTCTTTGCAGTTCATTAAGCTGTTCTCGTAGATCATCCAAGTCTCCCAACGAAACTCGTCTTGACCTTTCTCGAAACGGCTTATCTTCCTGTAGTCGAATGCGATGCTCAGTACTCTTAGCTAGGCCCACGTCGAACTCATCCTTGGAGAACAAGTCCCTCCACTTTAGGACCTGGGACTGAAGACGTTTCTTCCATTCGGGCAAGATGGGAGCGTCCTTAGGATAGAACCTGTCATCTGGAATCTCTTTATCCACTCCCCCTCCTAAAATCGGTAGGAGAGAGAGGCGTAGCGGACACTACTTGCCCGATAGGCAGTCGTGCTTTCATGACCACTGGAGAATCAGACACATTACACACACTGACTGAGACTCTTCCTCGTGTTCGTTTCAAAGCTCTTGTGGAGATTATTTCAGGGATTACTTCTACTCCGGCTTCATTCCCATGATTAAAATCGGTTTCCAGTACCACATAGGGACCTGGTTGCGATCCGTTCAACTTGACTGAAGCCCGAAGCTCGCTACTTCTCCTGATTGCAGAACCTTCTCTGTTCCTTCAAACTCCATAGGCGCCCACTTCACAGGTTGTTCTGTTTCTTCGCCTTCTCTGGTAGACTGGACGTAACATCGGGTGTACTCCTTTGGTAGTACCTTCTTCCAGTACCACAGGAGTCAGGAGACGTCGCACCAGATCAGCTATTCGTCCCCACTATCATAGAACTTCTGTTTGCCCCAAGGCGAGGACACACAATGGCCCTGCATCACAACCTCCAGACTGTCCGATGACTTTGGATCCGGTCTCTACTCACTGTAGATATCCGTCATGGAAGTTTCTAGTTCCGATACCCCAGATTTCCAGGTCCTTCATTTCTGTAAGAGGTATGTGCTTCAAGTGTTTCTCGTAGGTCCGCGGTAGATAATGTCACTTGAGCCCCTGAGTCGCACAGAGCTTTAGTGTAGACTCCCACTACTTGAATTGGCACAATGGGAGCAGGACCTATCAGCTGGTCAGGCAAACTTTGGTTGTAGTCCAGGAGTTAGACCCAGTTGTTGTACCCTGGCCCTTCTTCTTGGCCCGTGAGGTTTGGGTGTGCAGCTTCCCCATGACGTAGGACGATGCTAGGGAGTGACTCTTTCAGTCCGGCGGCTCAGCAGTTTGGCCAGAACTGGCCCTCTCGGCCTCTCAGCCCTGGCTTGATTTTTGGAGCGGGTTTGTGGATCGCCCTGGTCCCCGCTGGACCGACCCTGATACCGTCATTCGGCGGCGCGATCGGACATGGTGCTTGCGCAACTTCTCCTCCGGCGCTTCAGCATCTAAGGCAGCGGCCGGCGAGCTCAGCACGCTATAGTCTGAAGACCCCGGCAAGGATTAGGTGTCCTCGGCGCCGGGAATCGTCAGACGCCAAGGAGTCAGCTTAAAAGAGGCTACAGAACTGTGAGTAAATGCCCTTATTAAGTGTGCCTAGTACATGGACTGTGTATTATCTGTCCCAAGTCATACAGCCGCACTTCCACTTCCGCCTCGCCGAGCCTCAGACCTTCAGCCTGCTGCAGCATCTCCAGCACCCTAATTGCTTAAATACTTCAGCCTTTCCAGCCGCCTCGCCAAGCCTCAAACCTTCAGCCTGCTGCAGCATGCTACAGCACCTAATCTGCACTTCAGCACTTCCAGCCTTCTCGCCAGCCTCAGGCCTCCGACCTGCCGCAGTATTCCCCATCTCCTAGCCTGCCTCTACAACAGTATACAGCAGTATCCTACGTACTTCCTATGCCTCGACATACCTCCCGTCTACCGTGAGTACTACGATCCTATACGGACATATTACTGCACTCCTGTGTTTTCTTATATTACGTACTGTTCGCCTTGTCAAGTCTCCAGTACCCCTGTGCCTATTCTTCTACACACATCAACACCCGACGTCTCGGCCACTGCCACGAATAGGGTTGTACAGTTCCATCTCACCCTTCGTGTAGTGGCTCTTACGATCTGGTATACTCTGCCTTCTGGGTTCCCACCGTTCTGGTATCGCAGCTTCCCCGTGACAGACCGTGACAGGGCTTTGACCATTGGGCACCTAGTTTGCTCCTTCACTTGTGCCCTCTGGCGTTTCCCGCTGGTGAGGTAGATAGTAGCCCCTCCAAGGCTTTTAGAAGCTCTTCTACCATATTTCTTTCAGGCTTTTGACTTTTGCATTGTGCGCGGAAATGACCCATTTCCCCACAACTGAAACATCTCTTCAACTCCAGTTGTCCGCATATCAGCAAGGAACTTCTGCATATCGGTCTGTGTCTCTGCCACCTTCAAAAGTGCTCGGCACAGGTCCGCATGCGCCTGTTGCAATTCCGCTTGAGTTTCTTGTACCTTCTTAATGGTTTTGTGCAACTCACTATGTGCAGAAAGGGTTAGTTCTTTTGCAGCATTCTCTGTGTATTTAGGAACAACCAAACGCTCTTGTTCGTCCACTTCGGATCCATAGGTGTCTAACGAATCATCTTCAGGTTGCAGACATTCATTTTGCCTCACGGGTTGTGCGTAAGCTCTTTCTCCTCTCCTAAAGGATTTTTCTTCAAGTAAAGCCTCTTCCTCTCTGACAGCTCGGATCAGTTCCAGGTATTTCAATTCTCGGTTACCTTCCCTGCTTCTCAGCTGTAGCATCACCGGATCTAGAGGGTGAGCGCCCCTCAGGATCTGTTGCATTCGGATTTTATCTATTTCGGCCGGTTCGGCCCCTTTCTTGAAGTATCTGGTGCAGAATCTTATCTAGGCGCCTCATATATTCAGTCATTTTCTCACCTTTTCGCTGGTAGGTGTGTTCATACTGGTACACGAGCTCTGCAGCCTTTTCCGTTCGCCCACAAACTTCCTGTAAAACATTTAGATAATCTAAAGCAGTGCAGTCTTGCTTACTCAATTTTAGGTTTCTTACAGCCTCTGACGCAGGTCCCTTTAAGCTCTCAGTAATCCTTTGCTTCTTCTGCGCTTCAGGGACGTCCCACTCATCCAGAGTCTGCATCGCCTGTTCTACCCATTCTTCGAAGGTTTCTTCTCCCGTTGGAGTTGGTACGTTTCCTGTAAAGTTTCTCAACCGTCGATAACCAAAGTTAGTGTGCGGAGGGCTTGTTCTTTGACATTTAGCCAGCAAATCTCCAATAGCCACTATAAATTCAGGCCCAATCATGGCCAGCGGACTGGACGCGGGAACACTCAGGGGATCGCCACGTGGCGCACTTGGCTGAATCAGTTGAATTTCCACCTCATCGGTCAGCTTCACGCTCGCGCCCTGAAAACACACTGTTTCTCCACTCAAAAAGAACATACGTGTGAGAGGTATCTGAGTTATCTTTAATGTCCAGGATTAACCCCCGATGATCTGGTGTCAACACGGCCACGGCCTGGAGAATCTGATCTTCGGTCCAAGTGTCTGCAGGAATATCCATGACTATACACAATTCTATCTGACTACTGTGCTCCTCACACCATTTGGCAGCAGTGTCAGGATCCATATTTAACCCTTTAAATGCGGTTTTTCCAGAGACTGGATCCCGGAAACGAGCCCCCATGTGTAGCGCTCACTCCCGGAGGAGCCGCTGAATTTAAACCTCGGGTCAGTCTCCCCGCACTAGGGAATAAATATACACCAGCACTGTTGTGGATTTTATTCGTTATATAGTTTACTGATCTCAAATAAACTGGCATATATAAAGCAGCACGGTATACATATATATTTACAGAAGTTCGTAATGCGAGAAACGCGCAGTGGAAAAGAAAAATTAATATTTACCCCTTCGTTGTTGGAATGTGAGTCCCGTACAGGTTGTGTCCCAAAAAGGTGTACGTGTATGCGTGTGTTGGTACCCGGGTACAAGATTCAACTGGCCAGTGAACGATTTAATTGTGTCTTCGACTAGTCACGTTGGGGCCCTGTAGGTTTACACAAACTTGCAGCGTGCTTTATTATTTTACTGTGGCCGGGAAGGCCTCTCACCCATCCGCCAGATACTCTGCGCTCTGCCCGACCCAGGACGTCTCTCCGCTCGACCCGACTGGGACTCTGTGCCACCGGACCCGCTTGTCTTGCTTGTCCGTTTCTGTCACAAGATGCTCAGCTCACCGCCTGCACTCCCACTAGATCATCGCGGTCTCCTCACTGGGGGTCCTTCAGCAACTCTTTATCTTTGTATACTTTGCAGCGGTGGATTACTAGGTCTCTGGCAAGTAGTGTGAACCGATCTCTAGCTCCGCAAGGCCGCACCTGTGCTCCGGCCTGGTCACGATCGTTGTCTGTCTCACGTGCGTCTTGCTCTCTTCACTCCTCGGCGCGCTCTGGGTTTCCTCTGCATGAGGCTGCGGATGTAAGTCTCTTCTCCCCACCCACTTCCTGTTCCCGACGCAAAGCATGCTGGAAAACATAGTCCCAGTGTCTCTTACATTGCGCTTGTCTCCCTCTGGTGGCCAAAAATAAGTACTACAGCAACAGTGTTTTAAACCAGCGCTACACCAGTTTCTTAAAAATTAAGTTAAAAAAATCTCTTTTAAATAATACAAAAATGTCTTTTAAAAAAAATAAGAAGTGTTTTTGCAAAAAAATAATAAATGATCTTAAAGAAAATTGAAAAAGATATTATATTTATTCCATTTAAATATGTAGGGGTTATTCACAATTAATTCATCGATATCTCGGTGCTTTTCACTTCAGTGCAGTTTGCTGCACATTGGCGATTCCGTTTTATTGGAACTACGGTGAATTCACTACTCACCATACAGTTACCGTAGTGTGCCAAAGATGGAGTCGCCAAAGCCTCATAAAAACGTTGGCGAACTGACCTTGGTGAAATCTATTAAACAGATCTAATGAACAGAATAAAAAAAGTGCCTTTTAAAAAAATTTAGAAACGAAAATTTTGTCTTAAAAAATACAAAAAAGGTGTTCTATAAAAGAAAAAAGTTCTTTGCTGAAAATGAAATGAATAAAGGTTTTTTTGTTTTAAATTAAAAATGATATTACTTTTTTTACATTGAATCCTATGGGATTCGCCTGTTTAAACCTGTTGAATTGAATCACCGAAAATCAGGGCTTTTCACTGACCCTTCGGAGCAGTTTGGTGTTCTCTGAATAATTAAATATTACTTCCCTATGGGACAAGTTCACTGCCGCCAAAGATCTCCGAATTTCACCGTAAATTCGCCAGTATTTGGAGAATTGACAGCCACAAAATTGCACCGTACGAGGAAATTCAACGATCAGGGCTTAGTGAATAACCGCTTATGGGATTCGCCCGTTTAAACCTGTCAAATTGAAACACCAAAAATCAGATCATTTTGCTGAAATTTCGGTGCAGTTCGACATTCTGTGAAAAGACAGGATAGTTTCCAATAGGTATGTGACACGGTATGTGTCACGAGATCACCCATTTAGACTGGAAGAAACAAAATTTAGCCTAAAGCATAGGAAGGGTGATTTTACAGTGAGAACAATAAAGCTGTGGAATTCTCTGCCTGTTGAGGTGGTTGGGTCAGAGACTGTACAGACTTTTAAAAAACGACTGAATGACTTCCTGCAGACACAGAATATTAAGGGTTATAATATTTAATATGTGGGTAAAAGCTTCTTGATCCAAGGAGAAATCTGATGCCATCTGGGGTCAAGAAGGAATTTTTTCCCAGTATGTTGCATATTGGCGAGCGCTTCAGACTGGGTTTTTTGCCTTCTTTTGGATCAACAGCAGTAGGTGATGTAGGAGAGGCTGAACCCGATGGACGCATATCTTTTTTCAGCTTATGTAACTATGTATGTACACTATGTATATATGTGCATGACTTTTTTTATTCTTTCCATTTCGTTGTTTTTCCGGGTGTTTTTTTCGTTTCAGATCATTTTGATTCGGTGATTCAGATCATTTCAGCGATTCGGATCGATTCGGATCAATTCGGATCATTTCGAATGATTCGAATCAGTTGGTTTTTCATTTTTTTATGAGTTATTTTGTTTATTATTGCTTATTTAAGAATGGCAAGTAGATTACTACCAATAGAATGAAAGTTTATTTACTTATTTATTCTTTCAGGATTTTTTAAACATTTTTTGGGTGAAATTTTAGGTTTCCTAAATTTTTAAAGAAACAAGGCTTTTTAACCCATAGGTTTCAGTGCAGCATATGAATCCACACACTGCAGGGAAGCACCTCTCTGCAGTATAATTAATGCAGCATATGAATCCACACACTGCTGGGAAGTGCCTCTCTGCAGTATAATTAATGCAGAATATGAATCCGCACACTGCTGGGAAGCGCCTCTCTGCAGTATAATTAATGCAACATATGAATCCACACACTGCTGGAAGCGCCTCTCTGTAGTATAATTAATGCAGCATATGAATCCACACACTGCTGGGAAGCACCTCTCTGCAGTATAATTAATGCAGAATATGAATCCCAACACTGCTGGGAAGCGCCTCTCTGTAGTATAATTAATGCAGCATATGAATCCACACACTGCTGGAAGCCCTCTCTGTAGTATAATTAATGCAGCATATGAATCCACACACTGCTGGGAAGCGCCTCTCTGCAGTATAATTAATGCAGCAATATGAATCCACACACTGCTGGGAAGCGCCTCTCTGTAGTATAATTAATGCAGCATCTGAATCCACACACTGCTGGGAAGCGCCTCTCTGCAGTATAATTAATGCAGCATATGAATCCACACACTGCTGGGAAGCGCCTCTCTGCAGTATAATTAATGCAGCATATGATCCCAACACTGCTGGGAAGCGCCTCTCTGCGGTATAATTAATGCAGCATATGAATCCACACTGCTTGGAAGCGCCTCTCTACGGTATAATTAATGCAGCATATGAATCCACACACTGCTGGGAAGCGCCTCTCTGCAGTATAATTAATGTAGCATAAGAATCCACACACTGCTGGGAAGCGCCTTCTGCGTATAATTAATGCAGCATATGAATCCACAACACTGCTGGGAAGAAGCGCCTCTCTATGGTATAATTAATGCAGCATATGAATCCACACACTGCTGGGAAGCGCCTCTCTGCAGTATAATTAATGCAGCATATGAATCCGCACACTGCTGGGAAGCGCCTCTCTGCAGTATAATTAATGCAGCATATGAATCCACACACTGCTGGGAAGAAGCGCCTCTCTGCAGTATAATTAATGCTGCATATGAATCCACACACTGCTGGGAAGAAGCGCCTCTCTGCAGTATAATTAATGCTGCATATGAATCCACACACTGCTGGGAAGAAGCGCCTCTCTACGGTATAATTAATGCAGCATATGAATCCACACACTGCTGGAAGCGCCTCTCTGTGGTATAATTAATGCAGCATATGAATCCACACACTGCTGGAAGAAGCGCCTTCTGCAGTATAATTAATGCTGCATATGAATCCACACACTGCTGGGAAGAAGCGCCTCTCTGCAGTATAATTAATGCTGCATATGAATCCACACACTGCTGGGAAGCACCTCTCTGCAGTATAATTAACCCTTTCGCTGCTGAGGCTTTTCCCGCCCCTGTGCTGAGGTCATTTTACCTGTTTTGCGCATCATGTTTAAACGTGTTTTGAAGGCTTATTTTAGTATATGACCCAGACATATTATATATCGTTCTTTCCGTCAGACTCGGTAGATTCATAATATGTCATTATTATATGTATACGTTATGTCATGTCTGTATATTATAACAAAAAATGCAATAAAATATGTATTTTCAATAATTTACAATGGTGTAAAGTGTTTTTTCACATTTTACATGCGAGCAATTGCGGTTATATTTGTATGGGGTGCGCTTGTTAAAAAAATTAGAGATGGGGTCTCGTTACATTTTTTTGGGGAAAATGACACTATTTTAACAAACGCACCGCATACAAAATCGTTAGTGCAGATCATTGTTCACATTATAATTGAAATGGAACAATATTGCTACACTAACAAACCAAAAAAAATAAAAAAAAAGTGTTTATTTTTTTTTTATAATTTTTTTTAATTGTTTTTTATTTTTATTCATTTTTTTTTTTTTTTACAACTTTTTTCACTTTCATGTTTGGTATCGTTGGAACGGCCATGCTCTGGCCGATCCAACCATACCAAATTTAACCCCTAACTGCCACGGATCGGGAGATAGGGAGTTCATTGAACTCCCTATCTCCACCGTTGGTGGCAGTTAAAGGTTAACTCTAGGACTGGCGTCATCGTGCTACGCACGATGACGCCAGTCCTCAGGGGGAGTTCCGGAGGCTTGGCCGACATCCAAGATGTCGGGCCAGCTCCGGGAAAGGATCGCGAACCGGCGCTTTCACAGCGCAATTCGCGATCCAGCTCCCCAGGGGTTAATGCCAGGCATCATTTGGAAGGGCAGGCTGTGCCCTTCCAAATGATGCCTGGGTTAAGCCCCGCAGAGCCGCCGATCGGGAGGGAGAGAGGTCCGAAGGACCTCCCCCCTCCCTTTCAGGCGCCTCTCCGCCATGCGGGGGGGGGGCGCCTGAATTTGGTGTCATTGCGCTGCCGCGATGACACCAAATTCCGGCGGCTGCTGTTCCGGATGCCGGGGCTGACATCCAGGATGTCAGCCCGCACCGGAGGGCCAGCGATCGGCCGAACCCGGCCGAACGCTGACCCCAATGGGAGACGCGCTCAGCGTCCTCCGCATACCAGCGGGAATGCTGAGGACGCGCTGAGCGCGTCCTCAGCATCGAAGTGGTTAATGCAGCATATGAATCCACACACTGCTGGGAAGCACCTCTCTGCAGTATAATTAATGCAGCATATGAATCCACACACTGCTGGGAAGCGCCTCTCTGTGGTAAAATTAATGCTGCATATGAATCCACACACTGCTGGGAAGCGCCTCTCTGCGGTATAATTAATGCAGCATATGAATCCACACACTGCTGGGAAGAAGCGCCTCTCTGCAGTAATAATTAATGCAGCATATGAATCCACACACTGCTGGGAAGCGCCTCTCTGCAGTATAATTAATGCAACATATGAATCCACACACTGCTGGGAAGCGCCTCTCTGCAGTAATAATTAATGCAGCATATGAATCCACACACTGCTGGGAAGCGTCTCTCTGCAGTATAATTAATGCAGCATATGAATCCACACACTGCTGGGAAGTGCCTATCTGCGGTAGATTTAATGCAGCATATGAATCCACACACTGCTGGGAAGCGCCTCTCTGCAATATAATTAATGCAGCATATGAATCAACACACTGCTGGGAAGCTCCTCTCTGCGATATAATTAATGCAGCATATGAATCCACACACTGCTGGGAAGCGCCTCTCTGCAGTATAATTAATGCAGCATATGAATCCACACACTGCTGGGAAGCACCTCTCTGCAGTATAATTAATGCAGCATATTAATCCACACACAGCTGGGAAGCACCTATCTGCAGTATAATTAATGCAGCATATGAATCCGCACACTGCGGGGAAGCACCTCTCTGCAGTATAATTAATGCATCATATGAATCCACACACTGCTGGGAAGCACCTCTCTGCAGTATAATTAATGCAGCATGACCTCTTCCTTTCAAACTCCTTCAACCTCCTAGCTTTAACTGAAACCTGGCTAACTCCCTCTGACACGGCCTCCGTTGCTGCTCTCTCACATGGCGGTCTACACTTGAGCCATACCCCCAGACCTAGTGAGAGAAATGGTGGCGGGGTCGGAATCCTGCTCTCTCCCACCTGCACCTACCAGCATCTCCCTCCACCCCCATCACTCTCCTTCTCCTCCTTCGAGACACACTGCATCCGCCTGTTCTCTCCTCTGGCTCTCAGGGTGGCAGTCATCTACCGCCTACCGGACCAACCTCCCAGTTCTTTGACCACTTTTGCTACCTGGCTTTCTCACTTCCTGTCTTCTAATCTTCCATGCCTAATTCTCGGGGACTTCAACATTCCCATTGACGATCCTTCCGCCCCTGCTGCCTCCAAACTTCTTTCACTCACGTCCTCCCTTGGACTCACACAATCCTCCCTCCTCCCTACCCACCGCGATGGTCACACTATTGACCTTGTCTTTTCCAACCTCTGCTCCATTTCTGAGTTCAAATGTTGCCCTTTCCCCATCTCTGACCACCACCTTCTCTTCTTTCAACCTATCTGGACTTCCTAAACACCCTGCTCCCCCACCCCGCACACACACTCGCAGAAATCTACATGCTGTGGACCCCCATCAATTCTCCAACCTACTTCACCACCTCCCTCATACCTCATCCTTCACCTGCCCTGATGCTGCCACTAATCACTACAACACTACGCTTATCTCTGCTCTAGACACTCTTGCTCCTCTTCGACTCTGTAAGGCCCCACGCCGCCAGCTTCAGCCCTGACACACCCTCCAGACTCGCTACCTGCAAAGATGCTCCCGCACCGCAGAGCGTGCCTGGAGGAAATCCCACTCTGAAGCTGATTTTGTTCACTTCAAGTTTATTCTCCGGTCATACACCTCTGCCCTCCAACTTGGCCAAACAATCCTTCTTCTCATCTCTTATATCTATGCTGTCCTCCAACCCTAAACTGCTCTGGTCCACCTTCAACACCCTCCTCTACCCACCTGCACCTCCCCCACAGCTGCCTCAGCGCTCAAGACCTGGCAGACTACTTCCTCAGTAAAACTTAACTATAAGAAGCAACATCATCCCAACACAAGATAGTTATCTGCCACCTCCACTCCCAGAGGTCCCCTCTGCCCACCTCTGCCGCTTCCTCCCAGCCACTGAGGAGGAAGTCAATTCCTTATTGTCCTCCTCACATCTCACCACGTGCCCCTGCTCGACCCCATTCCCTCACATCTAATTCCTCCCCTCCCTCTCCTCCCTCACCCCTGCTCTCACACACATCTTCAACTATCTCTCTCCACTGGCCCTTTCCATCTGCCTTCAAACACGCGCTAGTTACCCCTTTACTAAAGAAACCATCCCTAGATCCCAACTCTCCATCCAACTACCGCCCTGTATCCCTGCTTCCCTTCACATCAAAGCTCTTAGAAAAACTAGTCTTCAACCGCCTCTCCCTCTTCCTGTCCTCCAATTCCCTACTTGACCCCTGCAATCTGGCTTCCGTCCCCTACACTCAACTGAAACAGCCCTCACCAAAGTCACCAACGACCTCCTAACTGCTTAAAAAACACGGCCACTATTCTATTCTTATCCTGCTTGACCTCTCGGCTGCTTTTGACACTGTTGACCACCCCCTCCTTCTACAGACCCTCAATCTCTGGGTCTCGGTGACACTGCACTTGCTTGGGTTGACTCCTATTTATCCAACAGGTCCTTCTGTGTGTCCTTTGCCTGGTAACTCCTCCTCCTCATTGCCTCTATCTGTTGGTGTACCTCAAGGCTCTGTCCTTGGTCCTCTGCTCTTTTCCATCTACACCTCCTCCTGGGCAAAATCATCAACAGCTTTGGCTTTAATTACCACCTCTACGCTGATGACACTCAGATCTACCTCTCTACCCCTGATCTCTCTCCCCCTGTCCTTTCAAAAAGTAGTGACTGTTTATCTGGCATCTCCTCCTGGATGGCCTCCCACCACCTAAAGATCAACATGTCAAAGACTGAACTCCTACTTATTCCTCCCTCCAATGCCTCCCCACCTCCTGACTTCTCTATCACGGTGGAGTATCACCATCTCCCCATCAACCAAGTTCGCTGTCTTGGAGTTACACTTGACTCTGCTCTTTCCTTCATCCCCACACATCAAGTCTTTCCTCCTCCTGCCAATACCAACTGCGTAATATTTCCAGAATTCGGCATTTCTTACCGCTGTCACCACAAAACAACTCATACACGCCCTGGTAATCTCCCGACTTGACTACTGCAATAATCTCTTATCTGGCCTCCCTCTGTCCCGCCTCTCCCCCCTACAATCCATCCTGAACGCCTCCGCCAGGCTAATTCACCTCACCCGCCGCTCTGTCTCTGCGCTCCCCTCTGCGAGTCCCTTCACTGGCTCCCCATCCACTGCAGAATTAAGTTCAAAATCCTTATCCTTACCTACAAAACCCTCACTAACTCAGCTCCCCACTACCTGTCCTCACTAATCACCAAATACACCCCAGCCCGCTCCCTAAGGTCAAACAGTGACCTGCGCCTAGCTTCTCCCCGCATCACCTCTTCCCATGATAGACTGCAGGATTTCTCACGCGCAGCCCTCACTCTCTGGAACGCTCTTCCTCGTACTGTCAGACTTTCCCATAACTTCTCTTCCTTCAAACGCTCCCTTAAACCATTCCTATTTAGGGAAGCCTACCACCCAACTCACGGACGCAACCATCAATCACTCTCACCTTACAGTCCTCTCCTCCTGATTCCACCCAACCCTCCCAGATTGTGAGTCCTACGGGAATAGGGCCCCATCTCCTCCTGTACTGTTTGTCAAATGTTGTTCAATGTATTGTAACCCTGTCTATACTGTGCTTATTGTACAGCGCTGCGGAATATGCTGGCGCTTTATAAATAAATAATAATAATAATAATATGAATCCACACACTGCTGGGAAGCGCCTCTCTGTGGTATAATTAATGAAGCATATGAATCCACACACTGCTGGGAAGCGCCTCTCTGTGGTATAATTAATGCAGCATATGAATCCACACACTGCTGTGAAGCGCCTCTCTGCGGTATAATGCAGCATATGAATCCACACACTGCTGTGAAGCGCCTCTCTGCAGTATAATTAATGCAGCATATGAATCCACACGCTGCCGGGAAGCGCCTCTGCAGTATAATTAATGCAGCATATGAATCCACACACTGCTGGGAAGCACCTCTCTGCAGTATAATTAATGCAGCATATGAATCCACACACTGCTGTGAAGCGCCTCTCTGCGGTATAATTAATGCAGCATATGAATCCACACACTGCTGTGAAGCGCCTCTCTGCAGTATAATTAATGCAGCATATGAATCCGCACACTGCTGGGAAGCGCCTCTCTGCAGTATAATTAATGCAGCATATGAATCCACACACTGCTGGGAAGCGCCTCTCTGCGGTATAATTAATGCAGCATATGAATCCACACACTGCTGGGAAGCACCTCTCTGCAGTATAATTAATGCAGCATATGAATCCACACACTGCTGGGAAGCGCCTCTACGGTATAATGCAGCATATGAATCCACACACTGCTGTGAAGCGCCTCTCTGCAGTATAAGTAATGCAGCATATGAATCCACACACTGCTGGGAAGCACCTCTCTGCAGTATAATTAATGCAGCATATGAATCCACACACTGCTGTGAAGCGCCTCTCTGCGGTATAATGCAGCATATGAATCCACACACTGCTGTGAAGCGCCTCTCTGTGGTATAATTAATGCAGCATATGAATCCACAGACTGCTGTGAAGCGCCTCTCTGCGGTATAATGCAGCATATGAATCCACACACTGCTGTGAAGCGCCTCTCTGCGGTATAATGCAGCATGTGAATCCACACACTGCTGTGAAGCGCCTCTCTGCAGTATAATTAATGCAGCATATGAATCCACACACTGCCAGGAAGCGCCTCTCTGCAGTATAATTAATGCAGCATATGAATCCACACACTGCTGGGAAGCACCTCTCTGCAGTATAATTAATGCAGCATATGAATCCATACACTGCTGTGAAGCGCCTCTCTGCGGTATAATTAATGCAGCATATGAATCCACACACTGCTGGGAAGCACCTCTCTGCAGTATAATTAATGCAGCATATGAATCCACACACTGCTGGGAAGCGCCTCTCTGCAGTATAATTAATGCAGCATATGAATCCACACACTGCTGGGAAGCGCCTCTCTGCGGTATAATTAATGCAGCATATGAATCCACACACTGCTGGGAAGCACCTCTCTGCAGTATAATTAATGCAGCATATGAATCCACACACTGTGGGGAACAAGCGCCTCTCTGCAGTATAATTAACGCAGCATATGAATCCACACACTGCTGGGAAGCGTCTCTCTGCAGTATAATTAATGCAGCATATGAATCCGCACTCTGCTGGAAGCGTCTCTCTGCAGTATAATTAATGCAGCATATGAATCCACAACACTGCTGGGAAGCGTCTCTCTGCAGTATTAATTAATGCAGCATATGAATCCACACACTGCTGGGAAGCGCCTCTCTGCAGTATAATTAATGCAGCATATGAATCCACATACTGCTGGGAAGCGCCTCTCTGCAGTATAATTAATGCAGCATATGAATCCACACACTGCTGGGAAGCGCCTCTCTGCAGTATAAATAATGCAGCATATGAATCCACACACTGCTGGGAAGCGCCTCTCTGCGGTATAATTAATACAGCATATGAATCCACACACTGCTGGGAAGCGCCTCTCTGCGGTATAATTAATGCAGCATATGAATCCACACACTGCTGGAAGCTCCTCTCTGCAGTATAATTAATGCAACATATGAATCCACACACTGCTGGGAAGCGCCTCTCTGCAGTATAATTAATGCAGCATATGAATCCACACACTGCTGGGAAGCGCCTCTCTGCAGTATAATTAATGCAACATATGAATCCACACACTGCTGGGAAGCGCCTCTCTGCAGTATAATTAATGCAACATATGAATCCACACACTGCTGGGAAGTGCCTCTCTGCAGTATAATTAATGCAGCATATGAATCCACACACTGCTTGGAAGCACCTCTCTGCAGTATAATTAATGCAGCATATGAATCCACACACTGCTGGGAAGCGCCTCTCTGCAGTATAATTAATGCAGTATATGAATCCACACACTGCAGGGAAGCACCTCTCTGCGGTATAATTAATGCAGCATATGAATCCGCACACTGCTGGGAAGCACCTCTCTGCGGTATAATTAATGCAGCATATGAATCCGCACACTGCTGGGAAGCACCTCTCTGCAGTATAATTAATGCAGCATATGTGTCACGTATCCCCCTGAATACCAGAATATTGGTCCCTATACGCAAAACGCTCTCTAGCCTTCCGATCCTTAAGTGGTCGGCACGTCTAGATAGATATTTCGGTTCACAAGACAGAGTACCCACAAGGGTTAATATCAGACAGATATACAAGGCCTTTAGATAGTTTGTTCTCCCCAGGACTTTAGCAATATAAGAGGTAGTCTGCTGTATGCTTAGGGTTACACACAGACTAACACCGGTACCAAAGTTAGGAGCAGAACCGTTAGAGAAGTCGTTGCCAAAATCAGGAGTCATACACAGAGGTGGTTCTTTGCCAATGCCAGGGGTCATACACAGAGGTGGTTCTTTGCCAATGCCAGGGGTCATACACAGGGGTGGTTCTTTGCCAATGCCAGGGGTCATACACAGAGGTGGTTCTTTGCCAAGGCCAGGAATCATTCACAGAGAATATTATGCAGCCAGAAACAAAGGTCAGACACGGACAGTACCAAAAATCGCAAGAGCTCTGCGGGAATGCAATACCACGTCAGGGCACGGGTAAAACAGTGAAGCCGGGTTTTAAAACCGGCGAGTCCGCGTCATCACGCCAGGTCCCGCCCCCCGGCGTCCCACGTGAGCGCAACCGGCTGCAATATCAATCGGCGCCTGGCCAGCGAGCAGCGTGGAAGCCGCTGCCAGGCGCCCAACGGATCGATACGTTACAATATGAATCCACACACTGCTGGGAAGCGCCTCTCTGCGGTATAATTAATGCAGCATATGAATCCGCACACTGCTGGGAAGTGCCTCTCTGCAGTATAATTAATGCAGCATATGAATCCGCACACTGCTGGGAAGCACCTCTCTGCAGTATAATTGTGGATTATTCCAGCCTTGGTGTCAGAATAATCTTAATTTTAATAAAGACAGGAGGCGAATATTTTGCATTCTCTTTTCTTTACTAAATCAACAGCAGCAAGGAAAGTTACATAGCAACAGCAGTAACCAATCAACAACAAGAGTGTAGTAAGTCCTTAGCCACGCCCTCTTTTCTTGTAAGCTGGACGAGCAGGAGAGACGTGACGGAGAAAACCAGAAATCCAGGAAGATGGAAGAAAACGGAAAATGAAGCGGAGAAGATCCAACTAGGCAGAAGTCCAGGAGACTTGAAGGTACAAAACTGGAAGCCAACGGCCATCCGAGACGATGAGAGACCACAGGAGCAAGTCAAACTGAGGAGGAAGCAGAGGATACGTGAAAGCACCATGCACAGGAGGTCTGTCAATCAACAGCCAACTAACGAATCATTTAAAATGAAAACAATCAAATGGTAACCAAAATCGAGACAATATTTCGAAGTGAGGCGAACAATACAAGTAAACCCTACTAGGGGAATAAAAACAGGTAAACAAATGTACACTTATACAATTCTTTCATGTGAGAATTTTTTTTATTTTTTATTTTTTATTTTTTTGTAATTATTATTTAATTTATTTATTTATTACATGTAGCAGAACAAACACAGAACAATGTAGCCAACCTGGGCCGGGGTGGAGGGAAAAATATTCGCTCCTGTCTTTATTAAAATTAAGATTATTCTGACACCAAGGCTGGAATAATCCACAATTTTATATCAAGGCAGGAGGCTTCATATTTTGCAGTTTTAAAGCTGCACTAAAGCCCCAGAAGCATGAGAACGAGGACGGAAATAGAAGGTACGAAACGTGACCGCCCTAGACCAATCAGCCGCCTGTAGAATATCAGCCAGAGAACCCCCAGCGTCTGCGACAGAGGAAGCCGCCGCGCCCCGCACGGAGTGAGCGCCGAAATGGGGAGCAACGCCTGCCAGGGAGAGGAGCCAGCGCACCCATCTAGAGAGGGTAGGAGAGGAAACAGGCTTGTAAGGAGAGACATAAGAGACCAAGAGTTGGCCAGTCGGGGAGGAGCGTAAAGGACGCAAACGAGAGAGGTAAGTAGTGACACAACGAGCCACACACAGTAGAGGATCAGTGGGAAAATAAGGGTAGAAAACCTCACGGGATAGAGTTTTAGTACGCCTAGTAAGCGAGAAGACAACACCCTCAGGGGAGAAAATCACGGCGTGCGCATCGAAGGCCCTAACATCGGAGACACGTCGAAAGGAAACCAAACATAACAGAACTGTTAATTTAGCCGAGAGCTGACGGAGGGTTAGTGAGTCATTATCCGGCCAGTTACGCAGGAAGTTGAGCAACAGCGCTACATCCGAACATCACATATTTCGGAGGCGGCGGGGAGCAAGTCTAATGCCACGGAGGAGACGACAGACAGAAGGGTCCCTACCCACAGGAATGCCACCTAGGGGAACGTGAGCCGCCGAGATAGCCGAGCGGAACAGGTTAATGGTACGATAGGACTTTCCCAACGTGGAAAGGTTTGCCAAAAAATTGAGGATTAACTGTAGAGGGGCAGAAGCGGGATCAGCCTGTTGTTGCAAACACCAGCTACACCAAGTTCTCCAGGCGTAACGATAACACTTTCTTGTGCCGGGAGCCCAGGATTCCCATAATAAGGAGCGAGCTGCATCTGATAGTCCCGGCAGCATGCAGGGTCCCCGGAAATCGTCCAAGCCACCAGAGGAAGATTGTTCTCCAGAATCATCGGATGTGGCCTGCCCTGGGGATCCAACAGAACGGATCGGAAGGACGGGAGCAGGAGTGGATGGAGGCAGGAAAGTTCCAGCGCCAGTGGGAACCAGGGTTGCGCATGCCACAAGGGCGTGAGAAGAAGCATCTGGATCCCCCGTCGGCGGACTTCTTGGATCGTTCGCGTAATCATCGGAACGGCGGAAAAGCGTAGGCCCGGACGGTGGCCATGGTTGGAGGAAAGCGTCCACCGCCGTTGCTTGTGGTTCCGGCAGCCAGCTGAAGTAGGCCTCTGTTTGACGATTCAAGCGGGAAGCGAACAGATCGAGGTGAAACGGTCCTCTCAGGTCCGACAGGCGGTGGAACGTAGCCACGTCTAGTTCCAATCGCTGGAATCCCTCCAATATCTCGAAAACCAATCTGCCACAAAGGAGGAACCGGAAGGTATTCCGCCTTGAGAGAGATGTTCCTGTTCAAACAGTAATTGAAGAGGGAAAGCGTGAGGTCCGACAGGAGCTTGGAGCGGGATCCCCCTAGGCGGTTCACGTACTGGACCGCGGAGATGTTGTCCATCCGGAGAAGAAGGGTGCAATCCCTGAGGTCCTGGGTAAAACTGCGAACGGCGAATGAGCCGGCGATGAGCTCCAGGCAATTGATGTGAAGCTGCCTTTCCTCCGGAGCCCATGCTCCGCCCGTGGATATAGTGCCGCAAGTCGCTCCCCAACCCGATTGACTGGCATCGGACTCCAGGACGAAATCTGGAAGAGAGCCGAATGTCACGGTAGCCCCCGCACCCCGGCGCCTGGCAGCAGCTTCCTCGCTGCTCGCTGGCCAGGCGCCGAATGATATTGCGGTCGCTTCCGCACACGTGGGGAAGCCGGGGGGGGCCTGGCGGGCTGACGCGGACCCGCCGGGTTTAAAGCCCAGGCTCTCAGAAATGCCGGTGCCCTGACGTGGTAGTTACTTCCCGCAGAGCTCTTGCATATTTGGCTAACAACTATTCTGTGTATTGCCCCTTGGCATTGGCAAACGACTATTCTGTGTATTGACCCCTTGGCATTGGCAAACGACTATTCTGTGTATTGACCCCTTGGCATTGGCAAACGACTATTCTGTGTATTGACCCCTTGGCATTGGCAAACGACTATTCTGTGTATGACCCCTGGCATTGGCGAACGAACCACTCTGTGTATGATCCCTGGCATTGGCAAACGAACCATTCTGTGCATAACCCCTGGTATTGGCATCAACTCTTCTAATTCTGGTATTGAGGTCAGTCTGTGTGGCACCCTAAGCACACATCAGACTACCCCTTGTGTTGTTAGGGTCTTGGGAAGAGCTAATCATTCTAACTTCTTGTGTATCATTCTGTGTCTGTCTAGTCGTGCCGACCACTCTAAGGATCGGAAGGGTAGAGACTGTTCTGTGTCTAGAAACCACTACTCAGATAAAGCAGAGGGATCTGTGAACGTCTCTCTTGTACGTGCTGTACTGCCATTCTTGTAGTCTGTCTAGTCGTGCCGACCACTCTAAGGATCGGAAGGGTAGAGAGTGTCCTGCGTATAGGGACCACCACTCTAGTATCAGGGGGATCCGTACATTACGTCAGGGCCATGGATCCCGCAGACCTCTCTAATCAATTGACACGTATTGCAGCCAGACAAGAAGAGCAGGACCATAGAATGGACCAGATTGCTCTTGCCCTGCAAACCCTGCTAAACCGCTCCAGTTCTGGTACTGCAAGCCCGCCAGACCCAGTGGTGCCTAGGGTCAGTTCGGCCGCTCTCGAGGGTTGTAGGCTCAGTATGAAAGCACCCGTACGTTATGACGAACACCGAACTTATGCCGGGGCTTTCTGACCCAACTCGAGATCTTATTCGAAAACAATCCCGGGTCCTGTATGTGCTGATAAAGCCAAAGTAGGCTATCTGATTAATCACACTTGACCGAAAAAGCTTATTATGGGCCACACCCTTGTGGGAGAACAAGAAACCCATATATATGACTATATAGGGTTTTACCTCCGAGTTAAAGCGTACTTTTGATCCCTCTAGACGGGCTACCAATGCGGGTAGATCCCTGTTTCACATCAAACAAGGTAATAGGAGGGTTTCCGACTATGCCATAGAATTTAAGACTTTGTCTTCTGAGGTACACTGGCCGAACGACGTTTTAACCCTGGCCTTTACCGAAGGTCTGAACGAGGCGTTTATGTTTGAATTGGCTCCCCTAAACTTACAGAACATCTGGATCATTTGATTGATTTCTGCATCGCCATGGACGATCAAATCAGGGAAAGGAGACACACCAGAGACAGACCCAGAAGGGTCCTACCTCCTGTACCCTAGTACCCAGGCATACCACTGCATCAGGTAACCTGGAGACCGTTAAGACCGATGTACCGGCCATTGAACCTATGCAGATAGGTAAACGGGTATTTCAGAGGCAGAGAGAGCTCACCGGAGAGAAAGGGGGCTCTGTTTTTATTGCCGGGGCAGATCATTTCCGCCTTCAATGTCCTCAGAGACCCAGGGGTAGCAGGGGTGAGAGTGGCAAATCAGGTCAAAAGACAAGTAATACCCAGGTTATTGGTTCTCTGTATGCCTCCTTGTGGATGATGAAAAAAAAAAAACTCGGATTCTGTACCCATCTCCCTCACCTGGGAGGGGGTTCACCTCGAGACTGAGGCATTCCTAGACTCTGGAGCCTCAGGTAATTTTATGGATAGATGTTTTGCTGCCAACCACCTCTTACCTCTGGTTCTAAAGGAGAGGCCTCTTATGGTAGAAGCCATAGACGGGAAAACCCCTGTCATGTCCCCATATCACACACGACACTATCGATGTGTGCATGACTACAGGAGTTCTGCACTGTGAAACCATACGATTCCAGGTTATCGACTCTCCCTCATGTCCTGTCGTTCTAGGGTTCCCATGGTTGACAGAACATAACCCGGTGATTGACTGGGCCCAGCGAGATATAATGTGTTTGGGGTCCTAGTTGCCAGTCAAAGTGCCTGGGCAGGGTTAATGGGATTGGTAGTCTCAACATTGCCCAAGCACCTCCTTTGTCCACTGAAGTCCCAGAATGTTATATGGCGCTAAAGGAGGTGTTCTCTAAAACCAGGACTGAGGTCCTACCAACGCATCGTCCTTTGACTGTGCTATAGAGTTACTCCCTGGTACTATGCCTCCTAGAGGACACGTATACCCCTTGTCTCAAAGGGACATTAGGAGGAATATATGGAGAATATGAGCGAGAGGAAATCAGACGATCCTCCTCTCCAGCAGGAGCAGGTTTCTTCTTTCGTTTCCAAAAAAGAGGGGTGACCTGCGACCTTGCATCGATTATAGAGTTTAAATAGGATTACCATAAGAAATGCATACCCAATACCTCTTATAACCGAATTGTTCGACCGTTTAAAAGGGGCCCGTATTTATACGAAACTTTGATTTACGCGGAGCGTACAACCTGGTCAGGGTTAAGAAGGGAGACGAATGGAAAACGGCTTTTAATACACGTAGCGGGCATTATGAATACCTGGTGATGCCCTTTGGGTTATGCAATGCGCCAGCCGTTTTTCCAGGACCTCATAAACGACACCCTAAGGATTTTCTGCAAACGTTCGTTATAGTATATCTGGACGACATCCTGATATACTCTCCTGATAAGGAGACTCATCACGCCCACGTGAGACAAGCGTTGAAGAGACTATTGAGGGCTGGGTTATATTGTAAGCTAGAGAAATGCTTATTCGACATAGAGACAGTGCACTTCCTTGGGTATATAATAAACCTGAAGGTTTCCAAATGGATCCTAAAAAACTCTCAGCGATTCTTGACTGGCCTTTACCCCAAGGGCTTAAAGCCATCCAGAGGTTTTTGGGGTTTACTAACTACTACGGAGGTTCATTAAAAATTTCTCGGCCTTGATAGCTCCCCTCACGGCTATGACTAAAAGGGGGTGGTGAATCAGAAGTGGACACCCCAGGCCAGTCAAGCCTTTGAGGCACTTAAACAGGCTTTCACCACTGCCCCTGTTCTCCGACACCTGATCCGGCTCTGCCTTTCCAGGTTGAAGTTGACGCCTCCGAGCTAGGTCTTGGTGCAGTCTTTCCCAAAGGGAGGCACCCGACAAGCCCTTGCATCCATGCGGCTTCTATTCCCGAAAGTTGTCCCGGCAGAGAGGAACTATGATATCGGAAACAGAGAATTGTTAGCAGTTATTTGCAGCCTTGACGGAATGGAGATACTTATTAGAGGGTCTAGGGACCCCATTGTCATCATAACCGATCATAAGAATCTCACGTACATTGGAGACGCTAAACGGTTGAATGCCAGGCAAGCGAGATGGTCATTGTTTCTTTCCAGCTTTAATTTCGTCCTCACATACAGACCTGGGTCGAGAAAACATTAAAGCAGACGCATTGTCAAGACAGTACGAGTCATACGAACATAACATCCAAGATCAACATCCCATTGTACCCCAGGAAAGGATTATAGCACTTACCACGATTAGTGTCTCGTCTCCTCTAATGTTAAGATTGCAGACCGCCCAGGGCACAGCTCCTGGGGAGAACCTCCTGCGAAACTCTTTGTACCTGAGAACGAAAGGGAAGAGGTATTAAAACTGTATCATGATAACAAAATCTCTGGGCACATGGGGATCACCAAAACAGTGTCTAGTATACGTAAACTCCTTTTGGCCCACGGTGCGCCGTGACGTTAAAGATTACATAACCGTGTGTGAGGTGTGCACAAGACATAAAAGTCCCAAAACAGCGCCTATTGGTTTACTCCAGCCTCTGCCAATCCCCGAACGACCATGGTCGCATTTAGCTATGGATTTTATAGTAGAGTTACCTGAGTCTAGAGGGAATACTGTAATACTCACGGTCATAGATCGATTCTCCAAAATGGGTCACTATGTTCCTCTTCGGAAACTTCTTCGGCAGCCGAACTGGTGCCCATTTTGTTTCCAATGTGGTCCGCTTACACGGTATTCCTCTTGGGATTGTCTCGGATAGGGGGACCCAATTCGTCTCCAGATTCTGGAAAGGCTTTTGCAAGAGTGTGGGGATAGACCTATTTTCTCTTCGGCCTATCACCCCAGACCAACGGGGCGGCGGAACGAGCCAACCAAAATATAGAAAAATATCTCAGGTGCTTATATCCGAACGACAAGATAACTGGTCAGACCTGATACCGTGGGCAGAGATGCCTTGAACAGTGCAGTAAGCGAAGCCAAGGACTCCCCCTTCTTCACTGTTTACGGTTTTGATCCCCCGTGCTCCCTGCTACGTTTCCTGATACCCGCGATTCCTGCTTCTGGATGAGCATTTAGTGTCATTGAAAGAAACCTGGGAAGGGTTAAACGGGCACTGGAGGATAGTAGTGTTACACAGAAGATCAAAGCCGACAGACACAGGAGGCCGGCACCCGTGTATCAAGTTGGGGACAGGGTTTGGCTTTCTTCACGCAACATTAAGCTTTTAGTACCCTCCATGAAACTGGCACCCAGGTACATAGGCCCCTATAAGGTTCTGCGGCGAATCAATCCGGTCTCCTATGCTCTGGCTCTGCCCTCCCATATCAAGATACACAATGTGTTTCACGTGAGCCTTTTGAAACCACTTTTGTGTAATCGGTAAACCAGGGCCCGTGTCCCCCTCCTCCGGTCTCTGTGGAGGGCGAGGAGGAGTTTGAAGTTAGGCCATTCTGGACGCCAGGGTTTCTAGGGGGGTCCTTCAGTACTTGGTTGACTGGGTGGGCTACGGCCCAGAGGATCGCTCTTGGCTTCCGGCTACTGAGGTTCATGCTCCTCGTTTGGTGAGGGCTTTCTATTTGGCTCATCCCCGCCCCCTGGGGGTCGTCCAGTGGCCGCCCGTAGAGGGGGGGTTCTGTCACGGTAGCCCCGCACCCCGGCGCCTGGCAGCAGCTTCCTCGCTGCTCGCTGGCCAGGCGCCGAATGATATTGCGGTCGCTTCCGCACACGTGGGGAAGCCGGGGGGCGGGGCCTGGCGGGCTGACGCGGACCCGCCGGGTTTAAAGCCCAGGCTCTCAGAAATGCCGGTGCCCTGACGTGGTAGTTACTTCCCGCAGAGCTCTTGCTAATTTGGCTAACAACTATTCTGTGTATTGACCCTTGGCATTGGCAAACGACTATTCTGTGTATTGACCCCTTGGCATTGGCAAACGACTATTCTGTGTATTGACCCCTTGGCATTGGCAAACGACTATTCTGTGTATTGACCCTTGGCATTGGCAAACGACTATTCTGGGTATGACCCCTGGCATTGGCGAACGACCACTCTGTGTATGATCCCTGGCATTGGCAAACGAACCATTCTGTGCATAACCCCTGGTATTGGCATCAACTCTTCTAATTCTGGTATTGAGGTCAGTCTGTGTGGCACCCTAAGCACACATCAGACTACCCTTGTGTTGTTAGGGTCTTGGGAAGAGCTAATCATTCTAACTTCTTGTGTATCATTCTGTGTCTGTCTAGTCGTGCCGACCACTCTAAGGATCGGAAGGGTAGAGACTGTTCTGTGTCTAGAAACCACTACTCAGATAAAGCAGAGGGATCTGTGACGTCTCTCTTGTACGTGCTCTGTACTGCCATTCTTGTAGTCTGTCTAGTCGTGCCGACCACTCTAAGGATCGGAAGGGTAGAGAGTGTCCTGCGTATAGGGACCACCACTCTAGTATCAGGGGGATCCGTGACACCGAAAATGGCCCGGCCGTTCCAGGCCTCCATATGGCGTAACCACCATAGGAGTTCTACTCGAACCTCCGGGGTGATGGAGACCAGCTGGTCGTAGGAGGGGTTTAGACGAAGGTGTGTTGCCTTCAGACGTTGCATCGCCCGATAGTGTAGTGGACCAGGGAAGATGGC